>CM033642.1:238876400-240076400 GCA_019512145.1 Engystomops pustulosus | reverse complement strand
ATTCAAGTAGTGGGTGCGTTGGGAGTGTTGCATGGACCCCACTTTTTGCGTAGCCGCGCTGGCTCCATGCAACATATTTATGGGCATTGCTGTCGAACGATCCGACTGATTCGGACTGAACGCGGGATTTAACTTTCAAAATGGTCGCAAGCCCTTGCAACCAACATGCACCCCTGAAAAAAGATGGTGACTCTGTCAGACCAGAGCGGTGCGACACCAGCAGGATATTGCGCGCAACAACCTTAGTGAATCGCGGCACAGTGCATTATCGCCGGACACTGTACTTTTCTGTGAACTCCGTGACTAGGTCAGTAAATGTGTCCCCAATATGTCAGCAACGTATACCAGACATGTCTCCAAAGCACGTCCCTATTGCTATACATATACAATAGCATGTTGGAAATGTCCTATAATAATCATGCTATCTTATCCCATATGTATCATGTTGTATAGTATATACATGTGTATATGTATTATATACATACATACATACAGTGAGGGAAATAAGTCTGTGATCCCAGGTCTACACCCTCGCGCTACAACGAACTGGGAGGACAAGTTCTGTAAATTCTATTGTACACTTCATCTACTGGAGACAGAATCTTAAAAAAAAATCCAGAAAATCACACGTGTTTTTTAAAATATGAATTTCATTACTTGCATGAATAAGTGAGAAGATTTGGCGAGAAACAGAGCTGTTGCATAATTATTAGAAATGGAAAAAACAACGATGATTGTCAGTCTCCCCTCAGTCTGGGGTTTCCATGCAATGTCTCATGATTCTGAGAAAGGTCGGATTGAGCCCACAAACTACATAGGGGATCGGTCAATGACCTAACTATCTCAAGTATATCTATATAGCAAATACAGGCGGTTCCCCTACTTAAGAACACCTGACTACTACGACCCTAGTTACAAACGACCTTGGATTTTGGTAATTACTTACTTTAGTCCTTGGCTACATAAACGCTTTAATGGTGCCTGTTATTAAGATTTATTGTTAATCCTGTTTCTTATGACAATCAAGAATTTTTAAATCCCATTGTCACAGAGACCAAAACATTTTTGACTGGGGTTACAATAATAAAGTAAACGGTTCCGACTTACATAACAAACTCAACTTAAGAACATACCTACAGAACCTATCTTGCTCTGTATATGATAGTAAAACATTCAGACCTGGCAATAATAATCTTCTAGTTCCATACTATATAACTATCTAGTATTCTGCTCTTGGCTTTTTCATCTATAACTAACTCACAATATTGATGTATGACTGAGTTACGTCTTCACAAGGGGACGAGGGTGAGTGACGAGATTCGAGATGACCCGGTGACCAGAGAAACAGTGGAAATGAGATTCTAAAAGGTAATAATGGCAGGTAATATAAAGGAAAACACAGCCGCGAAAAGGGTGCAAGAACAAAACTCATCATTCTGAATGGAAAATTAAAAGACCTTAAAAACAAATTCAAATGAACAAGGGAAGAAAGTACTTTTTCTAATTTCCATCAAAAACCAAAGTTCATATCATATAATGGATTTTTTACCACCGGTTACAGCTAGTTACGAATTCTTTATGTTTCTCTCAAGTTTTTTTTTTTCCAAGACATCTGCCAATGGGTTACCTTATTATGGTTATAGAGGCGATGTTATGAAATACATAGAGGAATTTTGCCAGCATGAAACCCAGTATGTATGTACTGTACACATATGTCTCATTAAATCAGCTGCCACAGGCGCTCCGTAGAAACCACATGAGGCCGGATCCTACATTATCCCGTTGTCAGCTAATAAAACAAGCAATGCCTTACAGGGTATTTCCACTATGTCTACTTCCCTATCACCTCCTACCTTAAGGGTAAATAACTATTTCCAGCATATCTAAATATCTTTCTGTGTTCAGTTTCTGAGAAAATTAGTTTTATATGTTGTACCTCGTTCCATTATGTGTATATTATGGGACAACCAGAAGCCCTAACAGCCCAATGAAAAATATCTCTGTATTTATCGACGGGATTTAGCATTTTGATATCTGACAATAAAAGGTAGAAAAAAAGGACCTCAAACAAATATTACTTAATTTGGATAAATAAAAAGGATCATTTATTATTATTTTAGCCAAAAGATACCACACACAACGTTCCTTTCCAAGATCTTCTTCAGGCTTTATTGGTTTTTCAGCTTAATTCATAGTCCATTGTCGCTTTCGACAATTAGCCTAGTCCTGATCTATACATAGACTACTGACGTGATATTTAAAAGTTACTGGCACACAGGGTCGGCTGCAGGTCTCAGTAGGCCCTGTGTGACACAGCCTCGTAGGCCCCTTTGAAGTGAACTTACACGCACCGCCACTTTATTAGGTACACCTATCCAACTGCTCGTTAACATTAATTTCTATATCAGCCAATCACTGGCGGCAACTCAGTGCATTTAGGCATGTAGACATGGTCAAGACAATCTCCTGCAGTTCAAACCGAGCATCAGTATGGGGAAGAAAGGTGATTTGATTGCCTTTGAACGTGGCATGATTGTGGTGCCAGAAGGGTGGTCGGATATTTCAGAAACTGCTGATCTACTGGGATTTTCACGCACAACCATCTCTAGGGTTTACAG
The DNA here is from genome assembly GCA_019512145.1 of Engystomops pustulosus. Classification (NCBI taxonomy): domain Eukaryota; kingdom Metazoa; phylum Chordata; class Amphibia; order Anura; family Leptodactylidae; genus Engystomops; species Engystomops pustulosus. Next base: position 240,073,782 of record CM033642.1, on the reverse strand, counting down.
AGAATGGTCCGAAAAGAAGGAAACATCCAGTGAGCGGCAGTTCTGTGGGTGGAAATGCCTTGTTGATGCCAGAGTCAGAGGAGAATGGGCTGACTGGTTCGAGCTGATAGAAAGGCAACAGTGACTCAAATCGCCACCCCTTACAACCAAGGTAGGCAGAAGAGCTCTCTGAACGCACAGTACGTCGAACTTTGAGACAGAAGCAGAAGACCACAACGGGTGCACTCCTTTCAGCTAAGAACAGGAACTGAGGCTACAATTTGCACCAGCTCATCGAAATTGAGAGTAGAAGATTGGAAAAACGTTTCCTGGTCTGATGAGTCTCGATTCTGCGACATTCGGATGGTAGGTCAGAGTTGGCGTCAACAACATGAAAGCATGGATCCATCCTGCCTTGTATCAACGGTTCAGCTGGTGGTGGTGGTGTCATGGTGTGGGGAATATTTTCTTGGCACTCTTTGGGCCCCTTGGTACCAATTGAGCACCGTTGAAACGCTGCAGCTACTGAGTATTGTTGCTGACCATGTCCATCCCTTTATGACCACATGTACCCTGTAACATCTTGATGGCTACTTTCAGCAGGATTATGCCAGTCATAAAGCGTGGAATCATCTCACGACTGGTTTCTTGAACATGACAATGAGGTCACTGTACTCAAATGGCCTCCAGCATCACCGGATCTCATCCAATAGAGCATCTTTGGGATGTGGTGGAACGGAGATTCGCATCATGGATTGCAGCCGACAAATCTGTGGCAACTGTGTGATGCCATCATGTCAATATGGACCAAAATCTTGAGGAATGCTTCCAGCACCTTGTTGAAGGGTCCAACCCGTTACTAGCATGGTGTACCATAATAAGTAGCCGGTGAGTGTATAGGGCGCATTAAAAATGCTGAAAACTAAAACAGTCTCCTGTTCCCTAAAATAAGCCCTAGTTATAATACCAACCTGCCCCTCATGTTTATTTTATATATTGCCCCCCTCATCCTACGGATTCCTTATTCCTTATATACACCATATGGGCCCCCCAGATGCCCTGGGCCCCACCACTTGCCCGGGTGTGCCCGTGCCTGCGTAGCCTCTGCCACCCCATGAATCTCTATAGAGGGCGTATCATTCTGTCATCATTAAAAAAAAAAACTTTATCAACACACATAGAAAGACAATTTGTGCCAGCGTCTTCCTATAATTAACATACACAATTTGGAAAAAGAAAAAACATTACGCTTCCATTCAGTATCATTCAACATAAGTGTTACCAAATTAGTATAAATCCCAAAATAGTGAAACATTCAGGGCAATGTTATCAATGAAGTACATGAAGGTAAAAATTTCCAAATAAAAATCCACTTGAGTATATTATGTCTCTGATATTATTTCTTTCTATCCATTGTCTGAGCAACAGAACATTAAATGACGTTTATTTAAGCTTGTGGCTGCCAGGTGCCCAACAAAAAAAGACTGAAGAATTTTTGGAAAGGAACGTTGTGCTTGATATCTTTTGGATATAAGTCTTATTTTGCCTTGTGGGGCTGATTATGATCTTTCCAATGGCAACAATGTAATCAAGAGAGCTGGGGACAGGTGTTCGATAAACATTATATTAGTATTACTATTATTATTTTTTTAAATTATTATAGTGAATTTCAGATTATATCAAATAAGTTGTCAAGAGGTGGACAAACAGCTCCGCACTAAGCATGGTTTGTGCTGGTACTAGTACTAAGGGGATTTTATATAGTTCTTATGCACATCACAGAGAAAGAAAATGCAGACCATTCATCAATATACTTCATTTACAAATAGCTGTACAATCATTTCTCGACACATGGATATGATGATGATTAGTACCTGGAAAAATACTGTTGTTCAGACTCTGAAGGTTTCTACAATAGGAAACTGGGGCATATATATATACTATAAACTGGAGGAAATAATTGTATTCACTACCACTACTGTATAAAAAAGCATTGGTCATTCAGGCCTGATCGTGATAAGAGGTTAAAGAGAGACTGATCACTATTGCAAAACTAAAAGTTGTCTAAAGCCGAAGGAGCCATCGTCACCTGTAGGCACCAAAAGACATGTCTCATGTTGATGAGGGTCTTGCATGTCACCTTTGCAATACCACGTAACCCGATTTTCACGAAGAGTTTACTGTGCTAGTCACCATTGCAATCCATCCATTTTCCAAATTTACTAGGTGGCTCTCTTTTAGGTAGTACAATATAGGTGGCCCTTTAGGTCTTTAACCCTTTAGTCTACATTAAAAAAAAAAAAAAATATATATATTATATATATATATATATATATTGTTTTATACTTAAAAAGTTTACTTAAATTTTCAAATTCGAATTTGATTCAAATTTTGACTAGTAACGCTTATATTTAACTTCCAATATTTCTACTAGAAACCACAACCTACAACCTCCCACTCATCTTGGCCTCTCTTATGCTGTAGCCAGCATAGACTGTTGCACAAACCAATCGGAGCTAGCGTACCACATACCGGCTAAGCAACTACATACAATTGGTTGTACACATACTCTACCTCACCACTCAGCCGCGATGGATGCAATGGTCAAGCTCCGGCTGCACTAACCAGACTATGGAGGTGTCATATACTGGATCACAAATGGAGAGAAAGAGTAAGCAAAACAGTTTTCCTGTTTCTGGTTTCTCTGGCATGTTGGGAGTGAAATTAGAAAACATATTTGGCTTGTGACAAACCCCATATGCCTGGATAATTAGGTTTTCATGCACTTAGTTATAGGAACTGAGATGCCAAAATAAAAAGCTCCAAACCTACTCCTTACTACTCTCCAGTTCTTGAGCACAGTAGTAGCAGATTCTAATATGGGAAGTTTGGGTGTTGTCAATTGCCTAATCAATAATTGCCAAAAGAAGTAAGGCCTTCTGTCTTTCTTCTTTAAAGACTACAGTTAGTAAGACAATATGCTGTGATCATCTTACATACAGTATATATATATATAGCAATACAGGCGGTCCCCTACTTAAGAACACCTGACTTACATACGACCCCTAGTTACAAACAGACCTCTGGATTTTGGTAATTTACTGTACTTTAGTCCTTGGCTACAATAAACAGCTTTAATGGTGCCTGTTATTAAGATTTATTGTTAATCCTGTTTCTTATGACAATCGAGAATTTTTTAAATCCAATTGTCACAGAGACCAAAAAATTTTTGACTGGGGTTACAATAATAAAGTAAACGGTTCCGACTTACATACAAACTCAACTTAAGAACATACCTACAGAACCTATCTTGCCTGTATATGAATTAGTAAAACATTCAGACCTGGCAATATAATCTTCTAGTTCCCAGATACTATATAACTCTCTTAGTATTCTGCTCTTGGCTTTTTTTCCATCTATAACTAACTCACAATATGTGATGTATGACTGAGATTACGTCTTCACAAGGGAACGGAGAGGGTGAGTGACAGAGATTCGAGATGACCCGGTGACCAGAGAACACAGTGTGAAATGAGATTCTAAAAGGTAATAATGGCAGTAATATAAAGGAAAACACAGCCGCGAAAAGGGTGCAAGAACAAAACTCATCATTCTGAATGGAAAATTAAAAGACCTTTATAAAACAAACTTCAAATGACAAAAGGGAAGAAAGTACTTTTTCTAAATTTCCCATCAAAAACCAAAGTTCATATCATTATAATGGATTTTTACCACCGGTTACAGCTAGTTACGAATTCTTTTATGTTTCTCTCAAGTTTTTTTTTCCAAGACATCTGGCCAATGGGGTTACCTTATTACTGGTTAAGTAGGGCGATGTTATGAAATACATAGAGGAATTTTGCCAGCATGAAACCCAGTATGTATGTTACTGTACACATATGTCTCATTAAATCAGCTGCCACAGGGCGCTCCGTAGAAACCACATGAGGCCGGATCCTACATTATCCCAGTTGTCAGCTAATAAAACAAGCAATGCCTTACAGGGTATTTCCACTATGTTCTACTTCCCTATCACCTCCTACCTTAAGGGGTAAATAACTATTTCCAGCATATACTAAATATCTTTCTGTGTTCAGTTCACTGAGAAAATTAGTTTTTATATGTTGTACCTCAGTTCCATTATGTGGATATTATGGGAGCAACCAGAAGCCCTAACAGCCCAATGAAAAATATCTCTGTATTTATCGACGGGATTTAGCATTTTTGAATATCTGACAATAAAAGGTAGAAAAAAGGACCTCAAACAAATATTTACTTAATTTGGATAAATAAAAAAGGATCATATTATTATTATTTATAGCCAAAAGATACCCAGCACAACGTTCCTTTCCAAGATCTTCTTCAGGCTTTATTGGTTTTTCAGCTTAATTCTTAGTCATTGTCGCTTTTCGACAATTAGCCTTAGTCCTGATCTATACACATAGACTACTGACGTGATATTTAAAAGTTACTGGCACACAGGGTCGGCTGCAGGTCTCAGTAGGCCCCTGGGTGACACAGCCTCAGTAGGCCCCTTTGAAGTGAACTTACACGCACCGGCCACTTTATTAGGTACACCTATCCAACTGCTCGTTAACATTTAATTTCTAATCAGCCAATCACATGGCGGCAACTCAGTGCATTTAGCACGCACAACCATCTCTAGGGTTTACAGAGAATGGTCCGAAAAAGAAGAAACATCCAGTGAGCGGCAGTTCTGTGGGTGGAAATGCCTTGTTGATGCCAGAGGTCAGAGGAGAATGGGCTGACTGGTTCGAGCTGATAGAAAGGCAACAGTGACTCAAATCGCCACCCCATACAAAACCAAGGTAGCAGAAGAGCTCTCTGAACGCACAGTACGGCGAACTTTTGGACAGAAGCAGAAGACCACAACGGGTGCACTCCTTTCAGCTAGAACAGGAAACTGAGGCTACAATTTGCACCAGCTCATCGAAAGGACAGTAGAGAGTGGAAAAACGTTGCCTGGTCTGATGAGTCTTCGATTTCTGCGTGACATTCGGATGGTAGGTCAATGTTGGCGTCAACAACATGAAAGCATGGACCACTGCCTTGTATCAAAGTGTTCTCGGTGGTGGTGGTGGTGTATGTGTGTGGGGTAAAATTTCTTGGCACTCTTGGGCCCCTTGTGGTACCAATGAGCCACGGGCGTGTGTGAACGATGCAGCACCTGAGTATTGTTGCTGACCATGTCCATCCCTTTATGACCACAATGTACCCTGTAACATCTGATGGCTACTTTCAGCAGGATAATGCGCCATGTCATAAAGCTGGAATCATCTCAGACTGGTTTCTTGAACATGACAATGAGGTCACTGTACTCAAATGGCCTCCACAGTCACCGGATCTCAATCCAATAGAGCATCTTTGGGATGTGGTGGAACGGGAGATTCGCATCATGGATGTGCAGCCGACAAATCTGTGGCAACTGTGTGATGCCATCATGTCAATATGGACCAAAATCTCTGAGGAATGCTTCCAGCACCTTGTTGAACGGGTCCAACCCGTTACTAGCATGGTGTACCTAATAAAGTAGCCGGTGAGTGTATATGGCGGCATTAAAAATGCTGAAACTAAAACAGTCTCCTGTTCCCTAAAATAACTTACGCCAACTAGTTCTATATATTCTAGAATAAGGATCACATCATGCCTTTCCAGATACCGTGTCGTTTTTTTTTCATTAAATCTTGGAAAAATATTTGCATACTTCCAAAATTCCCTAGTGGAGCATCTATGCTTTATGTCTCCACACGCCTATGAGGCAGAACTCTACCATCTGACCCTAGTCAATAGCTCTCACTCGCCAACCTGTTCCCTGCACTGTTCCCTGCTACAACAAGTATTGGCAAGGAAGGTGAAAATTCTAAACCCATTGGGGGTGGTACAGTGATGTGTACTTCTGCCTGTCAGGGACCACACACATTGATTAACTCTTCTTGGACAGTGATGCTTACTGTAGCGCACATTTACTTTCCCCGGCCTCTGGATTTCAACAGTAATGCACTCTGTCGCGATTTACTAAGATTGGACTCCCATGACACGCATGTGTTGTTTCCCCGCTCAGGTGCCTGGGAGTTCAATTTTCTATCCGGTCAGTGCATGTAACGCAGTGGATGCCGAACACAATTTGAAAGGTAAATCCTGCGCTCAATCCAAACAGTTAGGAGGCATATGAACTCTGACGTGCCGCCCCCTACATGTGTCGCATGGAAGCAGAGCACTGCACCAAAAATCGATCGCATGCACCCAAAATCCCAGCTCAGACACTAGGTAAAACTAGCAAAGCTATGCAATCCCCAAAAAGAGTGCACGCCCGACGAAGTGTGTGCTCGCGCCCTTAGTAAATAAGCCCTCCTAGTGAAAGGAGAAGCATCGGAGGCAGCCACACGCGAGCAACAGAGGCCTCCTATTATAATTTTAATTGTTTTTTTTTCCAGAAAAAACACTCAGCTCAAGGGTTAAACCAGATATGTTCTGCATCTGTAGGGTCGTACCGACATTCAAGGTGTTTAGTTCTAATTAGAGTATGACGAGTCACTAAAAGGCCGTCGGCAAGTGCTCGTTATTCGAGACAAACTTTTCCAGATGCTCGAGTGCTCGTCTCGAATAACGAACCCCATTGAAGTCAATGGGAGACCGAGCATTTTCAAAGGGAGCATGGTTCGGGAATAAAATGTGTTATTTATTGAAAAGAATGTCTTTGATAAGTGATAGATGTATGCAACATCTGCAATTCTATTCTTCACTGGATTCCGCTGCGGTATTTATCTCCGACAAGTTACAGATGTTGAAGAACAGTGAAGAATAGAGATAAAAACAGTGAACACAGGATCATTTAGTGGAAAAACGCAGTGAAGAATGAGATTACAGTGTTCGGCACATCTGCTTACTTGTCGGGAGAGGGATACGCTGTCCCAGCGGATCCGCTCCTCTTCTTCCACTGAAGTCTCCCCGATTGTTCACTGCTGCCCGATGTTCCTGGTGCCGATAGGTCTGCCCATGTCTGCCCGAGTTCTCCCTGGGGTGCTCGATGTTCCTGCTGCGCGCGATGTCTCCCTGCGCGCGCGATGTCTCCCTGCTGCGCCCGATGGTCTCCGCTGCGCCCGATGTGTCTCTGTGCGCCCGATGTGTCTCTGCTGCGCCAAGTGGCTTTGCTGGCCAGATGTTGTCTCTCCTGCGCCGCGATGTCCGTCCCTGCTGCCCGTTCGCGTGTATCTTCCGACAAGTAAGCGGATGTGCGAACATCTGTAATCATTCTCACTGTTTCTTACCTTAAATGATCCTGTGGTCACGGTTCATGTTTTTATCATTCTTCATTGTTCTCACTGTGTTTGGTTTAATTAAAATGCTATCGATCTCGGCATGGGAAAACGAAATGTACTAGTCCGAGCACGAGCCGTTTCGAAGTACCTTAATACTCGAACGAGCATCAAGCTCGGACAAGTTACTCGCTCATCTCTCATCTAATGAATAAAAGCAATGGTAGATTTCCTTACAAATGCAGGAAGAAAGCAGATCTTGTTGCCTTTATTTTGACAGGCCATGCATTTGTATATCAAATAATGGGGACACATTCCAAGGGCCTACGACACATTCTGTCTAAGGTTCCGACTTTTCAGGGATCTCGCTGGGGATTCTGTCGCCACGATCGGCGCCCAGCTTTATGCGACACAAATAGGGGAGCTGTGGGCCGACTGATCGGAATAAGCGTGGGATTTAAAATTCACCAGAGGGCATACTTGGAAGAGGCTAGACAACTGAACACACTACTTCTCGCCCCCTTCGGACCCGAAGAAACTTACTTCTCTAAGGATGCAGCACTAAGTCAAGGTATTATTACCAGAGGGAAACACCTTTCGGTACCCATTACTTACCCAGTATCCCAACATTTTACATGGTGCCAAAGGCCACAAGTCCTGACACGCCCTCCGGGTAGACAATATGTGTCGGAAATTGGGGCCTTGTGAGCATGCATGCAGCTTCGTTGATTTTTTTCTTCAGCCAATGGTATAAACTTACCATCTTACATCAGGATTCAGCTGATCTTATGTCCAAATGAATTATACTTCTCTTTAGGCGGACTGGCTAGTAACACGGGATGTTGAATCCTTGGCTCTAAATTGGCAATGAGGATGGTCCCGAGCTGTTGCGCATTTTTCGAGTTAAATCTACGGGGGACAGGTAGGTTTGATTCTTTTTTGTGGACCATGGAATTCATCTTGAAAGCATAATTATTCACTTTGATGGGGAATCTTCAAACAAATTTACGTTGTGCCCCTCCTACGCACCTATTTTTGGGTTGGTGGAGGGGCTACCGTGTACCCCTCTCCACTATACCAACAGCATGTTAGGGTTTGGCACCGTTTTATTGCCGATGTGTGATGTTCTGTGGAGGGACCTCTTGACTATGCCAAGCAGTTATCACTGACTTGAATAATATAATACCTTGATATTATTTTGACATCCAATTTCTAGCAGGTGGCGGTTGATTTTTGTGGATCTAAAAATCTCCCTGTCAATAATAACCTCTGCATGGATCTGCACGGAAGGAGACGGCAAACGATAGTTTGCTCCACTATGAGAGTTTTCCACCCTCAGCACTTAAAGTTCAGATATTCCGGTGGGACAATTTATCCATGTGAAACGGAACTGTACATTACCAACTGACTTCAGGAGGAACGCACTGGACTTAACACAGAGATTTAGGAACAGGGGATAACCAGAAAAAATGATCTCCAAGCTTTTTGCAGGGCACTGATACACCAAGAACGATTATAAAACCCAAACCACCAAGAGGAACACCAGTTGGTGAATGTGTACCAGATACAACAACCATGGACTAACCTTCGGAAAGATCACTAGCTAAAAAGTGGAACATCTTATGCCTCGGAACCACGTTTGAAAACCATTTGTGGCCCCTAAACCTAAATTGATGCCCGACAGGATCCAAAATCTGAAGGATCAATGACCAAGAGCCACTTTGTGCGCCCGACGGCCACCCCGGGGGAGGGGATTGAAAATTAAGGGTTAATACCCCTGTGGGAATGCTCAGTCTGCCCTCTCAGTGTCCTTTCCAACATTCATTAATCCTGGACACAAAAAAGTCTACTTACGTAACTATATCAACTGTAGATCAAAGATATTGTTTAAGCCCTGGACCTGCCTGCCGGTAAGGTGTACATTGGACAGGCGACACAAGAACTCATGAAAGAGTGCAACAACACTTCAAGCATTAACAATGCCCATACACAATTTTTCCAAGGTTAAGACTCTATCGTCAGTGGCGCATTGCACTTCAGCGAGTTCATGGGGCAAGGCACGGAGGGGGCTACAAGTGGTGGGACTTACAAAAAACAGCCACAATCTATGGGGGGGCAATTTAGTCCCTGAGCTACTACGCATGGAAGCTCATTACATTTTTACGATGAAAAGTCTTTCCCACAGGGATCTCAATGAGGATGGCGACTTTTCAATGGCTTTTATAAACAGAGATTATTACAGCACCTCTCGATGCAACACTACATTGGAACACAAGGATGGGAACAGGTAAGTACATCACACCACCTGGCATCAACATTATACTTCAGAACCCTTTTTTCTTCCCTTTTTTTTTTTTTTAAATCTTTTTTTTTTGTCTTTATTTTGAACAACCTTTGGCCTTTAAGCCCTTTTTCACATTTAGATTCACTTTTTGGAACACCCCTTGTTTGGTAGCCTCCATCTTATATATTTTGGGGTCTATGACCCCTTACACATATATTTGACACAGGAACCACATTGGCCATTCTTTATATACTGGCATTTCTTGGCTGGACCAAGCTAGATATTTTGAGCACTCTCCTTCATCATCATCAATATTTCCATATCGGTTCGTTTGATTTTCACATCTTATTAAAGTACTTGTAAGCTTATTTGTACATTCACCATGAACCTCGTTTAATTTTAGCTTTGGATTTAGGTTGTGACTAGAGATGAGGCGAACACACTCGTCCAAGCTTGATCTACGTTCGAGCATTAGTCGTACTTGAAAATGCCGTTGGCGGACGAGTTTGTGCCAGCATCTAGAAATTGCCATCTCCCGCCGTTTTGCTTTGAGCGGCCAGAAACAGAGCACAATCACAAGCCAGGAGAACTCTGCACTCCACCTAGCATCACGTGGTACATTACACGTCGATAGCAGTGGTGGCTGGCCCTGATCAGGGACCCTGAAATATACATGCCCCTGCCCGCACTGCTCGGCATCATTCTCTGTCTGGATGCCGTTAGGAGAGAGCTGCTGCTGGCAGAGGATAGCGTTAGGGTGTTCTATTGATACTGTTAGGCAGGAGTGAGTTACAAGAACCAACAGCCCTTCTTAGGGCATTAGATATTTTTTTTTCTTTTGGGGCTGGGATGTGCTGGCATTAGTAGTGCAGCTAGTACCATTAGTGTGAGGATTGCAGGGAGAATTGCGAACATTCTATTTAGCTCTTGTAGTGCCACACATATCCATCTCAAACACCTAAGTGGGACAGTTAGTTAGGAGGTTGATTGAATTAGGCAGCAGTCTGGCGAAATTTTTTTTTTTCTTTTCAAAACTAAAGTCATCACAGGCACAGCACAAAATCCGTTGTGTGTGTCAGTGTAAGTTAGAAACACTAGCCATGCAATCATCATCATCTTCTGTGGGTGCTGTGAGATTACTTCTGATCTTTTTGTAAACAAAAAAAACAAACACACAAAAAATTTACAGTTTCACTTTAATTTTGCAAATGTTGAACGCCAAGGGCTAGGGTGTAGAGGGACGTGGGCCGTTGGGTGTGGGGTGCCAATACTGGCAGGGGTCAGAGGCGTGGTCGGGCGGGTGAGACACACCTGACTTATGAGGAGCAGGGGAAGCTCAGAGCTACCACTCCCTTAGGTTCATGTCTGAATTTTACTGGACTCGTGGTAGAGCACTGGTGAGGCCAGAACCGTACTGCGACAGGTGAGTCGTGGATTGCGGGACAATGCTTAGTTAGGATTTGGTCACCAGCTCACGTCTTCCACACAGTCCACCCATGTCAACCGAAATCAGCCACTCCTCCAGCTCCTCCACCTCAAGCCCTTCCCCAGCCTCTGCCCCCTCCCAGGAAAATTTGGCATGTGAACCCGGCTGTACTCTGAGGAACTGTTTTGTGAGCCCTTCCCAGAGTACAAAACCATTGTCGCGTGCGGTGAGCTCTTTCCAGGGATGGCCGCAGGTTTCCACCGGTCACGTCTGTGGGAGATGATGACATTGTTGACGTAGTGGAAGAAGTGTGTAAAGAGGTGTCGGACGATGAGGAGACACGGTTGTCAGACAGTTGGTGAAGTTGTTGTCAGGCAGAGAAGAAGTGTTCTATTGTCAGCAAATCGACACAATTTACACCGGGACCCTCCGCAGATGTTTCAATGTTAGGTTTTGTGTTAATCATAGTCGAAGAATGTTGCCCAGGGTTCTACCCTGTTTGGCAATACTTCAGTGACCTTCTTTCATAGTTACATACAGAATTGTGTCTTCCTTAAGAACAGCTATGTATTTCTAAATCATTTTTTTTGATGGCATTAAACTGAAGGCTATAGGGAGTACTAAAAGTGGGCATATGGTAAGAATAACTATCTGCTTTTTATTGTGTCTACCCATCAATAAGGGTCAGAAGATAAGAGTTCTCCTCAGAGTTTGCCAATTAAGGTCACCTTATAGGCATGTGGAGACTTGAAGCCATAGATGTTCCACTTGGGGATTCTGGGAAGAATGCAAATATTTTTTCCAAGGTGTTAAATGGAGAACAATGCCTCCTTTTGCTACCTTTTACACCAATGATGAACACACGGGAAAGCAGAAATACACAGGAACGCAGGAATATCTCTGGAGAGCTTTTTCTAAGGCTATGAGGCACAAAGATCTGGCAGGGGTCACAGCAAGAGGCAGGGTTATATAGTTTACCTGAAAATCACTAGCGGCAATTAGTGGCACCCTGGCCCTTTAAATCTGCTGAAGCCGGCGTGCACATGCCCTAGGAGTCAGGAATGCACTTGCACGGCCGAAGTGGACGGAACAGGAGCCGGGACCCGTATGTTGCGCGTATGACGCGCTGGCAGGGGGAGAGGGGCACGGGTGAGCCCGGGACCCGCAATATGGGTTGCAGGACGACGTGACAGGGATTAAGCCAAACTAGTATATCTATTCCAGAAGGAACACTGCCTTTCAGGGTAATGTTTTTCATTTAACACCTTGGAAAACATATTTGCATACTTCCCAGAATTCCCTAGTGGAGCATCTATGGCTTTAAGTCTCCACACGCCTATGAGGCAGAACTCTTACCTTCTGACCCTAGTCAATAGCCTCTCACTCAGCCAAACTAGTTCCCTGCACTGTTCCCTGCTACAAAAAGTATTGGCAAGGAAGGTGAAAATTCTAAAACCCATTGGGGGATGGTGCAGTGATTGATTACTTCTGCCTGTCAGGGACAACACATTGATTACATCATTCTCTGGAGCAGTGCATGCTTAATGTAGCACATTTACTTTCCCAGCCTCTGGATTTCACAGAAAGAGCATTGTCCGAAGATAATGCACTCTGTTGCGATTCACTAAGATTGTGCGCCCGATATCCTGCATGTGTTGTTTTCCCTCTCAGGTGCCCGGAGTTCACTTTCTTCTTCCAGGTGCATGTAAGCGCATTGGATGCGACACAATTTGAAAGTTAAATCCTGCGCTCAATCCAAATCAGTTGGATCATCTGATCTGACGTGCCGCCCCCTAACTTGTGTCGCATGGAAGCAGTGCAGCTGCACCAAAAATCGATCGCATGCACCAAAATCCCAGCTCAGACACTAGTTAAATACTAGCACAAGCTATGCAATCCCCAAAAAGGTGCACCGCCCGACGAAAGTGTGCTCGGCGACCCTTAGTAAATGAGCCTCATAGTGAAAGGAGAAGCATCGGAGCAGCCACAGGAGCAACAGAGCCTCCTTATTCTAATTTTATAATTGTTTTTTTCCGGAAAAAACACTCAGCTCAGGGATTAAACAAGATATGTTTCTGCATCAGTCAGTGTAGCTACAGCATTCTCAAGGTATGTTTGGTTCATAATGCATAAAAGCAAATGGTAGATTTCCTTTAACAAATGCAGGAAAAGACAGGATCCTTGTTGCCTTTATTTGCAAGGCCATGCAATTTGTATTATCAAATAATGGGGCACATTTACCAAGGGCCCTACGACCACATTTCCGTCGGGTATTCCGACTTTTCGGGGATCGCGCTGGGGATTCTGTCGCACACGATCGGCACCAGCTTTCATGCGACACAAATAGGGGGGCGTGGCCGACTGATTCGGACAAATGTGGGATTTTAAATTCAATAGAGGCATACTTGGAAGAGGCTTGTAGACAACTGAACAACTGGGCCTACTACATCTCCCTCCCTTCGGACCCGAAGAAACTTACTTCTCTACTGGATGCAGCACTAAGTCAAGGTATTATTACCAAGAGGGAACACACCTTTCTGTCCATTACCCACCCAGTAATCCCAACATTTTACATGGTGCCAAAGGTCCACAAGTCCCTGACACGCCCTCCTGGTAGACCAATAGTGTCGGGAATTGGGGGCCTTTGTGAGCATGCATGCAGCTTCGTTGATTTTTTTCTTCAGCCAATGGTATTAAACTTACCATCTTACATCAGCACAGAGGGGGGTGGGATCTGTTGCCCTATGGTATATGTCCTTAATTACGTTATCTTATGGGGCAAAGGTGACTCTCCTATCATAAGAAGGGAACTCATAACCCATAATTTATGACATTCACCTAAAAAATAAAGTCGTAATAACAAACGGAATAACAAGGCAACGGTTTTTTGTATAAGACATTTATGGAATATCCAGAATGCCCTTTAAAGTGGAATCTTTATCCATTCATTTTTATGGTCATTTTACTCACTCAACTACTTTCAGAACCACAGGAAATGCCCTAAAATTGCTGGCGCCTCTCTACTCCCAGTCCCAGAATCCACTATTCTTGAGATAGGTGAAGGTTCCTGAGTTGTATCTATAAGATTTTTATGGCACATGGAACATGAATTTGCAAAAGCTGTCTGAGTATAGAAAACCCCTTTAAATCACATTATTTGCAATACATATATATCTATCCATTTACTTAAAAAATGAATTATACATTAATATGCTGTTCTGAAAAGACTGCTCAAGCATCTATCAGTAAGGAAACTTTGATGTGCTGATCTGGTAAGAAAATATATGTAGATGCTTCTCTGTGGACATTGCTGATGGTGGTAAGCAATGTACCTGATGGACATCCATGTCCATGCTGGAGTTGCTGGGCATTGTGGGATTTATAAAGTACTTTTAAAAAAGAATAAAGAATTAATCTAAAAAGTCTAACAAACATAGACCTACCAAGATAAAACAGCACCGGCTGCAAAGAGTGAGAGCAGGGTTGGCTTTTGAAGATCCCTTACTGGCTTCAACACATCCACTGAGCACTATTTCATGTATATTTCTATGTTAAGTAGTTCCAATATCTCCCTTTAGATGTTACCCCTCCTGGGTGATCTTGTTCCCTTTTATCTCCCCCTCCATTTCCCTTATGTAGCTCTTCTTTACTCCAGAAAGAATTATTCTACTCATCCGATCCCTCTATGACACATAATACACTTCATTCAGTGTATGAGCATTCATCAAGTACGTGCAAGCCATTTACTTGGTTGTGCAGCTGGACAGGAAAGACTATGCTGTTTTGTATATTGGGGATACAGCAAATGTAAACAGTATAGGTTAGGGATTAATATGTGGAATGGAAATGAGCAAAGATTTTGTCTTAAAGGGAATCTACCATTTGATTTCATGAATTATGAACCAATCATACCTTGAGAATGCTGTAACTACACTGATGCATGCATATATCTTGTTTAATCCCTGTGATGAAGGTTCTATAACATTCAGGACCTTGGGAAAGCTGGATTGCCTTCAGCCTGCATGTTACACAGAGCTTTTTGAAATGTCCAGACAGGACTAATCAACCTGAGCTGGATCACTCATACACAGCATCTGGGGGATGGTGCAGCAATTGATTACTTCTGCCTCACAGTGATTACTTCATTTTCTGGTGCAGTGCATAACTAATGTGAGAGGAAAAGCACTGAGCCAGGTGCAGAAGCGACAGAAGCTTCATTATCTTAATTTTATAGTAGTTTTTTTCAGAAAAACCACTCAGCTCAGGGATTAAACGATATGTTCCTGCATCAGTGTAGCTACAGCAGTCTCAAGGTATGTTTGGTTCATAATTAGAGATGAGCGAGCACTAAAATGCTCGGGTGCTCGTTATTCGAGACAAACTTTTCCAGATGCTCGAGTGCTCGTCTCGAATAACGAGCCCCATTAAAGTCAATGGGAGACCCGAGCATTTTTCAAAGGGACCATGGTTCAGGAATAAAATGTGTTATTTAATTGAAAAAGAATGTCTTCTGATAAGTTAGCAGATGTATGCAAACATCTGCAATCTATTCTTCACTGTTCCGCGCGTATATTATCTCCCGACAAGTTATCAGATGTGAAGAACAGTGAAGAATAGAATAAAAACAGTGAACACAGGATCATTTAAGTGAAAAACGCAGTGAATAACACAGTGAAGAATAGATGTACATCTGCTTACTTGTCGGGGTGATACGCTGTCCCGGGATCCGCTCCTCTTCTTCCACTGAAGTCTCCCCGTGCTGCCCGATGTCTCCCCCGTTCTGCCCGATGTCTCCCCGTGCTGCCCGATGTCTCCCCCGTGCTGCCTGATGTCTCCCCCGTGCTGCCTGATGTCTCCCCGCTGCCCGATGTCTCCCCCGTGCTGCCCGATGTCTCCCCGTGCTGCTTGATGTCTCCCTGCTGCCCGATGTCTCCCTGCTGCCGTTCCGCGCGTATCTCCCGACAAATAAGCAGATGTGCCGAACATCTGTAATCTATTCTTCACTGTGTTCTTCACTGTCTTTTTCACTTAAATGATCCTGTGTTCACTGTGTTCACTGTTTTTATTCTATTCTTCATTGTTCTTCACTGTGTTTTTTTAATTAAATGCTCGATCTCGAGCAGGGGAAATACTCGTCTGAGCAACGAGCCGTTTCGAGTACCTTAATACTCGAACGAGCATCAAGCTCGGACGAGTATACTCGCTCATCTCTATTCATAATGCATACAATCAAATGGTAGATTTCCTTTAACCACTTCAGGACTAGGCCCTTTTGTGTTTGCATTTCTGTTTTTTTACGTCCCACATTCCAGAGGCGACAACTATTTTACTTTTCTATTTACAGCACCATATAAGGGCTTATTATTGCCTGAAAAAATGTAACTTCCCAATGGCCACCATTTCTGTGCAGTCTAGTAGAAAGGGGGAAAAGATCCAAATCCAAAGGCGGCAATTCCAGTTGGAGCAATTTCTTACAGACTTTGTGTTTACAGCTTTTATTGAGTGATCCAACTGACACATCCCCTTCGGGATGCAAAATCTATGTAGCTTGTTGTGTCTTAAAAATAACATGTAAAGCACCAAATTTTTGGACTATAAGAGGCTCCCCACATCTTTGTAATCTCTTCACCCAATTTCCAGGACAATAGTTGCATGAATTCACAAAAATGAATCAATATCTAAAAAATGGTGTCACTGTATTTTGATAGTTTGTGAAACAGTTGCTCTGCGTCAGTAGTGTCAGAGGTAAATCTCATAACTGTGTAGCACATAGGTCAAACGCTGTCTGGTCTAGCCTCTACCTAGATGAAGAATAAGGCACACAGCAGTCTACAGTGAAGCCCAACCGCCCCCCCCCCCATCCGAAAAAAGAGGGCAGTGGTCCAATAACTTAAAGGAGTTTTCCCATGAAAGAAAATTCTCAAATTTCAATCCCCTAGTGATGTTAACACAATAATGATAATTTTTAACCCTTTACTTTACAATATTGCTCAGTTTTATTGCTGTTTTAGCTCCAATCACTCAGTGATGGTCAGTGTAAGATTTCAGAGTGTGGGCGGGGACTTTCTAAGCAGACACTTCATGATCCATCCAGTTCTACACTTTCATTTAGCTTCTGAACATTGTACTAGTATCTGACACATAGAAAGAGAGGGATGACACAGATCAGAGATGATGAGATCCATGAGATGCCTATTACACACAATGACACAGTCAGCTCTCCTACATCTCTTCTATTCCACAACACATAGATTTGCTGTGCCTTCCTTCCCTTCCCCAGATAAAGAACTTATATGTCTGTAGCTTTACACTCCTCACTCTGCTGCCTAGAGGAACTCAGTGGGGAACATTTACTTACCTGTCCGAGTTCACCTAAAGTGCATTGTTCCGACGATAATGCACTGTGGTGCAATTCACTAAGATCATGCGCCCGATATCCTGCATGTGTTGCTTCCCCGCTCAGGTCCGACGGAGTTCACCTTCTTCATCCCGATATATGTAAGTGCTTGATCTTGTAACAAAATTTGAAAGTTAAATCCTGAGCTCACTCTGAATCAGTCGGATCGTCCGACAGCTGGCCCCCCAATTTCTGTTGCATGAAAGCCAGTGCAGCCGCGCCACAATACGATCACGTGCGACACAAACCCCCGTTAAATATCCGTCCCAGCGGCATTGATCCCCAAAATGTCGGAAAACCCAACGAAAGTTTGTTTGTGGAACCTTAGTAAATAAGCCCCAGTGTCTGTGTATCAATGTGAGCCCTGGACTGAAATGGGAGTGCAGGGAGCAAATCTAATGGAATATGTGGTCTTAATTCACACATAAATACTACCAACCACTTTTTTATATGCAATATTATTCTGTACAGGCACATTAAGTACATCTAACTTACAGATGAATCCTAGGTATGAATGAACCTCTTTGGTCACTGTGACCTCTGGTGATGCTGTCTGGATGCATATAATTTACTGAACATTAGCTCCAGAACTTGGATCTGAATGCTTCAGCTTGGCTTAGGACAATTGTTTTTTTTAAAAAACATTATCAGTTCACCAAGCCAGGTCAAGCAGGTCAGCGATCCAACTCCAGATGGGTTTTACATTACAGAAATAAAAGCTCCCATGCTCCGTTGCTCTCCTTCCATCACATGGGCCAACAGTGTGTGGGCCGCGTGATGGAAGATCTGGCGCCGACAACGACTGATGACGCATCTGCGTCAGGTCAACAGCGACTTGGTGCAGGTGGACTGGTGATGTTACCATGCACCCTCTGTGCCGAAGCTCCGGAGTCAAGGTGCAAAAAGAGGAACAAAGGTATCCATGTTTTTTTTTTTTTTGGTTATTTTTACCACAAAAAAACTGTGAAAACTTATTGACTTGAGTGTAAGCCTATGGTGGAGAATACATTGGTCACAGCCTCCCCAAACAATAAAATACCCAGCAGCCTCTCCTCACTGACAAAATGCCCAGCAGTCTCCCCCACTAATAAAATGTCTAGCAGCTTCCCCCAGTATTAAAATTCCCATGCACCCCCAGTAAAGAAATGCCCTCCAGCAGCCTCTTCCATATGCACCCCCAGTATATACATACCCCCATGAACCCCCAAAGTACAGACATGCCTCATGCGCCCCCCAAAAAATATAGATATACCTCATGCAACCCTCCATAATGAAATGCCCTGCAGCAGCCCCCCAGTAATGCCCAGCAGCAGGCCCCCCAGTAATGAAACGGCTTGCAGCAGCAGCAGTAGCACCCCTGTAATGAAATCAACTAAAGCAGCCCCTTGTTGTATAGAAAAATTAACTTACATACTCACTTCCTTATGCTCTCCGTGGCTCTTCTTCCTTCTCCTCTTCACTCGTCTCTGCCCACTCTGTTATGGTTGAAAAGGAGAAGGGAGAGGAGCGTAGGGAGCATCAGAAGGTGAGTATGTAAGTTACATTTTTTAATACATTATTTGTGCTAAAAAACTTAGCTTACACTTTAAACTGTAAACTACTACTTTCAACTAATACATAAAATTGCCTATATTAAATCATAGAGAATTCATAGCAATTTTGTTTTTCAAATGGCAATGACACAATGATAAAGTAGATGTGTAATTATGGATGACAGCGCACACTGATGGGAACAGTCACACCTATGACCATTATGTCTATAGCTACATTATATACATGGCAATAAAAAGCTGGATCATAATTCATCTTGAAAGAAATATCTAGTCAAGGAATTGTAAAAATAACAAATGAAATCTTCTTGGCATCTTTATAATTTATTGCAATTGCCACATAATATTTTGTCACCATAAATATATTTAGACAAGTTTTATGGGCAAGCTCCTGAACACATTTTAATGGACACTCTAATATACAGCCGTGGGTTGTACCAGCATGAAGAATTTTTCTTTGCGAATATTCTCTCTATATAATCTCGTTTAATAGCTGGACGTGCCGAGGATGAAAACTGCATCATGTTATTTTTTACAGGTCGTACAGATCATTTTTTAATTTTTAAAAAGAAATTTGCAATATATTGTATGAGTTCAGTATTACAAATTATAGGGCACATAAATACTTATTGTACAATAAAGCAGCTTACACCCTTTAGGAATCTGGATATCATGTCCTTTAAGGAACCTTTAAGGGTCTGAAGGGAGGAGCAGGACTCCAGGAATACAATGAAAATGAGTCATGCTCCTCGCTTCAGACCCGGCACCATTCAATATTCAATGAATTAACTTTGACTTGAGCTTTCCTTTATAAGGGCTTAAAATTAGGTAAATTCAGACAGGGTTCCCAATCGCAAATACATCAGGTACATTCTTTTTTGTGTTTCTGTTTTTACTCCCCTCATTCTAAAAGCGATAACTTTTTTATTTTTCTATTAAGAGATATGTAAATTGACTTTTTATCTGCAGGGAAAATTGTACTTTTTAGTGGCGCCATTTAATATTCTATGCTATGTAATGGAAAACTGGAAAAAAATCCAAGTGCAGTGAAAAAAACACATTTGCAGAGTTTTCTTCTTGGGTCTGTTTTTACAGCTTTCAATCTGTGCTCTAAAATACAAAATCTGTGCTTCCCCTATGTTTTTCAGATCGGTACAATCACTGGGATACCAAATAAATTTTCTAAGGTTTGAGTAAAATTGACCTTAAAAACGTTTTGTACAAAATAAATATTCGCCATTTTGCCAAATTCTGAGGCCAATAACTTTTTCATACTTTGGTGCACATACCTATGTAAGGTGTGTTTTTTTTAGGTGCATGCTGACATTTTAATTTATATAAATTAGGACCCATATGACTCTTTGATCATTATTTATTCAAATATTCATGGATAAATAGCAAAAAACATGTCAGCTAAAGGAATCTGCAGATCTGTTGCTATAGGCAATGAGTATAATACAGCTTATGTATAAGGTAAAATGGATAGAGGCAGGGAGACAGGCAGGGAGAGTGAGAGACAGAGACACAGACAGGGAGAGTGAGTTAGTGAGAGACAGGCAGGAAGAGTGAGTTAGTGAGAGACAGGCAGGAAGAGTGAGTGAGTGGGAAACGGAGACACAGACAGGGAGAGTGAGAAAGAGACAAAGAGACAGACAGACAGGGAGAGTGAGTGAGAGACAGAGACACAGGCACGGATAGTGATTTAGTGAGAGACAGAGAGACAAGCAGACAGATTGAGTAAGTGAGAGACAGACAGGGAGAGTGACAGAGAGACAGACAGGAAGAGTGAGTGACATAGAGACAGATAGACAGGGATGGAGAGTGAGTGAGTAAGAGACAGGCAGGGTAGAGTGAGCTAGAGACAGATAGACAGGCAGGGAGAGTGAGATCAAGGGCAAGGACAACGCTGAGATCTACAGCTAGTATCTATAGACTGTGATTCTCGAGACCTAACCTCCATGACCCTTTAGGAAATAGAACCTTAATATTGGGTTGTCTTGTTCTGTACCTCTATGGCCTATTATTGTGCGAAAGCATGGCCCCCCTTGAGGATCCTCTCTGGTGGGCCATCCTAATGGTAAATTTAGGAATGTGAATAGAAGTTCTATTTTGTTCTATACTTCCTATATAGTAAAATGTACAGGGCGCTCGCAGTATGTTAAAACCAGGTCTAGGATGCAGCTGTCAACAAGTAGAAAAACCACAGCAAAGCACGTGTTTGCCAGGTTTAGGTGAATATAGCATCATTGTTCACACTGCACACCTTGGCTGTCCTGCAGTTTTTCTGCTTGTGAATATTAACATTATATTCATGTTACCAATGCAGTAATCACCCACAGATGGTTTATTATGATGTAGTATACGCAGAGTCCTCTGTTTGTCCTTCCATTGTTCCCTATATCTGGTAAAGTATTGTCACATCATTTTACTTTTTCTGAGCAACATTTCATTGTGCTGCAGAGTCCTGTCGTGGGAACATTAATGACAGCTCGCTGGAACCCATCTGTATGGAGGAATACACCTGCATTCTCATTGTGCATCTCATTTGTGTTTGAAAGAATAAGTCTGGACAGGCAGCTCTCCCGCCTGGTATCTCTTCAAAGGAACATTCATGGATTCCCAAACATGACACATTTACAGAGGAAGAGATTAGGGATTTGTATTTATAATGAGACAGTCAGTTGTGCCATGTGCAGTCCAATATCCTCTTCAACACTCTGCCATAAGGGGTGATGAGAATATATCATTGTACAATCTGCCTTCTACTGCACAAAATTACATCTGCAGTTTATTTTTCTGCTGGACATTAATATTTACTTATTGTACGATTTTGTTCAGTGTTCAGTCTTTTAACCACTCATTTTTTGGAGTTCAAATTTCATCTGTGCCAGATTTTCGCAGATCAAATCCCTTTTTTTAAAAAAAACTGATATCAGAAAACTAGAATAGACTATCTACAGTCTCGTGGGCAAGGGTCTTTGTACAAAGAGAATGCCAGCCTATCATATCCCCTATTATATAATTATATATTATATTAATATTATATATTATCAGTATATATAACAAGGTTAAGATATATTATTATGACTACCTACTAATCGCTGGCAATGATTTTTTTCTTCAGCCAATGGTATTAAACTTACCATCTTACATCAGAGATTCAGCTGATCTTATGTCCAAAGTGAATTATACTTCTCTTTAGGCGGACATCTGGCTAGTAACACTGGATGTTGAATCCTTGTACTCTAATATTGGCCATGAGGATGGTCTACGAGCTGTTGCGCATTTTTTCGATGTTAAATCTACTGGGGACAGGAGGTTTGACTCTTTTTTGTTGGACCTCATGGAATTCATCTTGAAGCATAATTATTTCACCTTTGATGGGAAATTCTTCAAACAAATTTCGGGGACGGCGATGGGTGCATGTTGTGCCCCCTCCTACGCCAACCTATTTTTGGGTTGGTGGGAGGGGCTACACGTGTACCGATCTCCACTATACCAACAGCATGTTAGGGGTTGGCACCGATTTATTGCCGATGTGATGCTTCTGTGGGAGGGACCTCTTGACTTGCAAGCAGTTTATCACTGAATTGAATAATAATACCTTGAATATTATTTTGACATCCACTTTCTCGCAGGTGGCGGTTGATTTTTTGGATCTAAAAATCTCCCTTGCCAATAATAACCTCTGCATGGATCTGCACAGGAAGGAGACGGCAACGAATAGTTTGCTACACTATGAGAGTTTCCACCCTCAGCACTTAAAGTCAGGTATTCCGGTGGGACAATTTATCCATGTGAAACGGAACTGTACGTTACCAACTGACTTCAGGAGGAACGCACTGGACTTAACACAGAGATTTAGGAACAGGGGATACCCCGGAAAACTGATCTCCAAAGCTTTTTGCAGGGCACATGATACACCAAGAACAGATTTATTAAACCCTAAACCACCAAGAGGAGCTTCACAGTTGGGTGTTTGTACCAAATATAACAACCAATGGAATAACTTCCGAAAGATACTAGCTAAAAACTGGAACATCTTATGCTCGGAACCACGTTTGAAACC
Source organism: Engystomops pustulosus (assembly GCA_019512145.1). Classification (NCBI taxonomy): domain Eukaryota; kingdom Metazoa; phylum Chordata; class Amphibia; order Anura; family Leptodactylidae; genus Engystomops; species Engystomops pustulosus. The sequence continues at coordinate 240,050,800 of CM033642.1, read as the reverse complement.
ATTTGTGGACCCTAAACCTAAATTGATAGCCAGACAGGCCCAAAATCTGAAGGATCAACTGACCAAGAGCCACTTTGTGCGCCCGACGGCACCCCTGGGGAGGGGATTGAAAATTAAGGGTTTATACCCCTGTGGGGAATGCTCAGTCTGCCCCCTCATGTGTCCTTCCAACAAATTCATTAATCCTCTGGACCAACAAAAAGTCTACTTACGTAACTATATCAACTGCAGATCAAAGAATATCATTTACGCCCTGACCTGCCCATGCCGGAAGGTGTACATTGGACAGACGACACAAGAACTTAGGAAAAGAGTGCAACAACACATTTCAAGCATTAACAATGCCCATACACACTTTTCTCAAGGTAAGACTCTATCGTCAGTGGCGATGCACTTCAGAGCGTTTCATGGGGGCAAGGCGAGGGGGCTACAAGTGGTGGGACTTTTACCCTCCGATTGGAGAGAGGAAAGAGGACAAACTAGAAGAATATATACAAATTGTGAGTCTTTATTTATAACACACATGCACAATAACATAGGCGATGCCACCACCAGGTGGCACCATCATAAAAATGACAAAAACACAGTAAAATGGTGTTAAAAACATGGGTGGTGTAGTACAGAACAGAAGCAGCGGCTGACCCCAGACAGATAGGATGATAGGTAAGTGGAAACCTGTTTGGTTTAAACAATAGACTGGGTAGGCGTGAGCCTGAGCGCTGCTATAGAAACATGTGTTCTTAACAGGACTAGTACCAGCAATAGCTTTAAGAAAGAGTAAGTTTTTTATGAATAGTGATGGCGCTATCATGTGAGCTGCATAGCCGGAATGGCTATGTGCTCGACCGAGCATCAAGCTCGGACGAGCATGTTCGCTCATCTCTAGTTAAGATGTATTATTACGACTACCTACTAATCGCTGGCAATAATTCTTCCAGACCAAGTACAACCATATCTATAGACCAGTGATGACGAATCTTTTAGAGACTGAGTGCCCAAACTACAATCAAAACAAACTTATTTATTGCAATGTGCCAACAAAGCATTTTAAGCAACTCATTTTTGCTAAATGTTGGATGGAAAATATGTAATGACTCGCTGGACAGGGCAATTACAAACCTTATACACTACTAATACCCATAAGATGTGGGTGACGTATGGCAGTCTAGATCCTACATCCTAAGTGGTTACACAGTTCTTGTGTGGAAAGGGAATGATTACATTGACCATTGATGGTTTGATTGGAATGTTTGATAAATGTGAATCCAATCTTGTCACAAGGCCACTGGTTGGACCCCTGGACACAATGCGACCAGATAAGGTGGTAGAAACTGGGCTGTGAAAATCTTTTTCCTGACATTATCCAACCACCTACCTTGGACCTGGACAGATAGGACTTCTACCTCAGCCTGTTGCCACTATGGTGTTCGAGTTCTGAAATACCTGTGAGTTAATGTTCTACATCTCTTGTCTATGTGTGATCCCTGACTGCCGCTAAGATCAAGGGCCTCCACTCAAGCATCTACCTGGGGATCCTTTACACAAGCATACACCAGGAGTGTGGCCAAGGAGAACTATTTCCATGGCTTCTACTTCTTCATGCAACCCACCTGCTGGACATATGCCCGACATGAACGAGGCCTGTTCTACCTGGACCAAGCGACCGTAATCCAGCCACTCAGGTACCAGGGGAATCCGGACCTCAGGTCAGGCGCCAGTGGTGGGATGTTTCATATGAAATAAAGAGCACAATGCACTTTCAGCTTTTCCTTTAAAGGAAAACAACCATTTGAAAAAACACATAGAAATACTCACCTCTGCTCCTTTTGATCCTGATCCGGTGGTGTTCTTCGCTAGTCTTGACATGCCAGGAATACGTAGAAAAGAAACTTATATGTTCGCGCTCTAGGGTGCTAATTATGCACAACCCTCCAATGCTGAAAGCATTGGAGGGCAAGGTGACATCATGCGGGATGGTGGGAAAGGGCAGTGTGGAGCCGTACATTATTAGTAGTCTAAAGTGCCAGACTTTTTCTCCCCACGCTCCGTTCTGCTAACTATCAGTTTCTTTTCTAGGTGATCCTGGCGTGTCAAGACGAAGAGGAGCGGAGATGAGTATTTCTAGGTGTTTTTGTGTTTTTTCAACCAGTTAATTTCCTTTAACCACCACTACTTCCATGGTTAAAGTAATGTGCAGTGATGGAGCTGTATTGGGTATTGAATGTTCAGGACCTGGGGCTTGATCTTCATCAAATCTGTGATGAGTTTGTGTCCTTGGAATCAACCAAAAGACGTGGAAAAAGTCTTCAATTGCTTATTCGTTGTATATGGTGTAATTACTATGTGTGAAGTCCCTTATCCTTTATGTATCCTTCTGTCTTTATATCAGTGACAAGTTGTTGATCGTATTAATTCGAAAAGCTTTTACATGATTTAAGATACCGCATTTTGGTATTCAGAATTTCTATAATCACAGAATCCTTGGTGACTTGGAGCTTTTCTATAATTTACAGTAGGGTATACATTAACCCATACATAATGTACAACTAGGATACCTCGCAATGTAATTAGTATTCATTAAGTGTCTGAAAAAGTCAAATCTTTTTTCTCCAGTTCTCACTGACCTTCTGAGTAATAAGCGCTTGGCCGGATTCTATGTAACATTATTAAGTCATGAAATTCTACGCTTATTTTAGAACGAGGTTGAATGGATCGGACAACCCATTTTTTATTACATTTCCCCATGAGAACAACTCATCATCGAGGATAAAGGGAAGGATCCCAGGGCTAAAAATTCACTTGAATATATATTGCTAACTATTGTTACATTGTCTGCATGATTGTAGCATTGCTTGGCGCCTATTCAGACTAATCGCATGCTTTATTTTTAGTGGTTGTTTTCCTATTAGAACTATGACCCTAAAACCTTGGTCGTAACATGTAATTCCTTCTTATAGCACAATGTACAGTATATGAACGCGTTGTGCTTGTATAGGCATAGGTTTTCCATGTGAACGAATGACAGAAGCCTCAATCCTAACAATTTAACCCCTTGATGTCTAAAGTGCTGCCTCATGGGTGTAAGATTTTGAAAGACTAAATAAAAATGTAAAAAAAAATTCTCTCCATATAGGACATCATTCAATAAGCAGCTGTACAAATTGCTGGGGATTCAATCATTTACAAGGCATCATCGCAAAATCTAAGAACAAAGACTGTAGGAGTTAAAACTGGCATTTGGTCAAGCATGCTTAAAGTGACCAGACCTCCACTTTAATGTAGGACGCTTATGAAAAATGTATTCTGCACAGCCTTGCTCCATGCATTTTTCATGTGTCCTAGACTAAAGGGAGGCCTGATCTGTGGAAATTCCACATTATCTAGAAATGTTTCTAGCAATACAATGCATTACCATTCAGCACATGGGCCACACCATTTAGTATTTAACGTTAAACTTTGCGTTGTGTCAGCCTCATTTACAAAGTTCAGTTCACAAATTGCAATTGTAAAGCGTGAAAATAAAGGTATATTTCACACATGAAGGGATAAGGGGCACAAATTTGGCTTTTAAAAATGGAAAATGTTAATAGCTTTTGAACATGTTTTCCATTCTGATACTAGCCATTCATTATATCACTGGTCAGGTAATATGTTTCCAAAAATTGTAACTATTGAGAGTATATCTAAGCACTTAGTGCAAGCTTCATCTTTATAGAAAGCAACAGATCTGATATATCCGGGACAAAGCAAAGTTATCTCTGGGGCCCTCTATTCATAGAGTGGTGGTAAGGATGTCTATTGATCTCTGTTCTGCTTTAATTTTACACTGTATTGGCATCCTCAGGACACCAATATATAGGTGGTCCCCTACTTAAGGACACCCGACTTACAGACGACCCCTAGATAAAGACAGATCCCTCTGCCCCCTGTGACCTCTGGTGAAGCTCTCTTACTATAGTCCCAGATTGCAATAATCAGCTGTAAGGTGTCTGTAATGAAGCTTTATTGATAATCCTTGGTCCCATTACAACAAAAAAATTTGAAACACCAATTGTCAGTGGGCAAAAAAATAAAATTTGTCTAGAACTACAATTATAAAATATACAGTTTTCGACTTATATACAAATTAAACTTAAGAGCCATAGGTTTGTTCTTATCTTGTACGTAACCCGGGGACTGCCTGTAGATCGAAGCATGGATAATGTGGGTCAGCATTTTGCATTTTCACAATGTGAATCTAGCTTCTTGTCTGGAAGAATTGCCTGCTTTCTACGACTGTGTGTTCCCCATGCAATTGCAAGGGTTGCTTTACGGGCAAATGCACCTCTGTTTATATGCGTCAAGGCTTAATAGTCACATATAGGTGTTACTTAACAGAGTTTTTACTCACCTCTCCACTTGGCTATAGGTAAATTGCACAAGATGTTCTCAGTGGAGAGTGACATCTGGCTAAATTAGGGTGATTTGGCATTGGCTATTATGTATGTTTTGTGGATAACTCCCTTTCACCGGTCACTGTTCCCTATCCAATCTGTCTAACACTCCTCTCCTCCTATCTGACCACTGCTTACACACTTTCTCTACCACTCTGGCTTCATCCGCTCCAGTCCACAAGCTTATGCACCCATGTAGGAATTTAGCCCTGGACTCTGCAGCCCCCCTCACTACCACTACAAACAGTCAACCCAACTCCACACTCTCCTTGGTCCGTAAAGTCTGCTGGCTTGCAATAATCTTTGACTCTGCCAATAATCTTTAAGCCTCACATACAGGACCTGCTGCCTCCATCTCATGAAGATCTCTTGAATCCGACCCTTTCTCAATCTAAAGTCTACCTCATCATCTCCCACTTGGACTTCTGGAATATTCTTTAATATATCTGTAACTCTAGTGCCCGGCTAACCCATTTGTCTTTTCGCTTCTCCTCTACCTCTCCTGTCTGCCATTCTCACCTCTGGTTACCCATTGTACATTGAATTCAGTTTAAAATACTAACCATGACCTACAAAGCCGTCCATAACTTGTCAACACTTTATATCTCTGAACTAATCAGCCAATACTGTCCCACACATAATCTTCATTGCTCACAGGACCTTCTGCTACATTCTATTTCCATCTGTTCTCCTCACCGCCATTTCCAGGCCTTCTCCTGTGCAGCCCCATACTCTGGAACTCTCTACCATAATGTATTAGACTGTTCCCCACCTTCCAAACCTTCAAATAATCAAAAAACCCATCTGTCTAGGATCACCTACAACATGCAATAACTGCACCAATAATCTCTCTCGCCTTGTGTCTACATCAACCCTCCAATATAGATTGTAAGCCCTCCAGGGCAGGGTCCTCCTTCGACTTGTTCCTGTCCAGTGTAGTTTTTGTGTTTTATACTTGCATTTGTTCTGTATGTACAACCATTATTGTTTGTGCAGAACCATGAATTTATTATAATAATATAACGCATATAATGTTAATTGAGACAGATCATATGTTTTGTGTTCTTCTTTGCTTGAGATGTCCTGACAAAAATATGTGTACCCCACAATGAACGAAAATGCACCAACTTATACAATTCATCTTGAGATATCTCAAACCCATACGAATGTCGATAAAGGAATCCCCTGTGGATATCCCAATAAGGTAGGATGATGTACTGTTTGTGTTAGTGTACATGGTCTACAGTGTTGAAGTGGATTTGTCCCCCTACTAAAGATGAAATTGACCCTACAGCAGCTATAAGGAATACTTGCATATTCCTTAAATTTATATCACGTTGGATGGAGAGATAATAGGATTACCCGTCAGTCTACTGCAAATCACCAATAAAACTTTTCTAATAAAACTTTTATAGTTATAACGTGTTCAGAAACACGATCATAAAGTTATAGCATTGCAAGGATGATTGTCACCCTAAGAAATGGGTAAGAAATGCCCTCGATAACCTATAGTAATTGGATGACAAGTAAAAACTAAAAAGTGGCCCATATGACACAAGTCAAGACTGCGGTGCGTATTTGCTTTCATACATTATACACAGCATTTCTACAGAGATCCACTTACTGTGACTCTTCTCTATACAATCGCAGCAGCAGAACAGCTGCAGCCAGGACTGGGAGCAGGTAGAGCACATTCAGCACCCTGGAGAGAGGCGCATCCTATGGGATGTAATTAGTTGTCTGGAGGAGAGTGGCTGCACGCTTACTGGAGTCTTATTACTAAACCCGGCACATTATATCTGTGCGCTGAGGTGTCTTATCTCTCCACATTGTCTCACTTATCTAACACCATATGATGTCACCTATGTAGAGAATAGTAGATGTTACTGACGGTGCATATACTGTAAAAATCATCTCCGTTTCTCATTAATTATGGCGAGATGTTAGATTTTTGACATAGGGACTTTTTGATTGATGGTGTTTAATACTCTGTGTGCAATGTAATATCCTTTTTCTTGTAATATTTCTATAAAATGTGTTCATGAGATCATTTGCAAGAGAGTAAAGTTGACATTTACTGATCCACTACTAACATTTATGTAAGGATCACCATTTATTGTGCTTTCTATTCATATCCTTTCATTATTTTGCATATTTATCAGTGTATTGGCACTTGCTCCTCATAAATAGGAAGGGATTATGTAAAAAGTCCCCTGCAGAACCTCCATAATATAATCTATATTCTATAATAGCAGAGGTTTCGGCAGTGTGCTGGTCTGAGGTATACAGGTGTGTGATGCCAAGGAGGAAAAATCTAACCAGGAACAATTGATACAATGTAGGAAGGGTTATTAGATCTAGAGCTATAACAATTACCAAATTTATCTGTAATGAAGCTTTATTGTTAATCCTGGTTCTAATGACAACCCAACATTTTTAAAAATCCATTTGTCAAAGAGACCAAAAATGAATTTGTCTGGTTTTACAATAATAAAATATACAGTTCCAACTTGCATACAAATTGAACTTAAGAACAAACCTACAAAACCTATCTTGTACGTAACCCGCGGACTGCCTGTACATTGTGACTGCCCCCCACTCTGCCCAATAGATGAAGCTCCTGTAGAGAAGAACATTTTCTAAGAATCTCCTTGAACTTGGAGGATAACAATGGAAGTGATGTCCCTTGGTCAATGAAAGTGACATCCCGTCTCATTGGCCAAAACTGATCTAGTGACTCCCCAGAAAAGTGGAAGTTCCGGAGGGAGGGACACAGGACCTGGGAGATGGATTAGCGTAAGGTTGCTTCCTTTTTCAACCCAGTCATACGCCAGTCCTCTAAGCAGTTCTCCAGGTTCCTGGAAAACCGTTTTAATGCTTAAGCCCTTGGTGCAAATGGACTCAACTGTACGTTCGAAATGTAAGATAGTGAGTGCTGTAGTCACTGCATCTATCAATCCTAAATAGTCTTCTTATTTAAATGGATCCTGTCCCCATAGGGAATAGTGTACACATTGGGGCACATTTGTTAAGGGTCTGGGGACCACATTTTATTTGGATTTCCCAACTTTTTCTATTTTGCTCTGCGTTTAACTGGGGTTTTTGGCGCCGACTTTGGGGGGGGGGGCGTGGCCGTTGGACAACCCGACTGATTCGGACTAAGCGCGGGATTTAACATTCAAAATTGTGCTGCAATCCATGCCCTTGCATGCATCGGGAAGGAGATGGTGAACTCCGGCGGACTCCGGCGGACATGTCCCATGGTAGAACCCTCAAGAAAATGCTCCACCATGCTCCATCTATTTCAAGTAGGTGGGATATTTGTGTTTTTTCTATTGAAACAAAACCAACATGGAGCAGTTACCCACTTCGCACTGGCCACTACCATGGACACGGGACACTTCTCTGCAGATAAAGGTAAACTTTTATCTTTTATCTAACTTTTCTTTTTATTGGAAAAAGCCAGTTTTATTATAAAAACTCTTTGGCAATGTGTACACTATTATTTATAGGGACACGGGAGAGCCAGAAAAAGGGCTCCTGATGACAGTTTTCCTTTAGATTTATCAAGCTGTCTGAAAGTCAGAATATTTCTAGTTGCCCATGGCAACCAATCACTGCTCAGCTTTCATTTTACCAGTGCTCATGAATATAGCCTGAGTCCATTTAGGGTATGTCGCCATGCCACTCTCTAGCCTGCCGCTGCTGCCGCTGCCTCTGCATGCCGTCCCCTATAGTGTCAGGGTCAATTATTGGATGTTTTAGATGCTATCTAGCTTCATTCTGTCACTCTGTCATGGCCATGCTGTTGCCCATAATTTTGGCATAATGGTGCGATTAGGCAGCCTCAGAGGCATCCATGCATGCTGCCCCTGCTGTTTCCTGTCCATTTCCGTGGTGTTTCCATCCTTTTCTGAGGTTCCCAGGTGTTTGGCCAAGCTTCCCTGTGCAGAGCCTTGGTCCCCTTGAAAAATGCTCGAGTCTCCCATTGACTTCAATGGGGTTCGTTATTCGAGACGAGCACTCGAGCATCGGGAAAAGTTCGTCTCGAATAACGAGTACCCGAGCATTTTAGTGTTCGCTCATCTCTACTCTTTGGCAATGTGTACACTATTATTTATAGGGACATGGGAGAGCCAGAAAAAGGGCTCCTGATGACAGTTTTCCTTTAGATTTATCAAGCTGCCTGAAAGTCAGAATATTTCTAGTTGCCCATGGCAACCAATCACTGCTCAGCTTTCATTTTACCAGTGCTCATGAATATTTTAAAGGGGAGTTGTGATTGGTTGCCATGGGCAACTGGAAATATTCTGACTTTCAGACAGCTTGATAAATCTGCCCCAATATCTTCATTCTCTTTATAAGTGATTTCCTGATAAGGAGGATTAGCAGCAATGAAATGCATATCACCAATCTCTTACCTTTAATGCCTGTAACCCTTTCATGACTAAGGGTGATTGGTACCTGAATGTCCAGGTCAATTTTTGTGGTTCTGTTCTGCACTTCTTTAAATGACAATATCTCTGGAAAAGCTTTATATATTGTAACAGTTTTTACTTAATTTCATAACATGTGAGATTTTAACTTGATAGCATAAGTCTTTTTTCATTTTTCAGATTACATTTTTTTAATAAGAAGCAAATAGCCTTGAAAAAGTTTTGTTTAATATAATAAAATAATATATAATGTTTTGGATTGTGTTTTTATTCATACAAATCTGAAAAAAATATTACACTGTCTCATCCATCCCACTCCTCCTTCAGCACTTCCCCCTCCGTCTGCCTGATGCAATCTCACTGCTGCAGGGGTAGTTTCAGCACACAGGGGTAGGGGAAGTGGTCCTGTACAGTGTAACTGTCTGTGAAGCTACAGCATTGCGGGGCTCTGGTAACGCCATTTTGACTCATTAGCATATTGAAGGAAGGAGGCCATGGATAACAAATATGGCGCATGGGCTCGGTACGGTAAAAAAGCAACAAGCGCTCACCGTTCCCAGACGTAGCCGCAAAAAGATAGAGCCTGACCTCCTCCTTCTCTCCGGTACGTCAAGGTGTGACCGGCAGGCTACAGCACGTTGGACATACATTAGTTTGCATGGGAAGAAGTTCATAGTATTCTCTATTACAGCATCTTCCTGCTAGAAGATCTGTAGAGTAGTTAGTGGGTTAATCCTCTAATATTACCAGGGAGGCAAGAAATCAAAGCCAGAACTAGTCTGTAAATAAGTCACTTTTGGAGAAAGACAAAGGATTCTAGAATTTGTGGTAAAAGGGATATAAATTATTAGTTCATAAAAGGGACCTTTTTTAATGAGCTGGGAACACAGCCGCTATAAACATCCCCGGCTGATTTATGTCCTGGGCTCCTGATGTTTCAACAGCATTTATAAAAGGCAGTACATGGCTCCTTCTGTGGCTGGAAAATGGGCAACAGAAATCACAGTGACCATAACAGATAAACAGCATGTATCCTGATTTATAGGTCTGATACAATCCCAACACCAGAAATGTCATAAACAAAGGGGGAGAAGCGAGGATTTATGGCAGAGCCTAAAATGAGATCCTGCTCGTTTACCTGGAGTTCTTATCAGATTTTAATAGTTTGTTGGATGAGTACACAGCCTCCGTACCTGCAGAGGGATATGTGATACGTAGGTGACTGCATGATGTGGTCACTTACTTTCTACACCTCATGGGGCATGTCATTAAATAAGTCGGGTTTTATTATACCGACGGAAATATGAAAAGTCCCTGCGTCAAAGAAAACCATATTGGCAAAGGAGCCGTAAATAAATATGACTCCGATAAAAGTCAAAGCATATGAACAACAGCTTTTAGCTGGGGAACAATTTAATGAGCGATGCTAATCGGAGGAGTCACCACTAAGCGAGCGCTCTTATACCAGGATCAATCAGGCTGGATTCACACCGGATGTATGGGTGGCATTTATCTGCTGAACTCAACAGGCAAGGTTTACACAGGTATGACTGGTTGTGAACAGAAATGGAATTGTAATAACATAGTGGAAAAATCTAAAGACCATGAAATATTCCAGAAGGTAAAAAGCATGGTACAAAAATAAAAATGCGTTGGCTTTGCTGGTCCACTGTGTAAATTGGGTTAACCCAGCTTACTTTGGCCTCTAGGATGCGGCCCCATTTTTCAAATCTTCTCTGTGTCACTAAAAGTGCTTACAGCTTTGGAATAGTATAAGATATCCAAAGGATTTTGAGATTGTTTTCTCGTGACACATTGTACTTCAAATTAGTTTATAAATTTTGATGAAATCTTTTGTGTTTAGTTATGAAAAAAATGAAATTTGGCAACAATTTGGAAAAATTCTTTATGTTCAAAGTTCTAAATTCTCTACTTTTGTAGCATAGTCATAGCACCCAAATAAATTTGTAGTATACGTTTCCCAAATGTCTGCTTTATGTTGGCTTGGTTTTTTTTAAGATTCCACACACTTTACTAGAATGTTATGAGGCTTAGAATTTGGGGGTCATTTTTCAGATTTTTTTGGAAAATCACCCAAACCGGTATTTAGAGGGACCTGCGCAACTTTTATTTGACTGTGAAAGGCCTAAATAATAGCTAGACTCGCAAATTAGCCCATTAATGGAAACTATACCCCTCAACGTATGAAAAAGCACTTTCAAGAAGTTTGTTAACCCTTTAGGATTGTTTTCTTGTGACACATTGTACTTCAAATTAGTTTATAAATTTTGAAGAAATCTTTTGTGTTTAGTTATGAAAAAAAATGTAATTTGGAAACAATTTGTTCAAAGTTCTAAATTCTCTACTTTTCTAGCAGATAGTCATAGCACCCAAATAAATTTGTAGCATACGTTTCCCAAATGTCTGCTTTATGTTGGCTTGTTTTTTTTTAAGATTCCACATATTTTACCAGAATGTTATGAGGCTTATAACTTGGGGGCCATTATTTAAAATTTTTTGGAAAATCACCCAAACCTGTATTTAGAGGGACCTGCTCAACTTTTATTTGACTGTGAAAGGCCTAAATAATAGCTAGACTCGCAAATTAGCCCATTATGGAAACTACACCCCTCAACGTATGAAAAACCACTTTCAAGAAGTTTGTTAACCCTTTAGGTGTTTTATAGGGGTTAGAACAAAATGGAGGTGGGCTCTACAAATTGTAATATTTTTGGACAATGCATTCATTTTGGGTGGAAAATTAAACATACCAAATGGATTAAATGAAAAAAGGCTCCCCAATGTTTGATACCGAATTCCTCCCGATACCCCAATACACTGATACCCCATATGTGGGGGTAACCTGCTGTATGGGCGCACAGTCAGGCATAGAATGGAAAAAGGAGCCATCCAGAGCAGATTTGCATTGTCAAATTGTACAGGCTGTAATTTTTTTTTCTTTTTTAATGTGGACATCAAGGGGCTAATTTTTTTGCCTCATGAGATGCACTTTTCTGGTACATAATTTTGGGGCATCTATAGCTACAATATAACAAACTTAATAGGGCTCATTTACTAAGGATCCGCGGAGTGCATTTAGTCGGGTTTCCTGACAAATTCCGTTTTGCGCCACATTTATCATCGGATCGGATTTTGGTGCAATGGCACAGGCTTGCGCGCAACACAAATTGGGGGGCGGGCCATCAGACAACCTGACAGATTCGAACTACGCGCAGGATTTAACATTTTGAATTGCGGCGCGAGACACGCACTTACAAGCAGCAGGAAGAAGAAGGTGAACTCCGGCGGACCTCAGTGGGGAAGCGACACATGCAGGATATGGGACGTACAATCTTAGTGAATCGCACCAGACTTTATCCTTGTCGGACAACGCACCTCGGGGATCGTGACAGGACCGGTTAAGTAAATGTGCCCCAAAGAGCTTTGTGAATCGCACCGGACTTCATCTTCATCAGACAGTCCAAATACGGGATCGCAACAGGACCAAGTAAGTAAATTTGCCCCAAAGTGTTGCACACTTGGCTCCTAGGAGCTAAACAACGGTTCAGGACCAGTCCGCAATGAAAATACCTTAGTTATATAGATTTTTTCCAAATTTTACTGAATAAAAGGTAATTTGGGGAAAATGTTGTTAGTTTTAACATCACCGTCTTTTACATGCATAACTTTTTTATTTTTTGACTGACAAATCTGGTTAATGGCTTATTTTTTGCAAGAAGAGTTGTTTCTTTTAGTAGTCTTATTTTACAATGTGTAACCTTTATTTATCACTTTTTAGAGCCTGTTTTAAAATGTATTATCTTACTTTCAGCAAACAATTGATACGTGTGTAATGAGAAGTTATACAATTTTCCAGTATACTTCTGTATCAATCTTCACTGCACTAGGGTACCATCCTAATGTCTCCATAAAACCAACCCTTATAATTTACCCCTATGCGCACCTGGACATCATTGTACGTCCCTGCGCTCCACGACACAAGCTGGCACCAGAATCAGCGGCTCTAACACCCGCGATCAGAACCAGCTCTAAATGCGAGTGTTAACCCCTTACACATGCTTGACCGTGCGTGTAAGTGTCTTCCCCTATGGATCGGATCCCCACGCGGCGCTTACCGAGGGATCCGATCCACATCTGGGCAGCATTGAGGTCTGCCGAGTGCCCCAGGGCTGCCCGGTTCTTGGCAGTCTGGTCTGACTGTAAACGTGCGCGCATGCATCTGCATGCTCAGACAATTTACACTGCTCTACGATGAATAAATATGTAGAGCAGTGTATGACGGATCAGAGCATCGCTGGTTCAGTTCAAGCTTGTATAAGTAAAAAAAAAGTTTAAACAGTAAAGTTTAAACATTAGATTAAATAAAAACTAAATACATAAAAACACTTAATAAAGTATTAAAAGCACAAATACAAGGATAAACCCACATATTTGTATTGCCGTGGTCCGTATCAATCTGTATAATAAAAAAGAATTGTTACTGGACCTGCATGATAAACGTGGGGGAAAAACGCAAAAAAAGTTCCAAAAAAAGATCATTTTTAATTAATAATTTTCCATGAGGGGGCAGGCTGGCTGTATACATGAGGGGGCAGGCTGTATACCACTTGGGGCTGGCTGTATACTACACCCTCGGCTTATACTCGAGTCAATAGGTTTTCCCCGTTTTTGGTGGTAAAATTAGGGGTCTCGGCTTATACTCGGGTCGGCTTATACTCGAGTATATACGGTAATTAAAAATGATCTTTTTTTGGATTTTTTTTTGCGTTTTTTCCCCCACGTTTATCATGCAGGTCCAGTAACAATTCTTTTTTATTATACAGATTGATACGGACACGGCAATACCAAATATGTGGGTTTATCCTTGTATTTGTGCTTTTAATACTTTATTAAGTGTTTTTATGTATTTAGTTTTTATTTAATCTAATGTTTAAACTTTACTGTTTAAACTTTTTTTTACTTATACAAGCTTGAACTTGAACCAGCGATGCTCTGATCCGTCCAATACACTGCTCTACAATATTTATTCATCGTAGAGCAGTGTAAATTGTCTGAGCATGCAGATGCATGCGCAGACAGTTTACAGTCAGACCAGACTGCCAAGAACATCGGGCAGCCCTGGGGCACTCGGCAGACCTCAATGCTGCCCAGATGTGGATCGGATCCCTCGGTAAGCCGCGTGGGGATCCGATCCATAGGGGGAAGACACTTACACGGCACGGTCAAGCATGTGTAAGGGGTTAACACTCGCATTTAGAGCTGGTTCTGATCGCGGGTGTTAGAGCCGCTGATTCTGGTGCCAGCTTGTTTCGTGAGCGCAGGGACGTACAATGATGTCCAGGTGCGCATAGGGGTAAATTATAAGGGTTAGGTTTTATGGAGACATTAGGATGGTACCCTAGTGCAGTGAAGAATTGATACAGAAAGTATACTGGAAAATTGTATAACTTCTCATTACACAAACGATATCAATTGTTTGCTGAAAGTAGACAACCCCTTTAAATAGGTCTGCTTGTTTTCTGTGAATGAATACATGTATTGTAAAGCATACAATTAGGAGCTTCCTGACAATATTCTACACATCCAGTCCACTACTTTGTAATAGACACAATAGCAACACAAACCTATTGTACACATCTGGGCTAAAAACATCCACCACCAGTGCTTATTTTGATCTCCATATAAGTATAAAGGCATATATAAAATATCTGTGTTAAGGGACCACTAGAGGTAGGTTATATACCAATACAGACACAAATTAAATATTTAGAAAAATGTGTCGAGGCTTAAGCAAAGTGAGTCTTGCAAGAGCTTTAACCAAGATTAAAGCAGAATTACTTACCTAATATCCCCTGTGGTTCCAGTGCTGCTGCTCCTGTGCTCCTCACCTTTATTTACTTGTGCTGGAATAATTACAAATATCAGCACATGTGATCATCACAGCCAATCACTGCTCTCAGCAGTCTCAATAGGGAGCACCGGAAGGCAGTACTGGAACAGTAGGAGATCTAATAGGGATTTCATTGTTCTATATAATTTCCCTATATTTTTTTTTAATATTTGAAAGACTATTTTAAAGAGTAGCCTCCTGCATCCAGAAGTTATTCTTCATTTTTCCTGTGGAGGTGCTGCAGGTGGAGTTGAACACCTTTTTTTCCAGATAGGACCACAGATTATATCTCTAGGATTATCTACAGCTCAACAACTTCCCTGTCAAAGGATCTGCCTAATGGAACAGATATTAAAAGTGGATAACCCATTGAATTTCTAATACAGCGAGCATGAAAAATCACAATGTAGAAATTATCTTAGAAAGGAAATCTAGAACAAATGTTTTCGCAGGCTCATCTTCATCCCCTTATGTCAGCATTGTGGAGCCACATTTGCCAGATTCCGAGGAGATTAATGTCATCCATTCTGCCAGGATACTCCTCATTCTCTTTCAATCCTAAAAGAGAGTCCCTCAGTGCGGCATTATTTAATAACCACTCTATTAAATATTCACATCCCTATGCACTATAGATGGATAAAGAGTCAGCTCCAGAAGATGATTAGTGGCTAGAAAATGGATAGAACCCCTGGTGCTCTGACTAATAATTCATACAGTTTAGTCTCCAGATGCTTTTGAGGAAACCATGGAAATATTTCGAACAAGCTCAATATTTCGAACAGGCTCAATATGTGACATGTTGTCTTAGCGCTACTAGATACAAGTGAAATTCTATAAATGTAAACTCATGCATCATCTGCCAACTAGAACCATGAAACTTTTATAGCTTAGAGATGCCGTGTCACATGGGTCACGCTCGGATGCTTTTCACATTTCTATGTTATCTGCTGGGATTTTTAGAGTATAGCTAGGGTTAATAGGCAGGTCTGCTTCTCCAGCGCTCTGGTGTCCTTTTGCGCACCTTTCCCTGAATCATTTGGCATTGAAGAGTGTATGAGGAGCATTTCAATCATGAGGTTGTAGAGTTGGTGAATTTTCATCTTTCCTCCGCAGTTAGCACTGATTGCAGTATTACGTATGCCGGAGCTTCAATCAAGCTGTTTACGAAAGCAGAGACATATTAAATGTTACCAGTATGCAACGCAACGTTCCTTCTATGTAGTCATGTTCTCCATTACTCACCGAAGTTAGTGACAACATGTATTTCTTAGCAGACTTACATGACTCTTGGTACTATGTTGTGCACAAAATAATGGTGGACATCTTCTCCATGGTGGCTCAGTTGTAAGCATTAGGCGCATGGAGGTTGTGAGATCTCCATCTTTGTGGGTTCTTTTCCTTCACTGAGCAGAATGACAATGCAGTACAATTACCAATGCATTGTGAGAGTTCTGTGATCCCCAGCCTCAAATTTGGCTTGCTGTTTTTAAGGGCACTTTAAATACAATGGGGGAAATTTATCATTAGACCGGCTCCTTACGACAGTTCTATTTCTGTCAGATTCATTAAAGTGGCTTTGGCCCTTGATAAATCTGCTGGCAGTGCTTCTTGTTGGGTGGTTTGTTTGCGACAGTTGCAAACAACCCCAACAAAAATCGAAACTTAGACCAGGGTAGGGATTGACATAAATTGTGCCAAAACTTGCACATAAATGGAATTTTGCACCAAATCACAAATCATGATTTCAGTCGTATTGTGAAAACTAGTCTATACAAATAACAAATTTGGCGCAAGCAGACTTTGCACTGTCCTATGTTCATTTGGCACAATGGAAAGTCGCAAAACAGCATTTCTACCACAACTGTGCCAAAACAACACCAGACAAAAAACGAATTCTTCCGAACCAATGTTAATTCAAATGTCCTTGAATTTGTGATATAATTCCCTATAGTTCTCTTGAACACCTTTCTATTAATTTAATTTTTTTATGAATAGTTTCTTTCTTGTTACATTAGCTAAAAAAGAAAATTAAATGTTTTCATTTTTCCTTACCCATCCCCCCTCACTCATCCATGCGATGATTGACAGTTACCACTTTGATAGATTTGTCCGAAATGAATCAATAAAGGGGTATTCTCATCTGGGCATTGAAATTCAATTTAATTTACCTGCCATATAGATAACATTTCTTCAATTGTATGTCATTAAGAAAATTTACCATTCCGAAGATAATTTCCCATAAATGTAACCTTGTTGTCCCTTAGAAACGAGATTGTTGTCATTGGATACGACCACCACTGCTGGAGGGATTGCACAAAGAAACTAATAGTTTTTGAATATGAAATTTCCTGCATGACCCACAGCCGTCCTGTGGTAATGATCGCTGACTCCAGCGTTTGTGCGGCCTCTGCTGGCCACTGGTATGTAAACAGCAGATTAATTAAATTGACTATGAATACTGAGATGAGAATACCCCTTTAAAGATTCAACAAATTGATTCAGTCATCTTTCTATGAAGATCAAGTGGTTGCTTCTGCATTGGCCACTCACGATCGGCTGCATCTGAAAAAGTTTTAAGCAGTTTACCTCCTCCCTTCAAAAGTTTTAAAGGAAATCTACCATTTCTTTTTATGCATAATGAACCAAACACACCTTGAGAATGTTACAGATACACTGATGCAGAAACATACCTTGTTTAATTCCTGAACTGAGTGGTTTTGCTGAAAAAAACAATTATAAAATAAATATAATGAGGCTCTGTCACTCCTGTGGCTGCCCCGTCACTCTCCTCACCCTAATTATGCTCTGCTCCAGCCTTGTGCTTCCCAGCATAAGCTGAGAATACACCATCACTGTCCCTGACAGGCAGAAGTAATTAATCACTGCACCATCCCCCAGCTGCTGTGTATGAGTAATACAGCTCAGGTTGATTAGTCGTGTCTGGACAGGTAAGGCATGTGGAAGTAATGTGTTTATGTACGGCAGCCAGGGCACCCAGCTTTCTCAAGGTCCTAAATTTTATAATTTTTTTTTTAGCAAAACCACTTGGATCAGGGATCAAAGAAGAAATGTTTCTCCATTTAATGTTGCTACAGCATTCTCAAGATATGTTTGGTATACAATGCATAAAACAAATGATTTCCTTCTCGCCATTATGTGATTTGTAATGTTCATTTTCTAGTAGATCTTCTGTATGTAACCTCTGCCTACAAAGTTGCAATCGCTGAGTAAACACCTTGAAGCTGTGACTCCTTGCTGATCCCTCTCCTCTCCACTGAGTACTATGTAACATAACACCAAAGCCAATTTCTGTCTGTCTTACTAGCAAGATGGAGTTCAGCAGCGTTTTTAGCTTGAAAATCAAATTAGGAAAGAAGGTCAAAATGATAATAGCAAAAATAAGCTTATGTATAGACTGTATACCTGTACTGTACTGTACCATATTCCTAAAGTATGGTTTACCTGTACTATAGTGTACTGTATTTATAAAGTATGCTTTACCTGTACTATACTTTACCATATTCCTAAAGTATGCTTTACCTGTACTATAGTGTACTGTATTTATAATGCATTTCTTAAACCAAGCATAAACAATAGAGAGGCAGCATTTCTGGTAATAAATGCACATCTTTAACCTTACTAACCACATAGTTGTTTTCTATTGTACAATGTTGATGTTCTTTGAAGCTCCTAGGATTCATCCTTTTATCTTTCTTCAAACATTTCCACAATGCCTATATGTTACTTCATAGAAAATAAAAATCTGTAGCTACAGAAGATTATTTATAATGTTCCAGTGGGGATGCTCTGCTCCTCAGTATATGCTTGCATTGATAGAATACGTTTAGCTGGGGGTGTAATACACTGTTTTGGTCTTTGGATCAGAATTGTAGTATATAAAGGATGAGTGGATTCACACAGAGCGGGCTGTGACCGACTGGACGGAAACAAGAACTACATGTGAAACCACAAACAGATAAGCGCCAAAGCTATTTTGTCTATTGTTACACAAGTTTTCAGTCTTTTTATTACCAGACCTATTGTAAATAACCTGTCAGATTAAACAAGATTTTTTAAAATCATGTTTTTAACCACTTACCGTATTTTCCTGATGATAAGGCGCACCGGACTATAAGGGGCATTATGAATAAAGGCCGGGTACCATGAATAATTCCATATATAAGGCGCACCAGACTATAAGGCGCAGGGTTAGAAGGAGGTCCGTGGGCGTGGTTTGGATGCCGAGCGGAGAGGTCGCAACCAACTCTGCTAAAGCGACTCTCCACAGACCCGGCAACTGTCAGCAACCCTGAATAGCCGCAGAGGTGACCAGTCACACAGGGAGATGGGGAAGGGGGTCCGTTCAGGTGGGGGAGGGCATCGGACCCTACTTACATAGGTCCCCGCTACCGGAGACAGCAGATCTATAGTGGGAACTGCAGACCATGCAGCAGAAGTTAGTTCGCGCTATGGCGCCTGTTGTTCGTGCCACGTGGTCTGCAGTTCCCGCTGGAGATCTGCTGTCTCCGGTAGTGGGGACCTATGTGAGTGGGGTCCGCTGCCCTCCTCCAGTCACTGCCAGCCACTGCCCTCCTCCATACATAAGGCCCACCGGACTATAAGGCGCACTTTGGATTTCTAAGGAAATCTTAGGTTTTTATGTACGCCTTATAGTCCGGAAAATACGGTAAATGTACATTGTATATAAGAATGTATGGAGAGAGCTCATTGTCTGAACCCTCTCCATATGAGATAGGTGTCAGCTGCATTGCAGATCTGACACCACCAGCCTTTAACTGCTGTGGTCTGGGCTGGCACCAATCGCAGCAGTTGACCTGTTAGGCACCAGATGTGGAACCTGACAGCGGCACCTAATACGGTAAATGTACATTGTATATAAGAATGTATGGAGAGAGCTCATTGTCTGAACCCTCTCCATATGAGATAGGTGTCAGCTGCATTGCAGAGCTGACACCACCAGCCTTTAACTGCTGTGGTCTGGGCTGGCACCAATCGCAGCAGTTGACCTGTTAGGCACCAGATGTGGAACCTGACAGCGGCACCTAATAGTTCTTAACCTGGGTGCCTCCATGTTTAAATGCTGATTGGTGCCCCCATGATTTCATCGCAATGACAGCTAGCTAGTTAAAATAAAATACTAAAAAATATTTTATAATCATAAACAGTAAAAAGTTATGTTTTACTTATGGTACTGGTACATTCTGCTGGATTTCTTACCGATTTTTGGATGTATTTTTCTTGACTTGAAAAGTGAGTAAGCCAACTAGGCAACCTTTTTCTGTTTTGTTCAGATTTAAACTCATAAACATGTTAAGTTTTTCCGGCATCCCAAAATGTCTGATCTATGAAAATATAAAAGCCATTGTTTGAATGGCCACTTTAATTTACCATTTCACAAAACATAAAAATTTTAATAAAAATTGATCAAACATCATACAGTCCTCAAAATGATATCAATAAGAGGTCCGTGGGCGTGGTTTGGATGCCGAGCGGAGAGGTCGCAACCAGCTCTGTTAAAGCGACTCTCCACAGACCCGGCAACTGTCAGCAACCCCGAATAGCCGCAGAGGTGAGCAGTCACACAGGGAGATGGGGAAGGGGGTCCGTTCAGGTGGGGGAAGGCAGCGGACCCTACTTACATAGGTCCCCGCTACCGGAGACCGGAAACAGCAGATCTCCAGTGGGAACTGCAGACCATGCGGCAGAAGTTAGTTCGCGCTATGGCGCCTGTTGTTCGTGCCACGTGGTCTGCAGTTCCTGCTGGAGATCTGCTATCTCCGGTAGGGGGGACCTATGTGAGTGGGGTCCGCTGCCCTCCTCCAGTCACTGCCAGTCACTGCCCTCCTCCATACATAAGGCGCACCGGACTATAAGGCGCACTTTGGATTTCTAAGGAAATCTTAGGTTTTTATGTGCGCCTTATAGTCTGGAAAATACGGTAAATGTACATTGTATATAAGAATGTATGGAGAGAGCTCATTGTCTGAACCCTCTCCATATGAGATAGGTGTCAGCTGCATTGCAGAGCTGACACCACCAGCCTTTAACTGCTGTGGTCTGGGCTGGCACCAATCGCAGCAGTTGACCTGTTAGGCGCCAGATGTGGAACCTGACAGCGGCACCTAATAGTTCTTAACCTGGGTGCCTCCATCTTTAAATGCTGATTGGTGCCCCCATGATTTCATCGCAATGACAACTAGCTAGTTAAAATAATATAGTAAAAAATATTTTATAATTAGAGATGAGCGAACACTAAAATGCTCGGGTACTCGTTTGCTCGACCGAGCATCAAGCTCGGACGAGCATGTTCGCTCATCTCTATTTATAATCATAAACAGTAAAAAGTTACGTTTTACTTATGGTACTGGTACATTCTGCTGGATTTCTTACCGATTTTTGGATGTATTTTTCTTGACTTGTAAAGTGAGTAAGCCAACTAGGCAACCTTTTTCTGTTTTGTTCAGATTTAAACTCATAAACATGTTAAGTTTTTCCGGCATCCCAAAATGTCTGATCTATGAAAATATAAAAGCCATTGTTCGAATGGCCACTTTTATTTACCATTTCACAAAACATAAAAATTTTTATAAAAATTGATCAAACATCATACAGTCCTCAAAATGATATCAATAAAAAACATCAACTTGTCCCTCAAAAATTGACAACTTACGTACGTTTAACTATGGAAAGGTTACTGGCATCAGAATATGGAAGCACAAAGAATTTTTTTTACCTTTTTTTTTAGAACTAAAACATAATAAAACCTATATAAATTCAGGATCTCTGTGAGTAAATGAATAAAGAAAAGCTGTTATTTGGACCTCACAGGAAAAGATGTAAAAACAAATCCAGTAGGAATGTGACATAACTGTGTTTTCTTTTGCCAATTCTATCACTGTGACCAGGACAAGGGGGCATCCTCTACGCCTAGGGGAGAGGCAATTCTACCATCAACATAGACAAAGGTTCTTTACTGTAAGAGCAGTGAGACTATGGAACTCTCTGCCTCAGGAGGTTGTTATGGCGGACTCTATTTACATGTTCAAGAGAGGTCTGGATGCCTTTGTGGAAAGGAATAATATAACAATGTATGGGAAAAGAACTTTTTGTCAGTAGTTTTTGTTGATCAAGGGAATTATACTGACCACCATATTAGGGGTTGAGAAGGAAGTTTTCCTTGCTTTGGGCCAACTGGCATCAGCCTTGCAGGGTTTTTGCCTTCTTCTGGATCAAAACAATAAAATGTATAGGTTGGACTTCATGGACTGATGTCTTTTCCTTACTTCCTTTACTATGACAAAATGATATTTCTGTAAATGGAAAAATAAAAAAACATGTGGCTTGTGGAAAGAGGGGAATAAAAAACACAACAATGGAAATGGCCTGGTGAGGAAAGGGTTAAGATTCTTTGATGATCACTGCCTAGTGTGCATAAAACGCTGTGATCTTTATATCATATATATATATATATATATATATATATATACTCACCGGCCACTTTATGCCTTTTGCCTTCAGAACTGCCTCAATTCTTCGTGGCATAGATTCAACAAGGTGCTGGAAGCTCCTCAGAGATTTTGGTCCATATTGACATGATGGCATCACATAGTTGCCGCAGATTTGTCGGCTGCACATCCGTGATGCGAATCTCCCGTTCCACCACATCCCAAAGATGCTCTATTGGATTGAGATCTGGTGACTGTGGAGGCCATTTGAGTACAGTGAACTCATTGTCATGTTCAAGAAACCAGTCTGAGATGATTCCAGCTTTATGACATGGCGCATTATCCTGCTGAGCCATTAGATGTTACAGGGTACATTGTGCTCATAAAGAGTCACTGTTGCCTTTCTATCAGCTCGAACCAGTCTGCCCATTCTCCTGCCCATGGTCTGTACTGGGACTGCAGCTCAGCTAAATAAAAATGACTTGCGCTTATTTGCAATACCACACACTACATATGGCAATGGTGGCGAAACTATGGCACAGGTGCCAGAGGTGGCACTCGGAGCCCTCTCTGTGGGCGCTCTAGCCATCACCCAGCACAAAGGTCACTATTCAGGACTCCTCCTCCTGAAGTCACAGGCAGCCCAGAACGTGCCATGTTCAGCACTATTTTAAAGTAACTTGAAGAGTAAGGGAGGAGCAAGGAGGAGTGGGCAGAACTGGATTATCATTGTAGCCCCTTCTCAGGGCCTGCGGTTCATCCTGTTAAGGGGACTACAATAATAATCCAAATTTCTCAATCATTCTACTGTATTGGTGTCTTCAGGGCGACAATACGTTCGAATCTGTGACACAGCAGGGAGCAACAAGTTACTTTAAATTGGCATTTGGCACTTTGTGAAAAATATGTGGCTTTCGGTTGTAGTTTGGGCACTCAGTCTCTAAAAGGTTCACCATCCGTGACCTATGGGGAGCAGAGGAGCTGTTTTTGGAACAAAGCAGCCATGTTTGTCAACCTCTTTAACCCCTTAACGCTCTGCGCCGTAGCTCTACGGCGCAGAGGTATAAGGGAAGTATGAAGAGGGCTCACGGGCTGAGTCCTCTTCATACAGAGGTGGGGGTTTTTGCATTTTGCACAAAACCCCCACCGCTAATAACCGCGGTCGGTGCTTGCACCGATCGCGGCTATTAACCCTCTAAACGCCGCCCGCAAAGTCGCGGGCGGCGTTTAAAAGACGGCGGCGCGCGGGCGCCGCCATCTTTTTTTCGATCGCCACGCCCCCGAACGTCATCGGGGGGCGGCGATCGGTTACCATGGTAGCCTCGGGTCTTCTCTTGACACGAGGCTACATGGTTTATGCAGGTTCGTTACAATGAGCCAGTGGCTCATTGTAATGTAAGACCTGCAAAAACGCCATATATTGCAATACTGTAGTATTGCAGTATATGGTAGGAGCGATCTGATCATCTCTGGATTATCATTGTAGCCCCTTCTCAGGGCCTGCGGTTCATCCTGTTAAGGGGACTACAATAATAATCCAAATTTCTCAATCATTCTACTGTATTGGTGTCTTCAGGGCGACAATACGTTCGAATCTGTGACACAGCAGGGAGCAACAAGTTACTTTAAATTGGCATTTGGCACTTTGTGAAAAATATGTGGCTTTCGGTTGTAGTTTGGGCACTCAGTCTCTAAAAGGTTCACCTCCTCTGCTCCCTTTTTGGAACAAAGCAGCCATGTTTGTCAACCTCTTTAATCCACAGGCTAAAAAAACTAGAAAGGGTTTGATTTGTTCTTGTGATTCCCAAATGTAATACAATAGTAAATAAAGCATTCACCTGGTCTTTTAGTAGCACAGTTGATCGATGGCTTTTTCGGTGTAGTTTTCTTTAGACTGGGAACCACCGCTTCCTGCACTATAGAAACGACACAAAAAAAACAAAAAATAAAATGAAAAACTCCTATAAAAATCTTGAAACATAATCTCTCTTTATTATAGAGAACTGCAATTCGCTCTACATCACAGATTAGTTGCTGTGGACACAGTTAACTTGCTTTCAGCAATAGGTTTTTAACCCCTTAATGACCGCTGCCTCGTGTTTTTTTTTACGGCGGTCATTAAGGGTACTTCTTCTGATGCGCCGCCTTTCTATGTCAGTGCTTCAGAGGAAGATTGTAAGACCTGGTAAGTGGCTAAAAATAAATTTGATGATGACTGGAAATAGTCAGAACCAAAATCTCATGAATAAGCTACAGAACCCCCAAATTAATTATCCATACAGTGTATCTCATCCCCCAAATAATAAGCCCTCATATGTTCGCATTACCAAAAACATACAATAAAAATACATTGTGACAGTGCAAATCTGCTCTGAATTGCGCTGCCTTTGTTCCATGGCTGGCCGTGTGCCCATAAGGTGGTTTACCACCACATATGGGGTATTGGTACAATCGGGAGAAATGGTTATCAAACTTTACAGAGAATTGGTCGTCATTTAATCCATTGTAGTTGTGTAATTTATGGCCTAAATGAATGCATTTTCTTAAATAATTACAGTTTCTAAATGACATTTTTCATTTTGTTTTTTTTCAGGTGAAACGCTTTAAGGGTTAAGACACTTCATAAAAGTTGTTTTACCTAAGTTGAGGGGTGTTTCTATTATTAAGGTTTTGTCCCAAAGATGATTATCACACCAGGTTCGTTCAATTCCCAATCTAAAAAGGTCTTTCCAGAGGCGAAAATCCATGGATGGTCTTCCAACAAAATGGCGCCACACCTGCCACCATGGTCTGGACTGGGACTGCAGCTCAGCTAAATAAAAATGAATGCGCCTCTATTTGCCAATGACCACACATACCTATGGCAATAATGGTGGCGAAACTATGGCCACGGTACAGAGGGGCACTCGGAGCCCTCTCTGTGGGCGCTCTAGACCTATCACCCAGCACAAAGGTCACTATTTCAGGACTCCTCCTCCTGCAGTCACAGGCCAAGCCCAGAAACGGGCCATGTTCCAGCACTATTTTAAAGTAAACTTGAAGAAAGAGTAAGAGTAGAGTAAGTAAGGAGGTGGAAGCAAGGAGACCCTGGGCAGAGTGGATTATCATGGGTAGACCCTTCTCAGGGGCCTGCGGTTCATCCTTGTTAAGGGTTGGCGGACTACAATAACATAATCAAAATTTCTCCAATCATTCTAACTGTATTGGCTGTCTCAGGGCGACCAATACGTTTCTCGAAATCTGTTGGACACAGGGCGAGGGGAGAGCAACAGTTACTTTAAATGGCCATTTGGACACGTTGTGAAAAATATGTGGCTTTTCGGTGTAGTTTTGGGCACTCAGTCCTAAAAGGTTCAACATCCTGTGCCTATGGGGAGCAGAAGGAGCTGTTTTGGAAACAAAGCAGCATGTTGTCAACCTCTTTAACCCCTTAAACGCTCTGCCGCCGTAGCTCTACGGCGCGCAGACAGAGGAGCGAGCGCAGAGCACAGAGGTATAAGAGGAAGGATGAAGAGGGCTCACGGGCAGTCCTCTTCATACAGAGGTGGGGGTTTTTGCATTTTGCACAAAACCCCCACCGCTAATAACCGCGGTCGGGTGCCTTGCACCGTGCGGCTATAACACCTCGAAACGCCGTCCCGCAAAAGTATGGCGCGGCGGGCGTTTAAAAGGGACGAGGCGCTGGAGGGCGCCGCCATACATCTTTTTTTCGATCGCCACGCCCCCGAACGTCATGGGGGCGGAGATTCGGTTACCATGAGTAGCCTCGGGTCTTCTCTTGGACCGAGGGCTACATGGTTTATGCAGGTTCGTATACAATGAGCCAGTGGTGGTAATTGTAATTGTCAAAAGACCGCAAAAAACGCCATATATTGCAATACTGTAGTATTAGTATTATGGTATGGAGAGACTTTGATCATCTAGGGTATTGTTAACCTAGATGGTCCTCCAAAAGATAGTGAAAAAAAAAAGAAAAAAAAAAATAAAGTTTAAAAATAAATTAAAAAATTACTTAATAATAATTCACTTTTTTATTAAAAGTTCAAATCACCTCACCCTGTCCTGCACCGAAGGGATAGTAAAAAAAAACAAACAGTTAAGAAAATCACGACATTACGGTCTCGCACGCGTCCCACAAAATGCCCCGGATCTATCAAAATATAAAAAAGTTCTGTACTCGGTACGCCGGCGGTGTTGACCTCCGGGCGGGAGGGGAATGGCGCCCCAAATGTATCGAAATTGCGGACTTTTACACCTTTTTACCATAACATAAAAAAGAAATAAAAAAATGATCAACAAATATGCGCACGACCTAAAAATGGTAAGCAATAAAACCGTCCGCCTTTCTTGCAAAAATGACCCCCTCACACATTTCCGTGCGCCAAAATGAGTTATGGAAAAAGTTATGCGTCAGAAGATGGCAAAAAAATTTTTTCTTTTTTGTGACACATTCGTTTAATTTTGAAAATGAATTTTTAAAACACAATAAAACCTATATAAATGTTTCACCGGATTGCACCGAACCAAGAGATAGAAAGTAGAGGTGATTATTTGGACCTCGACGCGAAAGAGTGAAAAAGTGTAAAATGATGCACGCCCCCAAGTAACTGACGCACGTGCTGGTTTTTTTTCAATTTTTCCACATTTGGAATTTTTTTTAGCTCGCAGTACGGCATGTTAAAATGAAAAAACATACGGGAAAGTGAATAAAATTGTTTACGCACAAAATAAGCCCTCACACAGTCTGTACACGAAAGGAAAAAAAAAAGAGAAATATAAAAAAAAAGTTATATGGATTTTTTGAAGGTGGGAGCGCGAGAAATGAGACCGGAAAACCCCTCCGTCCCTTAAGGGGTTAATCCACAGGCTAAAAAAAACTAGAAAGGGTTTGATTTGTTCTTGTGATTCCAAATGTAATACAATAGTAAATAAAGCATTCACCTGGTTTTAGTAGCACAGTTGATCGATGGCTTTTTCGGTGTAGGTTAGTTTCTTTTAGACTGGGAACCACCGCTTCCTGCACTATAGAAACGACACAAAAAAAACAAAAAATAAAAATGAAAAACTCCATAAAAATCTTGAAACTAATCTCTCTTTATTATAGAGAACTGCAATTCGCTCTACATCACAGATTAGTTGCTGTGGACACAGTTAACTTGCTTTCAGCAATAGGTTTTTAACCCCTACTGCCCGCTGCTCGTGTTTTTTTTTACGGGGTCAATAAGGGTACTTCATCTAGATGCGCCGCCTTTCTATGTCAGTGCTTCAGAGGAAGATTGTAAGACCTGGTAAGTGGCTTAAAAATAAATTTGATGATGACGTGGAAATAGTCAGAACCAAAATCTCATGAAAAGCTACAGAACCCCCCCAAATTAATTATCCATACAGGTTATCTTCCCCCAAATAATAAGCCCTATATGTTGCATTACCAAAAACAAACAATAAAAATCATTGTGACCAGTGCAAATCTGCTCTGAATTGCGGCTGCTTTGTTCCATGGCTGGCCGTGTGCCCATAAGGTGGTTTACCAACACATATGGGTATTTGTACAATCGGGGAAATGGTTATCAAACTTTACAGAGAATTGGTCGTCATTTAATCACATTGTAGTTGTGTAATTTATGCCTAAAGATGCATTTCTTAAATAATTACCGTTTCTAAATGACCATTTTTCATTTTGTTTTTTTCAGGTGAAACGCTTTAAGGGTTAAGACACTTCATATAAAGTTGTTTTACCTAAGTGTGAGGGGTGTTTCTATTATTAAGGCCTTCAAAAGTTCACTTGACAGCCGAGTAGTCCTACAAGTGAGTCATATGAGAAAAAATCCCACCCCTAAAGTTCTTAATTCTAATAAGATTCTAAGAACGAACTGCGAGGGACACATAAAAAAGACCATGCAACATTAAAGGGGGACAGAGATGAGGCGAACACACTAAAATGCCGGGACTCGTTATCGAGAGAACTTTTCCCCGATATGCTCGAGGCTCGTCTCGAATAACGGCCCCATTGAAGAGTCAATGGGGAGAACTCGAGATTTTTAAGGGGAACCCAAGGCTTGGCACAGGGGATTGTCTTGGCCAACAACTCTCCCATGGGAACTCAGAAAAGGAGGAAAAAACACCACGGAATGGACAGGAAACAGCAGGGCAGCATGCATGGATGCCTCTGAGGGGCCTGCTTTAAACGCACCATTATGCCAAAATTATGGGCAACAGCATGGCCATGCAGCAGAGTGAACCCAGAATGAAGCTAAGATTAGCACTCTAAAACATCCAATAATTTGACCCTGGACACTATAGGGGACGGGCATGCAGAGGCACGCGAGAGGGAGAGCAGCATTTTTGCCCCCCCCGCCCCCCATCTAGAGAGTGTCATGGCGACATACCCTTTTTTAAAAATGGACTCAGGCTTTTCCCCAAACCTAAGGGTGGCAGAGAGGAACCAAAGGGAGGGTGAGCAAGAAGTGCTCAAAGATGATGGTACATGATAAAAGTTTGCAGTATATATTTTGTGGATTACACAGCACCCGTCGGTGGCGACAAAGTTAACATGGAACCATAAAACAACCAAAATTGCCTGACACAGTCGTTTTGATAAGGGGACATGTATGGGAGGCCATGTGAACTAGTGTAGATTAAAGGGTGCTGCAGTTAAATAAATGTTAGTGGGACTTTGCATGGAGGGCAGCTCCGAATGCCAGACGAGCTTTCGCCAATACCAAGCCCCGTCTCTAGGGCTAACTCCCCAAACACGCACTTTGTATAAGATCAAGTGTAGTAGTAGCGTTCTTATAAGTTTAGGATATGGAGGGTGCGGGTGAGTGAGGGGAATGTAAACAGATGCGCGAAGAAGCGCTGTGAAATAATTTTCCCTAAATGGTGTTAACAGTTTGCAAGTATATTCTGTGGGATTACACAGCAGGGGTGCGTGACAAAGTTAACAATTTGATGTGGAATGCCCTGGTAATTAGCTCTTGGCGTGTTTGTGCCTTTGTATCTGCCAGGCCTCGCAGTTTCAAGCCACCGCCTGGCCTTCGCTTAGCGGACGGCACTGCTGCTGTGCCTAGAGCTACCGACTGATGGCGCCCATGCCCACGGATGGTATTAGGAGGAGGTAGGAGGTGGAGGAGGGGTGGGAGGAGGGAGGTATAGTGGGCACTCTTTGAGGACCTGGACGAGTAGGCCCAGCAATCTTGCGTTCGGGCAGTATATGACAGCCCCCAGGGTCGACTCGGTCCCAGCCTGACCAAGTGTAAGTGCGTAGCGTTCTTAGTAATTTGGGATATGGCGGGTTAGGGGGGAACTTGTAAAACAGATGCGCAAGAAGCGCATGATGCGCATGGAGCGTGGCGTCCGTCTGCCTAGGCGAGTCTTTCGCCAATCCAAGGCCCCTGTCTCTGGCTACTCCCCACAACAGCACTTCAAGACCTCTTTGTAAACAGATGCGCAGAAGGCGCTGGTGAAATAATTATCCCTAATGGTAAAATGTTTGCCAGTATATTTTGTGGAAACACAGCAGGGTGGCGACCACAACGTTAACAACTTTGAGTGGATAATCTCATGAGAAAACAACCCAAATGTTCTGCCTGACCACACCATACGTTGATAAAGGGACATGTGAGGAGGCAGCTATGATGACGAACTTGTGGGACCTCACCGGCGTTGTCCTGGTGGTAGCAATGGAGACAACGGTGTGGGAGGCTGGTATGGAGGACAATTTAATTTGTGATTAGTGCCTGTATGTGGGCCAGGTCCCAAACCATTTTTCAAACCAGAGGAGCAGGTGGTAGTGGCCCCTCCAGTAAAATGGAATAGATTTGAGGGCCTGTATGGGCAGTTTCCCAAACAATCTTCAAACCAGAGGGCAGGTAGGTGGCCCTCCAGTGTAAAATGGAAAGGATGAGGCCTGTATGTGCTAGTCCCAAAAATTCTTCAAACCAAGACGGAGCAGGTAGGTGGCCACTCCAGTAAAATGGAATAGATTGAGTGCTCTGTATGTAGGCCGAGTCCAAAAATTTTCAAAACCAGAGGAGCAGGGGTAGGTGGCCCTTCCAGAAAAGCGAATAGGATGAGTGCTGTATGTGCAGTCCCAAAAATAGTCTTCAAACCAGAGGGAGAGGTAGGTGGCCATCCTCAGAAGTAAAATGGAATAGATGAGTGCTGTATGTGGCAAGTCCCCAAAATTGTTCAAACCAGAGGACGCGGTAGGTGGCCCCCAGTAAAATGGATAGATTGAGTGCTGTATGTGGCATCACAAAAATTGTTTCAAACAGAGGACCGGGTAGGTGGCCCTCCAGAAAAATTAATGCATTGAAAGTATAGCAAGAGCAGTGGGCCCTGTCACAAAAATAGCCATTTCCTATGCTTTACGTACAAAGAGGAGGGAAGAGAGGAAAAATGGAGGAGGAGGGAGGAGTGGATCATATTCAGGGTTGGCTTCCTTCAATGGGATGGAGATTGAAATCTGAGAAATCACAGCCTTATTATTTTAATAAGCGTCAGCCGTCAGGCTGTCATCGACAGGCCGTGTACGTTATCGGGATGATTGATGCCACCAGCTGCACTGAAAACCGCTCGGACAAGACGCTAGCGCCAGGGCAGGCAAGACCTCAAGGCGGACAAGCGCCAGTTCGTTGCCATGTCCAGCTTGAAAACCCATGAGTGTAGGGAGCTGTGTGATCATTTAGGACGATGGATGTCAGCGACGTACTCCCATCACCATCTTCTGTAAAGATCAGCCCTACTCTGCCGAAGACTGGGGACAGGTGACGTGTCTTGCTGGGGGTGACATATAAAGCTGGCAAAAGCCTTGTAAAGCGTACCCTTGCCAGTTGCGGCACAAGCTGCTGCTCGCCTACTCTCCCTCGCTACTTGTCCCGCAGAACTACGCACTCTGCCCGCTAGCGCGGTCAGAAGGGAAACTGTTTCAGCTTGTGCACCAGGGCTGCTGGTATTCATGCATTCTCACACTCCTTCCTCTGCAGGTATGAGAGTGGCAAGATTTTGCTTGTACGTGGGGTCCAGGAGAAGTGAACACCCAGTAATCGGTGCTGGAATAAATTCTTTGAACGCGAGGGTCACGGGATAGGCAGCTAGCATGAAAATCTGCCATATGCGCCAGAGTACCCAACGCGTAAGAATTCACTCCACCTCAATGGCCTGATGTCCATTTCCTCCTCCTCCAAATCCTCCAAACTCCTCTTCTTTCTGCCCAATACACCGCTGAACAGTGAAGGACTCAACAATGGTCCCCTCGTGGTCTCGGCCAACATTCTCCCTCCTTTCCTCTCATCCTCCTCCACCTCCACCTCCTCCGATATGCGTGAGAAGAAAAGACCTCAGGGTGCTTTGGCTATCAACAAGGGAATGTTCTTCCCCCGTCTCTTGTGACGAGCGCCAAAGCTTCCGACTTCATGCTGACCAGAGAGTTTTTCAACAGGCCAAGCAGCGGGACCGGGATGGTAGGCTGATGATGGCGGCATCGCCACTGACCCTTGTTTGATCCTCAAAGGTACTCAGCACCTGACAGATATCAGACACCACGTCCACTCCTCATTGTAGGATTGAGGAAGCTGACTGACCTGACACCATTCTGGTGGAAGTTGACATCTGGCAGTCTACAATCGCTCTGCGCTGCTGGTAAAAATCTGGCATAACAATGGTCAGTGTTGAATCCACCTCGTGGGCACGTCGCACAACAGTCGAGTGAGGGGCAGTGGAGGCGGCGCTGCGCTGCCCTGAGAGTGGCAGCATCTGGGCTGGACCTTCCTGAAATGCGCAACAGATGCGGCGCACCTTCGTGAGCAAATCAGACAGATTGGGGTATGGCTTGAGGAAACGCTTGCACTATCAGATTTTAACACATGGGCCAGGCTATGGCACATGTGTCAGTCTGCCGAGGGCAGAGCCGCCACCAGGTTACGGCCGTTGTCACACACAACCATTCCCGGCTTGACGGTTCCCAAGCCGGTGCCAGCCACAGATCAGTCTGCGCCGTGATGCCCTGTAGCATAGCTCTTGGGCCGGTGATGCCTTTTGTCGCCTAGGCTCAGAAGTTTGAGCACCGCCTGCTGTAGCTAGCGACGGCACTGTGCTGTGGCCTAGAGCTACCGACTGATGGCGCCGTGCCCTGGATGGTTGATTGTTTGGGGGGAGTGGGGAGGAGGGTGGGAGGAGGAGGAGGAGGCATAGAGGCCTGAAAACAACGGACCGAGGTAGGCCCCGCAATCCTCGGGTCGGCAGTTATATGACCAGCCCCAGGGTCAGACTCGGTCCCAGCCTACCAAGTAACCCAATGTGCCGTCAGCGATATTATAGGGCCTGCCCGGCAGCACTCGTCCACGTGTCCGTGGTCAGGTGTGGACCTTGTCAGAAACGGGTTGGGCTAGGGTACGGAGATGTTGTCTGACAAGTGCATGGTGCAGGGCTGGGACGGCACATCGGGAAAAAGTAGTGGCGGTGGGGACCGAATACGAGGGGCGGCGCCGCCTGAGGTTGCGAAAAGGCCTCGGTCTTACTAGCCTTAGGGCAGCAACTCCAGGCTAAGCAATCTGGGAGATTGCACATTAAGGCGTGGGCGTGCGGGTGGGTTGCACTATATTTGCGGTTCCGCTCCAGCGTCTGGGGTATGGAGAGCTGAACGCTGGTGGATGCTGTGGAGGATCGTGGAGGCGACGATGGGGTTTTTGGGCCAGGGTCCTGGGCAGGGGGCTGACAGCAGCTGAACACAGGGGAAGGAGCAGTGGTGTGCACGGCT
This sequence comes from Engystomops pustulosus, assembly GCA_019512145.1. Taxonomy (NCBI): domain Eukaryota; kingdom Metazoa; phylum Chordata; class Amphibia; order Anura; family Leptodactylidae; genus Engystomops; species Engystomops pustulosus. The sequence goes on along the minus strand of CM033642.1, from coordinate 240,017,798 downwards.
CGGAGGTGAACGGGCTTGTTGCCTGAGTGCGGGTGCTTAGCATTCATATGCCTGCGCATACTGGTGGTGTTAAGCTAGTAGTGGTGGAAACCCTGCTGATCCTGGTTTGGCAAATGTGGCACACCACAGTCCCGGTTCATACGGTGTTTCCTTAAAAGAACCTCCACACTTCTGAAGATCTAGGCCCTCGCCGCAAGAGCCCTCACCACGGGAGCGATCATAGTTGACAGTGGCGCTGATGCACCAGCTCTGGCCTGCCTCTCGTTCTGGCCCCACCACTGCCTCTTCCAACCTGTTCAGGTCGAGGATCTCCTCCGTCTCAGAAGCACTGTTTACGGGCCTCTCAACCCAGCTTGGGTCGTCACCCATTATCTCGATCCTCAGTCTGTCATCAGGACTTCTGCTGACAAAACATTCCCCACTGTCTGACAACCGTGTCTCCTAATCGCCCCCCCCCATCGACACCTCTTACACACTTCCACTACGGTCAAGAAGGTATCATCACCAAGACTGTGACTGGTGGAAAACCTGGGCATCGAAAATTGCTCAGCAGCAACCGGACAAGTGGTTGGACTGTGGGAAGGGTCCAGGAAAACAGTCCTCAGCGTATGCCGGTTTCAAAAGGCAAATTTTCCTGGGAGGGGGCAGACTGGGGGGGAGGAGGCTGAGGTTGAGGAGCTGAGGAGTGGGGGTGTTCGGTGACAAGGGTGGACCTGACGTGGAAGACTGACTGGTGGGGACAAATTGCTCGACAGATTGTCAGCAATCCACGACATCACCGTTCGCATGTTCTGGCCTCAACAGTGGATCTACAACGAGTCCAGTAAACTTCAGAATGAAATAGGGAGTGTAGTCTGCGGCGTTCCCCTGTCCCATCATCAGCAGGTGGTGTCTCACCCGCCCAGGGACCACGGGCTCGACCCCTGCAGTAGTTGGACGCCCACGTCCCGCCTCGTCCTCTACCACTAGCCCTGGGTTTAAACATTTTTAAATGAGAGTGTATAACTTTTTTTTTTTTTTTTACTTTTTTTGTTTTTTTTGTGTGTTTTTTTGTGTTTTTTGTTTTTTTTGTGTTTTTTTTTGAGTTTTTAGAACCAAACAATCCTATCCTATTGCTATGGCTATTTTCTAGCAAGTATCAAAGGAAGAACCACACTATGCCAGATGAGATGACAACTGAGTTAGTGCCTAATAGAAATCCACCTACTGAATTTTCCACTTCAGCCTTTGCTATGGAATGTGCGCCACTAAGCGCAGAAACACAGCTTGGTCGCAAGCTCACTACAAATTGCTAGAATTGGCAAGTACATGCACTGCAGAAATACAGCCACCAGCAGATCAACCAGAAATCAAAATATATAGAACGCTACTGTAGGCTTCAAGAGAAGCTGTTTGTATTCTCTATGGCTATTTTCTAGCCAAGTATCAAAGGAAGCACACTACTATGCCAGATTGGGATACACTGAGTTAGTGCCTAATAGAAATCCAACCCCTATGAATTTTCCCACTTCAGCCTTTGCTAGGGATATGTGGCCACTAAGCGCAGAAACAGCGGGTCGCAAGTTCACTACAAATGCCAGAATTGGCAAGTACATGCATGCAGAAACTAAAGCCACTAGCAGATCAACCAGAAATCAAATATATAGAACGCTACTGTGGCTTCAAGAAGCTGTTGTATTCTCCTATGGCTATTTCTAGCAAGTATCAAAGGAAGCACACTACTATGCCGATGAGATGACACTGAGTTATTGCCTAATAGAAATCCAACCCCTACTGAATTTTCCACTTCGGTCTTTGCTTGGATATGTGTGCCACAAGAGCTAAACACAACGGTAGCAAGTCCCCTGTAATTCTCACAAAATGGTAAAAGATGCAATTAAAATAAAAAAAGTAGAAGTTATTGTAGCCCTTAAGAAGGGCGTTGGGTTCTTTGAGAATCACTCCTGCCTAAACAGTAAGCTAATAGAAAACCTCTAACGCTTTCCCTGACCAGCAGCACTCTCTCCCGCGGCATCCAGAGACAGAATGATCCGAGCAGCGCGGGCCAGCGGCTAAGTATATCCAGGGTCACCTGATTGCAGCCAACCACTGCCTCGACGTGTAAGGGTACCACGTATGCTGGGTGGAGGCAGAGTCTCTGGATGTGATTGGCTCTGTTTCTGGCCGCCAAAAAGCAAAATCGGCGGGAGCTGCCATTTCTGATGCAGCGGAGAAAGTATTAGTAGAGTAAAAGAGTTAGTTTAGAGTACCACTAATGCTCGACTCCGAGAATCAAGCTCGGACGAGGCATGTTCGCCTCCATCCTTAAAGTCATTAAAGAGTCACTGTTGCCTTTCAGCTCGTAAACAGTCTGCCCATTCTCCTCTGACCTCTGGCATCAACAAGGCATTTCGCCACAGGAACTGCGCTCAATGGATTGTTTTTTCTTTTCGACCATCTCTCTGTCAACCCTAGAGATGGTTGGCGTGATGAAAATCCCAGTTAGACAAGACAGTTCTCTGAATACTCAGACCAGCCGTCTGGCACCCAACAACCATGCCCCGTTCCAAAGGCCTCAAATCACCTTTCTTCCCCATACTGATGCTCGGTTTGAACTGCAGGAGATTGTTTGACCATGTCTTTACATGCCTAAATGCATGAGTGCCGCCATGTGATTGGTGATTAGAAATTAAGTGTTAACGAGCAGTTGGACAGGAGTACCTAATAAAGTGGCCGGTGAGTGTAATCATGATTACTGTATGATAGCATCTCGAAAAATCACACCATGAAATATACTCAACCTAAAAAAATATTTTTTTCACTCTATTTGCGGCTTTATGGTCCAAAACCACTAAAATATTCATTAAAGTATCCATTCCATAAGGGTGCAACGCCTTGTCCACCTTAAGTATTTTAATAAATTAGGATAAGGTCTACACTTGGTTAAATCAATAGTTTATATTTATGCGTCACAAATTTCTCCTTACACGAAGAAAACTGTGCCACAAGAGTGAGGGATTTATTAGTGTCACTTATGAAGATTTGTTAAGGAACAAGGTTTTTTTTTAGGGATAAGAGGGAGTAAGTATAATGAATTTGTAGCAAAAATCAGAAAACTTCTTTGGGCATCTTGGGAATTGTACATGAGGGTTGTGTGTCCGGGTGGGTGTCCCATTAATATGTTACCTTTGGATTAACGAATGTCTTAGAAGATGACTTGTTCTAATACCAAATAACTAAACATGTTTTAATTTCCCATCTAGAATACCAGAAGACATAAACGATAGCATATTTCACTTGTCTAATGTGTGATTAAAATCCTCATTTTAAAACCTTGGCTCAGACTGACGGAGGACCTGAATATGAACACACTTTCGGGCCGGCTAGAAAGACAGGTGAAAGACTTTGATGAGGTTCCTCGTGATTTCTAATTGTTACATTGTATGAAGCGGCATCGTTGTAAAAGGGAGTGAGGCAATGCTGATAGGAATGTGTATGAGTAAACATTTGGAGATGTTCTCTCATACAGCCACAGACTAGATTTCCATTGCAAATAGATTGCTCCCAATTAACATTCAGAAACGTAATCACAGTTTCTGGGGGCTTTCCATCCAGCCTCTCTCTACCCTAGTAGTTTGCTACTCTTTAAAATTTTGCAAGTGTAGAAACTGTATATGTTTTGTGTAATTTCAGTATATTTAGACAGTGGGGCAGATTTACCTACCAGCCGTTGCGATCACTGTGTGATTGTATGACGAGGATCGGGGTCTGGCGCGGATTCAGTGCGTCCCGATATCCTTCATGTGTTGTCCCTGAGTCGCCGGTTTCACCTTCTTCAGCCTGGGGCATGTGAGTGCTTGTCTTGCACACAAGTCATTTTAAATACGCTGGTTGGCCGAACGCACGGGCCCCCCCCCCCATGCGCCAAAAAAACAAACGGGCAATTGGGCTGAAAAGGAAAAATATCGGAAACCCGGAAATAATAAATGTGCCCCAGTATTGTTTAAAGGAAATCAACAGTCCAAAACACAAAAAACTTACAAATACTTACCTCAGCTCCTCTTGATGTGTTGTGGTGCTGTGTTCCGCTAGCCTTGACAATCGGGATCACCAGAAAGAAAGTATAATTGGCAGCATGGAGTGCGGGGACAGATGTCTGCACTCCGGGCTGCTATTAGGCACGCGGGCACCTCGCTCTCCAATGATCCAAATGTGAGAGGGAGGTAAAGGAGCAGGCATAGTAGCCCAAAGCGCGGAAACTTTTCCCCCAGCGCTTAGTGCTACTAATTATAACTTTTTTTCCAGGTGATCTTGGCATGTCAAGGCTGCAGAGGGACGCATCAGATCAAGATAAAGAGGGGCGAAGGTGGTAGTTCTAGGGTTTTTTGGTTGCAACAGGATAGAATAGGTATGCAGGGAACTTTTCCAAAAAATTAACATGAGACTAGTAAGTATATGGCATCTAGTACTAATGCCACAGCAGGTAAAGGAAAATACTCAGACAATGGGTCAATGATTACAGGAGCTAAGAACCCAGGCACTGTATCACAGTGAGGGGTTTACTGTTTCTACTATGTTTTTAAAGTATAGGTAGTGAGGTCATGGAGATTCCAATGGAAGCCCCCTATCCTCTGTGTAACAGTTGCAGTGTATTTAACCAAAGGTCTTGCTAAAACTTTTATGAGAGCGAGAATGGGTGTAGCTGCATAGCAGCACGAAACAAAGGGAAAAAGAACCAAGACACTTCTGTCTACTATGGACGACAAAGGACAAGGCATTGACAAAGGGGTATGGCCTGGTGGGTTAAAAGTTAGTGGGATTATGCTAGTTCCTCCTGATTTCTTTTTAACTAAATAATGTAAGGATCAACATGACGCTGCGAGGTGTGAGCTGTTTTCTCAAATTTTATTTTGTTATAAAGGAAATTTTACTGTACGAAAACTTTTTAATTGGCCCTACACTATAATCGACTGCTCAACTCCCGAGATGCTAGGATTATCTATTTGGGTGGGAACCTAGCAGCAAGTGTCCACTTTCAGGAGGGGAAAATACACAATTACATCACAGAACTGTAATAAAACTGTTAGGCTGCCAAAAATAGGGATTACCATGGGGCATTTTCAATTTTGATGCAGGGCCATGTTTAATTGTCTTATTAATTTCCACGGGATATTGGCTTGTGGATAAAGGAGTTAATGAATTGGCATAAAACAGAAGGGCGTCCGAAACTGTCTCCATAGTCATGAAGGTGGTGAAATGAAAAATCCGTTATATACCAGCTTTTTGACAGCTTGGCAAATGTGGTGGTAAAATAGTGGTCAGAAAAACTATATGTGAAGGAAAGAGCCAACACTTGAAAAATTTGGTGCCAAGACGCTTTTGCAAGGGAAAAAAAAAGCCCCAAGGGGGCATATTTATCAAGACCTCAGAGGCCCTGAATGTCGCAAAATCTAGCTTATTGCTAGCACTTGTGATTATTTTCCCCATCCACACCTTCACGACCAGTGGGTATGAAGGGGATTGAAGGGGGGGTGTGCGGCCGCGCGCAGAGGGGGAGCGCGGCCCGAAAGAGGGCCAGAGTGGGGCGTTACTGTCCCCGTGTGGCGCACTCAATGCCGGCGCCGACTAGTCCCAATATTGTGAAACAAGACGCCGAGTTGTCTTTTCTTTGCTGACCCAATACATCAAGAGACTTCACACCTCTTGCTGTACGCCGTTTGTGAAAATGCGGCGGCGGGGGCATAGTGCCAGCGTATGATAATATGCCCAATGAGTCCACAAATGTCAAGGAAAAAACCTACATTTGCGTATCTGATTCAGGCTAATGTTTCCATCTACCGTTAATTTTAACTAGTTGGTAGTAGTAGTAGACTAGAAGTAAGGACAGAAATGCTGTAAGGACAAGCCAGGGTATGGAGGATCATATAGATAAGAATGAGGGATGAACAAACCATCAGGACATATGCCGGGGGGCATCACTGATAAATACCACTGTTACCGGTTAATATTAGAGATTAAATCAATAGGACTTTGCATGTACGTCGACACCCATTTTTGCAAATGCCGGTCGGCCCAATCCAGAGCCGAAGCCGGCATAATTAAAGTCACTGACACTCAGCGACGTATATATCGATGCAGAGCAGAAGGGGTTAAGTGAGTAAACATCATTTCAATCATTTTGTCAATTGCGTAGGAGGGAGTGCTCTCTGGTGTCAAGGGCTGAAGAAGGGGCTCTCTCTTTTCTCCTCTACTGGTGTGACCACCGCTGTGAGCAGTACATGTTAACCACTTCTACCCTTCCCTGGCTGTTGTACGCTATATGAGTATTATGAAACATTAAGCTGAATGGTAGGAGGTAATATCATGCTCAACTGCAAGGAGATAGATGTATCATTTTTTCATTTAGCTCCAGAATTGAATAGAGCAGGTGAGTAAAGTTAACTTTGCAATATACTTCATTAGGAAAGCTCGCTTCTCAGTGCCTTTCACTGTTCTTTTTTCTGTGGTGAGCAGTGGACTATGAAAAGAAGTTGAGGTCTATCCACTGAATATTTCCCATAATGACTCAGCTCTGAAGAAGATTAGACTATCCCGGGACCTGCATGTAAGAGACATTTGATCAGGATCCTTGATTCTCTCAGCTGTCAGTTGCTACAGCGACAGAAGTGATTTATCAAACTGCTTTAAATAAGGAAGAAAGGCAGAGGGAAAAAGAAGGGCACAGGAAAATATATTTAAAAGTTTAATATTCTCCTTGTTGATCCTTTTGTTATAAGTAGTTATGTTTTTTTACTACAGTTTTTTGAAGTATAGTTTAGTTTTTATATGGAAAAGAGACACTAGTACACCTCTAAGGATCCTGGAACCTCTAAACAACCCACAAGTTGCACCTTGATAATGGTAAAAAATTTGAGTTGCCCTACGTAAATTTCCAGTAAAGACTAAACCAAAACCAAGAGTGCGAAGATTTTCTTATACTAACACTTATGCACTTATTATACAATGAAGGATTGCAGACAGCAGGGGAGATCTTGTAATGTGCAGTGAAATAAGGGAATGATTAGAGTGTGTGGGAGGTGGAAATGGGCAAAAGTAAAATTGTTTTCCAATAATTTTGCGCCCAACCTCCTGTGTTGCGTAGTTGTCGCTCCCCTCACAAACCTTTACGAGCAATGTTTGAGGCTCCTTCTCTGTATAAATAAGAGGCAGGTGTTCACGGAGAGCACAGGTACAGACCCAGTGTGCTTTGCAGAAATTTATTTCCAAAAAGTATTTGCAGCGTTTGATGCTGAAGGTTGGATTGATTTATTCGGGGAATGTGTTCAGTACTATGCATATTATGAAGGTTGCAGCATATTAACATGATAACAGTTTAAATACACATGAACCCCTGTATTGTTGTTAAAGCAGATAATTTCATTTCTAAACGCAAAAGTGTTAATTTTTCATACAGAGGTTGTCCCCAACGTAGCACATTACTGCTGAAATACAAGTTCCGGGCTTATTTCCCACTATTTTATTACTGAGTTTGTCTTAAGCAAATTTAAAGGTTGATAAGAGGTGAACTGGTGAGGGGCTTTTGGAGAAGTTAGAAGATACAAAAGTACTTATTTACCATTTTTATGGACACAATACTTGACATTCCATGGTTCTACAGAAACTCAACTTGGATGATCATATGGTACTATGATGGTTCGTCAATGGCATCTGTAACATGGTTGCGAATTTTATGTTTTGTGTTTCATTTGGATGAGACAATCTGAAGTACACTGTAGGAAGAGACTACATGCAATAATAGTGCTGTGCCCGGTATATTTTTTTATTTATTTTTGTTTGTTTTTTTAGGAATCTCTGATCGGTTCTAGACCAAATCCCTTTCACTTTCCGACCACCAGAAAATGGTCAGATCTTCCATCATATACTTTCAACATTTTGTCAAGTAAATTAACTACCAAAAATACAACAAAACTTCATCTTACATCAACAAAGACAGGCAGTCCCGGGGGACATACAAGATAGGGCCGGAGGTTTGTTCTAAGTTGAATTTGTATTGTAAGTCGAAACTGATATGTTAAAATGGAAGTATAGACAATTTTTTTTCTTTAGCCCACGTGACAATGGTTCAAAAATTTTGGTGTATGTAATGGGCCAAGATTATCAAGAAAGCTTCAATACAGACACCTTACAGCTGATCCGTGCAGTCGGGACTATAGTAAAGCATCCAGAGGCTTCACCAGAGGTCACAGTGGGCAGAGGGGTCCGTCTCTGTAACTATGTTGTTTGTAAGTCGGGTGTCATTAGTTAGGGGACCGCCGTAATTTGTTCTCCACTTTTGTGCCTGGTATATGATGATTATAAGAAGATGGTATATGGAAGCTAGTCATGGAAGTTTTAGTCGATTCACATTCAGTTCTCCTAAAGATCTTGACTTCGTTAGGGAGGAAATGTGGTGTTTACCGGGACGCGAATATGCACTATTGATTCATTTAATGAGTGTTTTATCCTAAAATTAATAGGGTATAACAACACCACAACCACTATATAACAAATATATAACTTTTATTTAATCAAATTTAAAACTACACAAAAATATTTCAAAGCAGAGTTAGGTTTTTAGTCGTTTTACCCAAATTGTTAAGATTGAGCCGTTTTTCCCTGAATTTCCCAGGGATTTTGCGCACGCGATCGGATTGTAGGCGCTTTATCGGCGCTGGCATGCACGGCAACAGGAAATCGAAGGGGCGTGGGCCATGGAAAAAACCGGTGGATTCGAGAAAACCACCGTATTTTTTTTTTTTTTAAGTGTCGGCTTGACACGTGCTTAACCTGCACCGGCATGGCTTGGAGAACTTCAGTGCAGCAGCGACACCTGGTGGACATCAGGGGAACTATTTAGTGAATCCGGAAGACCCGAATCCTCCACAAAACGCGCCTCTGCGATCGCGAATGGCACCGGATTAGTAAAATCTGCCCCAAATGAGTAATAATACGCATATAGATACAGATTTAGCACTCTACCTTCTTAAAACATGTCCCTTCAACCTGACACACGTTTCGCTTCTGTTTTAAGTTTTGGTTAGGGCAACTTGTAGGGGTTGAGGGGACAAAAGTATGAGAACTGGTGTGTTATGGTACTGGGCTCAGATTCAATTCACATTATAACATATTTGATCTAACATATTAGTACTCCTAAACAATAAGCAAATTATTTTACTTTCTACCTGAGCTCCTTTGCCCAGGTCCCCTAGCCCGAGCCGCGTTTGTATCTCCGGAGGATGGTGACTCTGATCATGTAAAAATGAAAGTACACAATTGGTTGGGAGACAATAGGGGGGTTCAGGGACAATATGTAATACTATGATGTCAATGTGACTTGTCTCAGCAAGCAACCTATGGACTTTGGTTGATGTTTTGAAATTGGGCATTATGGGACAGTGATATTTCCATTGCTTCAATCAAATATTAATGTATTTTATTAGGTAAAAAATACATAATATGGTGTGTAATGGCCTATTAAAAGTCACATAGAGAGAAGATTTCCATCAAAGACAGTCACCCAGAGATCCACACACCTGAACAAAATCAAGTCCAAATGAATCTCCATTTGGGAAGCCTCATCAATTACTCATCAGATAAAAGTAAATGTTCATGCAAGTTAATGTAATGTGTATTTGATGTGGGATTAGTTGTGTTTTTCCGTCTACTCCAGGAGAAGTCTCTTTCGGTTTTAGTCTTTCGCAGTTGTATACAAAAATGTGTATGGAAAAGCTTCCACCTAAATTTCGCAATCCATAATTCTCATATTACAACATAGAAACTGTGCACAAATTCAACTGGGCTGAAGAATTTATCAGACTTTATGAAAACAGGGAGATTGATTTGTTGATTGACAACAGGACTCACCACCCGGTGTGGTCTTCTGCTGCTGTAGCCCATCTGCCTCAAAGTTCGACGTACTGTGCGTTCAGAGATGCTCTTCTGCCTACCTTGGTTGTAACGGGTGGCGATTTGAGTCACTGTTGCCTTTCTATCAGCTCGAACCAGTCTGCCCATTCTCCTCTGACCTCTGGCATCAACAAGGCATTTCCGCCCACAGAACTGCCGCTCACTGGATGTTTTTTCTTTTTCGGACCATTCTCTGTAAACCCTAGAGATGGTTGTGCGTGAAAATCCCAGTAGATCAGCAGTTTCTGAAATACTCAGACCAGCCCTTCTGGCACCAACAACCATGCCACGTTCAAAGGCACTCAAATCACCTTTCTTCCCCATACTGATGCTCGGTTTGAACTGCAGGAGATTGTCTTGACCATGTCTACATGCCTAAATGCACTGAGTTGCCGCCATGTGATTGGCTGATTAGAAATTAAGTGTTAACGAGCAGTTGGACAGGTGTACCTAATAAAGTGGCCGGTGAGTGTATATCATGACTTACTGTATGATAGCATTCTCGAAAACTCACCATGAAATATACTCAACCTTAAAAAAATATTTTTTCACTCTTTGTTGTTGATATCACTCGCTAGTGTGCATAAAACGCTGTGATCTTATAATATATATATATATATATATTCATATATATATGTAATATATATAGTAGTACTCACCGGCGCCTTTATTAGGTACAACCATGCTAAGTAACGGGTGGACCCCCTTTGCCCTTCGAACTGCCCTAACAATGCGTCATATTCTTCGTGGCATAGATTTCAACAAGTGCATGGAAGCTATGTATCCTCAAGAGATTTGCGCATCCTATTGTCCACATGCGATGGCATCATACAGTTGCCGCCAGATTTTGGCCTTCGGCTCTGCACATCCCTGATGCGAAATTCCCGTTCCCACATCAAAAGGCTCTATTGGATTGAGATCTGTGGACGTGTGGAGGCCACTTTGAGTACAGTGAAATCATTTTGTCATGTCAAAGAAAACAAAAAACCAAGGTCTGAGAATGTTCCAGCTTTAATGACATGAACGTCGCCATGTATCCTTGGCTGAGCTACACTCAGGATGTTGGGTACATTGTGGTCATAAAGAGTCACTGTTGCCTTTCAGCTCGTAACCAGTCTCGCCCATTCTCCTCTGACCTTCTGGCATCAACAACGGACATTTACCGCCCACAGGAACTGACGCTCAATGGATTGTCTTTTTCTTATTTCGACCATCTCCTCTGATCAACCCTAGAGATGGTTGGCGTGTGAAAATCCCAGTAGATCAAGACAGTTCTCTCGAATACTCAGACCAGCCGTCTGGCACCCAACAACCATTGCCCCGTTCAAAGGCACTCAAATCACCTTTTCTTCCCCATACTGATCTGCTCGGTTTGAACTGCAGGAGATTGTCTTGACCATGTCTTAGCATGCCTAAATGCATGAGTTGCCGCCATGTGATTGGCTTGATTAGAAATTAAGTGTTAACGAGCAGTTGGACAGGATTGTACCTAATAAAGTGGCCGGTGAGTGTATATCATGACTTAACTGTTGTATAGCATTGTCTCGAAAAATCACACCATGAAATATACTCAAGCCTAAAAAAAATATTTTTTTCACTCTATTTTGCGGCTTTATGGTCACAAAACCACTAAAATATTCATCTCAAATATCCATTCACATAAGGGTGCAACGGCCTCTGTCACCTTAAGTATTATAATAAATTAGACTAAAGAGTCTACACATTTGGTTAAATCAATAGTTCATATTTCTGCTCACATTTCTCCTTACAGGAAGAAAACTGTGCCACAAGAAGTCGAGGGATTATTAGTGTCACTTATGAAGATTTTTGTTAAAGGAACAAAGGTTTTTTTTAGGGATAAGAGGGATTAAGTATTAATGAATTTGTGCAAAAATCAGAAACTTCTTTGGGCATCTTTGGGATATTGTACATGGAGTGGCTTGTGTGTCCGGGGGGGTGTCCCATTAATTCATGTTACCTTTTGGATTAAGAATGTCTTAGAAGACTGACTTTGTTCTTAATACCAAATAACTAACATGTTTTAATTTCCCATTAGAATACCAGAAGACATTAAACTGACTAGCATATTTCATCTTGTCTAATTTGTGATTAAAATCCTCATTTTAAAACCTTGGCTCAGACTTGACGTAAGGACCTGAATATGAACACACTTTCGGCTGGCTAGAAAGACAAGTTGAAAGACTTTGATGAGGTTCCTGTGATTTCTAATGTTACATTGTATGTAAGGCGTGCTCAGTTGTAACAAGGGAGTGAGAGCAATGCTGATAGGAATGTGTATGAGTAAACATTTGGAGATGTTCTCTTCATTACAGCACAGACTTAGATTTCCCTTGCAAATAGATTTGCTTCCCCTTTAACAATCAGAAACGTAATCACAGTTTCTGGGGCTTCCACCAGCCTCTCTCTACTCTCTACATAGTTGCTAAACTCAATTCTAAAATTTTGCACAGTGTAGAACTGTATACTGTTTTTGTGTAATTCAGTTATATATAGACAGTGGCTGCAATATTTACCTACCCAGCCCTTTGCGATCACTGTGTATTGTATGACGAGGATCGGGGTCTGGGCGGATTCAGTGCGTCCGATATCCTTCATGTGTTTGCTTTCCACTACGAGTCGCACGGTTTCACCTTTCTTCTTCAGCCTGGGTGCATGTGGTTGCTTGTCTTGCACACAATTCATTTTAATAAGATACGCTGGTTGGTCCGACGCACGGGCTCCACCAGGAAAGATCAAGAGCGGGCAATTGGGCCCGAAAAGGAAATATTCGGGAAACCCGAATAAATGTGCCCCAGTATGTTAAAGGAAATCAACCAGTTCCAAAATCACAAAAAAACTAGAAATACTTCCCTCCGCTCCTCTTGATGTTGATTGTAGTGCTGTCTTCCGCTAGCCTTGACACATCGGGATCACCTAGGAAAGAAAGTTATAATTGGCAGCATGGAGTACGGGGACAAGATGTCTGGCACTCCGGGCTGCTAATTAGGTATGCGTCACCTCGCTCTCCAATGCTCCCAACATGTGAGAGGGAGGTAAAGGAGCATGCATAATTAGAACCCCAAAGCGCCGGACATCTTTTCCCCACGCTTAGTGCTACTAATTATAACTTTTTTTTCTAGGCGATCTTGGCATGTCAAGGCTAGCAGAGGACAGCATCGGGATCAAGAGGAGCGGAGGTGAGTATTTCTAGGGTTTTTTTGTGTTTTTGCAAGAGGTTGATTTCCTTTAATGATTCAGGTATAGAATGGGTATGCAGGGAATACTTTCAAAAAACTAACATGAGACTAATAAGTATATGGCATCTATGTACTAAATGCCACAGCAGGTAAAGAAATCCAGGTGATCTTGGCATGTCAAGGCTAGCAGAGGACAGCATCAGGATCAAGATAAAGAGGGGCGAAGGTGAGTATTTCTAGGGGTTTTTTGTGTTTTTGCAACAGGTATAGAATAGGTATGCAGGGAATACTTTCAAAAAATTAACATGAGACTAGTAAGTATATGGCATCTATGTACTAAATGCCACAGCAGGTAAAGAAATACCTCATACAATGTGTCAATGATTACAGTAGCTAAGAAACCAAGGCACTGTATCACCATTGAGGGGTTTAACTGTTCTACTATGTTTTTAAAGTTATATGTAGTGAGGTCATAGGGAGATTCCAATGGAAGCCCCCTATCCTCTGTGTAACAGTTGCAGTGTTTAACCAAAGGTCTGCTAAAACTTTTACTGAGAGCGAATGGGTGTAGCTGCATAGCAGCACGACACAAAGGGAAAGAACAAAGACACTTCTGTCTACTATGACGAAAAGGACAAGGCATTGAAAAAGGGGTATGGCCTTGTGGGTAAAAGTTAGTGTGGATTATGCTAGTTCCTCCTGATTTCTTTTTAACTACATAAATGTAAGGATCAACATTGACCGCTGCTGAGGTGTGAGCTGTTTTCTCAAATTTTATTTTTTTTATAAAGGAAATTTTACTGTACGAAAACTTAATTGGCCATACACTATTAATCGACTGCTCAACTCCCTAGATGCTAGAGATTATCTATATTCTGGTGGAACCTAGCAGCAAGTGTCCACTTTTTCAGGAGGGGAAAATCACAATTACATCACAGAACTGTAATAAAACTGCTTAGGCTGCCAAAAATAGGGATACAATGTGGGGCATTTATCAATTTTGATGCAGGGCCATGTTTAATTGTGTTATAATTTCCACTGGGATATTGGCTTGTGGCTCAAGGAGTTAATGAATTGGCATACAACAGAAAGGGGTCCGAACTGTCTCCATATTCATGAAGGTGAAATAAAAATCCGTATACCAGCTTTTTGCAGCTTGGCAAATGTTGTGGTAAAAATAGTGTCAGAAAACTATATGTGCAGGAAAAGAGCCAACACTTGAAAAATTTGGTGCCACAGACGCTGCAAGGGAAAAAAAAAGCCACCAATGGGGCATATTTATCAAGACCTCAGAGGCCCTGAAATGATCGCAAATACTAGCTTATTGCTAGCACTTGTGATTATTTTCCCCAATCCACCACCTTCACGCCAGTGTGGTATGAAGGGGCATGAAGGGGGGGTGTGCGGCCGGCCGAGCAGAGGGCGCGGCCGAAAGAGGGCCAGCGTGGGGCGTTACTGTCCCCGTGCTGGCGCACTCAATGCCGGCGCCGACTCTTCATATGTGAAAAGACGCCGTTTGTCTTTTCTGCTGCCCCAATACATCAAGAGACTTCCACCTCTTGATGTATGCCGTTGTGAAAATGCGGCGGCGGGGCATAAGTGCCAGCGTATGATAAATATGCCCCAATGAGTCCACAAATGTCAAGGAAAACCTACATCTCTGCGTATCTGATCAGACTAATGTTTCCATCTACCGTATTTTAACTAGTAGTAGTAGTAGTATGCTAGAAGTAAGGACAGAAATGCTGTAAGGACAAAGCCAGGGTATGGAGGATCATATAGATGAAGAATGAGGGAATGAAAACCATCAGACTATACTGCCGGGGGGCATCACTGATAAAATACACTTTTACCGGTTATATATTAGGAGATTAAATCAATAGGACTTTGATGTTACAGTCGACACCCCATTTTTGCAAATGCCGGATCGGCTCCAATCCAGAGCCGAGCCGGCATCATCTCAAGTCACTGCACTCAGCGGCGTATATATCCGCTGCAGAGCAGAAAGGGGTTAAAGAGTAACAATCATTTCATATCATTTTGTCAATTGCGTAGGAGGAGTGCTCTCTGTTGTCAAGGGCTGAAGAAGGGGCTCTCTCTTTTCTCCTCTACTGTTTGTTTACACAGCTGTGAGCAGTACATGTTGACCACTTCTACCCTCTCCCTGGCTGTAGTACGCTATGAGTATTATGAAACATTAAGCTGTATGTGTAGAGGTTAATTATCACTGCAAAGGAGATTAGATGTATCACTTTTTCATTTATTCCATAATTGAATAGAGCAGGTGATAAAATTAAACTTTGTAATATACTTCATTAAGTAAAGCAGCTTCTCAGTGCCTTTCACTGTTTCTTTTTTCTGCTGTGAGCAGTGTATCTAAAAGACTGTTGAGGTCTATCCACTAAATATTTCCCATAATGATTCAGCTCTGTAAAAAGATTAGACTATCCAGGGACTCTCTGTAAAGAGACACTTTATCAGGATCCTTTATCTCTCAGCTGTCAGTGGATACAGGACAGAAAGCTGATTTACTCAAACTGCTTAAATAAGGAAGAAAGGCAGAGGAAAAAGAAGGGCACAGGAAAATATATTTAAAAGTTTACTATTATCATCTGTTGATCCTTTTGTTATAAGTTTAGTTATGTTTTACTACAGTTTTTTGAATTTATAGTTTAGTTTCTTTATATGGAAAAGAGACACCTAGTAAACCTCTAAGGCTCCTGGCACCCTCTACACACCCACAAGTTGCACCCTTGATCCTGTGTAAAAAATTTGAGTTGCCCCTACGTAAATTTCCAGTAAAGAACTAAACAAAACCAAGAGCTGCAGAAGAATTTTCTACTAACACTTATGCCTATCATTTATACATTGAAGGATTGCAGACAGCAGGGAGAGATCTTGTAATGTGGCAGTGAAATAAAGGAATGATTAGAGTGTGTGGGAGGTGGAAATGCAAAGTAAAATTGTTTCCAATAAATTTTGTGCCCAACCTCCTGCTGTGTAGTTGTCGCTCCCCCTCACAAACCTTTACGAGCAACTGTTTGAGGCTCCTTCTCTGTATAAATAAGAGGCAGTGTGTCATCGGAGAGCACAGGTACGAGACCCAGTTGCTGCTCTTGCAGAAATTTATATTCCAATAAAGTATTTTGCAGCCAGTTTGCTGCTGAAGGTTGGATGATTTAGTCGGGGAATGTGTTCACGTTACTATGCATATTATGAAGGTGCAGCATATTAACTATTGCTAAAACAGTTAAATAAACATGAACCCCCTGTATTGTTGTAAAGCAGATAATTTCATTTCTAACGCAAAATGTGTTAATTTTTCATACAGAGGGTTGTCCAACGTTAGCACATTACTGCTGAAATCCAAGTTCCAGGCTTATTTCCCACTATTATTATTTACTTAGTTTGATCTTAAGCACTAATTTAAAGGTTGATAAGAGGTGAACTGGTGCTGGGCTTTTGGGTAGAAGATACAAAAGTACTTTAGATACCATTTTATGGCCACAATACTTTACCTTCCATGGTTCTACAGAACTAAACTTGGATGATCATATGGTACTATGATGGTCTTCAATGCATCTGTACATGGTGCTAATTTTATGTTTTGTGTTTCATTTGGATGAGACATATCTGAAGTACCACTGTAGGAAGAGACTACATGCAATTCATAGTGCTGTGCCTGGTATATTTTTTATTTATTTATTTTTTTGTTTTTTTTAGAATCTCTGATCGGTCTAGACCAAATCCCTTTTCACATTTCCGCACCAGAAAATGTCAGATCTTCCATCATATACTTTCAAATTTTGTCAAAGTAAATAAATACACAAAATACAACCAAATACTTCATCTTACATCAACAAATACAGGCAGTCCCCGGGTTACATACAAGATAGGGTCCGGAGGTTTGTTCTTAAGTTGAATTTGTATGTAAGTCGAAACTGTATATTTTATAATGGAAGTTCTAGACAATTTTTTTTCTTTTGCCCCAGTGACAATTGGAGTTTCAAAATTTTTGGTGTAATGGGACCAAGGATTATCAATAAAGCTTCAATACAGACACCTTACAGCTGATCAGTGCAGTCTGGGACTATAGTAAAGCATCCAGAGAGCTTCACCAGAGGTCACAGTGGGCAGAGGGGTCCGTCTGTAACTATTAGTTGTCTGTAAGTCGGGTGTCCTTAAGTAGGGGACCGCCTGTAATTTGTCTCCACTTTTGTGCCTGGTATATGATGATTATAAGGAAGCTGGTATATGGAAGCTATTCATGGAAGTTTAGTCGATTCACATTCAAGTTCTCCTAAAGATCTTGACTTCGTTAGGGAGAAATGTGGTGTTTACGGGACGAAATATGCACTATTGATTCATTAATGAGAGTTTTATCCTAAAATAATAGGGTATAAAACACCACAACACTATATAAAAAATATATCACTTTTATTTAATCAAATTTAAAAACTACACACAAATATTTCAAAGCAGTTAGGTGTTTTTACGTCGTTTTACCCAAATTTTACAGATTTGCGCCGTTTTTCCCTGAATTTCCCCGGGATTTTGGCGCACGCGATCGGATTTTGTGGCGCATCGGCGCTGGCATGCACGCAACGGAAATCGAAGGGCGTGGCCATTGGAAAACCTGTCGGATTCGGAGAAACCACCGTATTTTTTTTTTTTTTAATGTGTCGCTTGACACGTGCTTACCTGCACCCGGCATGGCTTGGTGAACTTCAGTGCAGCAGCGACACCTGGTGGACATCAGGGGAACTATCTTAGTGAATCGCCGGAAGACCCGAATCCTCCACAGAGAACGCGCCTCTGGATCGCGAATGGACCGGATTAGTAAATCTGCCCCAATGAGTACTAATACAGCATATAGATACAGATTTAGCACTCTACCTTCCTTAAAACATGTTCCCTTCAACCTGACACACGTTTCGCTTCTGCTTTTAATTTGGTTAGGGCAAATTGTAGGGGTTGAGGGACAAAATATGAGATACTGGTGTGTTAATGGTACTTGGCTCAGCATTCATTCACATTATTAACATATTAGTATTAACATATTAGTACCTCCTAAACAATAAGCACCTATTTTATCTTTCTACCTGAGCTCCTTTGCACAGGTTCCCCTCGCCCCGAGACGCGTTTTGTATCTTCAGGAGGTGTGACCTCTGAGTCATGTAAAATGAAAGTACCCAATTTGGTTGGGGAGAAATATGGGGGTTCAGGGATAAATATGTAATACTGATGCGTCAATGTGACTTGGCTCAGCAGCAACTATAGGACTTTGGTTGAAATTTGGCATTCTGGGACAGTGATATCTCCAGGCTTCAATCAAATTATTAATATATTTCTTATTAAACACTACATTAATATGGGTTTCATTCCTCTTAAAAGTCTAGAATATTTCCCTCAAAGACCTTCACCCCACTAGCTCCCATGACAAAATCAAGTCCACACTGAATCTCCAAGAGGAAGCCTCATTACTCATCAGATAAAAGTAAATGTTCATTGCAAGTTAATGTAATGTGTATTTGATGTGGGATTAAGTTGTTTTTTTCCGTCTTACTCCAGAGAAGTCTCTTTTCGGTTTTAGTCTTTCGCAGTTGTTATACAAAAACGTGTATGGAAAAGCTTCCCACCTAATTTTCTGCCATCCATAATTCTCATTACCAACATAGACTGCTGCACAAATTCACACTGGCTGAAGAATTGTATTCAGACTTTCATAAAACAGCTGGAGATTGATTTGTTGCTTGACACAGACTCACACAAATCTCGCTCCCAAAAGCACTTTTTACTCGGTTAAAAAAATCCATCCCACATCTTTGCAGCTGGAAGGGATAAAAGAATAAGGAAAATATTTGCAAAAGCAGAAGCTGCCATTATCATTTCCCCTTGACTGTTTGTCTTTTTTTTACTGACACGTTGGTTTTTAAACCTTTTCCTTTTTCACACCACAGTGGAGAGAAACCAGACGATTCCGATTTCATCTCCCGAACTTTGCTTCTTCTTCGTTTGAACACACAAAGAGCGCTTTTGATTGGTGTGAATGAATAATACATGTGAAGGTTCGGAGGAGATCGTGTGTCTCTCCAGAAAGCTGCCTCTGTTGACATAACTTGCTTCACTGATGGAACAGTTTTGCTTTGAGCCTGTCAGATAGTAATTTTATAACTAATAAGGATTTTTTTTTGTTCTTGCAAATTAGAAAAACATTTTTGGTTTGTGCGTAGCACTGCGGTGCACCAAGCTCCTAGAGGAAGAGACGCTTCCTCCAAACACAATATTCGTGGTGTTTTCTGGACCAGGCACTGCTCCATAATAACAGCGCATGGGTGGCCTGGATACGCAGAGAATTCCAGACACTTCTGAATAAGATATTGCAATTCTGTTTTGAAGACAAAAATTGTACTAGAATTTTCAGTTTTTATCACTATTTTTATTTCCATCAAAAAGAAAAGAAGATAAAATAATGGAAATATACTGGATACTTCGGATCCTGGCGCGCGACCAAGACATATTGCCAGATTGGTGGCTGAACAGCTAACCCGGTAAATTGATGCCCCTAGCAACTAGCCATGGACTATGAATGGCCAGGGGTGTTAAGAGCTATCAATAACTTACTTATGCTGTTTAGCATCTTTTAAGAATACCAGTGAAGAGAAATAACCATCTTTACTATAATAAACATATAGCTTGAATTCGGTGCCAAAAGGTACTTAACAGGTTTCCTTTATATTACTCTCGCTATAGGAAGTGCAGGTGGTCATTTGACCTCAGAACCTAGAGCAGTACTAGGGACTTCAAAATTCAAAATTCTATAGTGGAAAATAATTTTATCAATGAGTCCCCTTACAGGTTGTGTGGTCTGGGCTCCAAAGCTGGAGCTACTGCGCATGCACAGAACCCGGCTTTCATGGACGTGTGCATGCAGCTCCCCCTGCGCTAAAGATGTATTGGTAGACGGATCACCAGAAGCTACTGGGGTGTGGGGTAACCACACGGTGTAGCCTCAGCTCCGGCTACTCCACGCCCCAGTAGTCTCTTCAGTAAATTTGCATACAAGGGCCATTAAAAATTCTAAAAGATTTAGAGGAATTAAGGATTAGCCCCTAAAAGGCTATCCTGCTACAGATTAGAGGAACTTGCCATGGGATCTACTAACAATGCAGAGTCCTGCTGATGATAGGTTTTGTAATATTACTTAATTGGACTGATCATGGCATCAAGATAAATTGTCACTAATGACTCATTCTTGATGCCACTCCCTTGCTGTGGCTCCACATAATAATTATCAGATGAACACATTTCCTTACTATTTCCATTCTCCTGTGTCCATATTTTAGAACAAAACATCAGAAATCTAGATATCCAGTGCTCTGAACCAAACTAATAAGGAAATCTGAATATGTCCCCTTCTTGCTTTATTTTTTCGGTCGCCGTTAGTTAAGTAGTCGGCTGTCACTCCCTCTCCCTGTCTGTCTCTCCCCTGCTGACCTCTTTCTATTTTTCATCAAGCTGTTTTTTGCCCTTATTTCTCTTTCAATCAGTCTGAATCCGCCGCCATCGTGCCCGGGTGCCACAACCAGAACATTTAATGAGCGCTTTGCTCCAAGATCCTTTTCTTGTGATTCCCTTAATGTTGTCTGACAGACAAATGAGGTGCATGGCAGGGCTGACCTGTCACCTTCCAGCACTCTGTCTGCTGCTGCTCTAGACATGACACCCAGGATTGTGGCGAGACCGGCCGCTCCGCTCACTAAACTATATATTTTTTTTTTAGTGGTCATTCACTCATATATCAAACTCACAATTCACATAGTACGTGCTAGAAATGTTGATCAGATCTGGAAGATGAGAGACTGAATATATGTCTTTAAAAAAGCTGCTTGCCATTATTTTCTATGTAAGAAGCCGCCACTCGTGTAAGAGGTGAAGTCACATTCAGACTGCATTTATACAAGCAAGGGCAGAAATCTCTTTCAGGCTTGTATTACTTTTCGTTTTTGCTATTCCACATTCGTTCCTAGATATTTGCAGTCATTTATTTAGCTGAAACAATGGACTTTTTCAGAAAACGGTCCAAAAGGAAGGAGAGATGCAATGGAGATTTTCACTCACCCAAACATTTGCTTGAATATACTACATGGTAGGTGGAAGTTCTTGGGCAAGCCCTTTGCTAAGGATCCCACTTCTTTTTTGGTAGCACCTCCATTTTCCAAAGAAAGGAAACAATTAATTTATATGGTATCGATCTCTGTTTTCTACAGTATTTGCTTTTCCTGTCTTTATTGCTCACAGTTTGTTGCCTCAATGTTAGCTTTGATGGTATATTGTGCCTAGAACAGAACAGTGAGGGGAACCTTTTAGAGACAAAGTGCCCAAACTACAACCAAAATCCACTTATTTACCATGAAGTGCCAGCATGACATTTTAAGCAGAAACTTATTGCTACCTGTTCTTCCACATCTTTCAATCGGATCAGCCCCTGAGGGCACCAATACAGTTGAAAGAAGCAGGTCAAATGTACAGGGAGAATGTTGGGTCCAGCAGAAGGACCTCCCAAGACAATGCAGTTCTGTCAGCACCTTCTCACTTTTCCTGCTGTTCCAAAATGCCAATGAAGTGTCACGTTAAAATAGCGCTGAGAGCAACATCTCTTTAGTTGTCTGAGACTGCAGGAAGATTTGGTGGATTTGGTCCTGTTTGGTGAACTCTGTCCTGGGGTGATGGCTTGAGTGCCCACAGAAAGAGCTATGTGTGCCACCTCCAGCACCCCTGCCATAGGTTCATTACCACTGGCCTAAAAGATTTGAAAACTACCTGAGACATGGGAAATCTCTTACAGATAGAAAAATTATACACCCCTACCAGTATGGGTGACTAATTTATGGGGTACTTATATCTTAAGTTTGGCCTAGGAGTTTTGCCTTTTTATACATCTGTGTTAATGTCTTAAAGAAAATCTACCATAAAAGTTAAGCATGATAAACCAGGGGCACTTACTGATAGATCCAGACGACTTGGGGTAATCTTCTTATATTTGTTATCTATGGTCTCCTTCCTTCTAAAATCAACTTTCTTTAATGACCCTGAAAGGCTATGGGTGTGTTCTCAGAGCCTCTCAGCAGATTCACAGGCTGTTACACTGAGCAGGAGCACTTCTCCCCTCCCACTGAGTGCTTACTGCTGCTGAGATTACAGAATGTTAAAGGGGTGAGGCTGAGATGTGCTGCTGCACAGTGTAACAACAGCCTGTGAAGTCACAGCACATAGGACTTCAGTAACACTCCAATAGCTCTAAGGACTCATTAGTATGATTTTAAAAGTTGATTTTAGAAGGATGGATAACAAATATAAGCAGATTACCACAGTCACTGGGGCAGATTTATCAAGCTATTTGAAAATCAGAATATTTCTAGTTGCCCATGGCATTCAATCACACCTCTTCTTAAAAATATTCATGAGCACTGGTAAAATGAAAGCTGAGCTGTGATTGGTTGCCATGGGTAACTACAAATATTCAGACAGCTTGATAAATGTGTCCCACTGTGTCTGGATTTATGAGTAAGTGTCCCTGGTTTATCATGATGGATTTTTGATGGTAGATTTCCTTTAAAGAGGACCTGTCACCTGAGATAAATGCTCTAGGAGCACTTACTAAAGTAAGCAACTCTGTTGAGGTCTGGAGTATTCATGAGGGAGGTGGTCCGAGAAGGCAGTTTACTGGGGTAGTGCCAATGAGCTGCTTACTTTAGTAAGTGCTCCTAGAGCATTGGTGGCCAACCTATGGCACGGCTGCCAGAGGTGGCACTCAGAACCCTCTCTTTGGGCGCCCATCACCCAGCACAAAGATCACAAAGGACTCAAGACCTGTATCAAAAAGGTGTGGACAGAGCTTAATTATCATTGTAGCCCCTTATCCGGACCCGTGATTCATCCTGTTACGGGGACTCTGGAAGGAAACAACAAATACAATCCAAATTCCTCCTTCTTTCTCCCATATTGGTGCCCTCTTGGCGCCAAATACGCTTGAAGCTGTGAGTTACTTTAATTGCTATTTGGCACTTTGTAAAAAATATGTGGCTTTCGCTTGTAGTTTTAGCACTCAGTCCTTAAAAGGTTCTCCATCACTTTCCTAGAGGGTTTATTTCGGGTTTATTTCGTATTTTTTTAAGTTATCTGACGTGGCTCCTTGGAGGGGTCCATGGCCAGATCTTACTGTCAGGGCTGGGAGCCTGTGGACCCACTGGACCACAGCGGGAGATGGTACTAGCTAACCTGGGACCGGAGTCTAAGTGACACCTCGGTTTTCACCAGAGCCCGCCGCAAGGCGGGATGGGCTTTCAGAGCTCCATAGGTTTCCTGTGAGTTATACTATTCTTCTGTTCATTTACAAGTTCAGAGCTCCATGGCAGTAATGGATTATGATAAAGGCGCTAAAACCACCCACTAAATGTTATACTCAGAAGGACCTTTACCCAGGAAATTCTCATACATCTGTTCCTCCTCTCAATAAACATGTACACAAGAGCCATTTCAGGACCTTTGAAGATTCTCCAAAGGTCCTTAAACTACAGATTGAAAGTAGACAGAAGGGACACATCCTCCATTCCCCAAGAAGCTGATTCTAGTATCATATGTAGGAAGTGATTCCAAATTTCTAAGGGCTATAATATTCATACATTCCAGGGCCCATGGTCTTAACCCACCCCTGCTCAATGGGTGTCCTGTGAGTTATAAAATAATTTTGTTCATCTACAAGTTTCCTGTGACATATAAAAATCTTTTTTTTTGGAGTCCTGGCATTCTATCAAATGTTCCCGGACCATCAATGACAGCGAAAGGGGCTTTCTAAGGAAGAGACAGCTTGACTTCAGTGTTAAACTCTCCTCCTCCTTGACTTTATACTACTCCTTTGACTATAACTAATTTACAGCTCACTTCAAAGTTGATTTTCTGGATGATGCCACCAGACTGGGTCATGAAAGAAACAAAAACTAGAAGGTGTTGCACTATTTTACTGGTAGTGGTTTAATCAGCCAATTGCTGATGACAGGTTCTTTAAGCCCCAGTACAGTAGTATTAGGTGCCAAAGAGGACTCAATTTGGGAGTTAGGAGTGGAAATTAAAATCCTGATTTGGGCTTCCATTGAAATTAGTGGCTGATGGATTTGAGCAAAATATGCAGTGTGAACTATCCTTTATGAATCTTCTAATCCATGCTACATATGGCATCGTTTTACAGAGATGTTCTAGGGCATTGATGGCGAACCTTTTAGAGACCAAGTGCCCAAACTACAACCGAAATCCATGTATTTACCATGAAGTGCCAACATGAAATTTTCAGCAGTAACTTATTGCTACCTGTTCTTTCACATCTTTCAATTGTATTGGCGGTCTAAGGCCACCAATTAAAAGGAGGGAAAATTCAGATAATCATTGTAGCTTCTTTCCAGGGTCTTTCTGTAAAGGAAGAATGGTCGGGTCCAGCAGGAGGACATCCAAATATAATGCAGTTCTGTCAAAACCTTCTCACTTTTCCTGCAGTTCCAAACAGCCAACTAAGTGTCGAATAGCACTGAGAGAGCAGCATCCCTTAATTTGCCTGGGACTGCAGGGAGATTCAGTGTTTGGTGAACTCTGTCCTAGGGTGATGTCCTGAGTGCCCATAGAAAGAGCTCTGAGTGCCACCTCTGGCACCCGTGCCATAGGTTCGCCATCACTGTTCTAGAGTAAAATACCTCCAGAATACAGTTTACTGATATGTTTAACCCCTTCCCGATGCGAGCCGTACTAGTACGGCGCGCGCCGGGTCCCGGTGCATGGAGAGGGCTCCATAGCCGGTAAGTCTTTGCTGCATATTGCAGCAAAGGCTTACCGGTAACACCTGCGATCGGTGCTAGCACCGATCGCGGGTGTTTTCACCTCGATCGCCGCCGGCAATGCTGCCGGCAGCTTCAAAGAGATGGCGCCGCATGGGCGCCGCCATCTTGTCGTGGATCGCTGCTCCCCGATGACGTCACGGGGAGCGGCGATCCATCGCCATGGTAACCTCGAGTGTTCCGAATACCCGAGGCTACTTCGTTTTAACCCATGCATTACAATGTGCTAAATGCACATTGTAATGCATGGGGAGTAAAATTCACATATACTGCCATACCATATATAAGGCGCACTGGAGTATAAGGCGCAGGAACAAATGCAGTATCTAAAAATAACAAGCAGGTGGCAGACCTGTGCACAGTTCAAGCCAGCTACACTTCCCGGGAAACTTGTCTTCAGCGTGTCAGAGAGCTCCGATCTCAGAGGTATGGCTGCTGGGGGTTAATGCAGGGTGATGCAGCAGGGGTTAAGCGGTCTCCCTCTTCCTTCCCTCCTCAACCAGGGTGTTATTCCTGTGGGGTTCCCTGTGGCTCCTTCTCTTTCCCCTGTTACAGGGCTTTTTTTTTTTTTTTATTTCTTACTGATGATGATGATTGCCTCATGGTCGGTACTATGGCAGCTCCGGTCTCTCCGTGCTAGGGGAGGGCAGGATGGGCACAATGTTAGTTGTGGTGCCAGGGCACTTCAGGAGCTAGGGACCCTGTATACTGTGTGGGAAGGTGAAGGAAATTTCTGGGGATGGAGCTATTAAACACTGGTAAATGTACAGTATATCTTGTCTGTAATACATTTCTGTATAAGTTCATATATAAGGCGCGCTGGCCTATAAGGCGCACCTTTGATTTCTGAGAAAATTAAAGGATTTTTGGTGCGCCTTATAGGCCGAAAAATACGGTAATTGTTTTTTTTTTAGCTTTTCATGGCATGAAAGAGGACTACAGCCTGTATTAGATTTCAACACCACTTTTTGTTGAAAGCATTGTGCATAAGGTCTCATGCACATAACCGTGTATTGAAAATAGGCTACCAAAGAGGAACGTTTCGGCCAGGTAAAGCCAGGAAGCCCCATCTCTATAGGAGCCAGGAGGCTGCTTAAGAGGGCAGGAATAGTCTGGAATAGGCAGGAATAGTCTCTATAATCTGCATCATGGCTGCCTGGCCCGGTCACATTGCAGAGAGAAACGGTGGCCTCACCCCACCGTTACTGGGCATAAAAGAAGTCAACAGCAGTCGTGAGCTATCCACACATTGTATGTGTATCTCTCAATTGCCATATACAGAAGTGTTCATGAAGACTGTACTAAATATCTGACAAAAGGGTCCTAAAAGTCTACCATTCTTCAGTCTGGTAAAATATAGTAGGAAGAATTGAGGATCAAAGTTTACAAGTCTTAATATAAATCCTGTGAAAGTCACATATTCCTTTTACACCTACTAATGATTGTGGTTAATCCCAGGTGGTCCGAAAACTATTCCATGTAGTAGCTAGTGTCAGACTTGCGGGATGTGGATCCGCTGGACCACTGCAGACGAAGACTCAAGCCACTACCTGGGACCGGAGTCTAAGTGGTACCCGGTTTTCACCAGAGCCCGCCGCAAAGCGGGTTAGACAAGCTGCGGCGTGGTACCACCAGGTCGTTTCTCAGGCGTGACTTATCTGCAGTGGCGGCCAAGGTTGAGGTACAGAAACAGCAGTCAAGCTCGGGGTCACAGTCCAGGCACAGGGTCACGGCAGGCGGCAGAGATGCAACGTCAGAATCCAAACCGGGGTCAGCAACAGGAGGTCCCTAAATGCACTGAGTTGCCGCCATGTGATTGGCTGATTAGAAATTAAGTGTTAACGAGCAGTTGGACAGGTGTACCTAATAAAGTGGCCGGTGAGTGTATATAGGATAGAACGCTGCTTGCCCTAACCTTGGAGCCTCCCACCCATTGCCTCATCACCCATATGAGATGACTTTTGATGTATAGACCTGGTGGTTCTCTGCAATGAAATCGCAGATCCCCAACTGGTGGGTAAACGGTAAATACCAGGGACCAAAATTAAAATACCAGGGGCGATCAGGGAAAAAGTCGGAAAACCCAACGAAAATGCGGGTGTTCGAAAAAACCCATGTAAAGGTGCGCATACATTGTAACTCTGTGATGCTTGTTCTTGATTTTTGAGCAGAAAAGATTTTCTTGAAAGCATGTCACCTGGTTTTGTGGGGTGAGAAAGTGTACATACATGGCGTATCTGCATGGACAACATGGTGGAAATCCCATGTGATACTAAAACTGATGCTTATGTTTTAGGTCATTGGATCATTCAGTTATTCCACGTTCAAATATATATAGTTATGCTTCAATTGTTTAAACTGACTCACAAAAAATGCCATTTTGCTACCTTTTCGTGTGAACATGGAACCCAACATCTTGAAAAGTATGATATCAGACGTATAACCACTTAGGAAACAAAAAGGTCATACAAAAATGTATCTAAAGAGTAACATCCTCAACCGTGCCTTCTTCTGCCAGTAGATTAAAACTTCTAGATGGACAAATAGCAAGAAACCGATATGAAAAATAAAGCCAGGAGAGCAAGACCTGCAAGAATAGCCCCCAGAGTTGCCATGACAATTTGGTGCATATAACTGTATAATTTGACAAATAAAAGGGTAATAAGCTTTCCTCAGATTTTCTGTGTGTTAAAATCTGTCAAGAGCAACTTAGACACATTTCGTGTTAAGTTGCAGTTAGGGCCTTAAAGGCTGTATGTTACTGTAATAGAACGGTACGTACTATCGTCCTAATGTTTATGGCAACAATTATGCAGGTTCAGGATGTCATCCTAAGGTAAACATGGTCATTGTAAAAATGTTCTGCATGGTTTACTTTAAAATTAGGTATCATGCTGGGATTGTGTGTGGTTCGGGCTTAAAGAATGGATGCAACCAATTTTTTAATAATTATTCAAGAAACTCATAGGGGGAGGAGCATTTTCATATATCTTTAGAGCAGAATGTTCTAGTTGCCATTGCAACCAATCAAGAGCCTGGCATTATTTCCACAGCTGTTAGTAAATTAATGTATTTGACTGTGCCTCTTGCCCTGACTCTACTTGCATTACCAACAATCACGGCCACCTTATTAGGTACACCTGCTAGTAACGGGTTGGACCCCCTTTTGCCTTCAGAATGCCTCAATTCTTGTGCAAGATTCAACAAGGTGCTGGAAGCTCCTCAGAGATTTGGTCCATATGACATGATGGCATCAACACAGTTGCCGCAGATTTGTCGGCTGGAAATCCATGATGCGAATCTCCCCCGTTCCACCACATCCCAAAGATGCATTTATGGATTGAGGACTGGTGACTGTGGAGGCATTTGAGTACAGTGAACTCATTGTCATGTTCAGAAACAGTCTGAGAGGATTCCAGCTTTATGACATGGCGGCATTATCCGCTGAACGTAGCCATCAGATGTTGGCTACAGTGTGGTCATAAAGGGATGGACATGGTCAGGCAACAATACCAGGTAGGCTGGTACCAAGGGGCCCAAGAGTGCCAAGAAAATATTCCCCACACCATGACACACACCACCATGAAAACCTGACCGTTGATACAAGGCAGGATGGATCCCATGCTTTCATGTTGTTGACGCTAAATTCTGATCTACCATCCGAATGTTGCAGCAGAAATCAAGACTCATAGACCAGGCAACGTTTTTTACAATCTTCTACTGTCCAATTTCGATGAGCTTGTGCAAATTGTAGCCTCAGTTTCGTTCTTTAGCTGTTGCTGAAAGGTGTGGCACCGTGTGTGTGGTCTTGCTGCTGTAGCCCATCTGCCTCAAAAGTTCGACGTACTGGCGTTCAGAGATGCTCTTCTGCTACCTTGGTTGTTGTAAAGGGTGGCGATTTGAGTTCATGTTGCCTTTTATCAGCTCGAACCAGTCATGCCCATTCTCCTCTGACCTCTGTAATCAAAGGCATTCCGCCCACAGAACTGCCGCTCACTAGATGTTTTTTCTTTTCGGACATTTCTGTAAACCCTCGAGATGGGTTGTGCGTTGAAAATCCCAGTAGATCAGCAGTTCTAAATACTCAGACCAGCCCTTCTGGCACCAAAACCATGCCACGTTCAAAGGCACTAAATCACCTTTCTTCCAATAATGATTGTCGGTTTGAAGTGAGGAGATTGTCTTGACATGTCTACATGCTAAATGCAATGAGTTGCCGCCATGTGATTGGCTGATTAGAGTGTTAACGAGCAGTTGGACAGGTGTACCTAATAAAGTGGCGGTGAGTGTATACAGGATAGAACGCTGTGCCCTAACTTGGAGTCCTCCACCCATTGCCTATCACCCATATGAGATGGACTTTTGAGTTACCTGGTGGTTCTTGCAATGAAATCGCAGATCCCCCACTGGTGGGTAAACGGTAAATACAGGGACCAAATTCTCAAGAGTAGCAGTCAAACCTTGTAACTGACCCACATTGCTGCTGCATTGCAGTGACATTTTTGTGAATGTTCCTTCATTTTATACAGTAAAAAGCTCTAGTAGTAAAATTAGGTGGTTGGACAACTCTGTTGGGTTACAAAACTGAGTTAATTGTAATTAATGTAAAATCATGTAAAACACAGAAAGTTTTACTAAATTTTGCAACAAAACTCCAGCTTCAATTACCAGTATATAAAATATTAAAAAAAAAGTCAGGTAATTAACGTCTGTTTCATCCGCAGTTCAATGCTGTGGAAACAGCCATGAAGGTTCAGTCCTAAATTTTTTTTACCTTTTTAAATAACATCCAAATAAACGAGCAGAACATTATCACCCACGTGGGAGCTTGTCAGCATTTGCAATTTTTTCATTTTTTTTCTATTAGGAACATTCAGGGAGAAAGAACTGATAGGGGAAACAAGAAAGAAGAAAACAGATTGTAGAGTATACCAACATAAACAGCAAAAAACGTGAAAATGGTAGAAAATTGGAAATTTTATTAGCCAAATGTAACATACTGGTTAAAAAAGAGTCCCACTCAGAGGGGACACAAGCAAAGTTGCATCACAAGCAACAGATCAAACATATCTAGATGTAAACATGTATGGGCTCAATGGCCATATAACAGGTATAGAGTAATACTGTTGGGAAGCTTGAGAAATAAGGGTCATGTAACCTAAACTCAGAACACTCAGTATGACAGACCTGCTGTGTCAAGCTTACCATGTTGGATCGTTGCCTGGATAAGCTGCACCGCGACGCACGTTTGGCTGAGGCGACAGCCTTCGTCTGGCGAAGGCTGTCCATCAGCGAAAACGTGCGAAACGTTTGATCATATGATCACACGAAACGTGCGATCGTTGATCATCGATCACATGATGGAAGGTTGACAAATGTATATTTGGCACACAAGCCAATACCTAGCGTAATCTTGAGATATCTTCCTTCGCAGCAATACAGTGGTTATAGTTTAAGCCACTATTTTAAGTGGGCTGAAAGGCCAATGCAATAGTTTTAGCAAAAAAAGTAAAAAAAAAAAACAATGGGATTTTTTTGTTGGATGGTTATAATGACCAGAATAACAGTTTGAGTATTGATTGAATTTGAGTAAAGTTAGGTGTTGACAAGAAACTTCACCTTTTACACCTGTTCATTTATTTTGGCATGTTAATAAAGTTTTGTATTTACAGATTTTATTTTGCAGGCACAGAATTTCAATTAAAGCTGCGACCAATTCCACCTTTCTAACAAATTTTGTGATGTCAATGTCTTTTTTTATAAGACTAATAGGTCTAATAGGTTTATTTGTGTACCATACTGTAGCAGTGGGCCAAGTGGTAAGCTCCATAGTTAGCTGCAGTAAGGCTTCCCTCTGCTGGACCATTGCAGACCACTATGTGTGAAAGCACAAGAGTATTCTCATGAGTTTGCATATACCATAATTGGACAGTTTCTGAACTAGAACATCAGGGATGGGGGATAGGTTTGGTATGTCAGCATAACCATTTTAAGCTTTGTTGATATATTATGATTGCGGAAAATCCTGAACCCTTGGTAATATCTTCTGAACGTATCTGCTGAATGTCATTAGTGTGATATGTGCTAGTTGTGTAATAGAGTTACTTAATAGACAAGATCAGTTGATGTTACCTATTAAAGATGGTAATATAAAATATATCACTGCAGTAAGAATACCATGTGGATGGGGGCTGCTATCTTATCCAACTGAAGCCACACAACGTCACAAGGGTTACTGATTGATGGCTATGGCAGCCAGAAGACACAGGCAGGGTGCAATAATATATCTTCAAGTATTTCCTGAAGTGAAAGCCCTAGGTTCCAGTGAAAGCCCTAGTGTTTCCCGTGTGTCCAGGTTTCTCCGTCGTTGAATCCAGTATTACTCCAAGGTCCCGTGTTCGCTGTGCGTTCCCATGTTCCTGTGGCTTCCTGGTTGGTCATTTCCGTTGTGGTTCCTATACTCTCGCGGTGGTCCTGTACTCCTGCCATCCAGCCGCGAAGAACCTGCCATCCAGCCGAGGAACTGCCATCCAGACCGAGGTCCTGCCGTCCAGTCCGAGGTTCCAGCATCAACCGAGGTCTGCCTTCCTGCGAGGTCCGCCATCTGCCATCTTTCCGGTGATCACTCATGTGGTTCTGTGCCTTCCCTACCTGGCTGCCACCGTGGGCCCATGGAAGACCTGGTGGAACCCCCGCTGCAGCAAGACCATCCGCTTTGCGGTGGGCTCCCCGTGGTGGTCCAGGAGTCCACAAACTCTAGCCCCAAGAGACTCTCCACACCAACGTGTGTGACAGCCACCTAATTTGTGTTGCATGTGCCTGGTGCAGCTGTGCTCCAAAAGGGTCACATGCAACACAATTGTGGGCAGACATTTCTTAAATACCGTGCAAGGAGTTGCACCTAAAAGAAGGTGTAAAATCCAACAGAAAACTGGCACTAGGGCCTTAGTAAGTTGCTCCAAGGTTTCCCACAAAAAGCAAAGCTATGTTGACAGTAAGAAAAGAAATATTAGGGCTTATGGAAGAGGAGACCATAAGAAATTTCAAAACTGTCTGGGTCATTAAGGGGGACAGTAACAAATCACACATTTCCATTGAATTTATTTGGAATGGAGCCATGGAAGGAGACAGGGGTGGGGCAACATCAGACTGCCAGGGTTCCAATGTTTGTATCAATACAATTTACTCCCACAAGATGGAATGACACAACTACCAAGCCCAATGTCTATATATAAGGGGTACATTTATTTGTGCCGCTTTGTGACGCACTTTTTCAGGCTGTGCCTTTTTTCAATGGGATAAGGCTTAGAAAGGCATTCAAGTAGTGGGTGCGTTGGGATTGGTTGCTGGGACCCCACTTTTTGCGTAGCCGCGGCTGGCTTACATGCAACAATTATTAGGGCATGCTGTCGAACGATCCGACGATTCGGACTGAACGCGGGATTTAACTTTCAAAATGTGTCGCAAGCCCTTGCACCACATGCACCCCTGAAAAAAGATGGTGAACTCTGTCAGACCAGAGCGGGGTAAGCGACACAGCAGGATAATGCGCGCACAACCTTAGTGAATCGCGGCACAGTGCATTCATCGCCGACACTGTACTTCTGTGAACTCCGGTGGACTGGTCAGTAAATGTGTCCCAATATGTCAGCAACGTATAACAGACATGCTCCAAAGCACGTCCTCCTATTGCTATACATATACATAGCCTGTTGGAAATGTCCTATAATAATCTGCATCTACTACCCATATGTATCAATGTGGTTAGATATACTGTATATACATGTGTATATGTATATACATCATACATTACAGTGAGGGAAATAAGTTGTGATCCCAGGTCTACACCTCTCCGCTTACACAACGAATGGAGAGGTCTGTAAATTCTATTGTACACTTCATCTACGGGAGAAGACAGAATCTTAAAAAAAAATCCAGAAAATCACACTGTATGTATTTTAAAATATGAATTATCATTTACTTGCATGAAATAAGTGAGAAGATTTGGCGAGAAGACAGAGCTGTTGCATAATTATTAGAAAATGGAAAAAAACAAGATGATTGTCAGTCTCCCTCAGTCTGGGGTTCCATGCAATGTCTCATGATTCTGAGAAAGGTCAGGATTGAGGCCCAAACTACATAGGAGGATCGGTCAATGACCTAATCTCAAAGACTACAGTTAGTAAGACAATATGCTGTGATCATCTTACATACAAGATGATTGTCAGTCTCCCTCAGTCTGGGGTTCCATGCAATGTCTCATGATTCTGAGAAAGGTCAGGATTGAGCCCCAAACTACATAGGAGGATCTGGTCAATGACCTAATCTCAAAGACTACAGTTAGTAAGACAATATGCTGTGATCATCTTACATACAGTATATATATATATAGCAATACAGGCGGTCCCCTACTAAGAAACCTGACTACTACGACCCCTAGTTACAAACAGACCTGGGATTTTGGTAATTTACTACTTTAGTCCTTGGGACAATAAACAGTTTAATGGTGCCGTTATTAAGATTTATTGTTATCCTGTTTCTTATGACAATCAAGAATTTTTAAATCCAATTGTCACAGAGACCAACATTTTTGACTGGGTGACAATAATTAAGTAAACGGGTTCCGACTTACATACAAACTCAACTTAAGAACATACCTACAGAAACTATTTG
Source organism: Engystomops pustulosus (assembly GCA_019512145.1). NCBI lineage: Eukaryota > Metazoa > Chordata > Amphibia > Anura > Leptodactylidae > Engystomops > Engystomops pustulosus. Next base: position 239,984,119 of record CM033642.1, on the reverse strand, counting down.
CCTGTATATGAATAGTAAAACATTCAGACCTGGCAATAATAATCTTCTAGTTCCAGATACTATATAACTTCTTAGTATTTCTGCTCTGGCTTTTCCATCTATAACTAACTCACAATATGTGATGTAGACTGAGATACGTCTTCACAAGGAACGGAGAGGGTGAGTGACAGAGATTCGAGGATGACCCGGGTGACCAGAGAACAGTGTGAAATGAGATTCTAAAGGTAAGGTAATAATGGCAGTAATATAAGGAAAACACAGCCGCGAAAAGGGTGCAAGAACAAAACTCATCATTCTGAATGGAAAATATAAAGACCTTATAAACAAACTTCAAATGACAAAAGGGAAGAAAGTACTTTTCAAATTTCCATCAAAAACCAAAGTATATTCATTAAATGGATTTTTACCACCGGTTACAGCTAGTACGAATTCTTTATGTTTCTCTCAAGTTTTTTTTTTCCAAGACATCTGGGCCAATGGGGTTACCTTATTATGGTTAAGTAGGGCGATGTTATGAAATAAATAGAGGAATTTTGCCAGCATGAAACCCAGTATGTATGTTACTGTACACATATGGTCTCATTAAATCGCTGCCACAGGGCGCTCGTAGAAACCACTGAGGCCGGATCCTACATTATCCCAGTTGTCAGCTAAAAAACAAGCAAGCCTTACAGGGTATTCCACTATGTTCTACTTTCCTCTAACCTCCTACCTTAAGGGGTAAAATAACTATTTCCAGCATATACTAAATAATCTTCTGGTGTCAGTCACTGAGAAAATAGTTTTATATGTGTACCTCAGTTCCATTATGTGTATATTATGGGGGCACCAGAAGCCCCTAACAGCCCAATGAAAAATTCTCTGTATTATCGACGGGATTTAGCATTTTGAATATCTGACAATAAAAGGTAGAAAAAGGACCTCAAAAAAAATATTACTTAATTTGGATAATAAAAAAGGATCATATATTATTATTTATAGCCAAAGATACCAGCACAACGTTCCTTTCCAAGACTTCTTCAGGCTTTATTGGTTTTTCAGCTTAATCATAGTCCATTGTCGCTTTTCGACAATTTGCCTAGTCCTGATCTATACACATAGACTACTTACGTGATATTTAAAAGTTACTGGCACACGGGTGGCTGCAGGTCTCAGTAGGCCCCTGGGTTGACACAGCTCGTAGGCCCCTTTGAAGTGAACTTACACGCACCGGCCACTTTATTAGGTACACCCTCCAACTGCTCGTTAACATTTAATTTCTAATCAGCCCATCAAATGGCGGCAACTCAGTGCATTTAGGCATGTAGACATGGTCAAGACAATCTCCTGCAGTTCAAAACCGAGCATCAGTATGGGGAGGAAGAAAGGTGATTTGATGCTTTGACGTGGCATGATTGTTGGTGCCAGAAGGGTGGTCTGAGTATTTCAGAAACCTGCTGATCTACTGGGATTCACGCACAACCATCTTAGGGTTTACAGAGAGAATGGTCCGAAAAGAAGAAACATCCAGTGGCGGCAGTTCTGTGGGTGGAAATGCCTTGTTGAGCCAGAGGTCAGAGGAGAATGGGCTGATGGTCGAGCTGATAGAAAGGCAACAGTGACTCAAATCGCCACCCCTTACAACCAAAGTAGGAGAAGAGCATCTCTGAACGCACCTACGTCGAACTTTGGACAGAAGCAGAGAAGACCACAACGGGTGCCACTCCTTTCAGCTAAGAACAGGAAACTGAGGCTACAATTTGCACCAGCTCATCGAAATTGGACAGTAGAAGATTGGAAAAACGTTGCCTGGTCTGATGAGTCTCGATTTCTGCGAACATCGATGGTAGGTCAGAGTTGGCGTCAAACAACATGAAAGCATGGATCCATCCTGCCTTGTATCAACGGTTCAGGGTGGTGGTGGTGGTGTCATGGTGTGGGGAATATTTTCTTGGCACTTTTGGGCCCCTTGGTACCAATTGAGCACCGTTTGAAACGCTGCAGCTACTAGAGTATTGGTGCTGACCATGTCCATCCCTTTATGACCACAATGTACCCTGTAACATCTGATGGCTACTTTCAGCAGGATAATGCGCCATGTCAAAGCTGGAATCATCCTCAGACTGGTTTCTTGAACATGACAATGAGGTCACTGTAATCAAATGGCCTCACAGTCACCGGATCTCAATCCAATAGAGCATCTTGGGATGTGGTGGAACGGGAGATTCGCATCATGGATGTGCAGCCGACAAATCTGTGGCAACTGTGTGATGCCATCATGTCAATATGGACCAAAATCTCTGAGGAATGCTTCCAGCACCTTGTTGAACGGGTCCAACCCGTTACTAGCATGGTGTACCTAATAAAGTAGCCGGTGAGTGTATATGGCGGCATTAAAAATGCTGAAACTAAAACAGTCTCCTGTTCCCTAAAATAAGCCCTAGTTTATAATACCAACCTGCCCCCTCATGTTTATTTTATATATTGCCCCCCTCATCCTACGGATTCCTTATTCCTTATATACAGCCATATGGGCCCCCCCAGATGCCCTGGGCCCCGCCACTTGCCCGGGTGTGCCCAGTGCCTGCGTAGCCTCTGCCACCCCATGACATCTCTATAGAGGGCGTATCATTCTGTCATCATAAAAAAAAAAAAACTTTATCAACACACAATAGAAAAAGACAATTTGTGCACAGCGTCTTCCCTATAATGTAACATTACACTAATTTGGAAAAAGAAAAAACATTACGCTTCCATTCAGTATACATTCAACATAAGTGTTACCAAATTAGTATAAATCCCAAAATAGTGAAACATTCAGGGCAATGTTATCAATGAAGTTACATGAAGGTAAAATTTCCAAATAAAAATCCACTTGATGTTATATTTATGCCTCTGATATTATTTCTTCTATCCATTGTCTGAGCAACAGAACATTAAATGACGTTTATTTAAGCCTTGTGGCTGCCAGGTGCCCAACAAAAAAAAGACTGAAGAATTTTTTGGAAAGGAACGTTGTGCTTGATATCTTTTGGATATAAGTCTTTACTTTTTGCCTTGTGGGGCTGATTACTGATCTTTCCAATGGCAACAATGTAATCAAGAGAGCTGGGGACAGGTGTTTCGATTAAACATTATTATTAGTAGTACTATTATTATTTTTTTAAATTATTATAAGTGAATTTCAGATTATATCAAATAAGTTGTCAAGAGGTGGACAAACAGCTCCGCACTTAAGCATGGTTTGTGCTGGTACTAGTACTAAGGGGATTTTATATAGTTCTTATGCACATCACAGAGATAATAGAAAATGCAGCCATTCATCAATATACTTCATGTACAAATAGCCTGTCACAATCATTTCTGACCACATGGATATGATGATGATTAGTACCTGGAAAAATACTGTTTTCAGACATCTGAAGGTTTTCTACAATAGGAACTGGGGCATAATATATATACTATAAACTGGAGGAAATAATTGTATTCACTACCACTACTGTATAAAAAAGCATTTGGTCATTCAGGCCTGATCATAAGAGGTTAAAGAGACTGATCACTATTGCAAAACTAAAAGTTGTCTAAAGCCGAAGGAGCCATCGTCACCTGTAGGCACCAAAAGACATGTCTCATGTTGATGAAGAGGGTCTTGCATGTCACCTTTGCAATAACCACTCCCATTTTCACAAATTTTACTGGGTTAAGTACAATATAGGTGGCCCTTTTAGGGTCTTTAACCCTTTAGTCTACATTAAAAAAAAAAAAAAAAAATATATATATATATATATATATATATATATTGTTTTATACTTTAAACAGTTTACTTAAATTTTCCAAATTTCGAAATTTGATTCCAAATTTTGACTAGTAACGCCTTATTATGTACTTACCAATATTTCTACTAGAGAACCAGCACTACACCTCCCACTCATCTCTTGGCCTCTCTTATGCTGTAGCCAGCATAGGACTGTTGCAACCAATCGGAGCTAGCGTACCACATACCGGCTAAGCAACTACATACAATTTGGTTTGTACACAGTACCTCACCACTCAGCCGCTGATGGATGCAATGGTCAAGCTCCGGCTGCAGCTAACAGAGACTATGGAGGTGTCATACTGGATCACAAATGGAGAAAGAGTAAAGCACAGTTTTCTGTTTCTGGCCAATGTTTGGGAGTGAAATTAGAAAACATATTTGGCTTGGACAACCCCATGCCTGATAATAGGTTTTCATGCACTTAGTTATAGGAACTGAGATGCCAAAATAAAAACTCCAAACTCATCCTTACTTACTTCCAGTCTTGAGCACAGGTAGTAGCAGATTCTAATATGGGAAGTTTGGGTGTCAATTGCCTAAGGCTTCTACAAAGTCCATAACCACCTAGACCACTCATCAAGTTTGATTCTACCCTGTAGAGGTATTAAAGCTCTAGCCCAGTACTCCTCACAAATGTGTCCAGGCTTTCAAAACATATGTTAACTAGAACCCTTCCAAGACCTTTAAAGGTCCCCTAAAAGTATCTAAATAGCAAAACTGAAAGCTGCCAGTTTGGTTTCATAGACAGTAAATGTTTAACCACCAAAAACACATTTGACCGCTGGAGAGCCCATCATTTTCATACATCCCTTAATCTGTCCCTGCCAAAAAGGATCAACAATAAATCAGCAGCGTATAAAATGGTTATTTTGAACTCATTTACTTTCTAAACCTTCTATTTTAGTTCTGGACAATCAACAGTACACACTAACTTTCTCAATATCTCCACCTACATATGAAAAAGTATATGTAACTTACAGGCATGTGATTGGTCTTAGGGAATTAGTTGCCGAGGAGAAAAGGGAACTGTCTTGATTGGTCAAATGATCCCAATTGACATAAGAAACTTCTCTCTGATTATATTTTATATTCCTTTTCATCTCTTTTTGTGGATTGCTATGTGTTTGTATCCCTAGTACAATATTCTAGCTTTGGTATCAATTGGAAAAACATACAACTTTTTACACATTATAAGATAAGACTCCTTCAATTCTAAACAATATATGAAATACAATAAGAGAAAGGATTTCTAGGATTTCAAAAGAAGGAATAAAAATACTTTCAGTATAAGGCCAGAATTATTTTTTTAAAATTCTATTTACGATTTTCTACCGAGTATTCAGTGTTCCAATGGGTAGGGATCAGCAGATAGAAGATGAAGTTTATCTCTCTCTCTAATATAAATATTAAAATATGGCTGAATTTCAGCCCTTAAACACAAAACTAAATTAATAAATTATGATAGTCTGTGGGTGGGCAATGTGTAATCTGAATAATTGCAATCACTTGTCATACATATTCATGGACAGAAGTGGATGAGCTCTGAGTTGACATGAGTTATGCCAACAAGCCAATTATATCACTTTTATCGCTTGTCCAATAAATTTTTAGAAAGCATTTATGACAGCAGATGAGCCTTTCTAAGAGTTATCTAGAAAATATAAAATAAATATTTCTTAAAGCTGCTTCCCAAATGTTGAATGTATAGTGGAGCCAAACATGAGATTTGGAGCCAAAAATTGTTGTGCAAAAGATGCAGAAAGATGCAATTTGTAGGGAACACCATGTATATTGAAACATTTTGTGATATTGCACCTGGTTTGCCACTTTTCAAACAGAGGAGGGGAGAAATGGTGATTAAGTCTGTGGGGGGGATTTATCACACACTGGCGCATCATCAGCCAGTGCATGATGTTAACCCAGCTGCACTTTCCAGATATTTTATATGGGGCAGGCTATAGCTAGTGTGTGGTCCCCTTCACGGCCCTCCATGCCCTCTTGGCATGCAGGTTGCATAAGAAGGGAAATAGTTGCAATTCCTGATGATGGGCCAGGAATTGCAATTATTCCCCTTATGTCTCTCATTGGATAATATACAATAAAAACAACTACTGCAAAGGTTGAGCTGTAATTAATTAAAAGCCAGAGCCATTAGCCAAAATGTTAAGACCAGTGCTGAAGAAGGTAGGCCCAATTTTCTTCTTATTACTATTCATGTGTGTACTGACCTCAATAAAAGGCTTATAAACTTGAGCTCATGCCTGTTCACAGCATATGAACCAGTGTCCTTCATAAGCCAACAAAGGGCTCTTTATTAGAGATGAGCGGTGCGCCGCATCTGTGCGCATTTCAGGAAGTCCAGCACAGATGCTGATGAGGTGAGAGAGAGTGATGCCACTAGGGATGACAAGGAGCACTGCCAAGCCGTTGTACATGAAGAGGGTGGGTGATGCTGAGACCAGGGAAATTTGCAGCTTTTTTTTAAGGGAGGCAAAAGCCACAGGTAACATAAGATGCAAGAGATGTCTAAAAGAAAAGACTGTCCAACCTCTTTGGATTGGCTACATCCCTCCTATTTGGTCACATAGTCTAACACCTTATGGTCTACAATAAAGGCAGCACTATTGGAAGGTAATCCTTGTAAAAGTGGACCAATTCCATGGAATTGTCTTCTCTCTACAGGCCATACTATAGTGGGAGTAAGGTAGAATACAATTACACTGGACCATGCTTGCCTGTGCGATAAGTTAACTATATAAAACCCCAAAAAAGAACAAAAAATTAGATTTGGCAGTTTGGCAGGTTACCATCCTCAGTATTAAGGTTCCATTTATATGTAGTTTACGCAAACAAGTATAATTGTGATGATAAAAAATCATGATGGTTAATTAGACACAGAACAATGCTGAATTTCAGCTAGTGTTTTATATTAATCTAATTATATAATACCCAAATGAAGAAAATAACATCCTATTATGTATATTTCAATCTGAATAAATTCTAATTTTAAAGAAAGTTTAGCAGGGCGCTAGAGTCACGACACATTGTAAAACTAGCATTGTGTGCCAGAATTCTTAGATGGCATCACGACTTGTTTTCAATATTTAGTCATTTTTACAGAAAATTAATAAGAAAATAATTCCTCTATTATTCCTTTATTTTATAGCACACCATGTGTCCGCAGTGCTACACAGAGCTTGCAAGATCAGTCCTGTCCCCAAAATGGGGCTCAAAATCTAATCAAATACCTAGTCTGTTTTTGGAGTGTGGGGGAATACCGGGGGAAGGACACCACGCCAACACTGGAGTGCGGGAAACATACAACTCTTTGCAGATGTTACACGGATGGGACCTTGAACCCAGGTCCCCGGCTATAGTGCTAACCATCGAGCGCACTGTCGTTTAATATTTATTGCACAGTAGAACTTCCAGGGGACATGAGGGCTTGTGGCAGGGCAGCTGATGTGACCTTGCCGCTCTGTGTTTTTCTTTCTATGATTGGCTATGACATGATTAATGACAAATTCAAATAGAACTCATTTTTTTATACGCGCCTGTTTAAAGGAAACCTACCATGTATTGATGCATTATAAAGCAAACATACCTTGAGAATGAGGTAGCTGCATGATGCAATCTCTGTGTTGAGTGATTTTTGCTTGAGGAAACAGATTATACCATTATGATAATAAAGCTGTCTCGCTTCTGTGGTGGTCAGGCTCTTCTCCTCACATAGTTATTCACTGACCAAAGATGATGTAATCCTGGGTTGTTGTGCTGAAGGCAGAATAATCAGTGTGCCCATGCCCAGCTGCTGTGTATGAGTGATCCAGCTCAGGTGATTAGTCATGTTTGACTACACTAATGGACTAAGCTCCCATGGTAAAACAAGCTCCCTGTGGAATGTGTTTTTGTGGGCAGCCAGATTACCAGCGTGTACCAATATCCTGAATTTTATGAACCATCACCTCAGAATTAGACAAGATAGGAACCTGAATAAGGTAGCTACAGCATTCTCAAGGTATGTCTGGTTCCTAATGCATCAAATCAAATGGTAGGTTCTTTAAGGTAGAAGGGGCAGATGGTATCTTTTTATGCACATTTTTCTTCATTTCTAGGGTTTTTTTGGTCTGTACCACTTTGTGACTTCTCTGAAGCTTGTGGCGCACTGCAGTCGCTTTGTACAAATGCTGATCTTGAAACTTTGCATGGTGGTAGATGTGGTAAATGGTTTTATCACTGATTTCCGCTATTAAAAGCTGATAAATTATATGGTAAAGTTTGCACCAAATTGGCAAAATGTGAGAAATTGCAAAAAAATTGTGCATTTCTGCTCAGAAAGAAAAACATACAGGCGCAAGACTAAGAAATGCTACCTCAGAAGTTTGGTAATATGAGTTCGACATAAACAAGGACTTTCAATACCCATAAATTCTGCTAAAATACGGATTCTTAAATTATTCTTAACATAATGCCGTGAATCGTTATAGCCCCATAATAAAACAAAAAGACATAATGTGGGGAGTAAGACTATCTGGGAGAAACTATCCCCAAACTTGTTCCCCACATTCCCCTGTTTTTCATAACTAAATGCAAAACAGTAAAAACAACATCTAACTACAATCACAAGTCAAAAGCCACAAAAACCAATACATTCTCAATATAGTGCCTGGAACTTATTACCGATAAGAGTGTCATTCTGACAAAGGGCCGGTAATGGAGCCCAAATGGATAATGGTCACTAAGAGGTAATGACTATGCAAATTGATTGGAAGTGTCCTCTATTAAGCCCTTATAGCACAAAACCATAGGGGAGACATGGCGTCCCTACGACGGCTATGGGGCACTGCTTGGTAGAGGAAGCAACAAGGTCTATGGAACGCGGGGTGAGGGAGCAGCGCTGTGTGCACCCCCTCCTCCTCTCCGCGGGTGACGTCCTGCACGCCGGGCGTACCCCAGGTGGGAATACATGGTGTGCATGGAGGCCCAACTCCAGATATATGACGAGCATTGTTACTGTTAAACTTATACTAATGGCTCAAAATACATCCAGGCACCATAAACCTGCTGGTATATCCTAATGTTGCCCATTCTTACCCCTTATCCAGGTAATTGTTTGTTTGTCCCATAGGGATGCTATTACCGTCTGAACTTACATGTTTGTAGATTTATTTTGTATTTCTGCAGAGAATATGAGAAGCATGTTACTAGACAGAGTTTCTTCTTCAGTGAAACAACAGATCTATACTTCCCATCTGGCACGCTGCACCCTCCAGAGCACAGGCTTGAAAATTATGTTCCTCTTTATACTAGGACCGGTGTAGGTCTTGTAATTCAACATGAACGGAAGGTTTGCAGAGCGGAATAGCGGTTAGATCCAATCGCAAATGTTTGCCGCAGGTTTACTGGGGGTGGAGGGTTAACTATAACTGGCCTGACCTAAAAAAAAACAAGAACATCTATATTATATCCAGTACAGGCGGATGGGATAGATGTCTTCATGGCTCTGTGGACAGTCACTCCTTAAGGGTTGCGTGCTAAGAGTTGCAGATGATATAAAGGAAAATAAAATTGTCCTAATAACACACCGCAGTATGTTGCCAGGCAGACTCGACACCTTCCAGTCATGTATGTTTCAGACCCAGTGCGGGGCATACATTGACAAAAATCTAATTTGATGTGAGATGTAATTAGTTGTAGAAACGTCAGGAGGGCGCGAGAGTTTTAAACGGGGTAGCTCCGAGACCTATTTAAAAAAACTTAGAGGAGGGGGGCTGCTAAACATTAACGATTGTTTTGTTGTACTTACCTTCAGGCCTCGGGTGTCCTTCACTGCTGTCGCTCCGGTTCTGCGCGCATGTAAACAAAACATTGATTTAGCTTCCGGCCGGACCTGACAACCATCCGTCCCGCTTATATACCATGCTGTGAATAGGGAGGGTGGGAAATGGTGCGTAAAGCTGAGTACAAGCACTGATCCCGCACAGGTGTGTGGAGCGACAAAACACCCGCCCCCCCTAGGGCGACGGAAGCAAGTATATCTTTATTTTTAAGCAGCCCTCCCGGCCACTCTTTTTAATTTTTTTAATAAGTCTTGGACAACCCCATTTAACACGGAAGTGTAATGCCTTGTTTAATGTCCATTTGACCTGAACAACAGTGATGTAACAGTATAGGGATCATCTACACACAGTTATGTCACAGTAATGGGATACTACACCACACAGTGAGGTCTGTCACAGTCTAGGGATAAACACACAGTGATGTCACAGTATAGGGATAATACACACAGCTGATGTCAACTAGTGTTATGTAGGTGTATAATCAACAGTGATGTCATAAGTACAGGGATAATACACACCGTGATGTCAACAGAGTACAAGGGATAATACACACAGTGAACTGTCCACAACGTAGGCAGTATCGGGAAATACACACAGTGATGTCCAGTAGAGGGAGTAAACACACAGTGATGTCACATATAGGGATACTACACACCACAGTGATGTCACAGTCCAGGGATAATACACAACAAGTAGATGTCCACCTGTGTACAGGGATAATACACACAGTCGATGCACAGCACATGATAATACCAACGTGTATGGTCAGCAGTATCAGGGATTACACACAAGTGAGTTTGTCTAGCTCAGAGGACGTTAATACACACACTGTGAGCCAAGTGCAGGGAAATATACACAGTGCATGTCTCTGTACAGAGATTAATAACACAGTGATGTGCACATTACAGGGATAATACACACAGGATGTCACAGTGCAGGAAGAATACACACAGTGATGCACAGCAGGATAATACCACACAGTGATGTCACAGTACAGGGATAATACAAACAGGGATTGTCACAGGACAGGGATAATACACACAGTGATGTCACAGTACAGGGATTACTACACACAGTGATGTCACAGTACAGGAATGAATACACACAGTCATGTCACAAATGTTTGTAACCCCATCTCTTCACCTCATTTCCTGTGGGGCCTGCTCTGTGAATATTGAGGTCCAATCAACCACTCATATTGTGGATGTGTGGATGGTGGACTTCCAAAATCTATTCATGGAGAGTTTGAGCACCCTATCATTTTATAGTTCATCTTAAAGAGGTAAAGAGCATGTATACCTTTTTTTTTTACTTCTAAATGGGCTCTGTTTTTTTTTTTAATGACTTTAACCCCTTAATGATGTTTTCTAGGGTGCTACATAAACAGTAGCTGTTATTATCAAAGTTGTAGTAAAAAATGCTCTTTTAATTGCTATCAGTTTAACAGTGAAATCTCCAGAAGTTTGATACCTAAACACAATGGGGGTCCATTTAATAAGGCCGTTCGCGGTTTCCCGACGTGTTACCCGAATATTCGATTTGCGCCGATTTTCCCTGTATTGCCCCGGGTTTTTGGCGTACGCGATCTGATTGTGGCGCACGGCGCTGGCATGACGCAACAGAAATATGGGTTGCGTGGCCCCGCCGAACGAAAGACCCGACGGATTCGGAAACCGCCAGCATTAAAAAAAAAAAAAAAGTGTCGTCAGCACCGCGCTTACATTCACGCAAGCCCGGTCGGAGGTCTCCAGTGCGTTCCGATTGCTCTTGAGCGCAGCCAGCGACATCTGGTGGACGTCGGAAAGAACTGCCTAGGAATCGCCGCCGGGCCGGAATCCACGCCAGAGATAGTGCACGGATCGCAAATGGGTGGGTAATAAAGGTGCCCCCCAATTGAAGATGATTAAAAGGGGACATTTCACCTTTATATGACACCAGACAATTGGCCCAAAGGGCCAGTGCTTTAGTTTTCTTTTGGACTGCATGTCTTTTTAGGTGCCAACCGCTTGCCCACTGGTATTTAGAGTGTCTCCACGCCACTTTTTGCATGAAAGTGGCTTCCTGCGTTCAGTCAAGACCGTACGCCACATTCAGTGTTCGGACTGGCCACCCAGAGCATAGGAGGATCTCTGGTGGCCCCAGGTTCTAACACTTTATAATGGGCCCAAAGATCTTCATTGGAAGTGAAGTGGATAATATTTTCATCTAATTCTATAGGATGATACCAATATTATACGGTAAATTATGACATCCTTGTCATTAATACATCTTAAATGATTTATGATGTTTAACCATAGCGCAATAAGACGTACCCTACGTCTTATGCGCCATGGGGGAGTAAGAAGAGGGCTCACGGGCTGAGCCCTCGAGTATATAACCGGGCATTGCTCATAAATGAAGGCAAATGCCCGTTGCTAACACCGCGATCGGTGACTGAACGATCGCGGGTGTTAACTTTGATCGCCGCCGGCAAAGATGCGGGGGCATTTAAGAGCAGGCGGCGCGTGGGCGCCGCCAGCTTGGCTACCGATCGTCCTCCCCTGACGTCACGTGGGAGTGGCGATCCGTTGCCATGACAGCCTGGGATCACACAAAGATCCCAGGCTGTCATGATCGAGGGCTATTCTATTACATGTGCGATCTGACACATTGTAATAGATGTATGCAAAATTCCCCCTATATGCCATACGATATGGCCAGTCTATGGTAGGCTCCAATCAGACAACCTAGGTTTTAAAGTAAGTCCCTAGGGAGTGTGAAAAAATAGTAAAAAAAAAATAAAAAAAGTAAAAAAAAAAAAAATGATATTAAAAAAACATAAAATTCAAAAATCACCCCCCTTTCCTAGAACGATATAAATAAACTAAACGTTAAAAATCATAAACACATTAGGTTCTTGCCGCGTGACCGAATATGCCAGATCTATCAAATATAATAACCGTTTTCACTGCGTTTAACCCGTAGCGGAAAATAGCTCCAAAGTCGCAAATGGCATTTTTTTGCCATTTGAAAAATAGAAAAATTCTAGAAAAGTGATCAAAGTCGCAAAGTCCAAAAGTAGAGCATTGAAAACATTCATCAGGTCGCAAAAAATGACACCACTCACAGCTCCATACACCAAAGTATGAAAAGTTATTCGCGCAAGAAACACGGCAACAATGAAGAATTTTTTTCTTGTACAGGAGGTTTTAATTTTTGTAAATGTATGAAAACATTATAAAAAACCTATACACATTTGGTATATCCCTGTGATCGTATTGACCCAATGAAGAAATAGACTGTCCTTTGGGAAGCACAGTGTAAGCTGCTAAAAACCAAGCCCCACAAGAAATGGCGCAAATGTGTTTTTTCATCATTTTCACTGCATTTAGTATTTTTCCCGCTTTCCCAGTACACGCAATGAATATTTAATACCATCACTACGAAGTGCACTTTGTTACACAGAAAAACAGCCATCACATAGCTCTGTCCACGAAAAATAAAAAAAGTTATAGATTTTTGAAGGTGGGGAGTGAAAAATAAAAAAGCAAAACAAAAAAAAGGGGCCCTGGTCCTTAAGGGGCTAAAGGTATTTTATGGTGACGGGTGGGTCCTCAGATCACCACCTCTGGTAGGACCAACATAGCCAGTCTGGTCTGGACACATTTACATGTAAAGTCCAACAGAATTGTGTTGTACGCTCTGGGGGGATGTATTAACAGCACTGGCCACCACAATTATGGTGGTTTTGTGTCTAAAACACAGTGGAAAAGCCTTACACACATATTGAGTAGTAGGTTTTTGACCTGTTTTTAGCCATTTTCCAACTTGTCGGACTGAGGGGGGCAGTGACCTTAGTAAAGGGGCGTGGCTGTCTAGGAGGTTGGCCCTTGGCCGATTTAAAAGTTCGAGCCGCCAAAAAAATTGTGGGCGCAGAGTTTAGACCATTTAAAAGTAGGTCTATCTAAACTTTAAAAACCATCAGTCTGCACCAGATTTATAACACCGTAAAAAATTTTGCCCGAAAGGACTAGGGTTTTCCCACTAAACGTTAGAACTGGACACATTGATAAATCCCCCTCTATGTAAGGTGCACTCTGAGGAGAGTGCAGTGCAGGGGGCACCAGATTCATGAAGAACGTGCACCAGAAGATCCTCAACCTGCCGACCCTTGCACCACACACAGGTCACTGCACATAGTACAGACTAACGGTCTTAGTAAATGTGCCAGTAATGAGTGTTTTAGGTTGGTAAGGTTGTCAGAAGATAAAAATAGTTTGCAAGGGTTTCCCCCAGCTGAGGACAGATGAAACGAAAAAGCTGTGGGAGGACAAAGCGACAGTTTGCAAAAAACACTCTCGCATATTAGTTAAATCGAGGAAGGGCAACAGTATGAGGCTGTACGTGATTTTAAACATATTTTGGTTAAAAGGTTTATAAAATTTATAAAAACTTCAAAAATTGACGGCATTCATTTACCATGACCCTCGCTCATGAAAGAGTTAAGAGCTTTTTATAAAAAAAGAAAGATCGATTTCAAAAGAGAACAAATAGTTCACAGCTGTTGTGATTACCAAGGAAATGGAAAATGAAAGTATTATCTGTAATAAATCTCCCCAAATTGTGTCTGAATGCATCTAAATTAGAAAAATTTCAACCCCAGATCCATCAGCTCCTTACACAACACCTGTTTCTCCATTACGTTGTGGGATGATGAAGCACCAAAGCCAAGCACCAAATAAATGGGCCCCCAGGGGAATAAATAATCGCGACACAAGTGAACATTTTCTATGTGCAATGTATGTGCGGAACTGCAAAATGGTATTAAATGTAAAGGGCTTATGTCACAGGGTCTCAGCCACCCACAAAAGGGGGAAATAAACTTCAAAAACGGACCACTCATCAACCACGTTGTAGTAATATCAGCAGAAGCACAATATAGAGGAAAAGGCTCTGTGATTTCATCATATCTCATTATTTCGGTCATTTGCCATTTTCAGATATTTGCAGTCAGTTTTAAAGGGGTTTATATGGCCTGTGGGGGCTTAAAAATCAAACATTATGTATATTCTCTGGTGCTCCGCTGTCACACTGACAGCCCAGTCGTGGTGCCCCTGTTTGTTTAGGGGGACAGGCACGTCCAGCCAGACCACTACCACCCCAATGTATATCATCATGGAGCTTCAACACATATCAGTGCACAGGGGGGCGGGAGCTCTGTATGGATCCTTATATCCAATTCTCTGGTCATGTGGATGGCACACAGTGCCATGACTACACTATATCACACACAGCTTCGGATTAAACTCTTTTTCTTTTTTTGGCTAAACATTCGTTTTACTCTTTTACATTTTTACTATGATTAAATTCGTCCATGTGGAACGGCGGGCGGAAGCTCCATGGCTGTTTCATCCAAGTGAATCAACTTTTGTGTCATGTGATGTCACAAGATGCACAATCATATAACACACAGCGCTGATACTCTCGTGATTTATAACGAGTGTGACATACACAGGACCAGGGAAACTTTTTTTTTATCCAACAGGAAGTAAACAATGAAACTTCCAAAGAATGACAGCAAGCGGAGATCTAGACAAGGGTTATAGAGTTGTTAGCAGATAATTCTCGTCACATTGCGCTGTTTGTGTTGTCACACCTGAATTTTTTTCACGCACACACGCACCTTTTTTTTGGACGCATTAATCTAAAACACGCTCTAGTGTTTGCAAGTCGCGTGTGTAAAACAAAACATACAATCTATGGGGCCCCTTAAAACATCGCATTGCTCTCTGAAGATACATGCAAGTGCAATACGTTTCTTATGATTTATGCACATAGAATAGAAGACCACCAGCCTTTTTCCTATGCGCGTTGTATGAGCGTGAAAAAACGCACTGAAAAACACAAAAAATGTGCGTGAACAACTGAGACCACGGAACAAACTATGAATGAAAATGACTGGAACTTGATGCACAATATCGTTTTTTACTGACCAAACCCTGATTCCTCTGATAAGACAGATGGTGACAGGTCACAGAGCATGCCCCCACAAACACTCCACTACCAGGTCCTTGTGTGAGACGCTTTCCATGGGCTATGCAGCTGGTCAGGCAGGATGATTATATTGGACAGAAAAAACAGAGTAGAAAGATACAATTAGGAAGTTAAGGAGACGCTTAGGAATATGTATTCCTTTTCTGGTAAAGTTGTCGTTGTTGATGATCTATTCTTCTGAGACGCAGGTGACTGACACAACCTGAGGATATGATGAGCGTCTCAGAGGTTATTCTTATCTGTCATTAATGAGATGCAGAATCTGGTCGGGTCATTTCACATTAGAAAGACATCACTTTTACCTCAAGCTGGATGGAAATAGATTCACATTACTATAATTAAATCTGAAGAATTCATTGCACCAGGCAAATATAAGACAATCACCTTAAAAAGTATCAGGACATTGTTTACAGTGTGAAGCCTTCATGTATAGAATCTGTATACATAGAGTTTAACCCCTACTCAAAGCTCTGTGTGCCTCCAGGGCAAACATTGGGGCTTATTTACTAGAGTGGCGCCCGCTCTTGTGTCATTATTTCCCCGCGGTGCGGTTGGTTTTGGACGGCGTGAAAAGATTTAACGGGGGTTTGTGGCGAAGGCGATCGGATTTGGCGCAGCTGCCGCAGGATTCCATTGCAACAGAAAAATCGAGGAGAGCATCGGACAATCCGACCTGATTCCAAACTTGAACGCGGGGATTTAACTGTCAAATTGTGTTCGCAAAGATAAAACATGCACTGGGAAGAAAAAGGTTGACCTCTGTCGGACCTAAGCGGGGAGGAGGAAGGGAGGGGAAGGAGGACAGATGCAGGATATCGGGCACACGATCTTAGTGAATCGCAGCAGAGTTGAAACTCCCGAGCAATGTTTGCCGCAAAACGGATTTTTCAGTATTGCTCCTAATATATCCTTAATGAGAACTGTCATAAGAAGCCATATTATGATTAAAAACAATTTGCCAATGTGCAACATATTCTCTATGGGGACATGGGGGGAGCCAGAAATAGGTATCCTGAGACAAGTTCCTCAAATTCCTGATGTGGCACACATGAAAAAAGCCCAAAAATGTCGCAGTAAGTTTTTAAAAGGTTCCATTAAATGCCCCCTATTCACATGATAAAAAGTTTCAATTCTTGCGGTGAAAAGGTTGGTGATACCTGATGCGCCATGTTCACACATGGCATTTTTGGTCTGACGCCTTGCCAGAGCTTGGGTCCTGGCTCAAGTCCCACCCAGGTCAACGTTTGCAAAAAACGTTTGCAAAAAGAAGGATTCGGACGGAGGCGGGATTTAACATTTGAATTGTGGTAGAAAAAGAAATGCACTTACATTTGCACCGCAAAGAAGATGGGTGAACTCTGCGGACCTGAGGCGGAAAGCGGGACACCAGAAGAAATAGGGCACACAGTCTGAATGAATCGCGCTGGAGCCATGATCGAGGCCGTGGGGATTGTGCAAGGGACGGGTAAGCTAATCTCCCATTGTGTTTCAACACTAAAGCGAATGAAATGCAATCTTACCTCAAACATGTGATCGCAGGTGGACCCTTTGGATTGTGTTTCAAAATGTAACCAAAAATGAACGTGGGAACGTGGCCTCTACAAACACGTCATGGGCCTGAAAACGATCCCTGCCCTAAAAACAGTCAAGAGGCTCCTTCCCGTTGGCGACTTCGCCATGGGCCCTTGACAGCGGGTTACAGCCACATGTGGGGTGTCCTCTTACTCGTAAAAATTTAACAGTATATCCCAAAATGCATTTCTACTTTTATTCAGTTATGGGGTAAAGTATGGCTAAATGATTGTATTAATGACAATTGTTGAGCATTCCAAATCAAACACTTCATTTGTTCTAATTTCTTAAACATACAAAAAGGGTTTTAATAAGCTTTCATACGTATATTTTGAATAGTTGAGGGCGAAGTTAATAATAGAAACAGGGGGTATGTGGGGGGTTTCTTTTTTATATTAACTTTCAAAAACCTCTCTAGAAATTTAAATGGTCCCTAAAAAATGTTTCTAAAATTCTCTTGAAAATTTGAGAGAATGCTGTTCGATTTGTGACCTTTCAGTGTTGATATCAACAAAAGGACGCACACAAAGGCTGAGATATGGTCAATGTTAGTTCGTAATAATTTAGGGTAGTAAGACTATCTTAAAAAGCCTAAAGGGCATAGGAGCTTGCGTCAAAAAGAGGTTAAAGTGAAATTTAATTTTTAGCATCGGACGTGCAGGAGAGCCTTCTTGTTTCTATTTGTTTTGGGGGTAACACAGTCAAGATTGTGGAATCTCTGAGGAGGTGTCCTGGTTATCTGCTGTAATTTTATTGTGTTTTCTTTGTTTTTTTGCTTTTATTAGTATTTTTTTTGGTGGTCATAATCATGTAGATGTAGATTTCCTTTAATCCATTAATTACTTAATTAGGAATTTACCAACAGGATGAGGGATTGTAAACAAGCACACTGACACATGTGGGTGCCCCGCTGGCAGGATCTGCTTCTTCTTGTAGCGTATGCCTGAGTTTAAGAAAAAGAGATTCAAAAAATATGTAGACTGAGCTTCAGGCTCCAAGTTGCATTGACATCTATAGGTCTGGAGCCCCGGAGCTCATTTGCATAATATGTGAAACCTGTTTATTTTTGTAAAAAAACAAGGTCCTAAGAAGCTAAGAGAAAAGCTGAACCTGCCAGAGGGGCACTCCCCAGTATGTCAGTGTTGTGCTTGGTTACAATTCGTATCCTGGTGGTAGATTCTTTTAAAGAAATGAAAACAAAGCCGAAGGTCCTATTAGATCTGATTTAAAATGTTGTCATTAGACTTTAATAAGCCACAAAATGTACCTTTACGCTTACACAGAATAAAGTAGAAAAGTATTTAAGAACTTTTTGCATTTCATTTGCTGTTTTTGTGGGTCTATACTATTTAGGATGTTGTAATACTGCAAGGAGAAAGGTTTTCACTTCTTGTGTTCTTATGTTTTTTAGGAACTGATTAAAAATGCTTAGTGTCTAAGGACTACATACAACTAGGCAGGACAATAATAATAAGACCCCTACTTAATGACTTAAGGGAGACACTTTTGCGCAAGAAATACCCAAAGAATTTTGCATACCATGAATTAAAGGAACCTGTAAGCCAGAACATCTTCCAGATGATATTTCTTTCATACATAGTGTGGTGGCACATCATTCAAGAAAATCTACTTTGAAGTGACCATGGAATTTGGTTGTATAACGTCAGGAGGCAGGAGATTTTTAACACAAAGTCAAAGCTCTCCCTTCCTTAGAAAGCCCCATTCACTGTAATTGATATAGCCCTGCATCCAAAGAAACATCAAAACTCGATCTCAGGAAGTCCAATGCATGATATAATAGAATACCTGCACAGAGGAGGAGGTGGTCAGAGCTCCCCACCTTGACATTCAGTCGTTTTAAACTCTCGCCTCCTTGATCTTTATAAACCAATTTCATTCATTTGAAGTTGAATTCCAGGATGATACCACCACATTAGCCATGATAAACAAACAAAACTAGAAGTGTCACGCTGCCTCTGACAATATTCTGGTAGTGGTTTATTAGGGAGAATTGCTGATTGAAAGGGGTGGTGTCCCTTTAAGTGTTTGATCTCTCCTTTATTATATAAAAAAAATAAAGAATATTACCAAAAAGTAGACATTCAAGTTAAAATGATTCATGATTAAATTGAGAAAAGGTTGAAAAATTAAGGAGAACCTGCCATTAAAATGAACCCACCCACTAATTAAATCTAAAAAAAACTTATTATTAACAGCATGTCCTTATACCCTCAATGAGCTTTCTTTCCATGGATGCAATGTAAAAAAAATCCAGTTTGCACATATATATGCCCACTCACCTGATGGAGATCTAATAATATTATCGGAGTTCCTGAAATTAAAATTTGACTGCTTGACCTGCATCCTTGTTCCTGATGACAGGTCTAGGACATGTGTTTTAGGACCATCTGGCAAAACATATTTAACTACAGCCCATAAAGCTCTGCTAACTTATCCTTAAGGGTAAAAAAGTTGTAGTGTGTCCAATTTGTTTTACCAGTTTGAGAGAAGTTTTGTTACTTCATTGAGCACTCAGTCATGTGACAGGGTGAGTCATCTAAGGTCCTTAATCAGTAACAGTTTTCTAGCCCACTAACTGTAACATCTGATCCATGTATGTATCTAATATGATATCACAGTAGACACACTGAGATTTCATGTGAACAGATACATACATGAGGTATATTTTAATGTTACTGGGTAAACCAAATGTTTCTGGGTAAAGGACTTTAGATGACCTCACCCTGGTCAGTACTTCAATGGTAGGAGGAATATGGCATTGAGGAGGAAATAGATGGGATGTGCTGGACCAAGAGGACATGATCCCTCTGACGGTCAGGTAGGATAACATAAAGTTGATTTCACAGAGATGTAGGGGAGAATTGTTTTAGCTACAACGAGGTTTGTAATTTAGTTAATAGGAATCTATGGGAACCTGGTACTAGACTGTAATTGTGAAAAAATGTGACACGTTCCCTTAAGCACCTAATATATGAAATCCTCAGGTGCAGAAATATTTTAATCTACAGATTTTGCAAATAATAACTTCTTCCATCTCTTCTGTAAAAAATAGCATCTGGTCAAAATAGCAAAGTAGATTTGTTTCAACATTCAATTAAAATTAGTCACATTGTGCAGTAATTTAGGCAATGACTCTTCTAGAATTCATGTCATAATAATTTCAATCTTATAAAGAAATGTAAATTGCTATGAATATAATTTGTGTCTAAAAATTAATCTATTTTGCTATTCCAATTTTCTTTAATTGCAGGTACCTTTCCTTCCTATTGTAGGCTTTACTGTATTATTGTATTGGTAGCATATTACTTTATGGAAATCAGGGGTATTCCACCAATCAGGTGTTTCCTTATCGTTATACCTTCCTTATGATCAGTAACTTTATTATTTATACGGGTACACATCATGGGCCACTTTACTATCCTCTGCTCCCCCCTGCACCTTATCAATCTACACTTCACACGTATAACCAGACAGAACTAAAACCAAGACACAAAGATGTGGGGGGTGGTGTCCTCACTTGTTACCGGGGGGAACACATGCTCCCTTTCTTCTTTTTTCTTTCTTGAGGAATATAAGGGTTGTGTGAGGGTTAGCCAGTACTACGCCCTGCACTTATTCCTGCACAGCGATTTAAAAACTAAATCAGAATGTGAAAAACAAAGTATACACAAACAAAACCTAAATTTCTTTTTTTGAAAATCCAGTCTTGTGTTTAGTTCATAATTGTATCAAACAAATCTTCAAACAAAATTCTTATTAATAACTGACATAAAACTACCATATACTCTTCTAGCAATAGCGAACAGAGTCTTCTACCGATATAACCTATTGAAACACAGAAAAAACTGAAGAAAAACCTATGACTCGATTATAAGCCTAGGGTGGAAATGCATGGATCACCAGCCTCCACAGATATACTAGATAGCCAGCAAGCACATTGTTCCCAGTATCTAGTTATCCCAGCCCATGGCCTCTAGGATAAGCTAGCCAGTGCCTTTCACCTCTGTATATAGCCAGCCTTTGCCCCCTTAGTATAGAGCTAGCCACCCATGCCCCCCTGTATAAGCCAGCAACCCATGCACACAGTATATAGCCAAGCTATCACCTGCTCCAGTAATATACCTGGCAGGCCCCCTGATTATATACTGTAGTATATCCACGCCACTTAGTATATAGCCAGCAGCACCTGCCACTAGTATATAGCTTGCTAGCCCCTGCTCCTGGTATATAGCCAGCAGCCCCAGCCCCCAGAATTTGTATGTAAGTCAGAACAGGTATATTTTATAATTGTAAAATTGTAATTATAAAATGCAATTAACGACACCTAACAGCGATCATTGCCACTGCGGTCTACAGAAGGTTGCAAGAGCTTCCAACGAGGTCACAGTGGCAGAGAGGTCTGTCTGTAACTAAAGTGGCCTGTAAACTCAGTTGTAATGAAGTGCAGGAACCACCTGTACTGGAATCTGACAAAGAAAAAAACGAACGTTCCACCCTAGTGTTGGATTCTCGGGCTGTCAAGTGGGTCACCAGAAATTTATTTTGGGAGCAATGTAAAGTAAAATTCAATACATCTTATCACATTTGTGGCAACCACATAGATGGTAGTTTCTCTCCTGGTCAGTACCCACTGCTGTTTAGGTTTGTCTCAGACTACAGTTTTTTCTGATCAGTAAGCCAAAGGATTTGTGCGTACACAGTGGCCACATGCTTGCAAAAATTACTGGAATAGGAGAGGGACACAGAAATGTGGGTGACATGGTGAGGGAGGTTTCTGGGTTCTCCTTAGTAAACGCGAACATCAGTGCATCCAGTCAGACAAGCCTATTTGGAGGATTGCGCAGGACAGGAAGAAATTGTGCCCAAGTGTATATACAACATCTTACACACATACAGTATAGATTTACTATCACAAATCAAATACAAAAATTACCGTATATAAAACAAATGTGATACACATATATAGCATTAGACATTACAAGCACACATACAGAAAATACGCACATGCGCAAATACCACAAACATACGTATATATACAACAAGGTGGATATTATCAGGAGACCTCTGCGGACCGCCAGGTGCGCGCAGAGGCCATGAAATAATCGCCATTGCTAGCTTATGCTAGCTGTTGGATTAGTTCCCAATCCGCAGGGGGGTGGAGCGCGGCGGCCAAGCAAAAGGGCAGCCGGGGGGAGTGGGCGCATGGGGCGTTATGTCCCTGCCGGCCTGCGTACATCGTGCTTGCTGCGGCGACTTTTCATGCGGTGAGTTAAGTAAATGCCTGCGCTGCTGGCAGCCGATTATGTCAGAGAGGCGGGAAGCTCTTGATGTATCGGCTGCGAAATTTGCAGCAGTGGGCGCACGTGAGCCAGCCGTTGATACATATCCCCCATACAGCTATACATATCACATATACATTCACCCCAAAAAATTTAAGACCATAGACACATCACATATACACAAAATTACTGAGTGCCACATAGAAAAGCAGGAAGTGAGAAGAGATTCAGTCCTAGATCTGCTTTCCCCCTCCTCCTCAAACATTTGTTTGAAACTGGGGCTTGGTACAAATCTCAGATGTATATTGTGTAAGATGTGCAACTGTTTAATACATATCCTTGCTGTACAATGTGCATCATAAACATTAGATAATAATGCACATCCTCCATTCATTAGTTGTCAGGGCGATGCCAGGGTTAATAGTTAGCCCATGGGGTACTGTACCATGCTATATGCTCTTGAGGCACACTACGACCCTGGCACCACCTATACTCGTTGTACCAAGTTATTAAACTCTCACTTCTCAAAGGTGAACATTTTATTCTACATCACTGAAACATGAATTTTAACCAATTTTTAAATACCAAGATATCCAACTTCAAATCTTCACCACAAATTCTGTTAGAGAGAAATATTCTATCCTGTTATATCTGTTTAATAATATTACTCCAATATTACTTAGGAGGCCAGAGACACAAGTAAATGCTCGTCTGAAAGTCATTATCTCTTATAGCTCCAAATCCACAGTTTTGAAGCTTAAGGGAAACAGAAATAAATTATTATCACACAATCTATTAGGTTTACGTGATTCGAAAGATTAGTCTTGAGGAAAGAGTTAAGAATACATGATTGCCCCAAGGTGTGGGATTAATACTCCCGCTTTACCTTAACTGTTCTTCGCGATAGGGACGGATTTACATTATAGGATGTACTCATAACAAGGGGGTAGCGGAAATTCGGCATATATCATGCGTAATTTCATTGCAGGACACGTAGATATGGAGCACAAAGTAAGACACTGCCCTTCTGTCAATATAAACACTTTCGCCAGAACATTAAGAGTTCTGAGGCATACATTAATTCACGCATTCCATAAGGAAATAAGTGCCATCGATAGCGAAAACTAGATTTTTTCTAATCTTTTTATTGTCTGCTTACCGTTTAACTGGTGTTTTTGGTTGAGTTCTGATTTAATCAAAGCAACAATACAATGTCATGTAGACATGGTCTCAGAACGCCAAAGTTACATTTCTAAATATCCAGTCAGACATTTGATGTAGAACATGGAAGCAATGATAAATCCCCCCAAAGTCCTGAATTCATATATGCATATCAAAAACTAGGCCATCTACAGTATAGATTCTGATCTACAGTAAGACAATTTATGTTTTCTTCAAGGGAACCTGTCAACACATTTTTCACAAATACAGCAAGTGGAGGTTCCCATTGAGTCCATATGATACTAACTGAAACCATACTTTGGCTAAACCCTGTTTCCCTCAGATACACATATACAACTTAATAATTTTGTATGGTGTCCAAGGACATCTATAGCAAGTTGATGTGGGTCGTGGCTCTCAGTCTGGAATCCAGCAGCTTCTCCCATGTTTTCTCAGCATACAGCTAGTAATGTCATGTGACCAGAAGGTGACATCATCTCAGGGTATTTAGCCTCCATAACATAGCAAATGTACCACCATACATTAGCAACTCTATCCATCCCCATGCCTCCACGCAGGCTGTGATTTCATGTAATCAGATTATATGCATGGTGTACAGTTTGCTTAATGGTAGGAGGCTAAAGGACCGGGGAGGTGATGCTTAACCCTGGTCACATTAATGGAGGAGGACCATATCCCCCCTCCCCTTGAACTTGCTACAGTTATCCCTGGATACCAGGTTAAAATGAACAAAGCTGGCGTTATTGGATATAAAAAACAATGTTACTAAAAGAAGGGTTCAGTTTGTAATGGCTCTATGGAACCGCATCTGTATTGGTGAAAAAAATATGGTGACAGGTTCCTTTAAAATACTGTGGAAGCATTGTGTTTTTGCTAAAGATGGTGGATGATGTGATTGATGGTTGATTACCGATCCAAATGTAAGGTAGAACGAAATATGAGATTAAATGTGACTGGGACACCTTCATCATTTAATATCTGGGTTGAATGCGTGAGTACTGCAGCCCCTTTATGGTTTGCCTTGAGTATTTTGTACTGCTGCTGGTGCTTGACACAACTTTCTAAGGCTTCTAAGTCTAAGGCGGGGACGCTATCTGAGGGGTATCCATAAGCGAATCATACAAAAAAACTATACATAAGTCAGTAGAATTTATATGTAAGTTGTATCTTGTAAGTGTAACTGCAAACTAGTATCTTTTTTCATTCCCTGTTAGTACAAGATTTTTCTCATTTTGAGCTGTCGACGGGCTTACAGGAAGTCACAATAACGTTGCCACTGCAGAATCTTTGATAATCTTTGATAAACATTCCAATGTTCGTAGGGGTCCAGTATATAATGGTCGATGTAATATTACCCGTAAATACGTCCCCCCAGGCGGCACTGTACCATTCCGCAGCCAGGAAAAGAATAGGACATGTCCATGTTTCTCTATGGAGAGGGGCAGTGATGCCACCCCTCATTCTCTCCCGGGTCGCCGAGCGTGCCCACCGTGCCGGGCACACAGTATGTAGATGTAGCCTTTTGTTGATATTGCCAATTTAGGGCCAAAGTTGAGTTAAAGTTACCGGATCCAGAGAGCTCCAGAGGTCCACTGTGCCAGAGAGGTCCCTTATTAACTTGAGGTGTCTGTAGGTCGGCTGTTTCTAAAATCCGGGAGTAGATAACATTCTGTGTTTATAATTTACCTGTGCCCCAATACGGAGCTTAGATTTTGTGTTTTTATGAACCTGATCAAATGCATTAAATAATATCTGTGTATTTGGGTGTCCCTTTTGTAAATCATATTTTTCACTTTTCAGACTTGAGAAAGCCGATCCATGAGACAATATGACAATAACAGGCGCATCTGGCAAAGATTTTGCCAAAACGGTATTCTTCGGAGCCGTGATATTGTGATTAATAATCATCATCATCATTATCGTAGTAACGTTGAAGGGCTTTGGGTTTAATCTTGAGATCTTCCGTACTTAATTGTGCACTACCAGACATTGTTTAAAGAGCAGTACACAAAACCCAGACATTTAATCAACAAGAACATGCTGCAAGGGCCTGCAGATGTCAGTCCTGTTGCCTTAGATACACTTAAAGGTTGTGTTGACTATGTCATGTCTACCGAAAATGGTGTAACTGTGACTATATCTTGCCATGTAGAGGTAAGGCAGAGGGATGACTGTCATATGTACATTTCGAAGTAAAAGCCTCAGATCACACCACTATCTAATATTCCAATGATCAATGGAAAACACTGAGAGACCGTGCGGTGACTGTGACAAATCTATACAGTTCATTCTATATCTTTGAATATACACAGTTGCGGTTTAGAAGGGGAGCCTTAGGCAAAACTAAAAGTGGCCCCCAAAATAAAAATATTTTATGGACACTCACAGTCAATACGAGGCTCCAATTAGCCTGCACAATAAAACATGTTCTAATTACCACGTGCGTATGTATGTATGTATGTTATTGGTAAGGAAATCTTGTAAAATGGGACTGTTTTAGCCTTTCGAGGAAATAAACGGTAGTTGGATTGATAAAGAAAGATTAACTATGAGCAGCTGATATAGATTAGAAATAGGGGCTATAAAATCACGCATGTTATAATGGCATAAGTTAAAAAAGATAATATGATATCAGGACCCCCTGGTGTTACATGCATAGATAGGTTCATAGGTTTGATTATTACAGTTGAAATGTAGATGGTTACGTCAAAACTAGTATATTTTATAATGGAGATCCAGAACAAAAAAGTTTTTTTGAATGACATTGGCCATCTGAATGGGACACAAGGAGTGTATCAAATTATCGCTCATGTACACAAGGAGATCAAAGCTCTTCAGCTGATACACCTTACAGTCTGGACTATACTAAAGCATCCAGAAAGCTGCATCTCAGGGTCACAGTGTGCCAGAGTGGTCTGTCTTTAACTGGGGGTTCGCTCGTTAAGTCGGGTGTCCTGAAGTAGGGGAATGCCTACTATAGATATGAACAGAATACACTCAACACAGCCACTTTATTAGGTACAACAGCTAGTCACGAGTTGACCCCATTTTGCCTGTCGAACTGCTCGCTGCCAATTCTCGTGGCAATAAGATCAACAAGTGCTGGAAGCATTCTCAGAGATTTGGCCAATATTGCACTGCATGCACATCACCCAAGTGCAGCCCGCAGATATTGTCGGCCTGCACCATCCTGATGCCGAATCCCCGTTCCCCACACCACATCAAAGATGCTCTATATTGGATGAGATCTGGGTGACGTAGGAGGCAATTTGAGTAGTCAGTGCACGTCATTGTCATGTCAACACCGTCTGAGATGATCCGCTTTATGACCATGGCGAATTATCTTGCATGAAAGTAGCCATCAGATGGTGGGTACATGGTGGTCATAAAGGATGGAAATGTCAACAACACTACTCAGGGTAGGGCGTGTGGTGTTGCAACCGAGCTCAATTGGTGTACCACAGGTCCCAACGAGGCCAAGAGAATATTCCCCACACCACGACAACCATCACCACCAGCCGAACCGTTGATACAAGGCAGATGGATCCATGCTTCATGTTGTTACGACGCCAAATTCTGAACCCTACCATCCGAATGTCGCGCAAAATCGGATCTCAGACCAGGCAACGTTTTGTTTCAATTCTCTACCTGTGCCCAATGCATCGATAGAGCTTGGTGCAATGTAGCCTCATGTTCTGGTTTTGAAGGCTGAAAGAGTGGACAATAAATCCCGGTTTGGGTCTTCTGGCTGTAGCCCATGCTGCCTCAAGTTCGACGTACTGTGGCATTCAAAGATGCTCTGCTTCTGCCTCTACCTTGGTTGTAACGGGTGGCGATTTGAGTCACGTTGCTCTTTCTATCAGCTCGAACCAGTTGCCATTCGCTCCTCGACTCTGGCATCAACAAGGCATTTGCAGCCCACAGAACTGCCGCTACGGATGTTTTTTCTTTTCGGAACCTTCTATGAAACCCTAGAAGATTGGTTGTGCGTGAAAAAAGCCCAGTAGATCAGCAGTTCTGAAAAGACTCAGACTCGACCATCTGCGCACCAACAACCATGCCACGTTCAAAGCCTCCAAATCATCCTTGTCTTCCCCATACTGATTGCTCGGATTGAACTGCGGAGAATTGTCGGACCATGTCTACATGTCTCAAATGCACGCAGTGTAGTTGCTGATTAGAGAATTAAGGGTTAACGAGCAGTGGACAAATGTATCCAATAAATGTGGTCCCAGTGAGTTGTAAGAGATAGAACAGTTAAAGAGAGATAAGATCCGTTTATTCAATAGGAGATAGGAAAAGATATAGATAAAATGATAGACAGAATCTATGTTGACAGAGAATAAATAGGAAATAGCACAAATTGTAGAGGGAATAACTAGACAGATAGTAGTAGTAGAGAAGAGATAGATGATGAGCATCTTCACCTGGCATTCAAACCAAGAGGTATTAAAAGAGCATATATATCTCTGCCACAAAGTCCACATGTCAGGGTCCCTTCAGGAAGGGGCCCTAGGCAAATGCCCAGTTTGCGCCCTCTTAATGATGGCCTGTATAATATATATATATATAATACATATATATATATATATATATATCTATCTCCAGAATCGATATCTACTTTAAGACCTATTATCAAACAAGTCAGACGCCCCTTTTTTAGAATAAATTTTGTTGATAATTTACTCTGTCTTGAATCCGAAAGCTAAGCCCCTGTTAAAAACAAAAACTCCTTTGAAGTAGATCACTGTGGTAATTTTGTAAAGTATTTTGTGAGCACAACAGGAATAATTCTTTCCCCATCTTCCCTCTGTGTTTTCTTCATAATGTAACATAAATCTGTATTTTCTACAATATACTAAAAATAAAAAAAAATAGAAAGCCAATTATTTTACCTAACACCCGTTCATGTGGTGACACAAATTGTGAAGACCATTACAAGGATACACAAGACCACAGCATGTGAGGATGGTACCATGTGAGACAGCATGAGTCACAAACACTCTGCAAACCAGGGATGCTCATCAACAAGGGCTATTTGTATGTGCACAATGCAAACCAGCCCATGAGAGTGTTGGCGAGTAGAGGACACACATACAATCATCAATTACCATTTTCGAGGTTATTCATTGTGCTTAATGAGAGTCTCATAAGAACCCGCGTCAACCTAATTGTTAGCATACACAAGCCCAGTGATCTTGTGCCTC
Organism: Engystomops pustulosus; assembly: GCA_019512145.1. NCBI lineage: Eukaryota > Metazoa > Chordata > Amphibia > Anura > Leptodactylidae > Engystomops > Engystomops pustulosus. Next base: position 239,955,189 of record CM033642.1, on the reverse strand, counting down.
GCGGGTGACACAACGAATGGCCAGTCTTATCTGCCATTTACAATCTCATGGATATTTAGGATCTAGTTGTACGTGGAAAGACATGGCCAGAATTCTGAGCAGTAAATCACTGGATAAACTATATCGAAACATGACTAATTCAGAAAACTCAGTGCATTGAAATAAAGGATTGTCAAATGTTTCTTGTCAAGGAAGAGTTGAAGAATGGAGGGTTTTGTGTAATTGGTGCCATTTTTCCAATAATGTTCCTTTTGTAGGTAAATGATTAATTATTATGTGCTGGAGCAGTCAGTACATGATGACCCACCGAGGTCCTCCGCCCAGTTGTACTAGGGTTAAATTGGAAAAGTTGCTTTCGATGCCACTGATCATTATTTCTGTGGAGTCACTTGAACATGCAAAATTAGAAAGTAACATTAACTTAAAGGTTATTCACATGACATAATGGGGACGATATCCACCCCATTGATGCCCATTGTCTCACTCCACCATGACAATGCACGGAGAATTAGGACATGTCGCCGCCCCTTGCTGCTCTAAGAGAGAGGGAGGAGTAAGCATGCTCATCCCTCCTCCTCTCATGTGCGCTGACATGAGCTCACCTATTTGTTTGAATACCCTTAGGCTAGCCTCAGGCGAACATTCATGTTAGCCCATGGAAAGGATCTGAAAACTACCATCCTGTCAGGTTTGGGATCGGACTAATCTGGGAGGCTGCTGTTTCCACGGCTGACGCTGAACGTGTTCATACAAAAACAGTCTAAAAACTTAGAAAACTTCTTCTAAATTTGGTAACTGTCTTCAGGTGTAGCTGAGTTTTGAATAAACTACTTTGGGCATGGAGTATTATAAACAGTAGTATAATTCAAATAGTGTGGCAGACCCAAACCACAAAGTTTGGGTTCATACTTTACAGGTTTGTTTACCCCCGGACCTGACTCTGAATTACATTAAAAGTTTCGGTCTGGGTTTGCCTCAACCCGCTCCCCTACTATTAATGACCATGATAGTTGCCTGCCCTGGATCACGAGTGTTACTCTTTAAATGCCGTGTTAACAGTTGGGGCACGGGTTCAACTCAGTCCCCCGCCATTAACGCCCTAAAATCGCCAGCAGCATTTAAATGGTGCAGCCATGGACGGCACCAACATGGGGGGGGGGCATTGGCGCATCCCAAATGACATAATCAGCATGTTATCTGTTGGTGATTTGGCCCGTGACACTGTGATTGGTGCCAGCAACGTTCACAGGGGGCCAGTTGAGTCCACTTTGGTCATTGTGTTCAGTTTGGTTCGGTTCGGTGGTTCGGTGGACACAACCATGATTGATTGTAAATAAATGGAACTAAACATAAAATTTATTTATTGAAAAATGTTTTCAGCACACCAAAGACCTCAAAATAGGATCCATGCCTTCTAAGACTAAATAAATCTCAAAAAAGACAACATTTAAAAATGTGAATAATTTTCCCAAAATACATGCAACTGACATTTATGACGTGCCAATGCTGAAGACATAAGCCGAGTTACCTACATCTGTTAATGTCCTATATGTTTGTGTGTCCCTTGGAATCTCAACATTCTTCACAATAAGTGCTAGTTAGACAAAAGACTCAATGTTTTCAGGTAAAATTCAACAATTTGTAAAAAAAAAGAGATTTTAAGGACAATGCATACAATGAGAAATACACGTACAAGAGGAACGCAAGCTGTGTGCCGAAAAAACTCATGCAAGCAATGCCCTGTTTGCCTCCAAGCATAGTAGGCTTTCATCAACTTCCATTATAAAAATAGACATAATAGCAAAATTACATTTTAAGTGAATAATCGAAACACTTGGGCCAAGTCATTCTTGTATTATTAAATTGCCATATTCAAAGAAATGGAATTGAAATTTTAGGGTCTGTTTTGGCAAGTCATAAGGGCACATGTGTTTAATGGCTTTGTGCCTTTTTTTTTGGGACAACAAGGTGTTTCTTTAGCGACTGTTACAAACGACTTTACATATGTTGGCACCAAAGGAACCTGTTTTCTGATAATCGAGCTTTTTTAAGTCACTCAATTTGGCTTTTGAATTCTGACACTTTTCCTGCATTTGTAGCAATTTTGCCGCAATTTCCTATCACAAAGTAGAAGAAGAAAAAGCAAGTTTGCCCAACTTTTAGACCTTTTTATGAATGTGTTAGGTCATTTGTCTGATCTGTTTTTAAAAAAACTGTAAACCACCTGCACTGGGCACACATATTTATGCATATTTCTGTTATTTGTATTGGATTTTAAACAGATTTTTTATAATTTGTTTTGACCATTGATACTAATGCATGTTTCATGTTTGTATTTCATTCAATTCAATCACCTTTCATAATGTAGGTTTTTTCTGTAACATCTGTGCCTGGATTATGCTCTGTCTGTACTTTGCCTTGATTGATTTTGACCCCACCCATCTGTGGAGTCTGCTCTAGTTGGTTTACTAACAGTTAGTCCATGTGGACAGAATCTCTCCCCACTGTTATTTTTCCTACCTGAGTTGAGAACTAATCCAGGTCATTATGCGGCATAAAAAGTTTTGGGATTATTGCCTTTTGCTTGCTAAATTTTCTCAGCTGGCAAGTTTTTATTCTACCACATCTGTATTCTGGTATCTTTGACCATTTGCCACATTCTCTGACTAACCATTTGTGATTTGTTCTGTGCAATATCATTTTTGTTTTTGACCTTTATACAACTATATTGTCCCAGTCTTCAAGTGTTCACTTAAGTGCAGGAAAGGGAACTGAACCAATTTTGTTTCTAATCTGCTTAGAGTAGGTAGGGAAATTAGGTGAGCCAGCTCGGAAGGTGGTTTCTTGTTGTAGGGCCCACTGTCTTGGTTCGTAATTCAATTCGGACCCTACTTACCGTTTCGTTTGTAATATACCACAACTCAAAAATGACGTAAAATGTTAAGTCATTATAGAATTTACAAAGTTCCTATCTATCATTTGGCTAAGATGTGGACGGAAAGCAGATTTATTCAAAACTGCTAAACGAGCAAGAAAAGGAGGGAAAATGAAGGGCAAGAAACATTTTGCTTTAAAAATATCTTTCAAACTTAATTCTCAGTAGTACTGATCTATGTCATTTCACTTTCAAGTTTAGTTTCACTTTATACTCTTTCCCAAGGATGAAAAAAGTAATGTTTTGTGTTCTATCTTTTGCTGTAAGTTTGTACCTGCTAACTGCTGTACACTCACCGGCCACTTTATTAGGTACACCTGTCCAACTGCTCGTTAACACTTAATTTCTAATCAGCCAATCACATGGCGGCAACTCAGTGCATTTAGGCATGTAGACATGATCAAGACAATCTCCTGCAGTTCAAACGAGCATCAGTATGGGGAAGAAAGGTGATTTGAGTGCTTTGAACGTGGCATGGTTGTTGGTGCCAGTAAGGGCTGGTCTGAGTATTTCAGAAACTGCTGATCTACTGGGATTTTTCCCGCACAACCATCTCTAGGGTTTACAGAGAATGTTCCGAAAAAGAAAAACATCCAGTGGCGGCAGTTCTGTGGGCGGAAATGCCTTGTTGATGCCAGAGGTAGAGGAGAATGGGCAGACTGGTTCGAGCTGATAGAAAGGCAACACTGACTCAAATCGCCACCCGTTACAACCAAGGTGCAGAAGAGAGTCTCTGAACGCACGTACGTCGAACTTTGAGGCAGATGGGCTACAGCAGCAGAAGACACACCGGTGCCACTCCTTTCAGCTAAGAACAGGAAACTAAGGCTACAATTGCACAGCTCATCGAAATTGGACAGTAGAAGATTGGAAAAAACTTGCCTGGCTGATGGAGTCTCGATTTCTGCTGCAACATTCAGATGGTAGGGTCAGAATTTGGAGCGTCAACAACATGAAAGCATGGCCATCCTGCCTTGTATCAACAGTTCAGTGCTGGTGGTGTTGGTGGCATCATGGGGGAATATTTTCTTGGCACTCTTTGGGCCCCTTGGTACCAATTGAGCATCGTTGCAACGCCACAGCCTACCTGAGTATTGTTGCTGACCATGTCCATCCCTTTATGACCACAATGTACCAACATTGATGGCTACTTCAGCAGATAATGCGCCATGTACATAACTGGAATCATCTCAACTGGTTTCTGAACATGACAATGAGTTTCACTGTACTCAAATGGCCTCCACAGTCACCAGATCTCATCCAATAGAGCAATCTTTGGGATGTGGTGGAACGGGAGATTCGCATCATGGATGTGCAGACCAACACAACTACGGCAACTGTGTGATGCCATCATGTCAATATGGACAAATCTCTGAGGAAGCTTCCAGCATCTTGTTGAATCTATGCCACGAAGAATGAGGCAGTTCTGAAGGCAAAATTGGGTCCAACCCATTACTAGCATGGTGTACAACTAAAGTGGCCGGTGAGTGTATATGGCATAAGTAACTTCATTAATTTTGTTCTCGGATTGTTTGATTTTTTCAAAAAAATTACTCTCATAAAATATAAAGCCCATATTTTTCTGAAACTATTACTGTGTGATGGCTTTTTTTTAGGGTGAAAGAATGTCCATATGTGATGTGGGAAATTTGAAATACTTTTAGTGAAATAAAAGTTACATTGCTTTTTTATTTCAAGCATTTCAAGGCAATTGTTGGTTTATTTTTTTTTCTAGCATGTATTTGATAAAACATTTCTAAACTTTTTTTTAACACAGTTTTAGCCTCAAAGAAGACTTTTGATATATAGCATTTAATGACATGTAATTCAACTGTGGTGTAGTGAATATTGTGGTAAGTGAAGATGGAAAAGTGTTCTCTGAGTCCATAACTCAGGCACAACACATATGCACCAATGAAAGACCTGTGGGCGGCTTATTAATAGGCATCTACATGTAACAGCATTAGTACCCTGATATCATGTTTCTATGGATATTGATGCTTTACCGAAGGATCTCCTCCCTTTTAAACCACTTTTGTTCTCCGATATAAAGACCATGAACTGTATTTTTCATATGTGCAGGCAATAAAGAGTGAAGATGAGCGAGCACTAAAATGCTCGGGTACTCGTTATTCGAGATGTGATAACTTTTTCCCGATGCTCGAGTGCTCGTCTCGAATAACGGCCCCATTGAAGTCAATGGGAGACTCGAGCATTTTTCAAGGGGACCAAGGCTCTGCACAGGGAAGCTTGGCCAAACACCTGGAAACCTCAGAAAAGGAGGAAACACCACGGAAATGGACAGGAAACAGCAGGGGCAGCATGCATTGATGCCTCTGAGGTGCTTAAACGACCATTATGCCAAATTATGGCAACACGCATGGCCATGACAGAGTTGACAGAATGAAGCTGATAGCATCTAAAACATCCAATAATTGACCCTGACACTATAGGGACGGCATGCAGCAGGCAGGCAGCAGCGGCAGGCTAGCGGTAGAGAGTGTCTTGGCAACATACCAAATGGAACTCAGGCTTAAAACCAATGGGTGGCGAGAGAACCAAAGGAGTTGAAGAAGAAGCGCTACAATAATATCGGTAATGATTGAAAAGTTTGCCAGTATATTTTGTGGATTACCAGCAGGGTGGCGACAAGTTAACAAGTTTGATGTGGAAGCCATGAAAACAACCCAAAATTCTCTGACACAGCTCGTTTGATAGGGGACCATGTATGGAGGCAGTGAACTAGTAGTAATTAAAGGTGGTGCAGTTAAAACTATGTTAGTTGGATTTGGGATGGAGCTGGCGGCTCCGCTTCCAGGCGAGCTTTCGCCATTCCAAGCCCCTGTCTCTAGCTACTCCCAAAACAGCACTTCTAAGAACCTTTTGTATAAGATCAGTGTAGTAGCGTTCTATAAGTTGGGATATGGCGGGTGAAGGGAATGAAACAGATGCGCAAGAAGCGCTAAAATAATATCGGTAATGATAAAAAGTTTGCCATTATATTTTGTGGATTACACAGCAGGGTGGCGACAAAGTTAACAAGTTTGATGTGGAATGCCCTGTAATAGCTCTTGGGCGGTGTGGCCTTTTATCGCCTAGGCTCAGCAGTTTTGAGCACCGCCTGCTGTCGCTTAGCGACGGCACTGCTGCTGTGCCTAGAGCTACCGACTGATGGCGCCATGCCACGGATGGTAATTCGGGGAGGGGGGGAGGAGGAGGTGGAGAGTGGTGGGAGGAGGGGAGGAGAGTATAGTAGGGCCTTGAGACCGGACCGAGGTAGGCCCCGCAATCCTCTGCGTCGGCAGTATATGACCAGCCCCAGGGTCAGACCTCGTCCAGCCTCCACCAAGTTAAGTGTAGTAGTGTTCTTATAAGTTTGGGATATGGCGGGTGAGGGAATGTAAACAGATGCGCAAGAAGCGCTGAAATAATGTCCGTAAATGGTAAAGTTTGTCAGTATATTTTGGTAACACAGAAGGGTGGCGACAAAGTTAACAACTTTGAGTGGAATCCATAAAACAACCCAAATTCTGGCTGACACACCTCGTTTGATAAGGGGACGTATGTATGGCACTCCCAAAAATTGTTTAAAACAGAGGACCGGTAGGTGGCCCTCCAGAAAAATTAAATGCATAAAGTACTATAGCTAGAGCCAGGACCGTCAAAAATAGCCAGTCAGCGCTGTCATCGACAGGCGTGTACGCTTTCGTGATGATGCCACCGCTGCACTGAAACCCGCTCGGACACAGATAGCGGCAGGGCAGGCAGAACCTCCAAGGCTACAGCGCCAGTTCGTGCCACATGTCCACTTTGAAACCCAGTAGTTGTAGGAGACTGTGTGATCATTTAGGACGATGGTATGGTCAGCTACGTACTCCACACCATCTTTCTGTAAAGATCAGCCCTACTTGCCGAGACTGGGACAGGTGACAGTGTCTTGCTGGGGTGACATAAAGCTGGCAAAAGCACTTGTAAAGCGTACCCTTGCCAGTGCTGGACAAGCTGCCTGCTTGCACTACTCTCCCTCGCTACTTGTCCCGCAGAACTACGCACTCTGCCGCTAGCGCTGTCGAAGGGAAATACTGTTTCAGCTTGTGCACCAGGGCCTGCTGGTATTCATGCATTCTCACACTCCTTTCTCCTCCAGGATGAGAGTGGAAAGATTTTGCTGTACCGTGGGTCCAGAGAGTGAATACCCGTAATCGGTGCTGGAATAAATTCTTTGAATGCGAGGGTCACGGGATAGGCAGCTAGCATGAAATCTGCCATATGGCCAGAGTACCAACGCGCAAGAATTCACTCCCCTCACTGGCCTCGACTGTCCATTTCCTCCTCCTCCAACTCCTCCAACTCCTCTCTTCTGCCCATACACGCTGAACAGTGAAGGAATGGACCAATGGTCCCTCTTGTGTCTCGCCCAACATTCTCCTCCTCTTCTCTCCTCCACTCCTCCACCTCCACCTCCTCGATATGCGCTGAGAAACAGACCTAAGGGTGCTTTGGCTATCAACAAGGGAACTTCTTCCCCCGTCTCTTGTGACGAGCGCAAAGCTTCCGACTTCATGCTGACCAGAGAGTTTTTAACAGCCAAGCAGCGGGATGGTGAGGCTGCATGATGGCGGCATCGCCACTGACCATCTGTGTTGACCTCCAAAGTTACTCAGCACCTGACGAGATATCAGACATCCACGTCCAATCCTCATTGTAGACTTGAGGAAGTGACTGACCTGACTACCAGTTCTGGTGGAAGTTGACATCTGGCAGTCCTACAACTCGCTGCGCTGCGCTGGGTAAACTCTGGATAACATGGTTAATGTTGAATTCCACTCGTGGCACGTCGCACAACAGTCGGTGAGCGGGCCAGTTGGAGGCGGCGCTGCGCTCTCTGAAGAGTTGGCACAGTGTGGCTGGCACCGCTGAACCTGAAGCCAGGCATGGTTGTGTGTGACATCGGTCATAACCTGGTGGCAGCTCTGCAACTCGGCAGACTGACACATGTGCCATGCCTGGCCCATGTGTTAAATCTGATAGTTCAGCGGTGCGCCGCATCTGTGCGCATTTCAGGAAGTCCAGCACAGATGCTGCCACTCTCAGGGCAGCGCAGCGCCGCCTCCAACTGCCCGCTCACCGACTGTTGAACTTTGTCGCCACCCTGCTGTGTAATCCACAAAATATACTGGCAAAATTTTATCATTTACCGATATTATTTCAGCGCTTCTTGCGCATCTGTTTACATTCCCCTCACCCGCCATATCCCAAACTTATAAGAACGCTACTACACTTGATCTTATACAAAAGGTTCTTAGAAGTGCTGTTTGGGGAGTAGCCTAGAGACAGGGGCTTGGATTGGCGAAAGCTCGCCTGGAAGCGGAGCGCCAGCTCCATCCCAAGATCCAACTAACATAGTTTTAACTGCAGCACCTTTAATCTACTACTAGTTCACTGCCTCCATACATGGTCCCCTTATCAAACGAGCTGTGTCAGGCAGAATTTTGGGTTGTTTTCATGGCTTCCACATCAAACTTGTTAACTTTGTCGCCACCCTGCTGTGTAATCCACAAAATATACTGGCAAACTTTTATCATTTACCAATATTATTTCAGCGCTTCTTGCTCACCTCCTTTGGTTCCTCTCTGCCACCCATTGGTTTTAAGCCTGAGTCCATTTGGGGTATGTTGCCAAGACACTCTCTAGCCTGCCGCTGCTGCCGCTGCCTCTGCATGCCGTCCCCTATAGTGTCAGGGTCAATTATTGGATGTTTTAGATACTATCTAGCATCATTCTGTCACTCTGTCATGGCCATGCTGTTGCCCATAATTTTGGCAGTTTCGTTTCTTGTTATTGTACGTTTATTTTTTCATAACTCAGCGTAATCTCATCAGTGTTGCTTTCTATTGCGCAGAAAATAGCCAAGGAGAATTCAAACGGCTTTCTTCACTTACGCCTTACTACAAAGCGTTATTATATTATATTTATTTCTGGGGTGATTTGCTGGTGGCCTTTTTGTCCTTGCTGTGCACATTGGCAGTGCAGTTATGTTTATTCTAGCCCAATTGTCAGAGAATTTGGAGTGAGAGGAAAGTGAGTGACAGTGAAGTGTGTGAAAGTTGCAAGTGAGACTTGCGACCGCTGTTGTTTTTAGCGCGTAGGGACGACACATTATCCATCGCAAAGAACGACGCCGAAGTTCCAGTGGGAAAAAATTTATTAGGGGTTGGATTTTCAATTAGGCACAGTGTGCCATTTCCTTTTTATTACCGTTTTATTTTTTCAAACTCAGCGTAAATCTCATCAGTTGTGCTTTCATACGTGGCTAGAAAAATAGCTAATCTAAAGGAGAATCCAACGGTTACTTACGATACAATAGCGTATATATTATTTTTAGTTCTGGTTGATCTGCTGGTGGCTTGTCCGTGCTGCAGTGCAGTACTAGCCAAATTGGCAGGAATTTGGAGTGAGTGAGACTGCGACGCGTGTTTAGCGCTTAGGACGCACATATCCATAGCAAAGACCGAAGTGGGAAAAATTTATTAGGGTTGGATTTCAATTAGGCACAGGTCTGGCCAGTTTCTTTTATTTAACGTTTATTTTTTCATAACTCCGCGTCATATCATCAGTGGTGCTTTCATACTTGGCTAGAGAAAATAGCCAAGGAGAATCCAAACGGTCTTACTTACGCCATACAATAGCGTTTATATATTTTATTTCTGGTTGTGATTGCTGGTGCGCGTCCTTGCTGCAGTGCATTACTAGCCAATGTCAGGGAAATTTGGAGTGAGATTGGGACCGCTGTGTTTAGCCGCTTCAGTGACGCAACAGATCCATCGCAACAGACCGACGTGGGAAAATGTATTAGGGGTTGGATTTCAATTAGGCACAGTCTTAAATTCCTGTTTTATTTCTACCCGTTTATTTTCATAATCGGCGTAATAATCATCAGTGTGCTTTCAGCATACTTGGCTAGAAAATAGCCACAGGAGAATCCAAACGGCTTACTTACGCTACAATAGCGTTATATAATTTTATTTCTGGTTGATCTGCTGGTGGCTGCTCTTGCTGCCAGTGCATTTAATAGCCAATTGCAGGAATTTGGAGTGAGTGAGAGACTTGCGACGCCTTGTGTTGTGTTTAGCGCTAGTTGACGCACAACTCCATCGCAAAGACCGACCGAAGTTGGAAAATTATTAGGGGTTGGATTTAATTAGGAACAGTCTGCCATTTCATTTTTATTTTACGTTTATTTTCATAACTCGGCGTCATCTCATCAGTGTGCTTTCTATGGATAGAAAAATAGCCAAAGGAGAATCAAACGGCTTACTTACGCCTACAATAGCGTTATATATATTTTATTATGGGTGATCCTGCTGGGTGCGCTGTCCTTGCCTGCAGATGATGTCTAGCCAATGTCAGGATTTGGAGTAGTAGAGTGAGTTGCGAACGATGTGTTTTTAGCGATGAGTGAGCCACAGGATCCATCGCAAAGACGAGTGGGAAAATTTATTAGGGGTGGATTTCAATATTAGGCACCAGTCTGGCAGTTCTTTTTATTTTACGTTTCTTTTTATCACTCTCAGCGTCATCTCATCAGTGTGCTTTCATGTACTTGCTAGAAAACTAGCCAAAGGGAGAATCCAACAACGGATACGTACGCCTACAATAGCGTATTATATTTTATTTTGGTGATTGATTGGTGGCTGTCTGCTGAGTGCATTACTAGCAATGTCAGGAATTGGCAGGTGAGACGTGTGACCGCTGGGGTTCACGCGTTAGTGACGCACATTCCATCGGCAAGGACAGACAGTGGGAGGGGGAAAAAATTTTATTAGGGTTGGATTTCAATAGAGCACAGTCTGCCATTCCTTTTATTTTAATTTATTTTTCATAAACTCGCGTCATCTCATTCTGGATAGCAGTGTGCTTTATCCTTGGCTAGAAAATAGCCATAGCAATAGGATAGCATTGTTGGTTTTTTTAAAACTAAAAAACACAAAAAAAAACTAAAAAAACACAAAAAAACAAAAATAAAGTAAAAAAAAAAAAATTAAAGTTATAACTTTATTTTAAAATGTTTACCCGAGGGATATGGGGTAGAGGGGACGAGGCGGGAAGTGGGCGCGCGTCCAAATACTGCAGTGGTCACCCCTGAGGCGTGGTTCTGGGCGGGGTGAGACACCACCTGCTGAGGGGGAGGCAGGGGAACGCCGCAGAGCTACACTCCCTAGGGTCATGTTCTGAAGTTACGGGGGGACTGTGTGGCACGCCTTGAGCCAGCAGAAAAGTGAGAACAGGTGATCTGCGTGGATTGGACAATGCTATCGAGCAATTTGTCCACCAGTAAGTCTCTCCACGCAGTCCACCCTGTCAACGAAAAATCGGCCACTCTCCAGCTCCTGCCACATCGGCCTGACTCCCCCCCAGCTGCACCCCTCCCAGGAAAATTGGCATTTGAACCGGCTAATACTCTGAGGAAACTGTTTTCTGGGACCCTCCCACAGTACAAAACACTTGTCCGGTTGCTGTGAGCAATTTTCCGGATGACCAGGTTTTCCACAGTCGCAGTCTGTGCGGTGATGGACCTTCTTGACGTGTAGTGGAAGAAGTGTTTGTAGAGAGGGGTCCGACGATGATGGACACGGCTTGTGTCAGAAAGTGGTATGAATTTGTGAAGTTGGTCAGGGCAGAAGTCCGAGGGGGAGCAGACGGAGGGATCGGAGGACTGGAGAGGGGTGACAGACCCACGATGGGTGAGAGGACGGGTTGTGAAAACAGTGCTTCTGAGACGGAGGAAGTCCTCGACCCAGAAAACAGGTTGGAAGAGGCAGGGGAGTGGTGGGGCCAGACGGAGAAGAGGAAGGGCCAGAGCAGGTGCTAATCAGCGAAGAATTGTGTCAAGTAGTGAAGTCCCGTGGCGAGGGGCTCCCGCGGCTGAGGGCCTTTTAGATTTTCAGAAAGTCTGGAGGTTCTTTAAGGGAAAACACGGATGACCGAAGGACGTGGTGTGCAACCTTTGCCAAACTAGGATCAGCAGGGGTTCACCACTACTCGCTTAAATACCACCAGTATGCGCAGGCATACGAATGTAAAAACCCACTCAGTGCACCAAGCCCGTTCAACTACGGACGTGGCACACACTGATCCTTCCCCTGTTTCAGCTGATAGTCAGCCCCTGCCCAGGACCCTGAGCACAAAAACCCATCGTAGCCTCCACGATCTCCAAGCAGCCCCCCGCGTTAAGCTCTCCATACCCAGACGCTGGAGCGGAAAACGGAAATGAGATGCAACCCCACCGACAGCCCAAGCCTTAATGTCAACAATCTCCAGATTGTTTAGCCTGGAGATGCATTCCCTATAGGCAGTAGAGACCGAGGCATTTCGCAACCTCATGCGCGCGCGGCCGCCGCCCTCGGTATTCGGTCCCCAGCCTGCACTACTTTTCGGGGGCTGGTGTTGCTCGTTCCCAGCCCTGCACCAGCAGTGTCAGACAACATATCGTGCCCTGACCACGCCGTTTCTGACAGGTCAAATTGACCAGGACACCGTGGAACGATGATGCCGGCAGGGCCACTATATATCGTGATGGCACATGGCGGTTAACGTGGTGGAGGTGGGACCGAGTCGACATGCGGCTGGTCAGAATATGCCGACGCCGAGGATTGGGGGACCTACCTCGGTCAGGGCTTTCAGGCCTAATGCCACCTCCTCCTCCGAATACACATCCGTGGGCATGCGCGCCATCATCGTTAGCTCTAGAGCACCGCAGCAGCTAGTGCCGTCGCTAAGCGACAGCAGGCGGTGCTCAAACTGCTGAGCTAGGCGATAAAAGGCACTCCCCGCCAAGAGCTATTACAGGGCATCACGGCGCAGATGATCTGTGGCGGCCACCGCTGAACCGAAGCCCGGCATGGTTGTGTGTGACAACGGCCGAACCTGGTGCGGCCTGCAAACCCGGCAGGATGACACATAGTGCATGCCTGCCACTGTAATCTGATAGTTCACGTTCTCAAGACATACCCAAACTCTGTTTGATTTGCTCACGAAGGTGCGCCGCATCTGTGCGCATTTCAGGAAGTCCAGCACAGTGCTGCCACTCTAAGCAGCGCAGTAGCGCCGCCTTCCAAATGCCCCGTCACCGATGTGTGCGACGTGCCCACGAGTGGAATTCAACATTTAACCATGTTATCCAGAGTTTACCACAGCGCACGCGATTGTAGACTGCCCAGATGTCAACTTCCACCAAAATAGGTAGTCAGGTCAGTCAGCTTCCTCAGTCTACAATGTAGGGTGGACTGGATGTCTGATATCGTCAGGTGCTGAGTAACTTGAGAGTCAACACAATGGTCAGTGGCGATGCACGCATCATCAGCCTCACCATCCCGCTGCTGGCCTGTTTGAAAAACTCTCTGATCATCATGAAGTCGGAAGCTTTGCGCTCGTCACAAAGACGGGGGAAGAATTTCCCTTGTTGATAGCCAAAGCACCCTTAGTCTGTTTCTCAGCGCAATCGAGAGGTGGAGGTGGGGGGATGAGGAGGAAGAGGAGGAGAATGTTGGCGAGACACAAGAGGGACCATTGTTGAGTCCTTCACGTTGTCAGCGTTGTATGGGCAGAAGACAGAGGAGTTGGAGGAGATGAGAGGAGGAGGAAATCGACAGTCAGGCCAGTGAGGGGAGTGAATTCTTACGCGTTGGTACTCTGGGCAATGGCAGATTTCATGCTAGGCTGCCTATCCCGTGACCCTCGCGTTCAAAGAATTTATTCCAGCACCGATACTGGGTAGTTCATCTCCTGGACCCACGGTACAAAGCAAATCTTTCCACTCTCATCCCTGGAGAGGAAAGGAGTGTGAGACGACATGAATACCAGCAGGCCCGGGCACAACTGAAACAGTATTTCCCTTATAACAGCGCTAGCGGCAGAGTGCGTAGTTCTGCGGGACAATAGCGAGGGAGAGTAGGCGAGCAGCAGCTTGTCCAGCACTGGCAAGGTGTACGCTTTACAATTTTGCCAGCTTTATGTCACCCCAGCAAGACACTGTCACCTGTCCCCAGTCTCGGCAGTAGGATGATCTTTACAGAAAGATGGTGGGGAGTCGTACTGACCATACATACGTCCTAAATGATCACACAGCTCCCTACAACTACTGGGTTTTCAAAGCTGGACATGTGGCACGAACTGGCGCTGTACGCCTTGGAGGTTCTTGCCTGCCCTGCCGCTAGTTTTTCCGAGCGGGTTTTCAGTGAGTGGTGGCATCATCACCGATAGCGTACACGCCTGTCGACTGACAGCGCTGACAGGCTGAGCTTATTAAGATGAATAGCCTGGATTTCTCATAATTCCATCATCCAACAGGTGAAGGAAGCTCAACCTGATACATTAGCCCTCCTCTCCTCCTCTTTCCTCCTTCCCTCTCTTTGTGACATAAAGGGAGGAAAATGGCTATTTTGACAGGGCACACGCTCTAGATAGTCCTTTTAATGCATTTAATTTTTCTGGGAGGCCCCCTACCCGGTCTCTGTTGTTGAACAATTTTTGGGAGTTGCCACATACAGGCACTACAATCTAGTTACTTTTTCTGGAGGGGCACTACCTGCTCCTCTGGTTTTGAAAAACTTTTTTGGACTGGCACATACAAGGCAACTCACTATGTTTCATTGTTCTGAGCGGGCCACCTACCGACTCTCTGGTTTGAAAATTTTTTGGACTGCCACAACAGGCACCAATCGTATCATTTTCCTGGAGGCCCACTACCCGCTCCATCTGGTTTGACAAACTTTTTTGGTGCGCTCACACTGCTATCTTCATACATGACTCGCGTTGAATTTTGCGCCACATCAGCATACTATTTCATTTTTCTGGAGGCCACTACCGCTCCTCTGGTTTGAAAACTTTTATTGATGCACATAGCACCATCATTTCATTCTGGAGGCACATACTCCTCTGAAAATTGATCAGATGTCGCACCCATAACTGCTCCATAGCAGCCTCCACCCACGTTGTCTCATGCTACCTCCAACAGTCGTCCATATAGCTGCCATCCCATAATCGTCCCTTATTCAAACGAGGTTGGGTCAGGGCAGAATCAGAAATTTGGGTTGTTTTCATGGATTCCACATCAAAGTTGTTAACTTTGTCGCCACCCTGCTGTGTTATCCACAAAATATACTGGCAAACTTTTATCATTTACCAATATTATTTCAGCGCTTTTTGCGCATCTGTTTACATTCCCCTCACCCGCCATATCCTAAACTTATAAGAACGCTACTACACTTGATCTTATACAAAAGGTTCTCTTAGAAGTGCTGTTTGGGGAGTAGCCTAGAGACAGGGGCTTGGATTGACGAAAGCTCGCCTGGCAGAGGAGCGCCAGCTCCATGCGCATCATGCGCTTCTTGCGCATCTGTTTACATTCCCCTCACCCGCCATATCCCAAACTTATAAGAACGCTACTACACTTAACTTGGTGCAGGCTGGGACCGAGTCTGACCCTGGGGCTGGTCATATACTGCCGACGCAGAGGATTGCGGGGCCTACCTCGGTCCAGGTCTCAAAGGCCTAGTATACCTCCTCCTCCTCCTCCCACCCCTCCTCCACCTTTTCCTCCTCCGAATTACCATCCGTGGCCATGGCGCCATCAGTCGGTAGCTCTAGACACAGCAGCAGTGCCGTCGCTAAGCGACAGCAGGCGGTGCTCAAACTGCTGAGCCTAGGCGATAAAAGGCACACCGCCCAAGAGCTATTACAGGGCATTCCACATCAAACTTGTTAACTTTGTCGCCACCCTGCTCTGTAATCCACAAAATATACTGGCAAACTTTTATCATTTACCGATATTATTTCAGCGCTTCTTGCGCATCTGTTTACATTCCCCTCACCCGCCATATCCCAAACTTATAAGAACGCTACTACACTTGATCTTATACAAAAGGTTCTTAGAAGTGCTGTTTGGGGAGTAGCCTAGAGACAGGGGCTTGGATTGGCGAAAGCTCGCCTGGAAGCGGAGCGCCAGCTCCATCCCAAGATCCAACTAACATAGTTTTAACTGCAGCACCTTTAATCTACTACTAGTTCACTGCCTCCATACATGGTCCCCTTATCAAACGAGCTGTGTCAGGCAGAATTTTGGGTTGTTTTCATGGCTTCCACATCAAACTTGTTAACTTTGTCGCCACCCTGCTGTGTAATCCACAAAATATACTGGCAAACTTTTATCATTTACCAATATTATTTCAGCGCTTCTTGCGCATCTGTTTACATTCCCCTCACCCGCCATATCCTAAACTTATAAGAACGCTACTACACTTGATCTTATAAAAAAGGTTCTTAGAAGTGCTGTTTGGGGAGTAGCCTAGAGACAGGGGCTTGGATTGGCGAAAGCTCGCCTGGCAGCGGAGCGCCAGCTCCATGCCAAGATCCAACTAACATAGTTTTAACTGCAGCACCTTGAATCTACTACTAGTTCACTGCCTCCATACATGGTCCCCTTATCAAACGAGCTGTGTCAGGCAGAATTTTGGGTTGTTTTCATGGCTTCCATGTTAACTTTGTCGCCACCATGCTGTGTAATCCACAAAATATACTGGCAAACTTTTATCATGTACCGATATTATTTGAGCGCTTCTTGCTCACCTCCTTTGGTTCCTCTCTGGCACCCATTGGTTTGAAGCCTGAGTCCATTTAGGTATTGTCAGCCATGACATGCTGCTGCCGCTGCCTCTGCATGCCGTCCCCTATAGTGTCAGGGTCAATTATTGGATGTTTTAGATGCTATCTAGCTTCATTCTGTCACTCTGTCATGGCCATGCTGTTGCCCATAATTTTGGCATAATGGTGCGTTTAAGCAGCCTCAGAGGCATCCATGCATGCTGCCCCTGCTGTTTCCTGTCCATTTCCGTGGTGTTTCCATCCTTTTCTGAGGTTTCCAGGTGTTTGGCCAAGCTTCCCTGTGCAGAGCCTTGGTCCCCTTGAAAAATGCTCGAGTCTCCCATTGACTTCAATGGGGCTCGTTATTCGAGACGAGCACTCGAGCATCGGGAAAAGTTTGTCTCGAATAACGAGTACCCGAGCATTTTAGTGCTCGCTCATCTCTAGTGCATATCATTAGTCATGTGAGGCCACCAGTAACTTCTTTTTAAGAGATCCAAGGTACTCCGCATTCCCGGATGACCTGCCAATACCGAGGAATGCGTCTCCTCCAACACTCTCAAACGACAAGAAAGAGGAACAAATAATTTGCCTTCCGGAAGGTCTTTAGGTGCAGATCTTTGTCCTGCTAAAATTTGAGAGGAGAGGTGGGAGGAGACAGCTGCCAGCACAACACCTGGAGACAAAATATTACTGTCAGTAGCCTCTGGAAGCTCAGGAGTCCCTAAGCTATGGGACAAGGCATCAGCCTTCACATTTTTTGACCCAGGTCGGTAGGTGACCACAAAATTAAAGCGAGAGAAAAACAAGGCCCGCCTAGCCTGACGTGAGTTCAAACGCTTAGCAGTATCCAAATATACTAAGTTCTTATGATCCGTGAGCACAGTTATCGGATGAAGAGCTCCCTCCAAAAAGTGTCGCCAGACTTCAAATGCCCACTTAATGGCAAGGAGCTCTCAATTACCAATATCATAATTCCTCTCACAAGAGGAAAACTTTGTAGAGAAATATGCACAGGGCCTAAGTCTGGTGAGAATGGAGGACCCCTGAGACAACACTGCACCTACTCCAACCTCGGAGGCATCTACCTTCACAACAAACGGTAGAGAGTGGTCAGGTTGAACCAAAACTGTGGCTGACGAGAATGCCGCTTTTAGAGTTTCAAACGCAGAGCAAGCGGCAGAGGACCAATTGTTCGGATTAGCACCCTTACCGGTTAGATCCGTGAGGGGTTTGGCGATCACGGAAGAGTTCTTAATAAAGTTCCGATAATAGTTAGCGAAACCTAAAAACCGTTGTAGGGCCTTAAGATTGGTAGGCCGAACCCAGTCCGTGAGCGCCTGAACCTTACTTGGATCCATCTGTACATCAGAGGGAGTAACAACATAACCTAAGAAGGAAACCTTCTGGACGCAAAAAACACACTTTTCCAGCTTAGCGAAGAGGTGGTTTTTGCGCAACCTGGTAAGTACTTGGCGGAGATGTTGCTGGTGAGAAAATCAAAATATCGTCTAGATACACCACCATAAACACACCGATGTAATCATGAAAGATGGAGTTCATAAACCCTTGGAACACCGCTGGGGCATTACTCAAACCAAAGGGCATAACCAGGTATTCAAAGTGTCCCAAAGGTGTATTAAATGCGTTCTTCCACTCATCCCCTTCCCAGATCTGAATCAGGTTATAAGATCTGAGATCTAATTTAGAGAAAACTTGGGCCCCAGAAACCTGATTTAAGAGATCCGGGATCAAGGGGAGAGGACCTGAGTTTTTTACCGTTATCTTATTTAATTCTTGATAATCAATACACGGCCGTAAACCACCATCTTTCTTCTCAACAAAAAAGAACCCGGCCCCAGTGGGCGACTCAGAGGGACGGATATGTCCGATTGCCAAACTCTCATCAATATAACTCTTCAGTGACTCCCATTCTGGTACCTACAGGTTATATATACGACCCTTTGGCAATCTAGCATCAGGAAGAAGGTCAATTTTACAATCAAACTGTGAGGAGGAAGGACTTGGGACAAGGGTTTTGAAAACACATCTGAGTAATCAGAGATAAAACCTGGAAGACTCTGATCTTCCGCCACTACTGTACATAATAAAATGACTTCAATGGGGCTCGTTATTCGAGACGAGCACTCGAGCATCGGGAAAAGTTCATCTCGAATAACGAGTACCCGAGCATTTTAGTGCTCGCTCATCTCTACTCTTTATGCCTGCAATATGAAAAATACAGTTCATGGTCTTTATCGGAGAACAAGTGGTTTAAAAGGGAGGGAGATCCTTCGGTAAAGCATCAATATCCATAGAAACATGATATCAGGGTACTAATGCTGTTACATGGTAGATGCCTTAATAAACGCCCACAGGTCTTTCATTGGTGCATATGTGTTGTGCCTGAGTTATGGACTCAGAGATCACTTTTCCATCTTTCACTTACCACAATATTCACTACACCACAGTAGAATTACATGTCATTAAATGCTAATATATCAAAGTCTTCTTTTGAGGCTAAAACTGTGTTAAAAAAAAGTTTAGAAATGTTTTATCAAAATACATTGCTAGAAAAAAAAATAAACCAACAATTTGACCTTGAAAATGCTTTGAAAATAAAAAAGCAATGTAACTTTTATTTTTCAACTAAAATGTATTTCAAATTTCCACATACACATATGGACATCTTTCACCCTAAAAAAAGCCATCACACAGTAATAGTTTCAGAAAAATATGGGCTTTATATTTTATAGAGAAAGTAATTTTTTTGAAAAATCAAACAATCCTGAGAACAAATTAATGAAGTTACTTATGCCATATACACTCACCGGCCACTTTATTAGGTACACCATGCTAGTAATGGGTTGGACCCAATTTTGCCTTCAGAACTGCCTCAATTCTTCGTGGCATAGATTCAACACGAATGCTTCTAGGCAAGCCTTCCTCAGAGATTTTGGTCCATATTGACATGATGGCATCACACAGTTGCCGTAGTTTTGTTGGCTGCACATCCATGATGCGAATCTCCCGTTCCACCACATCCCAAAGATGCTCTATTGGACTGAGATCTGGTGACTGTGGAGGCCATTTGAGTACAGTGAACTCATTGTCATGTTCAAGAAACCAGTCTGAGATGATTCCAGCTTTATGACATGGCGCATTATCCTGCTGAAAGTAGCCATCAGATGTTGGGTACATTGTGGTCATAAAGGGATGGACATGGTCAGCAACAATACTCAGGTAGGCTGTGGCGTTGCAACGATGCTCAATTGGTACCAAGGGGCCCAAAGAGTGCCAAGAAAATATTCCCCACACCATGACACCAACACCACCAGCCTGAACCGTTGATACAAGGCAGGATGGACCAATGCTTTCATGTTGTTGACTCCAAATTCTGACCCTACCATCTGAATGTTGCAGCAGAAATCGAGACTCATCAGACCAGGCAACTTTTTTCCAATCTTCTATGTCCAATTCGATGAGCTTGTGCAAATTGTAGCTAGTTTCCTGTTCTTGCTGAAAGAAGTGGCACCCGTGTGGTCTTCTGCTGCTGTAGCCCATCTGCCTCAAAGTTCGACGTACTGTGCGTTCAGAGATGCCTTGCTGCTACCTTGGTTGTAACGGGTGGCGATTGAGTCAGTGTTGCCTTTCTATCAGCTCGAACCAGTCTGCCATTCTCCTCTGACCTCTGGCATCACAAGGCACTTCCCCCACAGAACTGCCGCTCACTGGATGTTTTTTCTTTCGGAACATTCTCTGTAAACCCTAGAGATGGTTGTGCGGGAAAATCCAGTAGATCAGCAGTTTCTGAAATACTCAGACCAGCCCTACGGGCACCAACAACCATGCCACGTCAAAGGCACTCACATTCACCTTTCTTCCCCATACTGATGCTCGGTTTGAACTGAAGGAGATTGTCTTGACCATGTCTACATGCCTAAATGCACTGAGTTGCCGCCATGTGATTGGCTGATTAGAAATTAAGTGTTAACGAGCAGTTGGACAGGTGTACCTAATAAAGTGGCCGGTGAGTGTACACAGTAGCAGTACAAAATTACAGCAAAGATAGAACACAAAACATACTTTTTTCATCCTGGGAAAAGAGATAAAGTGAACTATAACAATTGAAAGTGAAAGACAAGATCAGTACTACTGAGAATTAAGTTTGAAAGATAATTTTTAAAGCAAAATGTTTCTTTGCCCTTTCATTTTCCCTCCTTTCTTGCTCGTTTAGCAGTTTGAATAAATCTGCTTTCCGTCCCATACTTAGCCAACTGATAGATAAGGAACTGTGGTAAATTCTATAATGACTTAAATCTTTACAGTCATTTTATTGTGGTATATTAATACGAAACGGTAAGTAGGGTCCGAGATTGAATTACGAAACAAAGACAGTGGGCCCTACAACGAAACCACCTTCCGAGCTGGCTCTACCTAATTTCCCTACCTACTCTAAGCAGTAGAAGAAAATTGGTTCATGTCCCTTTCCTGCACTTAAGTGAAAACTTGAAGACTGGGACAATATAGTTGTCTAATAAGGTCAAAAACAAAATGATATTGCAGTACAAAATCACAAATGGTTAGTCAGAGAATGTGGCAAATGGTCAAAGATACCAGAATACAGATGGTAGAATAAAAACTTGCCAGCTGAGAAAATTTAGCAAGCAAAGAGCAATAATCCACAAAACTTTTTATGCCGCAGATGACTGGATTAGTTCTCTAACATCAGATAGGAAAAAAATAACAGTGGGGAGAGATTCTGTCCATCAATGGACTAACTGTTAGTAAACCAACTAGAGCAGACTCCACAGATGGGTGGGGTCAAAATCAATCAAGGCAAGAACAGACAGAGCATAATCCAGGCACAGATGTTACAGAAAACCTACATTATGAAAGGTGATTGAATTATGAATGAAATACACATGAAACATGCATTAGATCACTGGTCAAAAACAAATTATAAAAATCTGTTTAAAATCCTAATACAAATAACAGAAATATGCAATAAATATGTGTGCACAGTGCAGGTGGGTTTACAGTTTTTTAAAAAGCAGATCAGAAATGACTAACCACATTCATAAAAAGGTCTAAAAGTTGGCAAACTTGCTTTTTCTTCTTCTAACTTTGTGATAGAAATTGCGGCAAAATGCTACAAATGCAGGAAAAGTGTCAGAATTCAAAAGCCAAATTGAGTGACTTAAAAAAAGCTCGATTATCAGAAAACAGGTTTCCTTTGTGCCAACACTATGTAAATCGTTTGTAACAGTCGCTAAAGAGAAAAACCTGTGTTGTCCCAAAAAAAAAGGCACAAAGCCATTAACACATGTGCCCTTATGACTTGCCAGAAACAGACCCTAAAATATAACAAATTCCATTTCTTTGAATATGGCAATTTAATAAATACAAGAATGACTTGGCCACTAAGTGGTTTCGATTATTCACTTAAAATTGTACTTTTGCTATTATGTCTATTTTTATAATGTGGAAGTTTATGAAAGACTACTATTGCTTGGAGGCAAACAGGGCATTGCTTGCATGAGTTGTTTTCGGCACACAGCTTGCGTTCCTCATTGTACTGTATTTCTCATTGTATTGCATTTGTCCTTAAAATGCCTCTTTTTTTTTTACAAATTTGTTGAATTTACCTGAAAACTATTGAGTCTTTTGTCTAACTAAGCACTTATTGTGAAGAATGTTGAGATTCAAGGGACACACAAACATATAGGACATTAACAGATGTAGGTAACTCGGCTTATGTCTTCAGCATTGGCACGTCACTAAATGTCAGTTGCATGTATTTTGGGAAAAATATTCACATTTTTAAATGTTGTCTTATTTTGAGATTTTATTTAGTCTTATAAGGCATGGATCCTATTTTGAGGTTACTTTTGTGCATTGAATAAACATTTTTCAATAAAATAAATTTTATTCCATTTTTATTTACAATCAGTGATGTGGTCCACCGAACCACCGAACCGAACCAAATGAACCAAATGACCAAACGTGGACTCCAACTGGTCACACCTGTGAACGTTGCTGGCACCAATCACAGTGTCAACGGGCAAAATCACCAACAGCATAACATGCTGATGATGTCATTTGGGAGCGCCAATGCCCCCCCCCCCCCATGTTGGTGCCAGTCCATGGCTGCAGCCATTTAAATGCTGCTGGCGATTTTTAGGGCGTTAATGGCGGGGGACTGAGTTGAACCCGTGCCCCAACTGTTAACACGGCATTTAAAGAGTTAACACTCGTGATCAGGGCAGGCAACTATCATGGTCATTAATAGTAGGGGAGCGGGTTGAGGCAAACCCAGACCGAAACTTTTAATGTAATTCAGAGTCAGGTCCGGGGTAACAAACCTGTAAAGTATGAACCCAAACTTTGTGGTTTGGGTCTGCACACTATTTAGAATTATACTTACTGTTTATAATACTCCATGCCCAAAGTAGTTATTCAAAATCAGCTACACCTGAATACAGTTAAAACCAAATTAGAAGAAGTTTTCTAAGTTTTAGACTGTTTTCTGATGAACACGTTCAGCACGTGGAAACAGCCCCATATGATAGTCCGATCCCAAACATTGAACAGGATGGTAGTTTTCAGATCCATTTCCATGGGCTGAACATGTTCGCCTGGAGCTAGCCTAAGGGTACATTCAAACAAATAGGTGAGCTCATGTCAGCGCACATGAGAGGAGGAGGGATGAGCACTGCTTACTCCTCCCTCTCTATAGAGCAGCACAGGGGCGGCGACATGTCCTATATTCTCCGTGCATTGTCATGGTGGAGTGAGACAATGGGCATCAATGGGGTGGATATCGGTCCCCATTATGTTTCTGTGAAATATAAGGCCTTTAAGAGTTATGTTACTTTTCTATTATTGCATTTTCAAGTGACTCACAGGAAATAATTGAAGTGGCATCGAAAGCAAACTTTTCCAATTTAACCCTAGTACAACTGGGCAGGAGGACCTACGGTGGGGTCAATCATGTACTGACTGCTCCCAGCACATAATATTAATCATTTACCTACAAAAGTAAACATTATTGGAAAAAATGGCACCAAATTACACAAAACCCTTCCATTCTTCAACTCTTCCCTTGACAAGAAACATTTGACAATCCTTTATTTCCATGCACTGAGTTTCTGAATTATTCATTTTCAGATATAGTTTATCCAGTATTTACTGCTCAGAATTCTGGCCAATGTTTTCCACGTAGCAAACTAGATCATAAATATCCATGAGATTGTAAATGGCAGATAAGACTGGCCATGCGTGATGTACACAAGCAGGAGGCACAAGACTCACTGGGCTTGTGTATGCTAAACAATTAGGTTGACGCGGGTTCTTATGATGACTCTCATTTAAGCACAATATGACAAACCTCGAAAATGGTAATTGTATGATTGTATGTGTGTCTCTACTCGCCAACACTCGTCATGGGCTGGTTTGCATTGTGCACATACAAATAGCCCTTTGTTGATGAGCATCCATGGTTCTGCAGAGTGTTGTGACTCATGCTGTCTCACATGGTTACCTCCGTCACATGCTGTGGTCTTGTGTATCCTGGTAATGGTCTTCACAATTTGTGTCAGCCAACAATGAACGGGTGTTAGGTAAAATAAATTGGCTTTTCTATTTTTTTTTATTTTTTAGTATATTGTAGAAAATACATATTTATGTTACATTATGAAGAAAACACAGAGGGAAGATGGGGAAAGAATTTTCCTGTTGTGCTCACAAAAATACTTTACAAAATTACCACCAGTGATCTACTTCAAAGGAGTTTTTGTTTTTATACAAGGGGCTTAGCACTTTCGGATTCATAGACAGAGTAAATTATCAACAAAATTTATTCTAAAAGAGGCTTCTGACGTTGTGTGATAAATAGTCTTAAAGTAGATATCGATTTCTGAGATAGATTATATATATATATATATATATATATATATATATATATATATATATATATACAGGGCCATCATTAGAGGGCGGCAAACTGGGCATTTGCCTAGGGCCCCCTTTCCTGAAGGGGACCCTTGCATGTGGACTTTTGTGGGCAGAGGATATATTGCTCTTTTAATACCTCTTGGTTGAATGCCCAGGTGAAGATGCTCATCATCTATCTCTTGTCTATATATCTATCTGTCTAGTTATCTACCTCCTACAATTTGTCTATTTCCTATTTATATATCTGTCTAACATATATCATGTCTATCTATTTATCTATATAATCTTCTATCTACTTATCTCCTATGAATAAACTGATCTTCTATCTCTCTTTAACTGTATCTATCTCTTACACTCACTGGCCACTTTATTAGGTACATTTGTCCAACTGCTCGTTAACACTTAATTTCTAATCAGCCAATCACATGGCGTGCATTTAGACATGTAGACATGGTCAAGACAATCTCCTGCAGTTCAAACCGAGCACAGTATGGGGAGAGAAAAAGGTGATGAGGCTTTGAACGTGGCATGGTTGTTGGTGCCAGAAGGGCTGGTCTGAGTATTTCAGAAACTGCCTGATCTACTGGGATTTTCACGCACAACCATCTCTAGGTTTACAGAGAATGGTCCGAAAAGAAAAACATCCAGTGAGCGGCAGTTCGTGGGCGGTAAATGCCTTGTTGATGCCAGAGGTAGAGGAGAATGGGCAGACTGGTTCGAGCTGATAGAAAGGCAACAGTGACTCAAATGCCACCCGTTCAACAAGGTAGGCAGAAGAGCATCTTTGAATGCACAGTACGTCGAACTTTGAGGCAGATGGCTACAGCAGCAGAAACCAAACCGGGTGCCACTCCTTCAGCTAAAAACAGGAACTGAGGCTACAATTTGCACAACTCATCGAATTGGACAGTAAAGATTGGAAAAAAACGTTGCCTGGTCTGATGATGTCTCGATTTTGCTGGCGACATTCGGATGGTAGGTCAGAATTTGGCGTCAACAACATGAAAGCATGGATCCATTTGCCTTGTATCAAGGTTCAGGCTGGTGTGATGGTGTCGTGGTGTGGGGAATATTCTCTTGGCACTCTTTGGCCCTTGGTACCAATTGAGCATCGTTTGCAACACCACAGCCTACCTGAGTAGTGTTGCTGACCATGTCCATCCCTTTATGACCACAATGTACCCAACATCTGTATGGCTACTTTCAGCAAGATAATGCGCCATGTCATAAAGCTGGAATCATCTCAGACTGGTTTCTTGAAATGACAATGAGTTCACTGTACTCAAATGGCCTCTACAGTCACCAGATTCAATCCAATAGAGCATCTTTGGGATGTGGTGGAAGGGAGATTCGCATCAGGATGTTCAAGCCGACAAATCGCGGCAACTGTGTGATGTCATCATGTCAATATGGACCAAATCTCTGAGGATGCTTCCAGCACCTTGGTTGAATCTATGCCACAGAAGAATTGAGGCAGTTCTGAAGGCAAAAGGGGGTCCAACTCGTTACTAGCATGGTGTACCTAATAAAGTGGCCGGTGAGTGTATATCTTTCTATCTCTATGTAGGCATTCCCCTACTTAAGGACACCCGACTTACAGACGACCCCCAGTTAAAGACAGACCACTCTGCCCACTGTGACCTCTGATGAAGCTTTCTGGATGCTTTAGTATAGTCCCAGACTGTAATGATCAGCTGTAAGGTGTCTGTAATGAAGCTTTATTGATAATCCTTGGTCCCATTACAGAAAAATTTTGAAACTCCAATTGTCATTGTGGCAAAAAATTTTTTTGTCTGGATCTACCATTATAAAATATACAGTTTTGACTTACCTACAAATTCAACTTAATAACAAACCTATGGAACCTATCTTGCATGTAACCCAGGGACGGCCTGTATATAATCTACTTTTTATTTATGCATCTATAAATCTATATTTATCCCCTATCCCTAAATCTATATCATCTTTCATATTTATCTTTTATCATCAACCTACCTTTTATTTCCTCTAAAATTCTAAAACAGTCCCATTTTACAGATTTCCTTACCATACATACATACATACATACTACTGTTTGTAAATTAGAACATGTTATTATTGTGCAGGGCTAATGGGAGCCTCTTATTGACTGTGAGTGTCCATAAAATATTTTTATTTTGGGGTTCCACTTTTAGTTTTGCCTAAGGCTCCACTTTCTAAAACCAGCACTGTGTATATTCAAAGATATAGAAATGAACT
The DNA here is from genome assembly GCA_019512145.1 of Engystomops pustulosus. Classification (NCBI taxonomy): domain Eukaryota; kingdom Metazoa; phylum Chordata; class Amphibia; order Anura; family Leptodactylidae; genus Engystomops; species Engystomops pustulosus. Next base: position 239,928,419 of record CM033642.1, on the reverse strand, counting down.
GTATAGATGTGCACAGTCACCGCACGGTCAATGTTTTCCATTGATCAATTGGAATCATTAGATAGTGGTGTGATCTGAGGCTTTACTTCTAAATGTACATATGACAGTCATCCTCTGCCCTTACCTCTACATGGCAGATATATGCACAGTTACCATTCGGAGACATGACATAGTCAACAACAACCTTTTAAAGTGTAATAAGGCAAACAGGAGACATCTGCAGGCACTTCAGCATGTTCTTGTTGATTAAATGTACTGGTTTGTTACTGCACTTTAACAATGTCTGGAGTGCACAATTAATGTACGGAAGATGCTCAAGATGTAAACCCAAAGCCACTTCAACAGTTTACTAAGATAATTATGATGATGATTATTAATCACAATATCACAGGCTCGAAGATACAGTTATCGGAAAAAGTCTTTGCCAGATGCGCCTGTTATTGTCAATTTGTCTCATGGACGGGTTTCTCAAATTCTGAAAAGAAAATATGATATTACAAAAGGGAACCCAAATACACAGATATTATTAATGCATTTGATCAGGTTCATTAAAACATCAAAGATCTAAGTCAGTAATGGGGCACAGGTAATTATAAACACCAGAATGTTACAGCTACTCCCTGATTTAAGAACAGCCGACCTACAGACAACCTCAAGTTAAATAAGGACCTCTCTGGCCACAGTGACCTCTGGTGAAGCTCTCTGGATCCTGGTAATTTACTCAACTTTGGCCCTAAATTGCAATGATCAACAAAAGGCTACATTTACATGACTGTGTGCCCGGCACGGTGGGCACACGTCGGCACCCGGGAGAGAAGGAGGGGGTGAGCATCACTGCCCCTCTCCATAGAGAAACATGGGACATGTCCTATCTTTTCCCTGGCTACGGAATGGTACAGTGCCGCCTGGGGGGACGTATTTACGGTGTATATACATCGGCCATATATACGGACCCCATACGGACATGTGAATGTTATCAAAGAGTTATCAAAGATGTCTGCAGTGGAACGTTATTGTGACTCCCTGTACCGTCGACAGCTCAAAATGATAAAAATCTTGTACTAACAGGGATGAAAAAAGATACTTAGTTTGCAGTTACACTTACAAAATATACCAACTTACATATAAATTCTACTTGACTTGTATGTATGTAGTTGTTGTATGATATCGCTTAGGATAAACCCTCAGATAGCGGTCCAGCCTTAGACCTTAGAGCCTTAGAAAGTTGTTTCAGCACACGCAGCAAGTACAAAATACTCAATGCAAACCATAAAGGGGCTGCAGTACTCACTCAATTAAAAGATGATTAAATGATGATAGGTGTCCAGTCCCATTTATCTCATATTTCTAACCTATACTATTTGGATAGGTAATCCACCATCATCACCATCATCCACCATCTTTAGCAAAAAACACAATGCTTCCACAGTTATTTTAAAGGAAACCTGTCACCATATTTTTCACAAATACAGATGCAGGTTCCCATAGAGCCCTATTAACAAACTGATACCCTTCTTTTAGTTAACAATTGTTTTTTTAATATCCCCATAAAGCATCTTTGTCATTTTACCTGGTATCCAGGGATAACTGTAGCAAGTCAAGGGGGAGGGGGGATATGGCCTCCTCCAGTAATGTGACCAGGGTAACATCACCCCAGGTCCTTTAGCCTCCTAACATTAGCAAACTGTACACAATGCATATATCTGATTACATGAAATCACAGCCTGCGTGGAGGCATGGGGAGGAGTAGAGTTTGCTAATGTATGGTGTACAGTTTGCTAATGTTAGGAGGCTAAAGACCTGAGATGATGTCACCCTGGTCACATGACATTACTGCTGTATGCTGAGAAAACATGGGGAGAAACTGCTGGATTCAGCCTGAGGAGGCCACGACCCACCTCAACTTGCTATAGATGTCCTTGGACACCAGACAAAATTATTAAGTTGATTATATGGGGATCTGAGGGAAACAATTTTTAGCCAAAAGTAGGGTGTCAGTTAGTTAATAGGGCTCAATGGGAACCTGCCACTTGCTGTATTTGTGAAAAATGTGTTGACAGGTTCCCTTTGAAGAAACATAATTGTCTATACTGTAGAATCAGAATCTATACTGTAGAATGCATAGTTTTTGATATGCTATGATATGATATTCAGGACTTTGTGGGGGATTTATCATTGCTTCCAAATGTCTACATCAAATGTCTGACTGGATAATTGTAAGAAATGTAATATTTGCGTTCTGAGACCCATTGTCTACATTATCATTGTTATTGTTGCTTTGATTAAATCAGAACTCAACCAAAACACCAGTTAAACGGTAAAGCAGAATAAAAAGATTAGAAAAATCTAGTTTTCGCTAAATCGATGGACTTATTTCCTTATGGAATGCGTGAATTAATGTAGGCCTCAGGAACGCTTAATGTTCCTGGCGTAAAGTGTTTAATATTGACAGAAGGCCAGTGTCTTACTGTGTGCTCCATATCTTACAGTGTCCTGCAATGAAATTACAGCATGATATATTCCGAGATTTCCGCTACCCCTTGTTATGAGTAAATCCTATAATGTAATCCAGTCCCTATAGCGGAAGAACAGTTAAGGGAAAGCGGGAGTATTAATCCCACACCTTGGGGCAATCAATGTAATTACTCTTTTCCTCAAGGTAATTTTCGGAATCCACGTAAACCTTAATAGATTTGTAGTGATCAAGAATTTGATTTCTTTTTCCCTTAAGCTTCATAAAACTGTGTTTTGTAGCTATAGAGATAATGAATTCAGACAGAGCATTTACTTGTGTCTCTGGCCTCTAAGGTTAATATTGGAGGTAATATTATTAACAGATATAACAGGATAGAATATTTCTCTCTAACAGAATTTGTGGTGAAAGATTTGAAGTTGGATATCTTGGTATGTTAAAAATTGGTTAAATTCAATGTTTTCAGTGGATGTAATAATTAAAATGTTCACTTTGAGAAGTGAAAGTTTAATAACTTGGTACAATAAGTTATAGGGTGGTGCCAGGGTCGGAGTGTGCCTACAAGAGCATAGCATGGTACAGTACCCCAGGGGCGTAACTACTAACCCTGGCATCTGCCCTGACAAACTAGAATGGAGGATGTGCATTATTATATAAATGTTATGAAGCACATTGTACAGCATGATATGTATATAACAGTGCACATCTTACACAATATACATCTGAGTTTGTAGCCCAGTTAACAAATGTTGGAGGAGGAAGGGGGAAAGCAGAATGATAGGACTGGAATCTCTTAGCTCACTTCCTGCTTTCTATGTGCACTCAGTATGTGTGTGTATATGTGATGTGTATATGGTCTATTTGTGAATGTATATGTGATATGTATATGCTGTATGGGGGATATTTATCATACGCTGGCGCACGTGCGCCCCACTGCTGCAAATTCGCAGCCCGATACATCAAGAGGCTTCCGCCTCCTGACATATCGGGCTGCCAGCAGCGCAGCATTTATCTTACGCCAGGCAGGATATTTGACCTGCTTCTTTCAACTGTATTGGTGTCCTCAGGGGCTGATCCGATTGAAAGATGTGGAAGAGCAGGTAGCAATAAGTTACTGCTTAAAATGTCATGCTGGCACTTCATGGTAAATAAGTGGATTTTGGTTGTAGTTTGGGCACTTTGGGGGATATTTATCATACACTGGTGCTCGTGCGCCACCGTATGATCGCCCCGCCACTGCGAATTCGCAGCCCGATATATCAGGAGGCTTCTGCCTCTTGATGTATCGGGCTGCCAGTCGCGCAGCGTTTATCATACGCCAGGCAGGGCCTGGCGTAGAAAAAAACGCAGCCGGCGACTTTTCACGCATGAAAAGTCGGCGGCAGCAACGAGTGCGCAGGCGCGGGGACAGTAACGCCCCGTGCCGGCCCACTTCCGGACGGCCGCGTCCTCTGCTCGGCCGGCCGCGCCCCCCTTCACGCCCCTTCACGCCCCACTGGCGTGAAGGTGGCGGATTGGGGAAAATAATAGCAAAAGCTAGCAATTGCGATTATTTCAGGGCCTCTGCGCCACTGGCGGTCTGCAGAGGTCCTGATAAATATCCCCCTATGTGTGTATATGAGACTGTATGTTTGTGTATTTGCTGCATGTGCGTATTTTCTGTATGTGTGCGTGTATATGTATAAATGCTATATATGTGTGTGCACATGTGTTATGTATATACTGTATTTTTGTATTTGATGTGTGAGTAGTATATATACTGTATGTGTGTAAGATGTGTATATACAATGGGGCACATTTACTTACCTGTCCTGCGCAATCTCCAAAAGTGCATTGTTTGACCGGAATGCACATATGTCGCGATTTACTAAGGAGAACCCAGAAACCTCCCTCACCAGGTCACACCACATTTCTGTGCCCCTCTCCTATTGCCAATTATTTTGCAGCATGTGCCACTGTGTAAGCACAAATCCTTGGCTTACTGATCAGAAAAAACTGTAGTCTGAGACAAAACCTAAAAAGCAGTGGGGTACTGACCAGGAGAGAAACTACCATCTATGTGGTTGCACAAATGTGATAAGGATGTATTTGGATGTAACTTTTCATTGGGCTCCCAAAATAAATTTTACTGGTGACCCATTTGACAGCCCGATCCAACACTAGGGTGGAATAGTTAGTTTTTCCTTTGTCAGATTACAGTACAGGTGGTTCCTGCACTTAAGTACAACTGAGTTACAGGCCACTTTAGTTACAGACAGACCTCTCTGCCCACTGTGACCTCTGGTGAAGCTCTTTGCAGCCTTTCTGTAGACCCAAGTGGCAATGATCAACTGTAAGGTGTCGGTAATTACGTTTTATAATTACAAGTTTACAATTATAAAATATACCTGTTCTGACTTACATACAAATTCTGGGGGCATGTGCTGCTGGCAGTATACTGGGGGCTGCGGCTGCTGTCTATATACCGGGAACAGGGGCTAGCAAGCTATATACTAGGGGCGGTGGTATGACTACAGTATATAATAGGGGCTGCCAGGTATATACTGGGAGCAGGGGATAGCTGGCTATATACTGTGTGCATGGGTTGCTGGCTATATACTGGGGGGCATGGGGTGGCTAGCTATATACTAGGGGGCAAAGGGCTGGCTATATACAGAGGTGAAAGGAGACTGGCTAGCTATATACTAGAGGGCATGGGCTGGATAACTATATACTGGGGAACATGTGCTTGCTGGCTATCTATATACTGGCTGGAGGCTGTGACCAATGCATTTCCCACCCTAGGCTTATAATCGAGTCAATAGGTTTTCTCAGTTTTTGTGTTTAAATTAGGAATATTGGGTTAGACTCTGTTCGGCTTATGCTAGAGTATATATGGTAGTTTATGGTCAGTTATTAATAAGATTTGGTTGAGATTTGTTGATACAATTATGAAACTAAACACAAGACTGGATTTTCAAAAAAAGGAGAATTAGGTTTTGTTGTTTATACTTTGTTATTCACATTCTGATTTTAGTTGTAATCCTACAAAGGTGCTGAGCAAGGAATATGTGAATGGCATGGTACTGCTACAACTCCACACACGATTGATATTCTCATAGAAAGAAACAAGAAGCAAGGGAGCATATGTGTGTCCCCCCAGTACAAGTGAGGACACCCCCACATCTTGGTGCTTGGTTTTAGTTCTGTTTGGTTATACGTGTGACGTAAGTTGATAAGGTGCCAGGGAGGACCAGATGATAGTAAAGTGGCCCATGAATGTGACCGTATAAATAATATGCCAATGGTCATAAGGAAGGTATAAAGGGATAAGGGAAACAACAGATGGGGGGGGGGGGGGATTACCCTATGATTTCCATAGAAGTAATATGCTACCAATACATAGATACAAGTAAAGCTTATCAAAGGAAGGAAAGGTACCTGCAAATTAAAGAAAATTGGAATAGAAAAATAGATTAATTTTTAGAACAATTTAATAATTCATAAGCAATTTACATTTCTTTATAAGATTGATTATTATGACATGAATTCTAGAAGAGTCATTGCCTAAATTACTGCAGCAATGTGACTAATTTAATTGAATGTTGAAAAAAATCTAACTTTGCTATTTGACCAGATGTAGGTTACAGAAGAGAATGAAGAAATTATTTGAAAAATCTGTAGATTAAATATATTCTGCATCTGAGGATTTCATATATTAGGTTCTTAAAGGTAATGTGTCACATTTTTCACAAATACAGCTAGTAACAGGTTCCCATAGATTCCTATTAACTAAATGACAACCTTCTTTTAGCTAAAACATTCTCCCCTACATCTCTGTGAAATCAACTTTATGTTATCCTACCTGACTTCAGTGGGAGTGTGTCCTGTTTGGCCAGCACATCCCATCTATTCCTCCCAATGCCATATGCCTCCTACCATTCAGTACTGACCAGGGTGAGGTCATCTGAAGTCCTTTACCCAGCAACATTAACATATACCTCATGTATGTATCTGATCACATGAAATCTCAGCGTGTGTACATGGACTTCTACTCCTCCCCTTCCTCCATGTAGGCATGCTGTGATATCATATCAGATACATTCATTGGATAGATGTTAATGTTAGTGGGTAAAGAAAATGTTACTGGATAAAGGACCTTAGATGATATCACCCTGGTCACATGACATGAAGTGCTCTAGTGCTCTTTTTCTACCCCTAAGGATTAGTAAACAGAGCTGTATTTGTCTGTAGTTGAATACTTGCATATGGCCCCTAAGTACTAGTTCCATACAGCAGCATGTCCTAGACCTGTCAATCAGGAACAAGGAGGCAGGGCAATGCAAGTCAAATTTAATTTGCAGGACTCCGATAATATTATTAGATTCTCCTCAGGTGAGTGGCATATATATTTGCAAACTGATTTTTTAACATTGCAGCCATGGAAAGAAGCAATTGAGGTATACGGACAATGCTTTTAATAATTGGTTTTTTATATTTATTTTGGGTGGGTTAATTTAAATGGCAGGTTCTCTTTAACCTTTTCTCATTTTAATCATGAATCATTTTAACTTGAATGTCTACTTTTTGGTAATATTTTTTATTTTTTGTTTAGATTAAATAAAGTAGAGATCACAACACTTAAAGGGAACCTGTCATCAGCAATTCACCTAATAAACCACTACCAGAATATTGTCAAGCAGCATGACACCTTCTAGTTTTTGTTTGTTTCATGGCCATCTGTGGTGGTATCATCCTGGAATTCAACTTCAAAATGAGATGAAAATTGGTTATATAAAGTCAAGGAGGCGGAGAGTTTAACACTGAAGTCAAGGTGGGGAACTCCTCCTCCTCTGTGAGGTATCTATGATATCATGCATTGGACTTCTGGAGATCGAGTTATTGATGTTTTTGGATGCAGGGCTATCAATTACAGTGAATGGGGCTTTCTAAGGCAGGGAGAGCTTGACTTTGGTGTTAAAATCTCCGCCTCCTTGACTTTATACAACCAAATTACATCTCACTTCAAAGTAGATTTTCTGAATGATGCCACTACACTAGGTCATGAAAGAAATGTCATCTGGAAGATGTTCTGTTGACAGGTTCCCTTTAATTCATGGTATGCAAAATTATTTGGTCGCCAAATGTGTCTTCCTTTAAGTCATTAAGGGGTTAAGGGGTCTTATTATTATTGTCTGCCTATTTGTATGTAGTCTTAGACACTAAGCATTTTAATCAGTTCATAAAAAACATCAGAACACAAGAAGTAAAACCTTTCATCATGCCTAAAATAGTATAGAAACCACAAAAAAAGCAAAATGAAAATGCAAACAATGGGGTACATTTTGTGGCTAAATTAAAGTATTAATGACAACATTTTAAAAATCTAATAGTACCTTAGCTTTGTTTTGATTTCTATTAAAGGAAATCTACCACCAGGATAAAGAATTGTAAACCAAGCACACTGACATACTGAGACAGGTTCAGCTTTTCTCTTAGCTTCTTAGGACCTTGTTTTTACAATAAAAAGGTTTCACATATTATGCAAATGAGCATCCGGGGCTCCAGACTCTATAGATGTCAATGGAACTTGGAGCCTGAAGGCTCATCTACATAATTTTTGAAATCTCTTTTTCTTAAAAACTAAGGCATACATAGCTACAAGAAGAGCAGATCCTGCCAGCGGGGGCACACACCAGTATGTCAGTGTGCTTGGTTTACAATCCTTCATCCTGGTGGTAGATTTCCTTTAAGTAATTAATGGATTAAAGGAAATCTACCATCAAAATTAAGCAGGATAAACCAAGGACACCTCCTCATAGATCCAGAAATCTTGACTGTGTTACACCAAAAACAAATAGAAAAAAGAAGGCTCTCCTGCACTTCCGATGCTAAAAATTAAAAATTGCCTTTAACCTCTTAGTGACCAAGCTCATATGCGCCTTGATGATTTTTAAGATAGTCTTACTACCCAAATTAGTTACGAACTAACATTGACCATATCTCAGCTTTGTGTTGGCGTCCTTTTGTTTTATTACAACACTAGAAAGGTCACAAATCGAACAGCATTCTCTCAAATTTTCAAGACAATTTTAGAAACAATTGTTTTAGGGACCATTTAATTTCTAGAGAGGTTTTGAAAGTTAATAGAAACCCCCCTCATATCCCCCTGTTCTATTAACTTCATCCCTCAAACTATTCAAAATATCACGTAGGAAGCTTATTAACCCTTTATGTATTTTACAGAAATTAGAACAAAATGAAGGTTTGATTTGGAATTCTCTAACAATTGTCATTAATACAATCATTTAGCCATAACATTTACCCACATAAACTGAATAAAAGTAGAAAATGCATTTGGGAATATACTGTTCAATTTTTACGAGTAAGAGGACACCCCACATGAGAATGTAACCCGCTGTCAGGGCACATGGCGAAGCGCAGAAGGGAAGGAGCTCTTGAGCTTTTTTAGGGCAGGATAGTTTTCAGGCACCATGACGTGTTTGTAGAGGCCACGTTCCCACGCTGCATTTTGGTTACATTTTGAAACACAATCCAAAGGTTCCACCTGCGATCACATGTTGAGTTGGAAACACAATGGGGAGATTTACTTACCCGTCCCTTGCACGATCCCCACTGTCCGACGATCATGGACTCCAGCGCGATTCATTAAGACTGTGTGCCCTATTTCCTTCTTGTGTTGCTTCCCCGCTCAGGTCCGCCAGAGTTCACCATCTTCTTTGCGGTGCATGTAAGTGCATGTCTTGCTACACAAATTCAAATGTTAAATCCCGCGCTCAGTCCGAATCCTTCTTTTTGCAACGTGTTTTGCAAACGTTGACCTGGGTGGGACTTGAGCCCAGGACCCAAGCTCTGCAAGGCGTAACCAAAATGCCATGTGTGAACATGGCCTCAGGTATCACAAACCTTTATCCCAGAGAATTTGTAAACTTTTTATCATGTGGAATAGGGGGCATGTTAATGGAACCTTTTAAAAACTGTAGTGTACATCCACAGGTAGAAAAAATACCTGTATCACTTTTTGATACATAAAAGTGACTGTGACTGTGGTAATCTTCTTATATTTGTTATCCATGGCATCCTTCCTTCTAAATCAACTTTTAAAAGTATACTTATAAACCTAATGGGCTCCTGGGGGTGTTATCAGAGCCCCTCTGTGCTGCAGCTGCACAGGCTTTTATACCGTCTCACCCACCTGCTCCAGCAGCACTTCCCCCGCTCCCTGCCAGGGAGGAGAAGTTCTCCTGGTGATATAATCTGTGAATCTGCAGTATTACTCCCAGGAGCCCTTTAGGTTTGTAAGCATAATTTTAAAAGTTGATTTTAGAAGGAAGGAGGCCATGGATAACATAAATAAGAAGATTACCACAGTCACGGTGCCTAAATCATTGAGTAGGTGTCCATGGTTTATTATGATGGATTTTGATGGTAGATTTCATTTAACAAGCTACCTATATACTGCTTTGAATAATTTGAGGGGTGAAGTTTTTAAGTTGGGGTGATTTGTGTGGGATTTCTATAAATAAATAAAATGGTCTCTAAAATAATTGATTCTTAAATTCTCTTGAAAATTTGAATAAAAATGCTGTGTTAAAGGACATTTAAAAATGATTCCAACTCAATGCAGAGATATGATAAATAGTAACTATTTTTGGTAGTAAGACTATGGGGCTCATTTACTAAGGGTCTTGCTCTGCACTTAATATAAATGCAAAACATGTTAATCAAATTTTACCACTAACCGGATGGACTACATATCATAAAAACAATCTTAAATTCACTTGGATAAGTTAAAGGGGGTCATTTATCTTTAGTCAGGACAAGTGTGCGCATCTTTTTTGCACTTGTTTCATTTATCTTGGTATATCGGGCCTTTGTGGGGTCTTTGCAACTTTTTATTTAAAAAGTCACACAAAAGTCAAACACTCTTCTGTAATCCCTTCTAAGCTTTTCACACGCCTGAACTTGACTGGAGATAATTTGCGACATTTTGATGACGATTTGGGCAAAAATTGTTGACTTTTTCATATGTTCACATCAGGAATTTGAAGGGAACTTGTCATCAGGAGCCCTATTTCTGGCTCCCCCATGTCCCCATAGAGAATAGTGTGCACATTGGCAAATTGTTTTTATAATAAATATGGCTTCTTATGACAGGTTCTCTTTAATGATATATCAGGAGCAACACTGAAAAATCCTTTTGCGGCAAACATTGCTCGGGGAGTTTACTCTGCCGGGATTCACTAAGATCGTGTGCCCGATATCCTGCATCTGTCGCTTCCCCGCTTAGGTCCGACAGAGTTCACCTTTTTCTTCCCAGTGCATGTTTGATCTTGCGACACAATTTGAAAGTTAAATCCCGCGTTCAGTTGGAATCAGTCGGATTGTCCGATGGCTCTCCCTCGATTTCTGTTGCATGGAAGCCGGCGCAGCTGCGCCAAAATCCGATCGCATGCGCCACAAACCCCCGTTAAATACTTGTCACAGCCGTACAAAACCTGAAAACGCGGGGAAATATGACAAAAGAGCGGGCGCAGAACTCTAGTAAATAAGCCCCAATGTTCTGCCCTGGAGGCACACAGAGCTTAGTGAGTAAGGGGTTAAACTCTATGTATACAGATTCTATACATGAAAGGCTTCACACTGTAAACAGGTCCTGATACTTTGTTAAGGTGATTGTCTTATATTTGCCTGGATGCAATGAATTCTTCAGATGTAATTAATATGTAATGTGAATCTATTTTCCAGCTTGAGGTAAAAGTGATGCATTTCTAATGTGAAATGACACCGATATCAGATGTCTGCATCTCATTAATGACAGATAAGAATAAACCTCTGAGACGGCTCATCATTCCTCAGGTTGTGTCAGTCACCTGCTTCTCAGAAGAATATGATCATCAACAACAACTTTAACAGAAGAAGGAATAAATATTCTCTTAACGTCTCATTAACATTCCTAATTGTATCTTTTCTACTCTGTTTCTGTGCACAAGATAATCATCCGGCCTGAGCAGCTTCAATAGCCCATGGAAAGCGTGCTCACACAAGGACCTTGTAGTAGAGTGTTGTGGGCATGCTCTGTGACCTGTCACCATCCGTCTGATCAGAGTGTAATCAGGGTTTGGTCAGTAAAAAACTGATATTGTTCATCAGAGTTCAGTCAGTTTTCAGTCAGAGTTTGTTCCATGTCTCAGTTTGTCACGCACATTTTTTGTGTTTTCAGTGCGTTTTTCACGCTCAGACAACGCGCATGGAAAAGGCTGTGGTCTATCTATTCTATGGCAATAAATCAGTAAGAAACGTATTGCACTTGCATGTATCTCAGAGAGCAATGCGATTTTTAAGGGGCCCCATAGACTTGTATGTTTTGTTTTACACACGCGACTTGCAAAACTAGAGCGTGTTTAGATTTTAATGGGCGTCAAAAAAAATGTGCGTGTGTGCGTGAAAAAAATTCAGGTGTGACAACACAAAAATCGCAATTGTGAAAGAGAGATTAATACTGCATAACAACTCTATACACTTTTCTAGATCTCCGCTTGCTGTCATTCTTTTGGAAGTTTCATTGTTTACTTCCTGTGGATAAAAAAAAAAGTTCCCTGGTCATGTGATGTCACAGCTCGTTATATCACAGAGAGTAATCAGAGCTGTGTGTTATAATGAGTTGTGCATCTGTGTGACATCACATGACCAGCAAAAGTTTTGATTCACTTGGATGTAAACATCCTATAGGAGCTTCCGCTCCGCCTGTTCCACATGGAAGAATTTAATCAGAGTAAAAATGTAAAAGAGTAAAAGAATGTTTAGCCGAAAAAAAAGAAAAAGAGTTTAATCCGAGCTGTGTGTGATATAGTGAGTCATGCACCTGTGTGACATCACATGACCAGAGAACTTGGATATAAGGATCCGATACAAGCTCCCGCCCCCCTGTGCACTGATATGTGTTGAAGCTCATGATGATATGACATGGGGGTGGTAGTGGTCTGGCTGGAGCGTGCCTGTCCCCCTAAACAAACAGGGGCACAGCACTGATGGGCGGCAGGTGTGACAGCGGGAGCACCAGAGAATATAAATATGTTGATTTTTTAACAGCCCCCCACCAGGCCAGTATAAAACCCCTTTAAACTGGACTGCAAATATCTTTGTCTGAAAATGGCAAAATGGACAGAAATAATGAAGATATGATGGAAATCACAGAGCATTTCTCTATATTGTGCATCCTGCAGATTATTACACTTGTTGGAGGAGGTGGTCCCGTTTTGAAGTTTATTTTCCCCTTTTTGTGGGTGGCATGAGACCCTGGCATAGCCCTTTCACATTTAATACCATTTTGCCAGTTCCGGCACATACATTGCAGCATAGAAAATGTTCTCGTGTCTCGATTATTTATTCCTTGCATTTATTTTGGTGCTTCATCATCCCCACAATGTAATGGAGAAACAGGTGTTGTGTAATGGAGCTGATGGATGCTGGGTAGAAATTTTACTAATTTAAGATGCATTCAGACACAATTGGGGAGATTTATTACAGATAATACTTTCATTTTCCAATTTTCCTTGGTAAATCACAGCTGTGAACTATTTGTTCTCTTTTGAAATCTAAAGTCTTTTTTTATAAAAAGCTGCTTAACTCTTTCATGAGCGAGGGTCATGGGTAACTGAATGTCCAGGTCAATTTTTGAAAGTTTTTATAAATTTTATAAACCTTTACCAAAATATGTTGAAAACACGTACAGCATAAATTTTATAAACCTTTACCAAAATATGTTGAAAACACGTACAGCCTCATACTGTTGCCCTTCCTCGATTTAACTAAATATGCAGAGAGTGTTTTTTTGCAAACTGTCAGCTTTGTCTCCCAGCAGCTTTTTCTTCATTCTGTCCTCAGCTGGGGGAACCACTTCAAACTATTTTATCTTCTGAACCTTTACACCTAGAAACACAGTGGGGCACATTATTTTATCTTCTGAACCTTTACACCTAGAAACACAGTGGGGCACATTAACTAAAAACAGTGCAGTCTGTACTATGTGCAGTTACCTGTGTAGTGTGAAGGGGGCGCCAGATTGAGGATTTCTGGTGCACGTTCTTCATGAATCTGGTGCCCCCTGCACTGCTCCGACAGAGTGCACCTTTAACATAGAGGGGGGATTTATCAATGTGTCCCAGGTTCTAACAGTTTAGTAGAGGAAAACCCTAGTCATTTTCGGTGCCAGATTTATCACGGTGTTAATGAATCTGGTGCAGGATAAGACTGATGGTTTTAAGTTTAGACCTACTTTAAAGTGGTCTAAACTCTGCGTGTTAGCGACTGGCATTTGCTTCATTTGACAAATGCCCGGTGATTATGAAGAGGGCTCAGCCCGTGAGCCCTCTTCTTACTCCCCCATGCGCAGTAAGACGTAAGGGTACGTCTTATTGCGCTATGGGGTTAAACAAATCATATCATTTAAGATGTATTATGAACAAGATGTAATAATTTACCGTATAATATTGGTATCATCCTATAAGAAATAGATGAAAATATTAATCCACTCATTTCCAAATGAAGATCTTTGGGGCCCATTATAAAGTGTTAGAACCTGGGGCCCACCAGAGGATCCTCCTATGCTCTGGTGGGCCAGTCCGACACTGAATGTGGCGTACGGTCTGACTGAACGCAGGAACGCCACTTTCAGTGCAAAAATTTGGCGTGGACACTTCTTAAATACCAGTGCAAGCGGTTGGCACCTAAAAAGACATGCAAAGTCCAAAAGAAAACTAAAGCATGGCCCTTTGGCCAATTTGTCTGGTGTCATATTAAAGGTGAAAATGTCCCCTTTAATAACACATTCAGATTGGGGCAGATTTACTTACCCAGCCCATTTGCGATCCAGTGGCACGTTCTCTGCGGTGGATTCGGGCCCGGCCGGGATTCACTAAGGCAGTTCTTCCGACGTCCACCAGATGTCGCTGCTGCGCTCAAGAGCATCGGAACGCACTGGAGGACACCGAGCCGGGCTGAGTGAAGGTAAGCGCGTGCTGAGCGACACTTTTTTTTTTTTTTAAATGCGGCGGTTTTCCGAATCCGTCGGGTTTTCGTTCGGCCACGCACCCTGATTTCTGTTGCGTGCATGCCAGCGCCGATGCGCCACAATCAGATCGCGTACGCCAAAAACCCGGGGCAATACAGGGAAAATCGGCGCAAATCGGAAATATTCGGGTAACACGTCGGGAAACCGCGAATCGGGCCCTTAGTAAATGACCCCCATTGTGTTTTAGGTATCAAACTTCTGGAGATATTCACTGTTAAACTGAAATAGCAATATAAAAATAGCATTTTTTACTACAACTTTGATAATGAACATCTACGGTTATGTAGCACCTAGAAAAACAGTCATGAAGGGGTTAAAGTCATTAAAAAAAAAAACAAGAGCCAATTTAGAAGTAAAAAAAAAGTAGACATGCTCTTTACCTCTTTAAGATGACTATAAAATGATACAGGGTGGCTGCAACTCTCCTGAATAGATTTTTGGAAGTCCACACATCAACACCTCCACAATATGAGGGTTGATGGGACCTCAATATAACAGCAGGCCCACAGGATGAGGTGAAGAGGAGGTGGTTTACAACATTGTGACATGACTGTGTGTATTATTCCTGTACTGTGACATCACTGTGTGTATTATCCCTGTACTGTGACATCACTGTGTGTATTATCCCTGTACTGTGACATCCCTGTGTGTATTATCCCTGTACTGTGACATCACTGTGTGTATTATCCCTGTGCTGTGACATCACTGTGTGTATTATTCCTGCACTGTGACATCACTGTGTGTATTATCCCTGTACTGTGACATCACTGTGTGTATTATCTCTGTACTGAGACATCACTGTGTATATTATCCCTGCACTGTGACATCACTGTGTGTATTATCTCTGTACTGAGACATCACTGTGTGTATTATCCCTGTACTGTGACATCACTGTGTGTATTATCCATGTGCTGTGACATCACTGTGTGTATTATCCCTGTACTGTGACATCACTGTGTGTATTATCCCTGTACTGTGACATCACTGTGTGTATTATCCCTATACTGTGACATCACTGTGTGTATTATCCCTATACTGTGACATCACTGTGTGTATTATCCCTATACTGTGACATAACTGTGTGTATTATCCCTATACTGTGACATCACTGTGTTCAGGTCAAATGGACATTAAACAAGCATTAATTCAGTGTTAAAGGGGTTGTCCAAGACTTATTAAAAAAAATTAAAAAGTGGCCGGGAGGGGGCTGCTTAAAAAAATAAAGATATACTTGCCTTCCGGCGCCCTACGGGTGTTGTCGCTCCACACACATGGTGCGGGAGCAGTGCTGGACTCAGCTTACGGCCAGCCATTCCCACCCGTCCCTATTCACAGCATTGTATAAGCGGGACGGATGGTTGTCAGGTCCGTCCGGAAGCTAAATCATGTTTGTTTACATGGCGCGCAGACCGGAGCGACAGCAGTGAAGGACACCCGGAGGCACTGGAAGGTAAGTACATCGTTAATTTTTTAAGCAGCCCCCCTCCTTTAGTTTTTTTAATAGGTCTCGGACAACCCTTTTAAACTCTCCGCCTCCGTGACTTTATACAACTAATTTACATCTCACATCAAAGTAGATTTTTTCAATGATGCCACCGCACTGGGTCATGAAACATACATGACCTGGAAGGTGTCGAGCTGCTTGGCAACATACTGCTGGTGGGTTATTAGGACAATTTATTTTCCTTTATATCATCTGCAACTCTTAGCACGCAACACTTAAGGATGTGACTGTCACAGAGCCATGAAGACATCTATCCCATCCGATGAGGTGAGAGAGAGTGATGCCACTAGGGATGACAAGGAGCACTGCCAAGCCGTTGTACATGAAGAGGGTGGGTGATGCTGAGACCAGGGAAATTTGCAGCTTTTTTTTAAGGGAGGCAAAAGCCACAGGTAACATAAGATGCAAGAGATGTCTAAAAGAAAAGACTGTCCAACCTCTTTGGATTGGCTACATCCCTCCTATTTGGTCACATAGTCTAACACCTTATGGTCTACAATAAAGGCAGCACTATTGGAAGGTAATCCTTGTAAAAGTGGACCAATTCCATGGAATTGTCTTCTCTCTACAGGCCATACTATAGTGGGAGTAAGGTAGAATACAATTACACTGGACCATGCTTGCCTGTGCGATAAGTTAACTATATAAAACCCCAAAAAAGAACAAAAAATTAGATTTGGCAGTTTGGCAGGTTACCATCCTCAGTATTAAGGTTCCATTTATATGTAGTTTACGCAAACAAGTATAATTGTGATGATAAAAAATCATGATGGTTAATTAGACACAGAACAATGCTGAATTTCAGCTAGTGTTTTATATTAATCTAATTATATAATACCCAAATGAAGAAAATAACATCCTATTATGTATATTTCAATCTGAATAAATTCTAATTTTAAAGAAAGTTTAGCAGGGCGCTAGAGTCACGACACATTGTAAAACTAGCATTGTGTGCCAGAATTCTTAGATGGCATCACGACTTGTTTTCAATATTTAGTCATTTTTACAGAAAATTAATAAGAAAATAATTCCTCTATTATTCCTTTATTTTATAGCACACCATGTGTCCGCAGTGCTACACAGAGCTTGCAAGATCAGTCCTGTCCCCAAAATGGGGCTCAAAATCTAATCAAATACCTAGTCTGTTTTTGGAGTGTGGGGGAATACCGGGGGAAGGACACCACGCCAACACTGGAGTGCGGGAAACATACAACTCTTTGCAGATGTTACACGGATGGGACCTTGAACCCAGGTCCCCGGCTATAGTGCTAACCATCGAGCGCACTGTCGTTTAATATTTATTGCACAGTAGAACTTCCAGGGGACATGAGGGCTTGTGGCAGGGCAGCTGATGTGACCTTGCCGCTCTGTGTTTTTCTTTCTATGATTGGCTATGACATGATTAATGACAAATTCAAATAGAACTCATTTTTTTATACGCGCCTGTTTAAAGGAAACCTACCATGTATTGATGCATTATAAAGCAAACATACCTTGAGAATGAGGTAGCTGCATGATGCAATCTCTGTGTTGAGTGATTTTTGCTTGAGGAAACAGATTATACCATTATGATAATAAAGCTGTCTCGCTTCTGTGGTGGTCAGGCTCTTCTCCTCACATAGTTATTCACTGACCAAAGATGATGTAATCCTGGGTTGTTGTGCTGAAGGCAGAATAATCAGTGTGCCCATGCCCAGCTGCTGTGTATGAGTGATCCAGCTCAGGTGATTAGTCATGTTTGACTACACTAATGGACTAAGCTCCCATGGTAAAACAAGCTCCCTGTGGAATGTGTTTTTGTGGGCAGCCAGATTACCAGCGTGTACCAATATCCTGAATTTTATGAACCATCACCTCAGAATTAGACAAGATAGGAACCTGAATAAGGTAGCTACAGCATTCTCAAGGTATGTCTGGTTCCTAATGCATCAAATCAAATGGTAGGTTCTTTAAGGTAGAAGGGGCAGATGGTATCTTTTTATGCACATTTTTCTTCATTTCTAGGGTTTTTTTGGTCTGTACCACTTTGTGACTTCTCTGAAGCTTGTGGCGCACTGCAGTCGCTTTGTACAAATGCTGATCTTGAAACTTTGCATGGTGGTAGATGTGGTAAATGGTTTTATCACTGATTTCCGCTATTAAAAGCTGATAAATTATATGGTAAAGTTTGCACCAAATTGGCAAAATGTGAGAAATTGCAAAAAAATTGTGCATTTCTGCTCAGAAAGAAAAACATACAGGCGCAAGACTAAGAAATGCTACCTCAGAAGTTTGGTAATATGAGTTCGACATAAACAAGGACTTTCAATACCCATAAATTCTGCTAAAATACGGATTCTTAAATTATTCTTAACATAATGCCGTGAATCGTTATAGCCCCATAATAAAACAA
Organism: Engystomops pustulosus; assembly: GCA_019512145.1. Classification (NCBI taxonomy): domain Eukaryota; kingdom Metazoa; phylum Chordata; class Amphibia; order Anura; family Leptodactylidae; genus Engystomops; species Engystomops pustulosus. The sequence continues at coordinate 239,909,977 of CM033642.1, read as the reverse complement.
AAAGACATAATGTGGGGAGTAAGACTATCTGGGAGAAACTATCCCCAAACTTGTTCCCCACATTCCCCTGTTTTTCATAACTAAATGCAAAACAGTAAAAACAACATCTAACTACAATCACAAGTCAAAAGCCACAAAAACCAATACATTCTCAATATAGTGCCTGGAACTTATTACCGATAAGAGTGTCATTCTGACAAAGGGCCGGTAATGGAGCCCAAATGGATAATGGTCACTAAGAGGTAATGACTATGCAAATTGATTGGAAGTGTCCTCTATTAAGCCCTTATAGCACAAAACCATAGGGGAGACATGGCGTCCCTACGACGGCTATGGGGCACTGCTTGGTAGAGGAAGCAACAAGGTCTATGGAACGCGGGGTGAGGGAGCAGCGCTGTGTGCACCCCCTCCTCCTCTCCGCGGGTGACGTCCTGCACGCCGGGCGTACCCCAGGTGGGAATACATGGTGTGCATGGAGGCCCAACTCCAGATATATGACGAGCATTGTTACTGTTAAACTTATACTAATGGCTCAAAATACATCCAGGCACCATAAACCTGCTGGTATATCCTAATGTTGCCCATTCTTACCCCTTATCCAGGTAATTGTTTGTTTGTCCCATAGGGATGCTATTACCGTCTGAACTTACATGTTTGTAGATTTATTTTGTATTTCTGCAGAGAATATGAGAAGCATGTTACTAGACAGAGTTTCTTCTTCAGTGAAACAACAGATCTATACTTCCCATCTGGCACGCTGCACCCTCCAGAGCACAGGCTTGAAAATTATGTTCCTCTTTATACTAGGACCGGTGTAGGTCTTGTAATTCAACATGAACGGAAGGTTTGCAGAGCGGAATAGCGGTTAGATCCAATCGCAAATGTTTGCCGCAGGTTTACTGGGGGTGGAGGGTTAACTATAACTGGCCTGACCTAAAAAAAAACAAGAACATCTATATTATATCCAGTACAGGATTTTATCTTCTGAACCTTTACACCTAGAAACACAGTGGGGCACATTTACTAAGAACAGTGTAGTCTGTACTATGTGCAGTGACCTGTGTAGTGTGCAGGGGTCGGCAGGTTGAGGATTTCTGGTGCACGTTCTTCATGAATCTGGTGCCCCCTGCAGGGGGGCCAGCGGGCACAAGACCAACGGTCCGACGATCATGGCTCAGGCTGATTCATTCGAGCTGTGTGCCCTATTCCTTCCTTGTGTCGCTTCTTCCGTCAGGTCGTCAGAGTTCACCATCTTCTTTTGCTGGGACTGTAGTGCAATGTCTTGCTACACCACAATTCAAATGTTAATCCGCGCTCGGAACTCCGAATCCTTCTTTTTGCAACGGTGTTTGCCAAACGTTGACCTGGGTTGGACGTGATGCCCAGGAACCAAGCTCTGCAAGGCGTAACCAAAATGCCATGTGTGAACATGGACTCAGGATCACAAACCTTTTATCCCAGAGATTTGTTAAACTTTTTATCAGTGTGGAATGGGGGATGTTTAATGGAACCTTTTAAAAACTTGTACTGCGACATTTTTGGCTTTTGCATGGTGTCCATCACGGAATTTGAAGGGAATTGCTCATCAAGGATACCTTTTCTGGCTCCCCCATGTCCCATCGCGAGATAGTGGTGGGGCACATTGGCAAATGGTTTTTATATAAAATATGGCTTCTTAGGACAGTTCTCTTTAAGGATATATTAGGAGCACTAATACGAAAATCCTTTTGCGCGCAAACATTGTCGGGGAGTTACTCTGTGCTGCGATTCACTAAGATCGTGGTTGCGATATCCTGCAATCTGTCGCTTCCCCGCTAGGTCCGACGAGCGTCACCTTTTTCTTCCCAGTGCACGGTTGTATCTTGCGCCACAAACTTTGAATGTAAATCCCTGCTTCAGTTGGAATCACGATTGTCCCGATGGCTCTCTCCTCGATTTCTGTTGCATGGAAGCCGCGCTGCTGAGCCAAATCGATCGCATGGCCCACAACCCCGTTAAATCTTGTCACAGCCGCTACAAACCTCAGCGACAACCGTGAAAGGACTCGGAGGGGGGAAGAGGGGAAATATGACAAAAAGAGCGGATGGCAGTCAACTCTAGTAAAAAGCCACACAGTTTGCCCTTGAGGCACCCACGAGCTTAGTGAGTAAGGGGTTAAACTACTAGTATTACAGTTCTATACATGAAGAGGACTTCACACTGTACAAACAGGTCCTGATACTTTGTTAAGGTATGTCTTATATTGCCTGATGCAATGATTCTTCAGATGTAATTAATATGTAATGTGAATCTATTTCCAGCTTGAGGGTCAAAGTGCTCAGTTTTGTGAAATGACACCGATATCAGATGTCTGCCTCTCATTAATGGACAGAGAAGATACAACACCTTCTGAGACGGCTCATAGTCCTCGGTTGTGTCAGTCACCTGCTTCTCAGAGAATATGATCTCAAAACCAACTTTAAAACAGAAGACGACATAATATATTCTCGTAACGTCTCATTAACATTCCTAATTTGTATCTTTTCTATCTGTTTCTGTGTGCACAAGATAATCATAGCCGGCAACTGAGCAGCTTCAATAGCGCCCATGGAAAGCGTTGCTCCACAAGCGACTGTGTAGTAGATTGTTGTGGGCATGCTCTGTGACACGTCACCATCTGTTGATCAGAGTGTAACAGGGGTTTGGTCAGTAAAAACGATTTGTTCATCAGGTTCATCAGTTTTCAGTCAGAGTTTGTTCCGTGGTTCAGTTTGTCTACGCACATTTTGGTGTTTCAGTGCGTTTTTTTCACGCTCAGACAAGCGCCATGGAAAGCTGTGGTCTATCTATTCTCTTGAGCAAACATCATAAGAAACGTATTGCACTTGATGTATCATCAGAGACCTAATGCTAGTTTTTAAGGGGCCCCATCACTAGACTGTTTTGTTTACACACGAGCTTGCAAACTCGATAGGTTGTTTAGATTTTAATGGGCGTCAAAAAAATGTGCGTGTGGTGCGTGAAAAAAGATTCAGGTGTTTGGTGCCAACACAAAAACTAACAATGTGTGAAAGAGAGATAATACTGCCATACACACTCTCATCCCACCTTTTCTAGATCTTCGCGTGCTGTCATTCTTTTGGAAGTTTCCATGTTTACTTCCTGTGGATTAAAAAAAAAAGTTCCTGGTCATGTGATGTCACAGCTTTAATTCACAGAGAGCTAGTCGACTGTGTGTTATTAAGAGTTGTGCATCTGTGTGAATTCATAACGAGCCAAAAGTTTTTGATTCACTTGGATGTAAACATACTATAGAGCTTCCGCTCCGCCGTTCCACATGGAGATTTACTCAGAGTAAAAAATGTAAGAGTAAAAAGACGTTTTTTAGCGAAAAAAAGAAAAGAGTTTATAAATCCGAGCTGCTGGTGTGTATGTGGTGCTGTCACCCTGTGTGACTCCATGACCAGAGAACTGGATATAAGGATCCGATACACAAGCTCCCGTCCCCCTGTGCTCACTGAGATGTGTTGAGCATGCATATGACCGATGCATGGGGTGGTAGTGGTTCTGGCTGGAGCGTGTCCCTGTCCCCCTAACAACAGGGCGCACACTTTAGGGGTGCGCACAGGCTGTTTACGGGCGCAAGTGTGACAGAGGGACAACAGAGAATACGTAAATATGTTGATTTTTTAACAAGCCCCCCACCAGCGCCCATATAAAACACCTTTTAAACTGGAACTGCCTAGATCTGAAAATGGCAAAATGTGAACGAAATAGAAGCATATGATATGATACACAGAGATTTCTCTATATTGTGCTTCCTGCTGATTATTAACCTGTGTCTTGAGGAGGTGTTCCGTTTTGGAAGTTTTTTCCCCTTTATTGGTGGATGAGACCCTGCATAGCCCTTTTAAGTAATACCATTTGTGCCAGTTCCCGTGCACATACATTGCAGCATAGGAAAAAAAATGTTTCTTGTGTCTCGCTATTTATTCCCTGCTTTATTTTGGTGCTTGAGCTTTGTGGTGTCTTCTCCCCATCAACGTATGGAGAACAGGTGTTGTGTAATGGAGCTGATGGATGCTGGTTGAAATTTATAATTAAGATGCTTTCAGACACAATTGGGGAGATTTTCTCAGATAATACCTTTCATTTTCCAAGTTTCCTTGGTCAAATCACAGTTGTGAACAATGGTGTCTCTTTTGAATCTAAAGTTCCTTTTTTTTTAAAAGCTGCTTAAACTCTTTGCGAGCGAGGGTCATGGGTAACTGAAGTCCAGATCATTTTGAACAGTTTTTAACAATTTTATAAACTTTACCAAAATATGTGAAAACAGACGTACAGCCTCATACTGTTGCCCTCCTCGATTTAACTAAATATGCAGAGAGAGTTTTTTTGCAATGGTTCAGCTTTTCTCCTCCCGCAGCTTTTTTTCATCTGTCCTCAATGCTGGGGAACCATTCAAACGTATGTTATCTCTGAACTTACACATAGAAACACAGGGGGCAATTACTAAGAACGTGTGGTCAAGTTTTTTCGTACTATGTGCGAGTGACAGCGTGTAGTGTGCAGGGGTCGGGCAGGTTGGTTGAGGATTTCTGGTGCACGTTCTTCATGAATCTGGTGCCCCCTGCACTGCTCCGACAGAGTGCACCTTTAACATAGAGGGGGGATTTATCAATGTGTCCCAGGTTCTAACAGTTTAGTGGAGGAAAACCCTAGTCATTTTCGGTGCCAAAATTTTTTACGGTGTTAATAAATCTGGTGCAGACTGATGGTTTTAAGTTTAGACCTACTTTAAAGTGGTCTAAACTCTGCGCCACAATTTTTGGCGCACAGAACTTTTAAATAGGCCAAGGCCCCTCCTAGACCAAGCCACGCCCCTTTACGAAGGTCACGCCCCCCTCAGTCAGACAAGTTGGAAAATGGCTAAAAACAGGTCAAAAAAGCCTTAATAAATATGGTGTAAGGCTTTTCACACTGTGTTTTAGACACAAAACCACCAGAATTGTGGTGCAAGTGCGTTAATACATCCCCCCAGAGCGTACAACACAATTCTGTTGGACTTTACATGATAAATGTGGCCAGAGCCGGACTGGCATATGTTGGGCCTACCAGAGGTGGTGATCTTGAGGACCCACCCTTCAACCATAAAATACCATTAATTAAGGATGTGACTGTCACAGAGCCATGAAGACATCTATCCCATCCGCCTTGTACTGGGATATAATATAGATGTTCTTGTTAGGTCAGGCCAGTTATATATAACATCCTCATCAGCATTAAACCTGCGGCAACATTTATTGGATTCTATCGCGCTGCAAACCTTGTTATGTTGAATTCAAGACCTACCGGTCTAAAGGTATAAAAGAGGAACATAAATTGTCAGAGCCCGTAGACTCTGGAGGGTGCAGCGCCAGAATGGGAATTTATAGATCTGTTGTTTCACATGAAGAAGAAACTCTAGTAAACATGTCTCTCATTCTGCAGAAATACAAAAAAATCTACAAACATGTAAGATGCAGGACGGTAATGTGTCTACTATAGGGACAACAATAACCTGGATAATGGGTAACAATGAGCAAAATTGGGCATATACCGCAGGTGTACGGTGCCTGGATGTATTTTGAGCCATTGTAATGTTGTACAGTATGTGAAATATCTGGAGTTGGGCTCCATGCACACCAATGTATTCCCACCTGGTGTAGCCCGGCGGGCAGACGTCACACGCGGGAGAGTAGAGGGGGTGTCGCTCTCGCCTCCACCCTCTCCATAGAGCTCGTTGCGTTCACTCTACCAAGCCAGTTGCCCATAGCCGTCTGTGGGGACGCATGTCCCCTATGGGTTTTGTGCATAAGGCTTAAGTAAAGGACAATTCCAATCATTGCACTAGTAATGACCTCTTAGTGACACAGTATCCTTTGGGCTCCAATGCCGAGCCCTTTGGTTCAGAAATTACACCTTTATATCCGGTAATAATTCAGGCTATATTGATAATGTCTTGTTTGTGGCTTGTTGTACTGTGATTAGTAGTAGATTTTTTTTTACATGTTTTTGCATTGTAGTTATGAAAACAGGGGGAATTGTGGTGAAACTTTGGATAATTTTCCGCAGATAGTCTTACCCCACATGATGTCTTTTTGTTTTATTATGGGGCTAGAAAGATTCCACAGCATTATTTTAAGAAATAATTTAAGAATCCAGTATTTTAGCAATAATTTTATGGGAGATTTGAAAGTCTTGTTTATAGAAACCTCATATTACCCCAAACTTTGAGGTAGATTTCTTAGTCTTGCGCCTGTATGTTTTCTTTCTGAGCAGAAATGCACAATTTTTTTTGTAATTTCTCACATTTTGCACAATTATTGGTGCAAACTTTACCATATAATTTATCAGCTTTATAGGCGGAAATCAGTGATAAATCATTTACCAACATCTACCACCATGCAAAGTTTAAAGATTCATTTGGCACAAAGCAGGAATTGCAGTGCGCCACAAGCTTCAGAGAAGTCACAAAAGTGTGTACAGACCAAAAAAACCCATAGAAATGAAAGAAAAAATGTGAATAAAAAGATACATCTGCCCCTTCATCCCTTAAAGGAAACCTACCATTTGATTTGATGCATTATGAACCAGACATACCTTGAGAATGCTGTAGCTACACTGATGCAGGTTCATATCTTGTCTAATGTCTGAGTTGAGTGGTTTCATAAAATTCAGGATATTGGGACAGCTGGGTAATGCTGGCTGCCCACAAAAACACATTACACAGGGAGCTTGTTATTACACATGGAGCTTAGCTGCAGTGCTCCTTGTCATCCATGTGGCATCACTCTCTCTCACCTCACAGTCCATCCACACTAACAGCAACAGGGAGGTGGAGGGGGAAATGAGCAGGAAGAGTCATACTGTGCTGCTGCAGCTCCTTCTATTCAGCAGAGCTCATAAATGTAAAAAAAAGATGAATGAAGGGTCTGTACATAATACACAAGTAAGTAGCAGGACTGCTTATCGCTTGATGAACATTCAGGAATTATCTATAAGGCACATGGAAAACTTATGTAAAAGAGTGGCCAACCCCTTTAAACTAAATAACCAGTAACACTGTGATATTCAAGAAAAAGGCCAATTGAAACGAAGGAACAAGATTAGTTCAAAACATTATCAATGAGCACAGTACAATTACGGCACAGTGTTGTTACGGATCTATGGAGAAGGCCATCTAAGTGCCTCTGGAGGAAGTGTAGCAGGTGTGTTGCAATGTTTGTGTTAGCGACTGGCATTTGCTTCATATGACAAATGCCCGGTGATATGAAGAGGCTCAGCCCGTGAGCCCTCTTCTTACTTCCCCCATGCGCAGTAAGACGTAAGGGTACGTCTTTGCGCTATGGTGGTTACAACACATCATTATTTAAGATGTATTATGAACAGATGTAAAACTTTACCGTATAATATTGGTAATCACCTATAAGAAATAGATGAAAATATAATCCCTTCTCATTTCCAAATAGAACTTTGGGCCCATTTAAGTTTAGACCTGGGGTCCCACCAGAGGATCCCCTATGCTCTGGTGGGCCAGTCCGACACTGAATGGGCGTAGCGTCTGACTGACGCAGGAACCCACTTTCAGTTGCAAAAATTTGGCGTGGACACTTCTAAATACAGGCAGCGGTTTGGCACCTAAAAGACATGCAATTCCAAAAAAAACTAAAGCATTCCCCTTTGGCCAATTTGTCTGGTGTCATATTAAGGTGCAAAGTGTCCCCTTTAATAACACATTCCAGATTGGGGCAGATTTACTACCCAGACCCATTTGCGATCTCAGTGGCAACGTTCTCTCTGCGTGGATTCGGGCCCGGCCGGGATGCATAAGGCAGTTCTTCCGACGTCCCCAGATGGTCGCTGCTGGCGCTCAAGTAGCATCGGAACGCACGGAGGCACGACCGAGCCGGGCTGAGTGAAGGTAAGCGCCGTGCTGAGCGCACTTTTTTTTTTTTTTTAAATGCGGCGGTTTCCCGAATCCGTCGGTGTTTTCTCGATTCGAGTGCCCACGCACCCTGATTTTCTGTTTGCGTCATGCCAGCACTCCGAAAATTGCGCTCACAATCATATCGCGTACGCCAAAAACCTGGGCAATACGAGGAAAATCGTGGCGCAATCGGAAATATTCGGGTAACACGTCGGGAACCGCGAACGGGCTCCTTAGTAAATGACCCCCATTGTGTTTTAGGTAGCAAACTTTCTGGAGATATTCACAACTGTTAAACTTGAATAGTCAATATAAATAAGCATTTTTTACCTACACCTGTTGATAATGAAACATCACGTTATGTAGCACCTAAAAAAACAGTCCATGAGGGGTTCAAGAAGTCATTAAAAAAAAAAACAAGAGCCAATTAGAGTAAAAAAAAAGTAGAACATGGCTCTTTACCCTCGTTAAGATACTATAAAATAGCATAGGGTGGCGCAACTCTCCCTGAATCAGATTTTTGGAAGTTCCACCATCACACTCCACACAATATCAGGGTTGAGGGACCTTCAATAAACCGCAAGGCCCACATGATGAGGTGAAGAGGAGTTGGTTTACAACATGTTGACTGACTGTGTGTATTATCTCCTTACTGTGACATCAACTGCTGTGGTATTATCCCTGTACTGTGACATCAACGTGTTGTATTATCCCTGTAACTGTGACATCCCTGTTGGTATTATCCCTGTACTGTGACAATCACTGTGTGTATTATCCTGTGCTGTGACATCACTGTGTGTATTTCCTGCACTGTGACAGTCACTGTGTGTATTATCCTGTACGGTTACTCACTGTGTGTATTATCTCTGTACTGATGACAAAAAACACATACACTGTGTATATTTCCCCTGCACTGTGACATCACTGTGTGAGTAACTCTGTAACTGATACATCATGGTGTATTATCCCCTGTACTGGTACATCACTGTGTGTCGTATCCATGTGCTGTGTACCTCACTGTGTGTTGTTCCCTGGTACTGTGACATCTACTACTGTGTGTATATCCCTGTCCCTTGTACATCACCTTGTGTTTATCCCTATACTGTGACATCACTGATGCTGTGTGATTAATCCCTATTGACATCCCACTGTGTGGTATTAAATCCCTATACTGTGTACATTCACTGGTGTGATTATCCTGTACTTGACACACTGTTGGTATTATCCCTTGTACTGTGACATCACTTGGGAACCTTTGTGCCTGTTGGTATTATCCTATACTGGTGACATCACTGTGTGGTATTATCCCTACTAACTGTGACAATCACTGTTTTATTATCCCTATACTGTACTCAACTGGTGTGTATTTCCCTATACTGTGACATAACTTGTATATCTAACTGTACTACGTTCAGGTCAAATGGACTTAAACAACCTAATTCAGTGTTAACGGTGTTGTCCAAGACTTATTTAAAAAAATTAAAAAGTGGCCGGAGGGCTGCTTAAAATAAAAGTATACTTTCCTCGTCGCGCCCTAACGGTGTGTTTGTCCTCCACACACATGGGTGCGGTGACAGTGCTGGACTCAGCTTACGCCACACCCTTCCCACCCTCCCTATTCCACAGCATTGTATAAGCGTGACGTATGGTTTCAGGTCGGGTCCGGAAGCTAAATCATGTTTGTTACCATGGCTCGTCAACCGCAGCGACAGCAGTGAAGGACAACCCTGTAGGCACTGGAAGGTAAGTACATAATATCTGTTAACTTTGTAAGAAGTCACAAGCCCCCCTCCTTTAGTTTTTTAATAGAGTCTCTGGACACCCTCTTACTTACAACCTCTCCCCATCCTCCTTACTTTATACAACTAATTACATCTCACATCAAGTACGATTTTTTCAATGATGCCCCGGCACTGGCAAATGAAACATCACATGACTGCGACGGTGTCGAACTGCTTGGCAACATCTGCTGTGGTTATTATGACAATTTATTTTCCTTACTATCTCGCAACTCTTAGACCACAAGCTACCTTAGGATGTGACTGTCACAGATCATGACGACATCTATCCCATCCCGCCTCGCTTACATGGGATATAATATAGATGTTCTTGTTAGGTCAGGCCAGTTTATATATAACATCCTCACCAGCAGTTTAAACCCACCTCGGCACACATTTCTTTTGGATTCTAATCTACACGCTGCAACGCTGTTATGTTGAATTCAAGACCACCGGTCTAAACGGTATAAAGAGGAACATAAATATGTCAGACGCCTGTAGACCTCTGTGCAGGGTGCAGCGCCCAATGGGATTTACTAGATCTGGGGTTTCACATGAAGAAGAAATCTGTCTAGTAAACATGTCTCATATTCTGGCAAATACAAAAATAACTACAAACATGTTAATCAGGACTGGTCATGCTCCACTATAGGACAACAATTACCTGGATTAATGGGTAAGAATGGGCAAAATTAGGAATCATACGCGAGTGTATGGTGCCTGGGGGGGGGAAAAAATGTATTTTGAGCCATTGTATGTTGTACGTAAGTGATATAACGGAGTTGGGCTCATGCACCACCAATGTATCCCACCTGGTGTACGCCCGCGGGCAGAGTCACAACATGCACCGGGAGAGGAGGGGGTGTGCGCTGCTCGCCTCCACCCTCTCCATAGAAGCTCTGTTGCTTCACTCTACCAAGCCAGTGCCCATAGCCGTCTGTGGGGACGCATGCTCCCCTAGGGTTTTGTGTGCATAGGCTTAAGTAAAGGACAATTCCAATCATTGCATAGTAATATACCTCTTATGACCAGTATCCATTTGGGCCTCCACATGACCGAGCCCTTTGTTTCAGAAATGTACACCTTTATCCGGTAATAGTTCAGGCTATTTGATGAATGTTTTTTGGTGGCTTGTTGTACTTGTGATTAGTAGTAGATTTTTTTTTACTGTTTTGCATTTAGTTATGAAAAACGGGGAATGTGTGAAAAACTTTGGATAATTTTTCCCAGATAGTCTTACCTCCCACATATGTCTTTTGTTTTAATTATGGGCTAGAAGATTCCACAGCATTATTTTAAAGAAATAATTTAATAATCCAGATTTTAGCAATAATTTCTATGGGAGATTTGAAAGTCTTGTTTATTAGAACCTCATATTACCCCCAAACTTTGAGGTAGATTTCTTAGTCTTTGCGCCTGTATGTTTTCTTTCTGAGCAGAAATGCACAATTTTTTTGGGGGGGGGTGGAATTCTCACTTGTTGCACAATATCTGGGTGCAACAACTTTACCACATATAATTTACAGCTTCCTATAGGCGGAAATCAGTGATAATCCATTACCAACACTACCACCATTGCACAAGTTAAAGATTCATTGGCACAAGCGGAAATGCAGTTGCGCCACAAGCTTCAGCAGAAGTTCCACAAGTGTACAGACAAAAAAAAACCCATAGAAAGAAAGACAACAATGTGAATACAAAGATACATCTGCCCCTTCAATATCCGCTAAAGGAAACTACCATTTATTTTGATCATTATGATAACCGACATCTTGAGAATGCTGTGCACATCTGATGCAGTTCATATCTTGTCACGTCTGAGTTGAGGTTGGTTTCATAAAATCAAGGATCTTGGACAAGCTGGGTCATTGCTTGGCTGCCCCACAAAAACACATTACACAGGGAGCTTGTTATTACACATGGAGCTTAGTCATGAGTTAGTCAAGACATGACTAATCAACCTGAGCTGGATCACTCATACACAGCAGCTGGGGCATGGTGCAGCAATTGATTATTCTGCCTTCAGGCACAACCCAGGGATTACATCATCTTTTGGTTCAGTGAATATCTAATGTTAGGAGAAGAGCTGAACCAGCCACAGAAGGGAGACTGCTTAATTATCATAATGGTATATCTGTTTAATCAGCAAAATCACTCAGCACAGAGATTGCATCAGTGCAGCTACATAATTCTCAAGGTATGTTTGCTTTATAATGCATCAAATAAAATGGTAGGTTTCCTTTAAACAACGCGTATAAAAAATGAAGGTTCTATTTGGAATTTTCTAATTTTGTAATTAATACATTCATAGAAGCATAGAAAGAAAAAAAAGGAGGGCACCAGCTGCCCCTGCCACACCCCTCATGCATTGAAGAGCTAATTTGCATAAATATTAAACTGACGGTAGCTCAGTGGTTAGCACTATAGCCTGGGGTCCTGGGTTCAAGTCCCATCCAGGTTAACATCTGCAAAGAGTTTGCATGTTCCCTCCGTGTTGGCGTGGGTTTCCTCTGAGTTTCCTCCCACACTCCAAAAACATACTAGGTAGGTTGATTAGATTGTGAGCCCCATTGGGGACAGGGACTGATCTTGCAAGCTCTGTGTAGCACTGCGGAAACTGTGTGTGCTATAAATAAAGGAATAATGGAGGAATTATTATTGTTATTAATTTTCTGTAAAATGACTAAATATTGAAAAACAAGTGTGATGTATCTAAGAAATGCTGCACACAATGCTGGTTTTACATGTGCAGTGACTATAGAGCTGCTAAACTTTCTTTAAAATTCGAATTTATTCAGATATGAAATATACATAATAGGATGTTATTTGCTTCCATTTGGGTGTAATATAATGAGATTAATAATAAAACACTAGCTGAAAGTTCAGCATTGTTCTGTGTCTAATTAACTTCATGATATTTTATCATCACAATTATACTTGTCTGCGTAAACTTCATAGAAATGGAACCTTAATAGCTGTAGGAGGGTAACCAGTATTTGCCATACTGCCAAATCTATTGTTTGTTCTTTTTGGGGGTTTTATATAGTTTAGCTTATGCACAGGGCAGAGCCTGGTCCAGTGTATTGTATTCTCCCTTACTCCCACTATAGTATGGCATTTAGGAAGAGAAGACATTCCATGGAAATTGGGCCACTTTTAAAAGGATTACCTTCAATAATAGTGCTGCCTGTATTGTAACCATAAGGTGTATAGACTAGTGACCAAATAGTGAGGATGTAGCCATCCCAAAGAGGTTGGACAGTCTTTTCTTTTAGACATCTCTGCATCTGTATGTACCTGTGGCTTTGCCTCCCTTAAAAAGCTGCAGAATTTCCCTGGTCTCAGCATGCTACCCTCTGCATGTACACGGCTGCAGTGCTCCTTGTCATCCATGTGGCATCACTCTCTCTCACCTCATAGTCCATCCACACTGACAGCAACAGGGAGGTGGAGGGGGAAATGAGCAGGAAGAGTCATACTGTGCTGCTGCAGCTCCTTCTATTTAGCAGAGCTCAAAAATGTAAAAAAAGATGAATGAAGGGTCTGTACATAATACACAAGTAAGTAGCAGGACTGCTTATTGCTTGATGAACATTCAGGAATTATCTATAAGGCACATGGGAAACTTATGTAAAAGAGTGGCCAACCCCTTTAAACTAAATAACCAGTAACACTGTGATATTCAAGAAAAAGGGCAATTGAAACGAAGGAACAAGATTAGTTTAAAACATTATCAATGAGCACAGTACAATTACGGCACAGTGTTGTTACGGATCTATGGAGAAGGCCATCTAAGTGCCTCTGGAGGAAGTGTAGCAGGTGTGTTGCAATGTTTGGGCGGCAATCCATTACTATGGCATTCCTAGGTGAAATCTTTTTAAAGATTTTCATTTCCTTTTGAGTGCAAATTTGGTAGCTCCACATGCGTTTCTCAATTTCACTGCATTTGGAATTTTTTCCAGCTTCCCTGTACATTGCATGAAATAGTAAATAGTGCCACAAGGAATGTCTTCATGCACCTCTGTAAACAGAAGAAATAAAAAAGTTCTGGGGAGATGGAAAAGAGGGGAGGAGGTCTAAGCCTCATGATTTATACACTCACTGGCCACTTTATTAGGTACACTTGTCCAACTGCTCGTTAACACTTAATTTCTAATCAGCCAATCACATGGCGGCAACTCAGTGCATTTAGGCATGTAGACATGGTCAAGACAATCTCCTGCAGTTTAAACCGAGCATCAGTATGGGGAAGAAAGGTTGATTTGCCTTGCTTTTGAACGTGGCAGGTTGTTGAGTGCCAGAAAGGGTGGTCTGGAGATTGGAAACGCTGATCTACTGGGATTTTATTTTCACGAACAACCATCTCTAGGGTTTACAGAGAATGCAGTACCGAAAAAGAAAAAACAGCAGTGTGACAGTGGCCAGTTCTGTGGGCGGAAAGGAGAAAATTGCATTGTTGATGCCAGAGGTCAGAGAGGACTGGGCAGCTGGTTCCGAGATGATAGATAGAACACAGGCAACAGTGACTCAAATCGCCACCGTTCAACAAAGGTAGGCAGAAGGCATCTCTGAAGCCACAGCCGCGAACGTTGAGGCAGATGGCGCAGTACTAGTTAGAGGGAAGACACACCGGGGTTTGCCACTCCTGTCAGCTAAGAACAGGAAACTGAGGCTACACTTTGCACAAGCTCATCGAAATTTGAGACAGTGACAGTAGAAGATTGGAAAAAAAAAAAAAGAAAAAAAACGTTGCATGGTATGGTTGATGAGTCTCGATTTTATGAGGATACATGCGGGATGGTATGATGTAGGGGTAAGAATTTGGCGTCAACAACATGAAAGCATGGAGACATTCCTGCCTTGTTCTGTATAACAAAGGTTTAAGGTTTGTACGTGTGCGTGTCTACTGTTCCCTCTGTGGTTTTTTGTTTTTTGTCATGGGTGTGGGGAATATTTTATTGGCAATCTTTGGCCATTGGACTAATGAGCATAGTTTTGCAACGCCAAAGCTTACTACTGAGTAATTGTTGGCTGACCTGGGTCAAGCCCGTTTATGACCAACAATGGTTGGGCTTTATCCAAACATCGGATGGCTACTTTCAGCATGGATGAAGGCGCATCATAAAGCTGGAATCATCTCAGACGGTTCTTGAACATGACAAGAGTCACGACTCAAACTCAAATGGCCTCCACAGTCACCCAGAAGCTCTAAATCCAATAAGCATCTTGGATTAATATTGTGGTGGAACGGGGAGATTCGCATCAGGGATGTGCAGCCGACAAATCTGCGGCACTGTGTGATTGCATATGTCAATAGGCGAACCAAACTCCTGGCACCTTGTTGAATTTATCAACGAAGAATGAGCAGTTTGAAGGCCAAAGGGGGTCAAACCCGTGACTAGAATCGGTTTGGAACATAAATAAAGTGGCCGGTGACTATATATCATGGCACAGGGCTTAATCATACTATGGTACTATCCCATTGATTGATTTTCTTTTTTTACATCATACTCTTCCTACCCTGGGATGGATCAATACTGAGAAAAATGGGAAGTGTTTCAGACTACTAAAGCACAACAGACATAAAACATCAAATGAACATCAAAATGAAGAAGGCACTAGGGATGGAGGAACCATGCCTGAAAGATTAGGGTGACATTAAATTTCTCAACCAGCATGAAGTACAATGTGTCACGAAAAAACAATCTCAAAATCAACTGGATATGTTAAAGCGTTCCAAAGTTATAACCACTTAAATAGACACATGTCAGATTTTAAAAAATGGTCCGTGTCAGGAAGGTGAAAAGTGGCTTCAGCGTTAAGGGGTTAAACCACTGGAAAGGTGGTTGTTGGAAATGGGCCAACTGGACTGGTAATAGTCGTTTACCACATTAACAATGCATAATATGTGTATTTATGATTCATTTAATGTTAGTGTCATTGAAAGAAAAAGTACTTTTCCTTTGAATAAATAAGTACATTTCTAAGTGACGCCAAACTTTTTAGCTGTAGTGTATATTAAATTATTCAAATTATTTTCCTATATAAATACATGGTCCTGTACCTCTTGCATCACCCTTTTTCTGCTTTTTACAGTTTAAGAGGAAAATAATTATATTATGATCGCTGTTCCCAAGAGTTTCCTGGACACTGACAATTTGGACAATTTCCGCATTGTTAAAAAATCACAAGGTCCAACAATGCGTCACCTCTTGTGGGATCTTCTACAAGCTGCAACATAAAATTATCCTGCAGAAAGTGGATAAAATGTCTCCCCTTCACAGATGAAGAAGAACACTGACCCCAATTATCAGTACAGTACCTTCCTGTGCAGCCCGCTCCATCGGTTTATATAGGTGACCCTCTGTTTCCTCATAGATATTGGGAGGGTCTATGAATTACACCAAAAATAATTTTCTCAAACCTCTCCTGGTTTTGAATCTCAACCCACAAAGCTTTAGCCTCCTTACACTGTTCTGTATCATTCACAATCACTTTTAAGTCTCTTCTGACACAGACATTCACCACCTCCCCTCATATTACATATACACATACACCACCTCCCCTCCTATTACATATACATATACACCACCTCCCCTCCTATTACATATATACATACACCACCTCCCCTCCTATTACATATACACCACCTCCCCTCCTATTACATATTGTCGAGCTTTCCCCCCCCAGGGCCAGTACTCACCTTTCCTGGCTTCGGATTCTGCAATGGTCCCATCCTGGTCCCATCCTGGTCCCCCCTGGTCGCCCGCCCGACTCTCCAAGAACTTAAAGGGCCACCCTCCTTCTAATTGGCACTGGCATTCCGGCTCTGCAACATAATCCGGCAGCTCCCAGCATCCCCTGCCAGATCTTCAAGTCTTTCCACTGAAGAGAAAGCCCTCCGTGTTTCCTGTGCATTGTCAGGTGCCTCCGTCTTTCCTGTGCGTTTCCAGACACCTCCGTGTTCCTGTGGCATTCCTGTGGTGTTCCTGTGGCGGTCCTGTGGCATTCCTGTGGCGGTATTGTGTTCCTGTGGCGGTCCTGTGTTCCTGTGGCGGTCCTGTACTCCTGTGGCGGTCCTGTACTCCTGTGTCAGTCTTGTGTTCCTGTGGCGGTCCTGTACTCCTGTGGCGGTCCTGTACTCCTGTGGCAGTCTTGTGTTCCTGTGGCGGTCCTGTATCCCAGTGGCCCTCCTGAGGTCCTGCCTACCCGAGGTCCTACCTACCCAAGGATTCTGCCTATCCAAGGTCCTGCCTTCCCTGTGTCCCTACCTTTGTTGCCACCGCGGGCCTAGTCGCACCGTGGAGCGACCTGATGGCTCCCCAACGCAGCAAGACCATCCTGCTTTGCGACGGGCTCTGGCAAAAACCAGGGGTCCACTTAGACTCCACTCCTGCCTTGTGGCTAGTACCATCATCCCCCGTGGTGCTCCAGGGAGTTCACTGACTTTTGCCCCAAGAGACTCTCCCACACCCCTGTGTGTGACATTCTGTTTGGATATTGGGGCAGATTTACTTACCCGGTCCAATCGCGATCCAGCAGTGCGTTCTCTGCGGTGGATTCGGGTCCGGCCGGGATTCACTAAGGTAGTTCCTCCTGCGCTGAAGTTCCCCGAGGCCCACTGGAATGCCCTGAAGTTCACCGGCCTATTCCTGGTGAAGGTAAGTGCAAGTCCTGAGATACTTTTTTTTTTTAATGCGGCGGTTTTTCCGAATCCGTCGGGTTTTCATTCGGCAACGCCCCCGATTTCCGTCGCGTGCATGCCAGCGCTGATGTTCCACAATCCGATCTCGTGCACCAAAATTCCGGGGCAATACAGGGAAAATCGGCGCAAATCGGAAATATTCGGGTAACACGTCGGGAAACTGCAAATCGGGCCCTTAGTAAATGACCCCCATTATGTCCAGAAACAAAAGACATGACATATCTGGCATATTTATATCACTTCTATTAGCCTTTGTCATATCAACCTAGGTCATAAAGAAGTAAAAGCTGAATGATCATATGTTACATTGATTTCTCCACCTGGTACAGTGCTTAAAGGGGTATTTCACGAAGACAAGATTCTTAAATTTACTTAGCATAACAAAACAACACATTCTCTAATTCACTGTTATTAACAAAAATACAGTATGTCACAGATATAAGTCCAACTTATTATCAGACAGATTCTTCTTATGAATAGCTTCTCTTGTCTGCACACTGCAGTGCTCTCCTCCTCCTGGCTTTCCCCTCTGCTTTACAAGAACAGCTCAGGCACAGGCACTTTCTGCCGGTAAGCAGCAGAGCTCAGAGACTTACTCTACTAACTACAGACAGATAAGGTCATTATTCAGGGGAGAGGGGAGGGAGGAATATAGCAGAGCTGACTCTGTGTGTGTTAAAGGTAAGTTAGCAGAGCTGAGAGTGTCATTGTGTTTTATATCCATCTCATGGATCTCATCATCTATTATCTTTGATCTGTCTCATCTCTCTTTCTATGTGTCAGATACTAGTAGAATGGTCAGAAGCTAAATGAAAGTGTATATAAACCCGGTGCCTTGTTAATCTAAGCACATTGTCAGCACACCTCATCTCATAGCACATAGGAATCATGAACTTTCTGCTTAGAAAGTCTCCACCCACACTCCGGAATTTTACACTGACCATCACTGAGTGATAGGAGCTAAAACAGCCATAAAACTGAATAACCTTGTAAAGTAAAGGGTTAAAATTATCTTAATTGTGTAAACATCACTAGGGGATTAAAATTTGAGAACCTTTTTTAAAGTTTAAACCCCTTTAAACGTAGAGCCATAAACCTGAGAACAGATAAAACGGCCTGGACGTAGCGTCCCATCCAGGCTCTAATATTATGCAAATTTTTAATTAGAATAAATGTTGAAACGGAGGTAGGTGTTCAGTTTTTTCCTGCAGCGACATTTTTCTGTGGGTTGGTAATTGGCAACATGTAGTATAATTAAAACCTTTTCTGTCATCTTTATTCCATTTCATAGCATGGTTAATTAAATGGTCTTTTTTTTTGTTACTTCCCTCCCCTCCTCAACAATACAACTCGTCCCTGAACCGCCCTAATCTGTACAAATGGAGCCTCATAATTATATGTTCCCTATTTCCTTGTGCCATACTTTTTTTTTACAAATTTTCAATGCAGGTCTATACAAGCTTAAAAACAGAAATGGCAAAAAAAAAAGTATTAAAAATTCAGTCCGAGGCTGGCAATTTTAAGCCACTAGTCCTCCCCCTGGTTCTGTAAATCAGCTTGGATACAATAGAGATTATGAGGCATTGTACGATTTTCTGGACAGGTATTCTCTCCTAACGTTTAATACATATGTCGGATGCACTTACTATTGCGCTATGTTATTATTTTCCACGCTCTCTATTGTATTCATTGTGCTTTCCATACAAATTGTGACGGCATGTGCATATTTAACACAGCTAAATCCCTGCTAAATTCCCTACTCTCCATTGGTTTTGGCTGAGGGAAACGTACGCAGTGTTTTATTACCATTTCAGGAAGTCTTAGTTGGCTGTCGTTGCTTATAAATGTTATACTATTTATCTGAACGGTGAGGTGTAAAAGAGAAAATACTGGAACACTTACCTCGAGATGCTGTGAGACAATGGAAAGTACATTTACAACGTCAGGGCACATACAATATATTTTTCTAACTCTAGAATCCAATGTAAATTATACCGTATGTATTATATAATAAACATAGAGACAAGTTTATTAGTATTTATTCATGGTGCTGTACATTAATAACATCCCATATATCACATTAAAGGGGTTGGCCACTTAACCTGATGATTTTTGTAATGTATGTGTAAGTGCAGGGGGCAGGATATTAGATAATTTACCAATATACATCTATTAATAGTTCTGCTTTGCTTTCTTGATATGTAAAGAGAACCCTCCTGTCTTTAACCTCATCAGCCGGACATTCCTGTCCATAAAATGGCCGCAGATGGAGGGTCATGTGATCTCTGACCATGAACAATTGTCCTGTGAAGAACTTGATCTTATATTCATGAATACTATCATAAGGTCCTGGCAGGGAGATGGATAGATAGAGATCACATGACCCTCCATCTGCGGCCATTTTATGGACAGGGATGTCCGGCTGATGAGGTAAAACACAAGAGGCTTCACTTCACATATCAAGTAAATTACCTAATGTCCTACCGACCACACTTACACACACATTGCAAAAACATCAAGTAAAGAGGCCAACCTCTTCAAGATAATAACAAATGTACATACAAAAACTAAATAGATCTGAATCAAGCGGAAGGAGGACCCTGTCAGTGAGGGCTCACAATCTGGGAGGGTAGCCGGAGTCACAAAGTGAGTTATTACAATGCAACAATATATTCCACTGAACATTATACAATGAAGACACAATGCAATTATTACGTCTTGTAGATCCTAAACAGATCAGTTTTCAGGTAATGTTTAAAGGTTTGGAAGGTGGTGGGATATTCGGACACATTTTGGAGAAATATCACCAGTGGAAAGGCGAAGCAGATATAGTAACAACACAAGAGAGTGCTAGAGAGATTGTGGTGGTTTCTCCCATTTTTGAAGCCAGAGTGTAACACAGAAGAGGTCATGATATGAGTAGGTACCGGAATATTGGGGTAATGGTGGGGATGGAAGAATAGGGGAATAATTGATTTTATTGCCACAAAAAGTATTTTGAATGGATAATGGATTAGTACTTACATAATTTCCTACCTAAGGGTCCACGGACCGCACTATTGTCGGAATATCCAACAATTTCCGATGTGCTGCATCAACGCCAGCTTTCACGCAACACAAATCGGGGTGCGGGCCGTCGGACGATCCAACGGATTCGGACAACGCGTGGGATTTAACATTCAAAATTGTGTCGCAAGCCAAGCACTTACATGCACCAGGAAGAAGAAGGTGAACTCCGGCGGACCTCAGCAGGGAAGCGCACTTGTAGGAAATTGGACGCACAATCTTAGTGAATCGTGGCAGCTCTGAATCCTCATCGGACAACGCACCTCAGGGATTGCGACGGGATGGGTAAGTAAATATGCCCCATAGTGTCTTTTTGTTCACTTCTGGTTTAATTCTGCTATAATTCACATGTGCACTTATGATCTGCACTTAGGAGAATACACTGTAAGACCAATGTCTAGTAAGACCACTAGTGTTACATTTATAAACCAAAGAACAATTAATGTCTACTACCGGGTATGAAGAAATGGGTGGAGGGGCAGAGATGAAGCAGAGAGTTTCCAGAAAACAGAAGGGAATTAGTTATGCATTCACACAAGAAAGTTACAGATACGAGACTATTGCTGGAGATGTCTGGGGCTTCTGGGACTTACTAAAGCTTAGCTGTAATCCACATCTTAGTTTTACCAACTTGTACAGTAAATAAGTTCTATCTTTTATAAAGAGAAAGTGCCAGAGGACCAGAGGACATTTCCACTTATTTTATTCTGTGGCTACATTGAATCACAATGGAGTTAATTACCTTTTTTTACACTGATCAACAGAAAAAGACCTTTTAATGTAAAAAAATATCTGGGTAAAGGGATCTACATTCATTGCTGTTCCATCTGAATGCACCTGTTCTAGTTATTATTTTGTCACTACTTTTGGCAGATGTTACAGACTTTTTTTTGTTAGGTATCTTATTCTTCTTTTCTACAAATCTAGTTAAAAGTTACATAAGGATCTGGAGCGTACAATTAACCCTTTCCTAACTATGTAACTTCATTCACAGTAGCATATTCCAGTCTTCAAACCTACTCTATGTTTACGGCTGCCCCCTAATATATCTGCATAGAGGGTCCAGAGCTGATTGTAACTTACAGCCTACGGTCTGGGTCTCCATATTAAAATATTGTTTTAGATACTAATGTTATCAGAGGTGGTTTATTACTGTCCTGGACACACCTTTGCTGCTGAAAACCATGATCTCAGGATCCTGGAAGTACAGCAGATTTTGTAACTATTTGTAAGGCTACATTCACACGATCATAGGGGGGCGTCCCCAGTAGGCCGGCAATGTACCGCTCTGTACACGGGGAAAAGATAAGGCATGCCCTATCTTTTCCCATGTTACGGCACCGTGCATCGCTATGGAGACGGGTCACCAGTCCTCCTCTCCATCACGGCGAACGTGTGTGCCCACCAGGCTACGACTCAGTGGGGATTTGTTCGTGTGAATGCAGCCTAACAGGTAACATTTGTTTGTTTGGTTAACATCATTCAGGGGGTTGATTTTCCCATAACATGTCCTATGTAACTTCATGAGGCCCCAAAAATCAAGTAGATCCACAAGGGGGGGGGGGGGGGTATTCATAATAATAATCTATATTTATATAGCGCCATCATATTCCGCAACACTTATACAAGTTCTCCCATACTAAGAAAAAAGTGTCTGGTTCTTCTGCCATCAATCATCCTCAGTGTCTGGAGAAACCAGGTGAAGTCGGGGTGTATTTGGATGATTTGGATTATTAATAATCAAGTATTTAGAGCTTTAGGAAAAAGACTTTGCTTCTAAAATGTAAACTGTGTGGTACAGAACATTGCACAATGCAATGCAAATTCCTTAACACAGGTCATGAAAAACTACCGTATTTAAAAAAAAAAATTCTGATCAGATTTGCAAACTACAACATAGTAGACGAATGTCATTTGTCAATCCTCCAGTGTATTTAACCTTTTGACTGACTTTTGAGGATAAACCCTCATATGTGTGTACTAAAAGGAGTTTTCCAGGAATTCTATAGATGGAAGTAACGGCATGGGAACCAGTAACGGGCGCAGAAATGGCAATGCTACTGGTAACGGTAACAACACTTTCTTTTTATGGTACCACTGCTTGTTACCCACAGGGTTTTGCAGAATTCCTGGAAAACCCATTTCTTGAAAACTATTTCTATTATCTGCCTTGCAATTTAATTTTCTAAGTAGTTGACACATCCGCAGGATTTTAATCTTATTTTAAGCTTTTCCTTAGCTACGGGGCAAATCATTCCAGAAATGTAACTCTTGGCAGGGCATTCCTGTTTATTTAAACTCATTTCACGGTGGCTCTGTGGTAAGCACTACAGCCTTGCAGCGCTGGGGTCCTAGGTTCAAATCCCATCCAGGTCAACATCTGCAAAGAGTTTGTATGTTCTCTCCGTGTTTTTGTTGGTTTCCTCAAACACTCCAAAACATACTGGTAGGTTGATTAGATTGTGAGGGGCTGATTTGTGTAGCGCTGCATAATCTGTGTATGCTATATAAAGGAATTATTATTATTATTGCAGGTAACTACCTCATGAAGGTGAGTGACAGAGTGATAAGAGTCATTAAAGGAAGGGACGAGTACTTGGAACGACCTAAGCTATAAATCATATTGTGATTTTGTTTACCACTTAATACCATTCACAGTTTTCATTTCCTCAATAAGAACTTATAGTAGACAATTAAAAAAAATAAAAGGAGAGAATAAGTTTAGTACTCTACCTGATTATAACGACTCAACGCTGCAATAAGTCCTGTAATTACAATGTAATGTTTCTATCAGATTTTTAATAAACCCCCCGCTTTTAACAAAGAGGACCAATTTAATTTATCATAAGGTAATGAAGGATTTGCAGGCTATATATTGTGTCTATTTTTGGCATAAAATACTATAGAAAGTTGTTCTTATTACACATATGAGCCATGATGAAGTTGTATCTGTAATTAAGATGTAGGTCTTGTTATCCTACTAACATCCATCTAGCATGATAGAAGGTGCTGGTGCACATAATCCATTGTTTGCCCTACATTTCTATGAGTTATTAGTCATGCACAATTAGGGGGGAACAGGGAAGGTGTGACAAAGTGTTTGCATATTTATGGGTGTACATAAATATATAGTACATATATAAAATATATATATAATATCTGTTTTATATAATTTTTAAAGGGATTGTCCAATTTCAGCAAATAAAGGTTGTTTGTAAAATGAAAAGCTGCACAATTTTCCAACATATTTTCTTTATCAATTCCTTGGGGTTCTCTAGATCTCTGCTTTCTATAGGAAGCGTCACTGTTTGCTTTCATTAGATAGAAAACTGTCCCTGGTCATGTGATGTCACACAGGTGCACCTCTTGTTATATCCCTGGTCATGTGATGTCACACAGGTGCACGTCTTGTTATATCCCTGGTCATGTGATGTCACATAGGTGCACGGCTTGTTATATCTCTGGTCATGTGATGTCACATAGGTGCACGCCTTGTTATATCCCTGTTCATGTGATGTCACACAGGTGCACGTCTTGTTATATCCCTGGCCATGTGATGTCACATAGGTGCACGCCTTGTTATATCCCTGGTCATGTGATGTCACATAGGTGCACGCCTTGTTATATCCCTGGTCATGTGATGTCACATAGGCGCACACCTTGTTATATCCCTGTTCATGTGATGTCACACAGGTGCACGTCTTGTTATATCCCTGGCCATGTGATGTGAGACATCAGACAGTGATCATGTGACATCACATGACCAGGGATATAATGAGCCATGCACCTGTGTGACATCATATGACCAGTGTAGGATTCTTATCCACTGAATGTTAGCAAAAAGCTTAGTTAAGGTCTCAGTTTGGAAGGTTGCTGCTCCTTGCTGTACTGTTCTTGCTCTCCAACATAACATAGCCCCTGATTCTCCCAGTGTTCTTGTGGGCGTAGCCCAGAAGATAGCGCACAATATGCAAGAAATAATGTTTGAAGCAATGATCACTCATGCAAAAATTAATGTGTTCCTGGCAGAGCCCTCCTTACTCATTTTTACTTTCTTCATTTTTGATTACTAAATCTCTTTCTAAAACTGACCATGAAATACAGATGTAAGAGGATAATTTAGTTTGAAAAGCATGGTATGGAGGAACAAGTTTGAGAATTATCCAAAAGATCCATACAATGGACCATGATGGTTAACATATTGGATGCTAAAATGTCAGTTATGGACACCCAAAATGTTTTTGACTTGTTAAAATTGATGTATAAGCTTTTATTTTCTGACTGTAGATTATGTTGCTATGTTCTGCTGTGCTGTTTTGTTGACAGCATTTAGTGATATGCTTTACAGCAGCCTCATGGCCATCGGCAACGATAGACTGGACTCTTTGAGGCTTTTGGGAGAGTTTTGTAGGTATGTTCTGTGCCATCACTAACTGTCTAGTGATAAAATTATGAGGGGGGGGGATTTATCATGACTAAACCCAGTGGGGGAGATGAGTCAATCTGTCTATGCCAACGCACTGAAGTAATTTACTCCTGAAACCATTTTAGGCTGTAATGTGACTCATACAAAAAAGGGGTAGTCGTAACTAGGGGGCGTGTCCAGGCAGGAAATAGCTTGTGCGCCAAAAAATTCAGTCTGTTCACCTGAAAAAATTCTATATTGTGGTGCAGCAAACTAGACAAAATAATAGGAGGAGCAAAGTACAACTCACCAGTCTTATACTGCACCAGAAAAATTATCCAGCATCAGACACAGGGATTAATCTGGTGCAGCAGAGAATGGTCTAGTCACACTATGCACTGGGCTAAAGACCGACATATTAATACATCTTTACCATTGTGTCCCAGTCATGAACCTCCCGCTGCCAGCCCAGTTGAACTCTATGTCAGATCCTACGGGTCATAAAATAATAATAACAATAATATTAATAATAATACAATGCCAGAATGTTGGCATGATCAATAGCAAGCACTCCTTGGTAGAGATTCACAGCCCCAGCCCCCTCCCTGCTCCTCCATCCCCCTTCTCCATCCACTTGATATGACATAATGCCATGGGTGGCGCTGGGGCGGGGGGTACTTGTGTTCAAAGCTTGCTAAACTGTGTTTTCCATAAAGGTTTTATCTTCCATTGTAATCATTGCTGTCTTCTTTGTGTGTTTGTGCTGTAAATAATGGGATGGCTCCTTCAGTCCTTACCCATCATTACTGATTTTTTTCTGCAATAACATGTCATATGATTATATGATATCATGTGACCACTGCAACCAATCACAAATTTTTGAAGTGCATGTTAACATCACCATTGATGCCAGTGATGCAGCGAAATGCACATGCAATGTAAACATTTGCAGGGACACCTAAGAAATAATGCTTAAGAGGTTGGGGGATTTATAGGGTTAAAGGATTATTTCTGGGTATTTTCATTTAATTTAATTAATCTGCCATATAAATACATTTCTTCAATTGTGTGCTATTAAATAAAAAGTGAAGATAATTTCCCATATATATAGATATAGGAAATGGCAGTCCTTGGATACGACTACCCGTGCACTCTGGCAGTGGTGGCCAGACATGTGCTATTGAGGTGACTGACTACCTGGATTAAGCATTCATTACCATTTCATATGCAAAATCTATTTTTTTCTTTGGATAATCCCTACACCAGCGGTGATCGTATCCAAAGACAGTTGTCCTCCATTTTTAAGGGACCATATGACAACGTTTATAGGAAATTCTCTTCACACTGGACATTTTTTAAAATAACATATAGTTGAAGACTGTATGTAAAAGGTACACGAATTATACTAAATCTGAATGCCCGGATGAGAATACCACTTTAAGGCTTCATTCCCACATATATCTTCTTGCTTTTGTACAGCTAGCACACATCATGATTTACCTTTATATGGGCTCATTCACAAATCCATGGATTGACATTAGCGCATACCTGCCAATGACACACAGGAAGCAAACAACGGACCACAGGACCGAACATTACATGATGTGTGTATGAAGCGTAAAATTAATCATTTCTATAGTTTTATTCCATTATTCCCTTAAGCCCTATTGTTTTTTGTTATCCAGAAATATCCCTCGTTTCATTCAATTCCACCAAAACATTTGTTGTATCATGAATTCTAATCATCTCATGGCCTAAAATCTGGGATTATTATAATTCTACAGAAGGAAGATGTGACAATGTTACAATGACCACATGCCGGGTCCACCCTTTTTTGCTTCCTTTCTTGCGGCTCAGCTGCCGTCTCTGTTTCTCTAATGAAAATAAATCTCCCTCCGCACAGAAGGTAAATAAGACTTAACAAGAAGAACTGATGGGTGTGTGAACAGAAGATAATAGTCAACACCTCCCCAAGCTTAACTTATTTTTAGTTTTTTTTTTCTCCTGCTGATTATAAGTTTTCTTAATTAAAGATGTATAAAAATAAATTGCATATGTTCTGTTCCGCAAGTTCCAACTTAATATAGGTTCTCTAAATCACCAAAGAAGAACTTCTAAATTATTGAAAACTTTTTCTAATAGAGAGAATTTGGATCATGTCTAGTTTAATCTTGTTTTTTAATTAAAAATTATTCAAATAATTATAAAAGTTGTTTTGACTTGCATTTGCCTTTAATTCCCAACAGTCCTTGAAAGGAACCTGTCAGGAGGAATTGGGACACTAAAACACTCTGAAGTCTTTATGGACCCATAGTTTTTTTTCTCAATGAGTACTCAATGTCATTTTTGTCCAGGCTTGCAAAAAAACAAAAAAAAAAAACCATTGATAGTTACCCTGGCTTGCTGCTCTTAGCTCCTGCACAATCATGCAGTGAATCATGCATAGGGCAGCGTACATACACTGTAGGTTGTGGGCATGCTCAATGAAGGAGGTGTTTACTACATCGGCTTCATTGTAGCTGCATGCAGCTATTTCATAGGATCGATCTATAGGTAGGTATAACTGCTTATTTTATTATCAGTACAGATGAATATAATATAGGGCTTTTAGCAGCACTAAACCACAGGCCAAAAGTACCTGTAGTTGCCTTAGTGCTGACCCTGATGAGACCATTTTAAAGCGGTTTTCTGGACTAAAAATATTGATGACACATAAAATAGGTTCTCAACATAAGAGAATAAAACAGTCTGCTTCCTGGTCCATCCTCTTTATCCGGTGCTGAGCACATCTGATCTGCGGGGCTTGTAAGGGGTTTGCCCATTAAAGGAAATTCTCACATTTCCATCCATTAGTCATGTTTATACAATGAAGATAATTTTTAACCCCTTACTTTACAATTTTATTCAGTTTTATTGCTGGTCAGTGTAAAAAGTGTTGGCGGGGATTCTCTAAGCAGAAATATTGGGGCACATTTACTATGCTCCGTGCGCCGGTTTTCTGTCGGATTTTGCATATTCTCTCTAGTGCAAACTGCTTGCACGGGTATTTAAGAAAAGTCTGCTGATAGGGTGGAAGGAGGGAAGCTCTGTGATATATACATTTACATGATCTGTGGTAAAAGGCAGAGTAAATCCTGACAGGACTCCTAGAAGAGAACATGAGAGTCCTGATGATCCCGCCCTCACACAATGATTGACAGCTCTCAGTGTACACACACAGCTGTCAATCACTCTTTATTAACGGCATATTTCAGGCCTTTCCTGAAAGTCTTATCAAGATGTCTTCTGCTTTTTACTTACAAATGAGAGCTTGGCTTATATCTCTCTATCATATCCAGTATTTAGATATAGCATTTTAAATCACAGCTTCACTTTTTGTAGCTAGTAAATGACCAAGCAAAATAGATTTCAGGAATGCAATTTCTTAGGTAGCTGAATATGTTATTTAGAAGAGAATCACGGATCAATGCAAAGTTTGAGCTTCAATTGCAAATCCAATTAATGGAGATATAAACTCCGAAAAAAAACAAATGACTGCACTGTTATATTTTTATGACATCAGTAAATTGGCCATGCAAGCAAGTTGTGAGTAAAAGGATGGAAGAAGCAGGTGTTTTCTGGGTCACTAAAGTTGGTCTAGTCCTTGCCAATTCATTTTTGGAAGAAATTGGCAACTTTATAAGGTACATGAGGGAGTCCTTACTATGCTCTGGAGGTAGATTTCTGGAAAAGATGACTTGAGTATATAATTTTATATCACTGTAATAGTATGAAAGAGTGGTTTCACAATACAGTAATTTCTAAACATAAAAAAACACACTGGGTGCTGCTTATAATGCCAATGAAAGCGACTTGCCATAACACGTGCAAGAATAGGACCCATAACTTACGGACGGCACATTCATGGTGCATGCACAGTACCTTGAACGTACCCAATGGGGCACGTTAGGAATGAACGGCAAACGGGTTATGCACATGGGGAAAGATAGGACATGTCCTATCTTTTCCCTGTGTACGGAGCGGGGAACGGCACTGTATCGCTCCCTGCGGCCATTGCCATCTGTTGGGGATGTATGTGTGGCCACACATACGTCCCCCATACGTTCGTCTGAATGACCCCTTACAATGTAACACCTACATAACCCCAGAATAACATATACTGGATGCCATGGTGCCTTCACAATAACCCATTACACATGGTTTGAATTATATTGGCCAGGGTTTTGTATGGTGGTGTGCCTTTTTACATTTGTTTCAGTTTCTTTTGCACATTTTAATTTCTTAATTTATTGTTCAACTCCAGATCCATATCCCAAAGTTATTATTGCTAAATTCAGATCGATATAATGTTTTCTTGCCATGTAATGCAAGTCCTGCGCACATTTTATGCAAATAAGTCATCATGTATTTTGATGAATTCTTCATACCTCGGTTTTGTGACCTTCATGGCTTATTGAGTATTATTTTATTCTGTAATCAGATGCAAATCGCTGCATGATTGTCCGACACAATTCAGGAAAACAACCTCCAACTAATAACAGTATCGTAAGTCGAATTTCTACCAACTCCCAGAATAGATGTTAGTATGTAGAGGGCGTATTAGTTATATTGACCCATTTTCTTTTTATTATAGTATATTATTCTATTAATTGAAGCTTTTAGGTTACTACTATAAACCTGGGGTCTAAAAACTGGCCGACACTAAATTTAGAATTGTATATGGAGACAGAAATTCGTCCATGAAATTATTTAAGAAGTATTTTCTTTGAGGATGTCATGAAATGTAATTTTCTGGCTGCTGCTGTTCAGAAGATATTGGTACAGTTTTAGAATCATTGCAAAAGCGGCATAATAAGAGGTTGCTGTGTTAAGTTTCCCGATGATATAATCCAGAGTTGTTCAATAAAATAAGCCTGGTACTCCATGAAATAGATTATTACAACTGGGGCTGAAGGTTTCTTTCTTCATTTTGCAGGAATAGCCGATGCAATGAAATAGCGATGAACATCCATTCCATTGAAATTGAGATGAAACACATTTGACTGAAATAGTGATGAGTACACATCCAAACATCCCTGAACAAAATGTATGATAACATAAAAAAATGTTACTTAGGTTACCGTAGAACGACCAAGAATATTTTAATATTCCAATAAAATGATTACCAACATTATATGCAGGTTGCAATACTGAGAATTCAATCTACTATCAAATCAGCAGCAACATCCTTTCCAGGTATGAATATTTTATCCAAAGAGGAGGCCAGAATCGTAAAGGACATCTACCACCAGGAGTAAAGACTGTATGAAAATGAACCTGAGGGACCCCAGGCTTCATTAACACCTATGGAGCCTGGAGCCCCTCAGTCTCATTTGCATACAGTCCTTCATTCTTTTGGTAGATGCCCTTTACGCCAACGGTCATACATAGAAAAAGACATAAAGGGAGTCTACCAGCTCCCTAAGGCTTCATGCACACTGCCAGTGCTCGCTGTACCGTAGCATGGCGGGCACACGGCAGCGCGCGGAGAGAGGAGGTGAGCGCTTCTCACCCCGCCCCTCACCATAGGGATGTATGGCGCACGGCACCGTATTCCGTGAAACGATAGGACATGTACTATCTTTTCACAGGGTACTTAGTGGTACGTGCGCCCATTGCCATCTATTGGGGATGTATATCGTCCGTATATACATCGCCCATATATACGTCCCCAATGTGGCAGTGTGAATGTAGCCTAAGTATTATAATCTACTGGTAATTGGAATAATGTAATATAATCTGTATGCTAATCTGGTCTTGTCTTTGGAAACCGGGGCACTGCTTACCTGGATCAGTACTCAGTACCCTCTACCGCAGATAAGCAGTAGATTAGTCTTGCAAGAAGGTTCTAAGGAAATGGCTTGGGTGCTCCAAGTGCCTCATTAGCATAAGGATTAAACTAGGAATATATTGGAAAAGGCAAAATAGACAGGAAGAATAAAGATATTTTGTAAATCACAGTGCATTTCTCTATAACATGCTGTCAGCAGATTTTAATACTTGATAGAGGGGATAAACTCCCTATCAGTTGACTGGTATATGCAGCAGGGTAAGTATATTTATTCTTTTATCTTCCCCATGACCAAACCCCCCATGAAAGTGTCAAGGCATTAAAAGAAAACAGAAGTCTAGGACAAAAGAACTTTTAACTGATACCCAAAATCTGCTTCACATCTGTGTCATTAAATTGGAAAAAAAAACCCTTCTTTTTGGAACATTCAGAGAATGAGCCTGTATTATCCATATTACCATCTGTGTCACATAATTCACTGGCAAGCGACTCCCATCCATAGAATGTCATTATCTCCTCCTAATTGAAATAAATTTAGCTGATAATATTAGACATGGTGGTAATCAAGATACATTTTCTGGAACTGGCACCATTTCCTTGATCAATGTTTTCTATTAATTTTTCACTGTGTGAATCTGGAAATGTAAGGCAGAATTAAAACACACAACTATTCTCTTCGGTAGGAATCATCGCATTGTTGGGACTAAAAAATAATAAAGATGTCACTTATTCACTTTCATAAGAGAGATATGAATACATTTTAGCTCATTTAGTTTTGCCATGGTTTTTCCATGCCAGTTCTACACACAAGGCTTGTAAAATGTTGTAGTGCAATCACAATGCCAGCTATAGGAATATCACTGGAAGGCAAACTGCAGGGTGTCCTATTTACTATAATGGAAGCTGATGCTAAAATAAGATCTCAAAGGTCATTTTTCTATAGGTGAGTTATTTGTCTCTGTGTGTATACATTATTCAGTGTCCTCTACTTCCAGCTGATCAATGGAGCTACACTCAAACAATCACTATCCTATGTACAGGGGGTCCCCTACTTAAGGACACTCGACTTATAGACAAGCCCTAGTTACAGACGGATCTCTCTTAAACCAACATATTTACCTCTCCATAGATAATAAATAAAACTGTACCGGGATAACCAAAATAGAATCAAAGAAATTTAAAAACTTAAATGAAATCTACCATCAAAAATAAGCATGATAGACCAAAAACACTTACTCATAGATCCAGGCACTGTGACTTTGGTAATCTTCTTATATTTGTTATCTATGGCCTCATTAACTTTCAAAATTATGTTAATGAGCCTGCAGAGCTGTGGGGACATTACCAGATCCCCTCAGTTTCACATTGTGTTACAATGAACAGAACAGGTCTCCCCCATCCCCCTGTTCTCTTCTTCCTCCCTCTACCTGAAGTGCAGGGGGAACGTAGATCTGCTCTGGTAGATAGCCTGTGAAGCTATATCACTGAGGGGCTCTGAAAATACCCACCAAAGACCCTTATTAGAATAATTATAAAAGTCGATTTTAGAAGGAAGGAGGCCATGGATAGCAAATATAAGAAGATTACCACAGTTATGGTGTCTGGATCTATAAGTAAGTGTCTCTGATTATCATAATGGATTGTGATGGTAGATCTGCTGTGTGACTAGGCAGTTGCCTATTGGGAGGGTCTGGAAAGGAGCAGTTCCCCCCACCCTTGGGGAACAGCTTCTCCATGTGACCTTTTCAAATATATGAAAACACCCATCACTGGGCTTAGCGACGCCCCCTGCTCCTCTACAGCCAATCCCGAGTGATGGGAGTTATTCATATATTTGAAAAGGTCACATGTTTCCCAAGGGTGGGGGGGAACTGCTCCTTACCAGACCCTCCCTTTTGGCAACTGCCTAGTCACACAGCAGATGCTAATGAAAGGTACAATATAACATATCTTTTTTTCTGTAAAACCTATTTTTTATACAAAAACACTTTGGCAGTGTATGTACTATGCTCTGTGGGGACTGGGGGAATGCTAAAAATGGGTCTCCTGGTGACAGGTTCCCTTTAAGTCAAATTTTGAGATCTCCAAAGAAATTTTTTTCTGTAGAAAAAGGTAGAAACATGAACAGTAAATGGAACTGTAGTTAAAGCCATATAATTGAGCTATCCTCATAAAATGGTGGAATTGGTTTCTACTGATTCCAAGACCAAAACGTAGCTCAAACAATACGGGTCTTGTTACCTATTGATCTACTGGAGGAAATTTATGAGACCAGAATCCATTGACTTCATCATGCCAGTGGCCAAACAAATCAATATTAATTGTAATAATGGACAGGACTGAATAAAACCAGTTACTAGCAGATCAATGCTGCGCAGCAAAGATAAGTGCCACTGTTTATTTATGTCATCCCAGAATAACTCTGACTTATGAATGTTTCTTTGTTCTTCACTTCTAAAGGCTGTATTCATTAGGGAGAGATGTACAGGAGAGTCGCCGAACATGGAGAAACTGCTTATGTATTTTAACATTGGCTGTAAAGTCTCCTGAGATCTGCTTTCCTTTCCTTATGTAGTGGATACTTTAATCCTTTTTGCGCTAATGGTACATTAGTAGCAATTAGAACAGTTTACTTAACCGTCATGTAAAATTTACTTCTACAATGGCGCATGGATTTTTCTATCACGCACAGGTTACAGAGAACATCTTACGTAAATATGAAAGTTCAGCTTTCATGATAGACACGACTTGATATGTTCATAGAGGACACTGTAGACATTTGTAAATGCAAGGTTATTGAGTGCTAAAGATAAGCGGATCTATTAGTCCATTTTTAGATTGATGTCTATCTGGCACTGAATCAAATCCAAATATTATCTGATTCGCTTTGGATAAACTGATGTTGTTCCATAGTTGGTATACGAACCCCTCTAGTCTTATGAAAAACAGTTTATTTTTTAATTTTTAATAAGGTCCCAGCTAACATTTTTTTGTGTTAGGGTTAGTTTTGGGTTGGAATTAGGGTTGAAGGGGTTTTCCCATGAAAGAAAATTCTCACATCTCAATCCCCTAGTGATGTTCACACAATAAAGATCATTTTAACCCCTTACTTTACAATTTTACTCAGTGTTATTGCTGTTTTAGCTCCTATCACTCCATTGGTTGCTCAGTGCAAAATCTCAGGCTGTGGATGGAGCCTCTCTATGCAGAAACATTATGATCCATCTAGTTCTGTGGGGTGACAATGTGGTTAGATTATCAGGGTACAGGTGTATATACACTTTCATCTGACTTATGGCATTGTACTAACACACTGACACATAGAAAGAGATGAGACAGATCAGAGATGCATGACATGCATGAGATTAAACAGAGGCATGACAGACTTTTACGCTGTTACACTTTTAACTCTTTTTTTTTTTCAAAAATTTGGGCCTCCCCCCCCCCCCCCCCCTTCCTTGTAGTTTTTAGTTTGAAGCCTCTCTCTCTGCTCAGGATGTGCTGACAGTACATGATCAGTGAGTGTCTCTGAGCTCCGTGCAGGGGGCGTGACTACAGGCTCAGAGCAGAGAGAAAGACAAAAATCTCAGCTGCACGATCTCACACAAAAATCCAAGATGGACCATAAGTCAGAAGTCACAGGGATGTGTCTAGGGGCAACTGAAATTGTATATACCAGGACTGATAGAGACAGGTTGGACTTATATCTGTGAAATGCTGTATTTTTGTTAATAACAGTGAATTAGAGAATGTCTTATTTTGTTATCCTGAGTACATATAAGAAACTTGTCTTTGTGGGAATACCCCTAACCCTAATTCTAGCCATAATAACCTAACTCTAATCAAGAAAATTGTAGGAAATCAACAAAATTAGATAGAACTTTTTTTTTAATTGAACGTATCTTCATCTAATCAAATTTTGAATCATTTGCTCATTTCTATAGAGTGTGGACCCTGTCCTATGGCACAAAGTGTATCCTGGGCCATTAAATAATCAGTAACATATTAAGAAATGGGAAGTAAAAAGAATTTTAGAAACTTTGTAATGTATAAAGGTTGAACTGCTCTCTACTGGAATGAACTGCACCTGAGAATGAGTAACAAATTATAAAATGTATATCACAAAGATTTTAGATTGTAACTATTAGGAGAATATTTGTATGCTAAAATTATAATTATTTACTAATAAACTCCAGAAATATGTAAAACCGAGGAGGTATTTTTCAAACTGAATAGTAGCTTTAAGGAGAAATTTTATTGCATGTCTTTTATGAATATGCCATTACTGAGCTATTGCCAGGTTGTATTCAGAAAACATTTTTTTTCGATTTTGAGTTTACTTAAAGTAGCCATTTTTTGCTTTATCTTATAGACTTAAAAACATAATTTTATAGCACGGTAATTACTGAAGCTTTCACCTTGAGTCTAAGGCTGTTAGCTAGAATTCACCAAATGTATGTTCTACACAGCACAGCTTAAAAATAAACGTTTCACTTTTAATGTATATTAAAGTCAGTATTACACAGCCATTAATGTTCAGCGCTTGATTTGTTCTCAAAAATTGCTGGCATGACAGCCAGTAACTGTAGTTTTCCTGAATCCAAGGAGACTGGAACAACATTGGTGAATGTCCCTCAGTAGTATTTGCTAAGGACTTTCTCTTCAGTAGCTAATTCCCATAAGGCACGTGGAACAACAGTATTGGCCCTAAAGTTATTTGCTATCGTAATGAAGAGAGTAACAGTAAACTATAAACTATAGGCCATAAAGCAAAGAAAACAGTATACATTTAGACACCTTCACAAATTATATAAGCCTCATAAAAGGGGACGTTAAAAGGGACTGAGGAGAGAGGGTTAAACAGTGGGATACTATCCAGACAGTTTAATAGTATATTTAGAGTATGACCAGGGAAGCCACCCGCAACAATACTCTGATCATCCTTATCAATCTTGTTTGTATATTGATTGTCATTTTTCATATTCAACCTTAAGTCCCCACAGTGAAAGTTATGAATGAAATAAAACAAAAAGTTGCTGATTATTATTTGACCACTTTAAAAGAAGCAAATCGTTAAACCCCAGTATGGCATTCTAAAAAAATTAAAAACTGTCCAGCAAACACACACAATAAAATTGTAAAGTAGTGACTAGAATAACAAAAATTTGTCAATACAACTCAACCAGCACGAAACAAAATTATACAGGTAAAAACCTCCGTTTTTCAAGTTTTGCACTCTTACATGATCTGCAACGCAAGTGCGAAAAAGGCCTTAGACTGTCTGTACAATCCCTGGAAACATTCCTCCGGGCCGTTACATAAACTCCAGTGTGATGTCTATGCTCTCGTAAAATAAAGTACTCTACCTGCCATTGTACTATATTGTAAGGTTATTGTGAAGCGATTCCTGCATGGCTTAGTATTCTGGGTCATTACATAAGGCTGACAAGCTGTTGTCCAACAATGAAAGTGGGAGCACAGGTTAAAACTTGTTCTTACAATGCAGCTAATTGATTCTTCAGCCGAGTCAAAGCTTTTATATATCCCTATTTACAGGCTGCCTATTATGCAATAAACAAGGAGATTTCTTCCTCCAATGTTCAGGTGCTTATCTTTAATGAGTTAAGAATCCTGCCAGCTTTCCTAAGGACTTGAGATCAATAAATGATTAAAGACTATTTTTCATCCAGGCTTGTGTTTGACAATGGCAGGCGTAATTTTTGGCCTTGGTTCGGATGCACATATATTTCAGTCTAACATAGAGTAAGAGGCATTGATTCAAGAGGCTGTGGAAAAGCCTTAGAACAACACAGAGAGGACAGACATGAATAGAGGTGGGGCTGGGAAATGTGCAAACCGGCAACATACCAGCTGATGTTTGGAGTTGTTGATGGAAACAATATCCAGGACTGTATTTATGGCTATCCTAGGCAGTAGACCTGAATAGGCACCTATTAAAGACCCATTCACACTGGACAGCTATTGTCTTGATTTTCTGAACAATAGTAATGGCTATAGGTCACTATTAACTTAGGAGAAGGTCAATAATAAATTTTCGATTGTCGATTGCCAAACTGCAAAAAGAATCATCAATGATAAGATTGATAAATAAAAAGTGATGTTAACAAAATGCATAAAGATTACCCCAAAATAGTAATATAAACAGTCACCTTTAGACGGTAAATGGATATCCAGATTTTCCACATACCTCTAAGGGGTTATAAAAGGACAATAATAATAATTTATTATTGACTTTCTAATAGTTTTAGTCCCTTTTTTTGTTTTCCTTGTTGTGTCTGTTGCACCACAATATTGGTCCTTTTTTGACACACATATTTTTTTTTTGGTCACTCGATTTGAAATCCCGACACTTCTCCCGCTTGTAGCTTCCCGACAATTTTTTTGGTGCAACTTATGTTGCACACTGCAAAAAGTTGGTTTACGGAGTTCTATTTCACCTTCATGAATGTTGAGTACTTCAGTCCATTTTCAGTTGTGAGCCAATTTATTAACCCCTTGCGCCACAACATCCCAACATTGGTGGGCAATACGTCCATTCATATGGATAGACGTATTGCCCATTGAAATGCATGTGTGCTATCCATAACAAATGGTACAGTACAGGTAGCATACAACCAGACAAAGTATGTAAAACTAAAATATAGCAAAAATAGTATGCTAAAGTAAAACACATATCTGTGATTACTGCTTACCAACTAAAAGCATACTGTGTTTAAAATAGCTAAACATACAATATTACATTCAACTCTTAACATAATGTTGGCTATATCACACTACAGGAAGTCCCTGAGTTACATACAAGATAGGTTCTGGAGGTTTGTTCTTAAAGGGGTCTTCTCATCTGGGCACTCAAATTCAGTTTCATTAATCTGCCATATGTAAACATTTCTTCAATTAGATGTTATTAAAAAAAATGTTTCTGTGTGAAGATAATTTCTCATAAATGCAGCCATGTTGTCCCTTAGAAACGAGATAGCTTCCTCGGATATGGCCACCTCTGCTGGATTGAGTGCACAAAGAAACAAAAGGTTATTATATATAAAATGTCCGGGAGTTACTCCAGGTCCCGCAGCCACCCTGTGGTAATGATTGCTGAATCCTGGTGGTCCGGCAGGACTCTATAGCGCATGTCTGGCCACCGCTGCCAGAGTGTGACGTGGTCGTATCCGAGGAAGCTATCTCGTTTCTAAGGGACAACATGATTACATTCATGAGAAATTATCTTCACACAGGAAAATTTTTTAATTAACATCCAATTGAAGAAATGTTTACACATGGCAAATGAATTTAATTAAATGTAAATGGCCAGATGGGAATACCCCTTTAAGCTGAATTTCTATGTAAGTGGGAACTGTATATTTTATCATTGTAACCCCAGACAAATGGATTTTAACAATGTTGGATTGTCATAAGAACTGGGATTAACAATCAATCTTAATTGTAGACACCTTTCATAACTGTTTTTGCAACAGGTATTCTGTGATTGGTTGCCACGAGCAACAAGAACAGTTCTGCTCTCAGGCACTTCTGATACATACGTATTAGTATATAGTGTTAATCTAGAGACAGAAATATGCTAAAAATCTGTGATATATCACTACTGACTACCGTTCTCATTCATAAACATTATCGCAACGTGATCGTAAAATATAAAACTTTACTCTCTATATATGTGAAGCTGCTGGTTCTAAACATTGAACATATTACTTTGGTGAATAGCAGGACGTATATTATATCATTAAGTATCGGGTACATGAGCTTTAAGACCCTTGTGACACGTCATGTGCACCTTGTAGCTATGATACAAACCCTCCAGCAGTCATAATGTTGAAGATTACAGCACATTGGGGGGAATTATAAACGCACTTGCGCCACAATTCTGGTGGTTTTGCGCCAAAACAACTCTCTAAAATGCCTTGCACTACAGTTATCAAGGCTTTTAGACCTTTTTTTTAGCACTTTTCCGACTTGTCCGATTAAGAGGCGTGGACTTTGGGAAAATGGCCGTGGCCTCGCAAGAAAGGGGTGTGGCTGGCAGTTAATCGCCCCTGCGCCCAAAGGTCTAAAGTAGGAGCCAACAGTCTTATACTGCTCCAGAATTTATCATCACATAATCTGGCACAGCAAAAGACTAGTGTTTTCCAGCTAGAAACTGGCAAACCTGACACAATGTTAAATCCCACCCCGAATGTGTGGTATAACAGGACGTAAACACATTGTACATTTTTTATGCAATAAATGAATCTACATTGGACATAGTTGTAGCAGCACCTCTCTCCACATTTTGCTTTAACCTCCCATTGTCCTATGGGTCAACTAGAGTCTGGATGTTTGTCTAACAAGGTTTTGGGTAGAAGGCTCTGCTACTCTTTCTGCTTGCCTTAATACTCTTGATCTCAGGTCTGTAACTACAATCTTGCATTTGAATCTAAACTCTTCTCTTTCCAACAAAATTTGATCCCAACCCAAAAAACCTGGGAATTTGCTCCATAATGTTGAAGGACACTACTGTGATTTAATATACACTTTCTGTCTTAGACTATTACGCATCGAGGAGCTGTCAGACAGGTAATGAATTTGTCAGTTCTGACCTTAAGACCGCCATTGATCGGCACTGTCTTGCGCAAAGACAATTGTCTACATCACTCTTACATACTCGATGAATATTTCACTTTACTAACAACAAAGCAAATTCTCTAAGGTATATGACAATATTCTTCAAACAAATGTCACCTGCTATATGGACAATTTATCAAGATCAACAACCAAGACAAAAAGATGGACTCCAGGCACAATAATGACCCTGAACACCACAAAGATACCCTTAAAAGGAAGAACAATGTCCTAGAAAGAAGAGAGGACAGACAGTCATACTACTTATTTTGCAGGGGAGGTTGAAATTGTTTTCCTATTTGTCCATATTTAATGTGACATATATTGCTTCTGCACTAATTTTTAATCATGCATGCCGAAACACTTTATAGATGAGTATACAAATTATTAGAGATGAGCGAACATACTCGTCCGAGCTTGATGCTCGTTCGAGCATTAGCGTACTCGAAACTGCTCGTTGCTCGGACGAATACTTTGTCTGTTGCACCTAATTTATGCAGTGTCGGCGCCACAATATTGGTCCATTTTTGACACACATATTTTTATTTTTGGTCACTCGATTTGAAATCCCGACACTTCTCCCGCTTGTAGCTTCCCAACAATTTTTTTGGTGCAAAAAGTTGGTTTACAGAGTTCTATTTCACCTTCATGAATGTTGAGTACTTCAGCCAATTTATTAACCCCTTGCGCCACAACATCCCAACATTGGTGGGCAATACGTCCATTCATATGGATAGACGTATTGCCCATTGAAATGCATGTGGCTGTATGCTATCCATAACAAATGGTACAGTACAGGTTAATAGTATGCTAAAGTAAAACACATATCTGTGATTACTGCTTACCAACTAAAAGCATACTGTGTTTAAAATAGCTGAACATACAATATTACATTCAACTCTTAACATAATGTTGGCTATATCACACATACGAGATAGGTTCTGGAGGTTTGTTCTTAAAGGGGTATTCTCATCTTGGCACTCAAATTCAGTTTCATTAATCTGCCATATGTAAACATTTCTTCAATTAGATGTTATTAAAAAAAATGTTTCTGTGTGAAGATAATTTCCCATAAATGTAGTCATTCTGTCCCTTAGAAACGTGATAGCTTCCTCGGATACGGCCACCTCTGCTGGATTGAGTGCACAAAGAAACAAAAGGTTATTGTATATAAAATGTCCGGGAGTTACTACATGTCGCACAGCCGTCCTGTGGTAATGATTGCTGAATCCGGTTGGTCCGGCAGGGCTCAATAGCACATGTCTGGCCACCACAGCCAGAGTGTGACGTGGTCGTATCCGAGGAAGCCATCACGTTTCTAAGAACCAACATGACTATATAAAGCAGCACATGTGAACATAATAAAACATAACCTTTAATAAGTTACAATTAAAAGTGAATATTAGGTCCTGTATTCCAGTATAAGTAAAAAAGCTGAATGACGCTGCACAGCCATAAAGATATATAATCACTTGAAAAAATATATTGAGACCTCTGGGCAAGTTTACCAAATGACAACTGGTACATGTAGTCCTCTGGGATATACAAAAGTAAATACAATGTTAGTTATCTAAGAAGCGTGCGCCAGCTTTCAGACTCGCAGCCCTGCTACGGCTGGGTCAGCTGTGGGATCGGCCACTGCCCCCCACTCTATACTTCTACTTAGAAAACGAGGAGAAGAACCTTGATTAACAACAGATACCGTCTATCCCCTGATGAACCCAATAATAACTGGGGGGAAACGCGTCGGGACGGGATACATCTCTGTACCCTGATACATCTAGGGACAGTATAGTGACCAGGGCAAGCATGGGACCGTCCTTGTTAGGGCGGGAGCAACTTTGACTGGGGCATAGGAACAGCTATACTAGGGACTTGGACATCTCCTGTTATCCTGTCGGTTTCATTGGTGATCGAGCCCACTTCAGGACTTGGTGAGAGTGTTCCAATTTCTTCCTATAAATTTTGTGGTTATGCTGATCATTAACATATGCTTCTTAGATAACTAACATTGTATTTACTGTTGTATATCCCAGAGGACTACATGTACCAGTTGTCATTTGGTAAACTTGCCCAGAGGTCTCAATATATTTTTTCAAGTGATTATATATCTTTATGGCTGTGCGGCGTCATTCAGCTTTTTTACTTGTACTGGAATACAGGACCTAATATCCACTTTTAATTGTAACTTATTAAAGGTTATGTTTTATTATGTTCACATGTGCTGCTTTATATTGACTTAATTAATGTGATTTAAGTACTGTCATAACCTGGTACTGTAATATTGACACGTTTGGTCGTCATACTTTACAGTGCCAATCGGACTTTTCCCAAATTCTGCACGAATTGTTGCAGCGGTGACGTCCGGGTTGACAATTTGCTTGTTTATAATGACAACATGACTACATTTATGAGAAATTATCTTCACACAGGAACATTTTTTTAATTAACATCCAATTGAAGAAAGGTTTACACATGGCAAATGAATTTAATTAAATGTAAATGCCCAGATGGGAATACCCCTTTAAGTTGAATTTGTATGTAAGTGGGAACTGTATATTTTATCATTGTAACCCCAGACAATTGGATTTTAAAAATGTTGGATTGTCATAAGAACTGGGATTAACAATCAATCTTAATTGTAGACACCTTTCATAACTGTTTTTGCAACAGGTATTCTGTGATTGGTTGCCACGAGCAACAAGAACAGTTCTCCTCTCAGGCACTTCTAATAAATCCGTATTAGTATATAGTGTTAATCTAAAAACAGAAATATGCCAAAAATCTGTGATATATCACCACTCACTACCATTCTCATTCATAAACATTTTCGCAACATGATCCTAAAAAATAAAACTTTACTCTCTATATATGTGAAGCTACTGGTTCTAAACATTGAACATATTACTTGATAAATAGCAGGACGTATATTATATCATTAAGTATCGGGGTACATGAGCTTTAAGACCCTTGTGACACGTCATGTGCACCTTGTAGCTATGATACAAACCCCCCAGCAGTCATAATGTTGAAGATTACAGCACAATGGGGGGATTTATAAACGCACTAGCGCCACAATTCTGGTGGTTTTGCACCAAAACAACTCTCTAAAATGCCTTGCACTACAGTTATCAAGGCTTTTAGACCTTTTTTTTAGCACTTTTCCGACTTGTCCGATTAAGAGGCGTGGACTTTGGGAAAATGGCCGTGGCCTCGCAAGAAAGGGGTGTGGCTGGCAGTTAATCACCCCTGCGCCCAAAGATCTAAAGTAGGAGCCAACAGTCTTATACTGCTCCAGAATTTGTCATCACAGTGATACATCTGGCACAGCAAAAGACTAGTGTTTTCCAGCTAGAAACTGGCAAACCTGAGACACAATGTTAAATCCCACCCCAAATGTGTGGTATAACAGGACGTAAACACATTGTACATTTTTTATGCAATAAATGAATCTACATTGGACATAGTTGTAGCAGCACCTCTCTCCATCCCGGTGTACCACACATTTTGCCTTAACCTCCCATTGTCCTATGGGTCAACTGGAGTCTGGATGTTTGTCTAACAAGGTTTTGGGTAGAAGGCTCTGCTACTCTTTCTACTTGCCTTAATACTCTTGATCTCAGGTCTGTAACTACAACTCTGCATTTGAATCTAAACTCTTCTCTTTCCAACAAAATTTGATCCCAACCC
This sequence comes from Engystomops pustulosus, assembly GCA_019512145.1. Taxonomy (NCBI): domain Eukaryota; kingdom Metazoa; phylum Chordata; class Amphibia; order Anura; family Leptodactylidae; genus Engystomops; species Engystomops pustulosus. The sequence goes on along the minus strand of CM033642.1, from coordinate 239,866,921 downwards.
AAAAAACCTGGGAATTTGCTCCATAATGTTGAAGGACACTACTGTGATTTAATATACACTTTCTGTCTTAGAGTATTCCGCATTGAGGAGCTGTCAGACAGGTAATGAATTTGTCAGTTCTGACCTTAAGACCGCCATTGATTCGCACTGTCTTGCGAATAGACAATTGTCTACATCACTCTTACATACTCGATGAATATTTCACTTTACTAACAACAAAGCAAATTCTCTAAGGTATATGACAATATTCTTCAAACAAATGTCACCTGCTATGTGGACAATTTATCAAGATCAACAACCACGACAAAAAGATGGACTCCAGGCACAATAAGGACCCTGAACACCACGAAGATACCCTTAAAAGGAAGAACAATGTCCTAGAAAGAAGAGAGAAAGAAGACAGTCATACTACTTATTTTGCAGGGGAGGTTGAAATTGTTTTCCTATTTGTCCATATTTAATGTGACATATTTTGCTTCTGCACTAATTTTTAATCATGCATGCCGAAACACTTTATAGATGAGAATACAAATTATGCCTCAGCATTCAATTGCATATGTCCTGCAATGCTATTCTGTGCTATTCCCAAACGCCTGGTCACATTGCTGGTAGCTTGCATTCATTGAAGTCCTACTGGTGGGACCTTTATATATTGGAATAAAGGAGATCATCTGATCTTTGTGTTTTACTCCAGAAAGGATATATATTTGGATGTCGATTCACGGTAGCAGCATTTGTCATTGTAGTTTATAAAAAAGAGTAAAATCAGATATTTGGAGGCAATCATGCACCAGTGTTTGATTAACCTCTGCTCTTTCCGCCTCCACGGATCTATCCTGATAAACCTAGTGTCTGTCTGTGTTGTGAGTCAAGGCTATGCCAGATCCTACCTGGAGTAGAACTGTGCTGTAACCTGCACCAGTTCCTTTAGGTAGTGCGCAGTGCAGGAACACAACTCTGACATCCATAAAGGCCCCCTTCACCCCTTTACAAGTTGGCTTAAATAATCACAATTCCTGGCCATGTACTAGGAATTGTGACTATTTTAGGGCTTGTACATCAGTAGACTCCTAACTTTTTAAGTGTGAATGATAAAGAAGAGATCCTCATTGGTTAGAGTTCTGGACGGGGAAGTGTTATTCCCTTAAACGTTTTTGTATTGCTCTTCGGATTTGTTTAATTTTACCAAATGACCCAAGACAGAAAAGTTGTGCACATGGCCATTATGGGGATGAAGACAATATTGCAATATACCTTGACAGATTGGATCATGTTCTACGATTAGCTGACCTGTAGCAGGTTTTAAAGTGGGGAAAATTTTTTGATTCAAAAGCTTATCCCTTGACAAACCTTTTTACATTCAGCTGACTGTGCAATTCTAGAAGTTGGAAAACTTCAAAATTGTTCATTATGAGGAAGTTGACACCAGTTGACACACAGCTTCTAAGAATACCTCAACAACTTGCTTGACTAATGATACAACCCACTATCCTAACCATACCATAGATTGGCGCTTGAAATAGTTACACTGTATAGGTATGAAAATGTGGTAAGAGAAACCTCTTTGAGAGAAGCACCCATAGTTGTATTGAATATAATCTACTTGAGGTGGTCTCAGAGAAGATGGCATCTGGTCTATACATAGTGGATACAATAATATCTCTGTAGAAGAGTGTGGCCCTCTCAAAGAGGTGGACTTTGTCATGTATGTTTTTGGTAATTTGATCAATATTTTAGTTATGTGTTATATTTTGCAGATGAATTACAGCAGTTTCCATGGCCAGCATATGTTTTCTTGTCTTACTGTTAAAAAAAACTCTACAAGTACTGAAACAGCATTCTTGTCTGAAGTTGTATCCTGAAAAATGCCTAACAAGCGTCTTTTCTTCTGACCAGCTGCATGCAAGAAAAATAATAGAAGAAAAGTAGTAAGTAATGGTGGTTCGTTCATAGGAAAGCAATTAGAATTTGGATTTTAGTCATCCTAAAGTGAATGTAATAAGCATATAAACTCAATATATATGTAAATAGTATATAAAGGGAGGTTCAAATTATTTTATTTTTGTTCTTAATGTTCTTACTGCAGAAAAAGAACCATGAAAAAAATAAATGTCTTGTGATCTCTTCTCGCTTCACCATCTGATCCTGTGCGGAACCCCTAGAAGACTTCAGCATTGACAACCTGATTAGAGAGCCGACCCACTTAAGTTTGTGCCAAGCAGAATGTAATGGAAACATGTCACCAAGGACCTCATTTTCATTAAAGACAGGTAACAGAAACCCATTGCAGCTGCATTGCAAATATTCTGATTTCTCTGAGTATTTGCATTATAATATTATTGTGTGTTATAACTTACCTTGTACCCTGACAGAATCCTCCATGTAGTCCTAGGGTTTGGGCTTGGGTTTGGCTGCATTTCAAAAAACAACATGTGATTTGTTTGTGCTGCAGACTGCTCAGCTCTTGGCTCCCACCTTTGTAAATGCCTCCAGATCAATATGTGTGTCGCTGATGACTTTGAAGGTGGCGTTTAAACAGTTATCCCCTACCACTGTGTCAGTACAGATCATGGACTTTGCTGCTCAGGTCTGCTTTTCACAAATCCAGATAATTCCAGGTCACTTCTGAAGCCCATCACTGGCCTCATGGTAACCTAGTGCCTAAGCAACACAACTGAATAGCCTCAGTTGTAAAGTGCTGTTTTTTGTCAAGCTCATTACAGAGGCCTGTGATTGGCTGATGTTAACCGGAAGGAAGAGGAAGTCACTGCTGATGTCATCTGAGGGATCTGAACACAGAGTAAGATGGCACTGGAATAAGCAAAAGGGAAGTAGAAATAACTAAGTTGGACAACCACTATTGAACATCTAACAGTGTATGTAAGGTATTGCATAAAGTATAAATATCTTATATTTGTGTATATTTAATACAGCCTTCCTTTTGTTCCCATACTGACAGAAAGCTCAGCAGGTGTTAACAACATTTCCATGCCCATTTTTCCATGCAAAGAATTTTTCAGAATGTACTTTGATGTGTTTTTTGTAGCATAATCAAAAATGCTTAAGTGTAATGTTACCCTCACCTAGGTATCCAGGGATTTTGTTGCAAATGATTGCACCTCACAGTCTTGTGATGTATATGTGTTGGTTTAATGAATTATTTGAGCCTTCCCTTAGCTCTTGTGTCTGATGTTATCTACCTAACTTAGACTCCTATTCTAAGTGTGTCTTGTGTTTGACCTCCTCTGTCTAGTGAAGCTTAGACTCTCCTGGCTTCTTCCTCAGATTGGGTCTTGAGTTTGACCTCATCTGCTTAACTTAGACTATTTTTCTGTCTTCTTCTTTAGGTTGTTTCTTGTGTTTGATCTCATCTGCCTTAATTGGACTTTTGGAATTCTCCTCAGATTGCCCATAAGCTTGACCTGACCTGACCCGATGCAGTCTTGGTATTTACCATCAATGTAGCTATCATTACCTGGTAGGTATATGGGGAAAAAGGGAGAAAAGAAGACAGAGACGGTAGCGCTACCTAGCGCAATGTTATCTTCTTTAGGTGTCAGACTAACCTTCGGGAGTTATGCTGATCATCAGGCACAACTCTGGTTTACGCTTATAATAGGAGTTTTGCCGCAGCCTTGTCCTACCCGAGGCGTGGCCTATGGCCCCTTGGGCATATTACACTGAACCAAATGTATAGTGGTGCATCATGTGGCGCACCGCTATTGGGAAAAAATGGATGTATACAAACGAATAATGCTGGCACATTCTTTTCGTTCAAAGTAGGATCCAAAAGACGAGTAAAAACAAGACAACGCATTTCGCACCTTCTTTAGGTGTTTCCTCAGGTCTGTATCTGATGATATAGGGTGGCTGGTATAAGGAAGCCTGCTGTCATTTGCTGCATTCTTTATCTTGAGACAGCAGGCTTCCTTATACCAGTCACCCTATATCATCAGATACATACCTGAGGAAACACCTAAAGAAGGTGCGAAATGCGTTGTCTTGTTTTTACTCATCTTCTGTAAATAAACAGATCCTACTTTGAACAAAAAGAACATGGCAGCGCCATTTGAATACGTCCATTTTTTGCCAACAGCAGTGCACCACACGATGCACCACTATACATTTGGTTCAGTCATTTGGCCTGTTATATATTACCTGCCTGTACCACTATAGCCAGTGGCTGTTCTACTGATGGAGGTAAACAGTAAAATCTACATATTTCTACAAAGATGATTTTATGCAAACATTTAGGCTCTATCCAAGTTTAACCTGCAGAAGCTAATCTTTGTTTCATACCTATAATCTGGCAATCTAAAGTTAGCTATAAAGTTTTTGAATGCTGTCCAATACATAATGGAAAATATAAAGAAACTCCAAAATTATCACATACCATGTACTGTTGTCATCTTACTGTACTGACAATGCTTATCCTTCTGTCTCCAATCAGATAAGTCCCTCTCTTCAGTGGTATCTTACATTTGCACAGTAGACGCTGAGGAGACATGTAAGATTTTGTAGTGGAACATCACATCTTCGTAACCCATAATGATACCATCTCCTTCCCGTTGGAACACACACAATTACATTGGTGCCAATAACACAAATTTCACGCACTGATTCTTTTGTAAGAATCTTTGAAATCCAAGAATTTTAAGATGTAAAGAAATCTGAAGCCTGAATATATTATATAAAAGTCGATAATATAATTTATATAAAAGTAGATAAAAAATTCACCGGGAGATTGAAAGCTGGTAGACTTGTTTGTGCTCATCCTTTTCTTCTTGCTCAGACAGTAAGAGCTCATTCAAAGGTGGAAATGGAATATAATTTTACTCTAAGAAAATTTTGTTTGAGTCTGTGTTGTGCAATTATACTGGTATGTGCCTTGGCACAAGCACTTGTAAAGAATGAAGCGGTAACATTATGAGCCTCTCTTAGTTTCCACGGAGACAAAATTATAGCCAAAGAGACTTGTTACTTCAGACTTTTCTAAAGAAATATACATTCACAAATAAAGCCACACGCAGGCATTTCTATGTTCTGATGCCGGGTATAAAAGGGCTATAAATACTAGATCATTTGTACTGTACATAAACTACGGTAAATCACAACTTATTATGGTCCAGAAAAGGCAGAAGGTATTTATGGAAAAATACAACTAGAGAATTTCTTGGAAATCTGGATCTTCTTAACCCCCTGTAGACACCGGCTACAAGTTCTACAAGTGTGACCATAAACAAATATTCCATTTCTCTCTGTCCTTTTCAGGACATTTGGGCGCTATTTTCCATTACAGGGTTCACACCAGGAATAAACATTTTTAGATTTTGATAGGTCGGGACCTTTGGGACACGGCAATACCTAACATGCTTATGATTTTTATTGTTCATCAATATTTGTATCACTTCTAGGGGAAAAGGGCGTGATTTGAACTTTCACATTTTTTTTTACTGTTTTTTAGAAATTGTTGTTAAAATGTGCCACTGGCACATTGTGACAGATGCAAAGAAATGACAAGTCCTCCCTATGACGTCACGGGGAGTGATGATCACAGCCAAGATGGCAGTGCCCATGTAAGAGTAACATGTAAAGGGTTATTACTGATGCAGCAAATACCCCATCTGTAGGCAGAGGGTTCAGTTCATGAGCCCTCTCCATACATGCCTTGCTGAATGCTAACGTGCTATTGCGTCAGCTTGCAGCAACAGTTTAAGGGGGTTGTCCACTTTCAGAAAATCATTGATATTGTTTGTGTAATGAAAAGTTATAACATTTTCTTTCTGTATCAATTCTTCATGTTTTTCTAGATTTACTGTCATTCCGTAGGAAGCTTTTCTTTTAACTTCCCACGGATGAAGATGGGTCCATGGTCATGTGATATCACAAACATGCACAGGACCAGGGACCAATTTTTATCCACAGGAAGTTAACAATGAAGCTTCCTTGAGAATGACAGCAAGCAGATATCTAGAAAACTGTAAGGATTTGATACAATTATCTTAGAAAATTGTATAACTTTTCATTACACAAACAATATCAATTATTAGCTGAAAGTGGACAACCTCTTGAGCACTGTAGCCATTTTCCATTTTTTTGTTTTTCTATTTTTCACTTCCTGCAATCCCAAACCCTTTATATTTAAATTAAAACATGAGTAATATGAGCACTTGGTATTGTACTTCCTAATGGCACTATTAAATATTCAGTGACATTTCCTGAGAAGTTGGGAAAAAATTCAAAATGTAGTACATTTCATACAAATGAGAAAAGACCGGAGTTTGCAACTCTGGCCGATGTAATTGCCGCAAAACTTTGATGTCTCACGCATGGGCAATAATTTATCTTCTGTGCCGCAATGGGTACAACATCCGGACCAGACCTTATTGCTGTAATACCAGCAGGTGCTGGTAACTTTAGTTGGTCAGCTATTGGTCAGGTTTTAGACAAAAGGGAAATTGATATCCCTTGCCAGACACTCCCACAGAGGAAGGGCTCTTGCGAAACACGTGTCGAGGCTGTTTGGTCTGGTGTCTCCAATTTGGTAAGGTATTTTTGTATCTCTGTATATTTTTTACTTCTCTAAGAATAACTGATAATCATATTACATGTACATGTAAGTTTTCTTGCCTGTTGTATATTGCGGGGACCCCATTGTACCTAATTGTTGGGATGTTGTACCGACCCTGTGGCAAGTATTGCCATATGAATTTAGATACACACTTTATATCTTATGCTACACTTTAATTGTCCTGAATAAATTAATGAAGAATTATTGTGATTCCATTGTTTGTATTTTTTGTAATTTTTAAAATTAGCTTTCTACTATTTTATTAGTTCCATAAAGGTGTTTGAACCTTTCTTAGAAGATAGAGCAATATAACTATATTGCAGTATATTATCAATGTGGTGCCTCGGCATTAGACCCTACTTCAAGAAGTGTCTTTCTATGGAGTCCCAGCTATTGTAATCTCACTTAAAAGGTTAAAATTCCACATTTCATGGCAGCACTAATCAAGGGTGTTATAGTTAGGTGTCTGCTGTATAATACAGCAGTCACCAGACATGTATGGAGAAGGCTCAGCCTATGTAAATACATGAGAGTCATCTTGAAAGTCATCATGTACTATATCAAAGAATTATCTCAGAAATAGATCGCCACATTCAAATTTTTAATTCAAAAGGACTAAAAATGCAGATTCCTTGTGATGCAAAGCTATTTCACGTATTGTCCATGGTGCTGAAAACAAAGCTGTAGGTGCTGGATCCAATATTTATGGACCTCCGTGAGACTCTAAAGAATCTTTTTTGATAGCTTTTGCCAACTTTTACCAGGATATAGCACATCCTAACATTTTAACATGTGTCGAAAAAAAGGAAATGAGGCAAAAATTATGCAAATGCAAACATTTATAGCTTATTTTTCCGAATTGAACTGAGCCAAATAAGATGTAGAAATGTCTAGATTTAAACACATTCACCAGTCTGCGTCAGGCATTTTGATAGATATGAAGTAGTAAAATAATTTGACTTTGTACTTTGAATAAATCCTCCCCTTTATGTACAAGGACTGTAGATACTTTAACTTGTCCTCTGTATCTTGCTGAATGACACTATTTTCTGGAGACTCAGTGTGACTTTGCCCTTTAATACTATACTTACTAAAGTCTATCACAAAGTCACACTCAGCAGGTTCTATCTTGTGACACAAGTGGCATTTGGTACCAACATGTTCTGACATAATAGGTCAAGTTTGCCGGTGGTTCTACATAGTGGACAGGTGTCCTCACATCAGGCACTTTACATTACTATCACTGTTAGAATCAAGAGCCACTGGCAGATTCTACAGAAAAATTCCATTTTGTTCTCAGAGAAGGTCCTGCTGCCAAAACAGAGCAGCTGTAACCCCTTCAAAACCAGAGAGAGAACATTTCCGAAAAAACCTTGGCTTCTTGTATTTACAGGGACTTGACTCAGGAAGACAAAGAGTAAAGTGCGGCACGTCAGGTGTACAAATAGCATTGTGTAGCCATGGCATGTGGTGGGTCTGTTATCTGTTGACTGTCTGGCACTATCCTCCGGAATAAAGAAAAAATCTACTAAAAATGGCAGGGAAGCCAGTTCATCTGACTTCCTACGGAGTGCAGCACAAGAGAGGAGCCACACAATGCCAAATGAATTAAATTACCCCAGGAGTTATCTTCAGCACCTCTTGACTATGAGAGTCTCTGATATATTTAATAACTTTACAGTCTAGTAGCTACATCTTACCCAAACGATATCATTTGGAAAGAAATACATCATTTACATGCAGAAAATAGAATTTTTTTGGAAGGCACAGGATGTCACATGGAGAATATTGTTTGAGGAAATTTTATTAGGACACTTTGCAGGCTATATCATGCATTGGCTCTGCTTTACAGAGGAATTTTAATGAGAAATAGCTTGGGTTTCTATGAAAAGGATGTGTACTGTTATAAGTTGTAGTGGAAAAAATAGAGAATTGTAACAGGATAAAATCTGACCTTTATGATAAAAAGCTAAAGCATATATCAATGGATACATGTAATAAAAGTGAATTGACTAGTTAAATTGAGTCCAAGAAATCCCCCAAAAGTAGAAGCATTGTGTACGGCACTATGTAAACTTGCTAGATATATCTTTATAGGGAACGTACCACCACGATATTACCTATAAAGGTGAAGGTGGATGTATGGGACGTGAGGATAGCCCTTTTTAGAGCTAATCCTCACATCCCTGTTATAATTTTAAAACTTTAATTCCTTAATATGTAAATTTGCTTAAGCGGCTACTGGGGCGTGGAGTAGCCGGACATGAGGCTACACATCGCAGCTACTCCACACCGCAGTAGCCTCTTTTCTCCTCCTAACCTGACATCTTCGGTGCCAAGCTCCTTGTAGCTGCGCACCCTTGTCCGAGAAGCCAGAGCTCTGCACATGGCAGTAGCTCCGGCTCCAGAGCAGTGGCCGCGCAGCGGCGGGCCAGCCATTGTGCGCATGCTTCCGATGCACCATGGGTGGCTCCATGTCTGCCGGTGTACCTATTTTTATGGGTACACTAGCAATATCAACCATTGTGTAAAACTGTGCTACTGAGTGGTTGTAGACAGGATAGTAAGAAACCAGGTGATCTAACAGGAGAGACCACGTCTCTTGTGCACAGAGTAGTTCATTTGCATATTTTGTTTGTTATATTGGTGTTTATATGCTTAAGGGTGTTTTTCCACAAACTAAAGTTAGGCCTTATCCACGGGATAGAGCCAAACTTGCTGATTCCGTGGGGGTCTCAGTGCTGAGACTCCCACAGATCGGGAGAACAAGGTCATAGGCGGCCATCTGCTCCATTAATCTGATGGAGCCATGAAGGGTACGATGGGCCCCTAGTTCGCGGGATCTGTGAGGGTCTCAGCAATGAAACCCCAATCTGATCAGCAACTTATGCCCTATTCCGAGGATAGGGCCTAACTTTAGTTCAGAGGAAAACCCCTTTTAAAAAACACTAGTCCCTGAAAGACAAACTGAGTGTACATCTGTTGTTGGCCACGTCCATAAGTGATAAAATGCTCCCCTTTTATGAAAGGTGTGTAAAGAAGTGGTGAGAGGCTGATTAAGGGAAGACACTTTTACTCTAAATGGGGGGAAGAGGGCTGATATTGTATGAATTGGTGGTGTTTTTTTGGTTTGGCCTTGGAACCAGTTGTTTTGTTATAGTGTTCTAGAAGTTGTGTTGTTGAGTTATCTAAGCTTCTATTTGGTTACTAATCCCCGAGATAACCTGCTTGTTGTGGGTCACAGGCAGCTCAGACCAGTGTAATTGAATCTCAATATGGCCAATAAATGAGTTTATGAGTTCTAGTCTGCTTTTCTGTACCATAACATTTTACTGTTAGATATCAGCTTAGTGAACTTTAAAAATCTTCCACTCCAAATAAAAGTAATATAATCAAAAATATATCACAAAACCTAAGGAATTAGAAAGAAGGTGTCAGCAATGGGCAGAACAGTCTAAGATAACTTACCATTAAGCAACTAGTGCCAATGACCAAGACAGGGAGGTTTCTTCAAGTCTGCTAAAAAGTTTCTTTTTGAAGTGAAACCAAACTACCTAAACCTAACCTTTTTTTTTTATAGTACATTCCATCCTTCTGAATTATACTCTAGTAGTTAGGTCACAAAGAGTCACAACCGGAGATGACCAACACAGAGCAGAGGAAAGAACAGCCATCCATGAGGTCATCGGCTGCTCTCTGCAGTGGTAAGGAATGGAGCAGAAGCTTTTGGAAGGGGAGGGGAAGGAGACTCGTCTGATGCTACAGAACTGAGCTGCTGGGAGCTGATTAGGTACTTCTGTGTCTTTATTTGGCAATTAAATATATTCACATTGGATTAGGCTTTGATACCATCAAGGTAACTTGTATTTGATACAATTCAGCTAGCATATATTTTATAGTTGACTATCTAAATAGCTGATCCTACAGGGGTTAATCCTATCCCCAGCAGAAGCCTCAAATGGCAAAACCAAGGTGCTGGCTTCGTAGTTATGAAATTTGTTGACTATTTTTATAGTATGGTCTGAAGACAAAGTGGTCAACACTTTCATGAGGAAACACCTTATTGATTATTTTCTAGGTACTATCCAGATGCAATCCCTTCTTCTGAAATGATTTAAAAGTATAAGGATTCTAATATTTTATTGATAATACATTCAACATGCATTGCTCCTGAATTGGTGAAGTGAGGACCCTCAGCATTATTACTTCAGATGAATCCAAGATATACACCAGTCTACATTTACTATACAGTAAAGCTGGTGAAAGGTTCCACCTCTGATCGCATTCACCATCGCAGGCTTACCTTCAGCCGCCGTGTCTGGCCATGCTCCAGCTTCCTTAGGGTGAAGGCGGCACCTCTCTTTCCTTCTTAAGGGAGCAGGGTGTTTTCCAGCTAGGCTGTCCCAGCCAATCAGTGTGCACCTCCAGCCATATAGTCCAGCATTCCCTATATTCCACGCCTGAGCCAAGGTTCCTAGCTTGCTAGTTCTGCTGTATGGTGTTTTGTTTCTGTCTGCTACCTGTGTGTGACCCCCAGATTGTTCCTGACTCTGATTTGATCTGTGCTCCCTGATGGGACACTGGCTTGTTTCTTGAACCTGTGCTTCCTACCACGACCCTCTGTCTGTTCCTAAATTCTGATTGTATGCGGCCTGCCTTGACTATGGACTGACACTGACTACCTGCTCTGCCTGACCCCTTGGTACCATGCATTGATGTCTCTGTGCCCACTGGGCAAGCCTTGCAAATCTCTCCACAGCAAAGTTTCGTCTATAGGGGTAAAAGGGTGAATACCGGAGAGGTCTACGGATAACGCCCTTAGTGTGTGGTCCAAAGTCAAACCAGTTAGATAGCACAGTGGATTCACAACCCGCTTCTTGTTACACATACATATTGTTCTCCTTTATTTGGGGGCTGTTATATGGGTGCAGATCTTCCAGAACATTGAAGTCTATTCATCAGTTCCACTCCATTGAAAGTCATTTTTAAACCTATCCATAACTTAAAGAAAAAATACTTCTTTTAGCTGCCAGGTTCTTCCTACTGCATGAACCCATGAATAGTGCATAAAGCTTAACCAAAGAAAGAATATAAAACTGAAAAACCAAGAGAGAATGAATGGGGCGATGTCACAGATGTTCTTAATCCAGATAAATTGAAGTCAACTTCTTCAATATAACATGGCAGCAAGGTCGAGGAGGATAAGAGAAGAAAAGGAATTGTCTTAGCAGCCGCCGAATTAACTCTCTGTTCTAATTCACTACTTTTCTTTTGTATAAGTACCGCTCTGTTTAAAAACAAATGAAATGCAGATATGTTTTTGGCATATGATTTTGCCTGTAGGGGATTTCTTAGTGTCGGAGCTCAGAAGATGAATGAAATACATATTAAATTTTCATCCTCCAAGACATTAATGGGAAATTCATGCTTTCTGTGGGATGATAAGTACAATGTGGTGTAATTTATACAGTTTGAATATTCAGTAGCATTAACGATAATTACCTTTAATTGAATATGGCTGTCATTCATAGGCACTTTTTAAGAAATATGACCTTACTCAAAATGTACAATTTGAACAAAAATGCTCTCGTACACTAGTTATTTTTGAAAGTAGGAGAGCAAGTCGTAGTATTTGGTGAAGTTTCAATTTGCTGCATGACATTAACCCTCAGATTGTGTTAAATTATGGGTTTCATTAGGACTCAAGGCACAGGACGCTTCTGACTTTGCTACAAATGAGAAATAATAGCTTCCAATTTTCACTAGAAATTAAATTATGCAAAGTTTACAGGTTTCTCTGGCAGAACTTTTTCCCACACAGAATCTATGCTTATTGAGCGATTAATACAATTTATTCTTCATTTTTCAAAGCTCTTTAAGAAAAAAATAAATCAATAATTTTTGTCCACCTAGTTATCAAATTACGGTATAAATGAGTAATGGAGACTCCCTCATGTATCATTTAGTAGTCACTGTACCCATCAAACTGAAGAACATTCACAATTCAATATTTTACGACTTAAATAAAATAAAAGCTATAAAAATGACCCAGGGGTCAGTAAAATTAAGCAGCCATCTTCACTGTACATATTCCTTGATGCTCTGTACAGTACCTGACACTTTCTGGTCCACTCCATGCAACCTAAATGTACTTCCAGTGGTATCCCATGGCCAATCATAGCCATGGCTATAATGGAAGCTAGGGGCTTCAAATTGCTGGATTGTCTGTTTAGCTGCCAATCAGGCAACACCTCTGGGTCACACGATTGAACCCGAGCCCTGAACCCAAACCAGAATGTCTGGAAGTAATGAAGGATTTTTTATTTTATTTTATTGGGAAATGTTATTGGGTCATTTTTATATTCACAGGATAGTGCCTAACTTGCTTATCGGTGGGGGTCAGTGATGAGACCCCCACAGATCAACAGAACGGGTACCCAGGTACTTCCATCAGACCCCTTCCATCAGACCCTTGTTATTCTACTTTGTAAACACTGCACAACTAGTCATGTGAAAAGACAATTACTGTTTTTTTTTTTTCATTTCTCATTTTTCCCCTAGAAATAGTCAATTAATTTAATCAATCAGCCTCAAATACTCTTAAATGTGACCAAATCACGCCCCCCCCCCCAAAAAAAACACACTTACATTTACAGAACAACTCTTCTTTCTTGGCATGTGTCATGGGACAAATGCAAAAAATTGTTGGTTACTGAGGCTCAAAATATGGCACTAATGAGTTAGTCAAAAAAAGAGTACAATGCTGAGCAGAATTTTTGGATTTTTTTTATAACACCTTTTAGGTACACTTTATGGAGAGCCTCAAAAAAGTACATAGTGACTCTTTCAATATTGCATCAATTGTCAACTTCTACATTTCATCTACCAAAAGATGTGACATGCCGTAATTTTCCATTACAAACAATAATGTTCCTAAGTGATACTGACTTTGGACTAAAATAACATGCACTTTATATTGTTCAATCTGCCAGTAAAAAGAAGTTGTCTAATAACAGAAAAGCTAGAAGAATTCAGAAGAAAATAATCACCCATGAAAAATAAAACAAAAACACTGACGCAAAAGAAAGGGTGACTCAACTGTCCAAAAATAAGTAGGACATTTTGAAAGGTTAGATATTAAAGGAAATCTACCATCAAAAGCAAGCATGGATAAACCAGGGACACTTACTCATAGATCCAGGCACCGTGACTGTGGTACACTTCTTGTTTTTGCTATTCATGGCCTCCTTCCTTCTTAAATCAATGTTTACAATTATGCTAATGAACCTGAAAGGCTACTGGGGCAGTTTCCAGAGCCCCTCTGTGCTGCAGATTCACAGGCTGTTACACCGTCTACCACTCCCTCTTTGCTCCTGCCCGGCACCCCCCTTCTGTCTGCAGTAGAAGACGTTTCAGTACACAGTGGGAGGGGGAAGTACTCCTGTGCAGTGTAACAGCCTGTGAATCAGCAGCACCGAGGTACTCTGAAAACTGACCTAGTAGCCTTTCAGCATTATTTTCAAAGTAGATATTAGAAGGTAGGAGGCCATGGATAACAAATATAAGAAGATTACCAGTCTCGGTGCCTGGATCTATGAGTAAGTGTCCCTTGTTTATTCATGCTGGATTTCGATGGTAGATTTCCTTGAAATTATTAAAAAAATATATAAATGCCTTATTTAACAATGGTTAAGTTCTTAAGCTAAAATATGGAAATGTTATCTCCCAGATATTGTGCTGTAAAAGCAGAAAAAAGTTCAATATTGTTGTAGAAAGTCATTATAAAACCATGCTTTAAAAGTAATTAGTGAAATATTAAACACAATTCTCTGGGCGATAAGCTTTACTTGGGATAATGAAAACATGTAAGCAATATTTTACCATAATCAGTAATTACTAGTCGAAGCACGGCTAACTGGCCCCGGGGGCCCAATGAGGACTTAATCAAGTCCCTACACTAACATCCCCAACATTAAATGCTATGGCTCTCCAGTGTGAATTTTGGAATACAGTACTAAAGACCCAAATCTGATGCAAAATCTAATTATGACATGAAAGTCATACAGTATGTGAATATTATCCGGATTAAATGGAAGCCTTACAATTTTGTATACTGATTAATTCTACGGTATGAAAAAAAGAAAAACTCTAAAGTATTAAAAAGTAAGAGTAGAAAATAACAGTTTTAATTTCCTAGAATCTCATATTTTCTTTTCACTTTCCTAGTCTTCAGAAGGGCCAGTCTAAATTGTAATGGAACATTTTTGAGCAGTGAAAAAATTGAATGAAAGGAAATTGTACTAGCATCATGCCAGGCTCCAGGGGTAGTGGACCCACTTGACTACTACGAACGATGACGTAAGCCGACACCTGAGACCGAAGTCTAAGTGGTAGCTGGTTCTCACCAGAGCCTGCTGCAAAGTGGGTTGGACTGCGGCGTGGTACCGCCTGGTCGTTCCACAAGTGTGACTTTGTCGCAGTGGCAGCCAAGGAGAGGTACCCAGACGTCAGGCAGAATCGTAGTCGGGGACAGGCAGGAGGTCAGGACAGGCAGAACAGGATCAGAGTCGGGACGTAGCAACAGGTAAAGGCAGGCAGCAGAGGAGCGGAGTCAGGAACGAAATCCAGGTCACAACGCAAAGGACATTGGGACAAGCTTATTCTAAGGCTGTAAGGCACAAACATCCAGCAGGGAGCACAGGAAGGAGCTGGGAACTTATCAGGAAAGGCGGCTGGCTTGCGCCAATTATTGGTGTGCTGGCCCTTTAAATTTAACAGAGCGCGTGTCCCCGCCTCCTTGGGTGTGCGCGCATCGGCTATGTTCTCTTCACTTCCAATATCAGAATAGGTAACATATGATGTGTCACAGGTGCCTCCAGGAAAATAAAAAGACAAGGACTTACACACGTCGGTCAACAATCAATTTGAAAAAGTCCCACCCCAACTTAGCATCAGAACAAGGCAATTCTGTACCAAAGGGTTATTATATTAATTTACGACTTAAAAATGATAAAAACCCAAGAAATGTGCTATCCCATGATTGACCATAGCTAAGTATTATATAAGGAGTATGGCTGGTAAAAAATATGTGCGGCACGTGATAGCCCTAAAAAACAGTGCCCACAAAAAAATGATATTAATGTATTTTTTTTGTCATCGATTGTTGTAATTAATTCCAGCCTGTGCAGTACAATGGCTGGAATTGGAATAATTGTAAAATATGACAATAGGTTTTAAAAAGTTGTATACACAGACAACAACCATCAAGAGTTATGGATTTTTTTTCTAACACAAAACAAAAATGGGCAAAAGGGCATTGGGCAAAAAAAAAGGGCATGGCACTACCCCAGCGTGAAGAGGGTTAAAATTCAACGACAAAACTGTATTTCATTAGGGTTAGCATGAGGATGCCATCTTTTTAAAAAACTGCATGCTCCCAAAGTTCTCCATTTGATGATAATGTGAAAAACAGTAGGAGCGACGTTACTTTGTCACAAGTAAAACAGAGAAAATAATGTGTAAGGGGAAGGTTTTATTTAATAACCAATTTCAAGGGAAAAGAGCGGAAGAGGACCACTCCTAAAATGCTCCAATATCTTGACAATCTGCCACTATAATATGTTTTATGAATTGGAGCCGGCTCAGATAAAAATATCAGGTTGCCGTACTGTGGTATACAATGGGTGTTTTATTCCCTATATTACCTTATAGTAGGTTATATTAGACGCTCTATAGTATTCTACTACATATAGAAGTAGAATTGAATGTAGTTAGTGGTCATGGGTATTCGCCGCAGTCGCTGTAAATCTTGAGCTGCAGGGGACAACCTTTGAAGTTAAAGGGGTTGTTTGATCACTTAAGGACCCCGTCCAGTCAATAATTTGATATGGTTTGTTTTGTTATTTGAAGTCAAAAATTTTTCAATAAGATATTTTCTTGTATTAATTCTTAACAGTTTTTTCTAATTATTGCTGCTTCATTACAACAAGAAACTCTTAAAGGGTTGGCCCCTTTACTTCATTTGCTTGTAATGTGTGTGTAAGTGTGGGGGGCAGGATAATAAAGAATTTACCCAATACAGGCCACAGGCCGGGGTAATCACAATGAGTAGAACCCAGGACTTAACAATAAAGCTTCAGATACAGAATTGGAAAAACGCTATTTATTTTGCTTATAGTGTTTATTGTAAGCCCTAGAAGGACTAATAAGTACAATAAATTACCAAATCCAGGGTACGTTTGTTGTATAGGGGTCGTATGTAAGTCGAGTGTTCTTACGTAGTGGAACCGCCTGCCATCGTATTACACTTATTAAGAGTTTCTGCTTACACTTCTTGATATGTAAAGTGAAGCCTCTGTATTTTACCTCATCAGACGGACCATCCGTCCATAATGGCCGAAGTCAAGGGTCATGGGATCTTACCTTTCCATGAACAATCGTGAGTTAGAGATCCACATGATCCAGACAATCTGCGCCATTTCCTATGATAAGGAAAGTCCGGGGCTGATGAGGGTAAAGAAAGAAGGCGTCACTTTACATATCAAGAAAGTGTGAGCCAGAGAAAGCAGAAACAACTATTATAGATGTTATATTAACTGGTAAAATTTACCTAATCCTATATCTTGTCTTTGCCGCCCCCACAATTATACACACAATACAAATCAAACACACAATTACAAAAAACATGAGGTGGTGGTATTTAAGGGGGGTAAAGTGTCAACGACGTAAATTTCGAATTTCTCAAGTCTACACTTTGATGTTTTATAGTATCATAATCCTTATTTGCAATCATTTAAGCAAGGGATAGTGTGTTCGAGGCCTATTGATTTCCAATTGGCAATATAGGATAAATCCAAACTTATTCATTTTAAAAGTTTAAGATTTAGAAAATGAAAATTTTGAAAAGATAAAAGTTAAGTCGTCTGCCCGCCAATGTATGTAAGGAAAATCATTATTTTAATAGAAAAGATGTTTTATCGCTCAATAAACATTTTTAATTACAAAAGACCCATAAAAACAAACGGCTCTCTTTAATTTGCAATCGTTTAACATTTGTGGAGTTTTCCCAACACTACTTTCATGATACTTGTAAGCTGAGCAATTTAAAAAGATGGGAGCATAAACATATTAGAAAGATCGCAGTCTTGATTACAGCATGGGTCTATGACTGGGACTCATTCTCCAATAGCTCCACAACATGGACAGGTAAAACCTCGGTGTTTCCACGAAGTGTATAGTTTAAATGGGATGAATGAAAATTGTTTGCAGTAGCTATAAGAAAATATGGTGGCCAGAGAATTGTCTATATTAACACCTACATGTCGGGAGTGTATGAATAAGTGATTGTGTTGTGTGTGTGCATTGGTCAGGAGTATGGTTGTGGAGTAATGAGGGTTATGTGGTGTAGAATTGTATGTGTGTGTATAAAAGTTCGTATGAGTTTTCTGATACCATGTAAGAGGATATCTGGGTACTAGAATTCCAACTGTTGTTTGCAATAGTTCACTCCTGCATGAGCGAATCTGTTATTTTGGTGAGTGCAGAATTCTGCTTCACTTCAGGACAAATCTGTTAAAATGCAACTAAACTACAGCGTATTTCCCAGAGCTTAACAAAGGAGATTGGCACCAGAGATTGCGTACTATTAATGCAGTTTGCGAGGAACGCAACCTACCGCCATGGCTGCAGTAATAGTACGTGTCAAAGCAGGAAGGGGTTTTAAAGGGGATGTTTTAAAATGAATAGGGAAGTAGACGCGCGGATATTTGAACGCTGGGGTGCGGATGTTAGATTCCCACTGATCCATTTATAATGTCAAATCCTATAGTAATGCATCCGTAGTTTAAACCCTTACAATGAGCACGCGTTACAGTACGGCGACGATGGGTTTTGCAGGAGCTTGAAGGGCTTCTTACGGGTAAGGCCCTCTCCATAGCCAGGTAAGGGCATTGCTAAATATTGCAGCAAGTACACAGCTAGAGTGTAGCATGGGCGCCGCATCTTGGGTAAAGATCGTGTTCCCAAGATACGATCACGGAGAGCGGTGTTGATAGGTTGACATAGATAGCCTCAGGTCTTCAACAGACCAAGAATGTCTTTATTTTAACCTATTCATTACAATTGTGTTGATTTGCATTTGCTAATGAATGAGGAGGAAATCCCCCATATAATGCCACATTGTATGGCAGTATATGTAGTCGTCTAAGATTAGATTACATCAGTACACACTAGGTCATTTTGTTTAAGATACCCAGGGGGGGTTCTAAAAAATGAGTAAAACTAAATAGGTTAATACACAAAAATATTAGATTAAAAAATTTTTAATCACTCCTTTTCCATAAAAATCATATAAATAAACAGTTAAAAATCTAAAACCATTATGGTCTATCGCAACGTCTGACACTGGGAAAAAAATAATATGTTTTTTTACGGCGTTTAGACCCGTACAAAGAAAATAGTGTTTGTTGAAGACCGAAAAATGGACCTTTTGCCATTCTTGAAATATATGAAAAGTACGAACAAAGGTTATCTAGCCCCAGCAAATGGCCCAAAACAAAATCCCCCCAAAAAATTTGGTACAGGTTATTTAAATGTTTGTAAATGTATCAAACATTATAAAATCTCTACAAAATTTGGGTATTATACCCCATGATAGCATTGACCCAAGCCCCAAAGAATAGAACGTAGAGGGTAGAGAGTGTGGTTTGTCATTTGGGGCACACAGTGATGAGAAGACAACAGAAATCCAAAGGACCCACAAGTTATAATGGCACACATGCGTTTTAACCAATTTTCAATGCATAATTTGGAATTTACTTTTTTCATGCTTCCAGAATATTAGGCATAGAAGTATTAATACCCCCATAACTATGAAAAGCGCAATTGTTACGCAAGAAATCAAGCTTGTACAGAGCTCTTTGTAAAAATAAAAAAGGTTATAGATTTTGACGGTGGAGGAGAGGTGAAAAATGGAAATGCAAAAACAAAAAGGGGCCAGGTTCGTTAAGGGGTTGCGGTTTAACCAGTTCGTCTTTAACTAATTGTTAAAATTTAATTTTGGAGACACCAATAGAAAGACCCACATAGGCCAAGTTAACGTGGTTCTGTAGATGATGTTTGTTTCTGTGCTCTGCAATTCTAAAATGTTCCTTCTGTTCAGTATGACGAATTCTGGAACGATACTTGAGGCGACACATCTACGTGCAGCACAATAAATTGCGGATCTCATGAATTACTGATACCTTGCAGATGCCATGTTTGATAATCCTACCCGATCTGAATCAACATGACGTTAGCGCAGCGGAGTGATTCGTTGTTACATTCAGAGGAAAGTTAATAGGAGCTGAGCCAGCAATCAAGTTTTTATATTGCTACAGGAACATCACAACATCGGTGGCATAAAAATAAAATGTCATTGAACAGGAACTAACAACTCTGGTTGGCAATTAAAATCAATATGAATTCATGAAATGTGTACTAATTTTTTTATTCATTTGATACAAAACCGCGCATCATTCTTCTTAAACGCATTACCCAGTGAGGGTAAAGATATTTTTTTTTTCTAAAAAATACTGCTTTATAAAAAAAAAAAAAATACAATAAAAACACCATTCATATTAAATGTTCATTGAGCATGTAACAATTATGAAAAACGGTCACTCATGCCGCTGCAACTATCCATTTAGGAGTAGTGACTCATTTACAAGTTATTTCTTCTATATAAACAGTATTGCATGACTCACATATTGTTGACCCTTTTTGCTGTAGGACAGGTCTAAATCATAAAACAGGGTTTTGCCCTAGAGCTTGAAGGAACACCCCAACTAACGCACCACTTACAGGAAGGACACTCTCCACAGGAAAAGTTGAGTGTCCAAACACAAATTTGGGCAAGAAAGAAGAAATAGGACCTAGGTATTATTTTTGTCAAGGCTGCCCCTGGCTCAAGAACGGTGCGTTAGGACACAAGGTATAGTTGTCTTTCTTAAAGCCGATCCGACGGCCCACTCATTTTTGATTGTTTGGCCACACATTTATGTCATGTGTATGAGCCCTTAAATACGTTACAATAATATAACCTGGACAGATTACATTACCAAATTCTGTATATTAAGAACAAACCTACAGAACCCTCTTGCTGGACTGGCATGTTTAGTCGCTGAGTATCTAATTACCCCAGACTCCTTAGTATGCCAATAAGAACTTCTTCTCCTATCTGAATCAGACTAAGTTGCATACGCATGCCATGAGGCATAACAAAGACGTTATTACTGAAAAAGAAATTTTTCTGCGTTTACACCAATAACGCGTTACAAGACTGCATCATTAAAGAAATTGAACGCATCTCCATGACATAAGGATGGCCAATGTCGTCTTAGAGAAAATGAACTTGAGCTCACTATTCTGCTTTTTATGTGCTGCTGTAACTTCCTGACTATTTTTCCTGACGAAAAGGTGATGCCTACAGCTGCCTGGCTCTGCAAGTTCTAGCAAGAACTTCGCCTGAACTCTATCTGCATCCCTTTGTTTTCCAGTGCCATATACCCTGGATCTCCCTTCTTGCCACAGCTCACATAAGGTGAATGCACCGGTTCTCGGAGTCGTGCACCAGCTCAATGAAATCCAATCACAAAAAAACTATTCAATGCTCACCTAGCGCAAAGAGCAAAAATAGCGGTGTCTCAGGGCATGGACGGGTTCCCGTTCATTTTGTCCTATTGCTAAGTACACCTTAATTTCTGCGTGATTACTCTGATTAACCCCAGTTAGTTCTGTAGGCAAACATTTCAGATTTTGATTTAAATTTTGATGTGCTCTGTGCCTGGTCATTCTGTATCTGTTAAATCCCGATTGAGAGCACACATCTCTGATAAACTGAGAACTATTTGAAACATTATTAAGGATGATTTATTATTGCAGATTAAATGACTGCACACATGACCAACATAGTATATTAGCTCCTGATTCTATAATATAAAAAAAATATTAATAGGATAATTTACCATTACCCTGTCATAGATGTGCACTATTGCTCTTGTTTTTCCTGCTCAGTCAGTCATCTGTGTTTTAGTGACATCTCCTTTCACTCTCTGGCCGTTGATTGGTGACTCTGTTTACATCCATTACGAGTTTAATCAATTGGGTAAAAAAAAAAAAAAGGTTAAAGGGAAGAAATTTTTCGAAAGCAGATATGGGACCTTACAGAAAACAAGTTTTTGGTAGAAAGCATTCTCCTATGGAAACATTGCCAACTAAGCACTGATAATTTGTCAGTCATGTGGGGACTTATAGCCAAATGATGCTCCCAAGGGGATCTGAGTGATATACGCCAAAGGGCTTCCAGGGATGGACAAAAGAAAAACATGGCTCTTTTGCTACTTTGAAAGGCAGCCTCTTAACATCATGCGATTGAACTTTCAGGAAGCCTAAAGTATATCTATCCAGAAGGAACAGTTTACCTCAGTTGTCGACATGCTCTGTTTCGAGGCGGCAGTGACTCTTTAGTACAGAGTAGGACGTTTCGCTGCAGTGAGGGCTGTGTGAATAGAAATCAGGATAGTAAACGTTCGTCTTATGAAGAACTGCAGCCGTGTGGAGACTTCTGATCATTGATTCTCACGGGGGTATTCTGGGATAAATCAAAACTATAAATTTTCAAGGATGGGAAAGAGAAAACATGTTTCGGAGCTTTTGGCAGGAGCTTCAGGAAAAGTGTACCGGTCAGCGCCGCAAAATATAAGAAAAAGAGTTGGAAAACAATTCCTGTTGTAAAACTAATTACTAAGTAATAAAGTTAAGTTGAAATAGACACGTCAAAACGTGCAACGAGTTTTATGTAAACAACGTAGGAACACGACTGATAAGTCAACCCTTGCGTTTTTTTTATGCAATTTTACTATCTATTTACCACATAAGTTGTAAATTTTAATTGCGCTGTGATCACTTGAAAATAATCATATGAGGCTCAGTGCACATGATGTGTGCACTTACTGGCCGCCCAAACTACAGGCTGCGTGCCAGTGTTTGTGGTCCATGGATAGGGGGTGAGTAAAGGAATGGTTGATGCAGAGAAGGAATAGGATCTGCTCGATAGATTGTGCTCACATTGGGCCACCTTCACAGTGCTGTGCACACTGGTACATGCGCATTCTCACACCACACCATGAAATGGGCACATTATAACTAATGGGCGCTGCGCGTTGGCCACCCATTGTGCGAGCTTACGGGGGGCGGGGGACCCCCACATTCACGGACGGTGCAAGAGACCTTCATATTGCGCTGACGACTAAAACAGTCTCTTCGCGGAATGTTACAGACTAATCCAATGAATCCATGTTTGCTACAACGAATGTGTGCCCTTTACCCGTTCTCCATTCACTTTGATTTCGGGTCTGAGACAAATGTACTATTCAGATATAATACAAAAATCCATGTTTGTTAATTACTTGCCTTTTCAAATATATGGAATAGCAGCAAATGATAGCTATTTATTTCCGGGCGGCTAAATAGCTGATAATTTAACGATTAATACAATTAAACTACCCATTGACCAGGTAGTTCCCTTATCAAAACTGAAGTGTTGAAAGAGATCTGATGGGAAAAGATGTAGTCGCTGCATATTATCGATGTGCCCCAAACCGCTTGGCTTTGTCGCGGGGGGGGAGGGGGGGGGGGGAGGGGGGGGCGGGTAGGAGTGGCAATTAAAAGCGAGCGCATGATAGTAATGAAAACAGTGGATGATTTCTGTGACGCAGAAGAGAAAAAAAAAAAGACAGAAAATCTAGTTAGTTGTATGAGAATAAAAGAAAAGAATTCAAACGCGACTGCACAAGTCTTTATAGAACGGAGCAGAAACTTTCAAAAGAATTACATTATGCCACCTTACCATTAATATTAGTGCCGCTGCTAGACTAGTTTTTAGAAAACAAGTACGTAAAACAGTAAGTTATGTACTTGCACTTTACAGAGTATATTGTAGAGAGTATAATACAGAAAATATCAACTAGGATATTTATAGTATATACATATTCGCCCGTAAGCATTTCAAATATGTGGCTTTGTAAAATAAATAATAAATCCTTTTGTATATAGTGCACAACAATACGCAAGCGCTTGTCACAGAGTTTTGTCGCAAATGCAGTCCCTGACCACATGGGGGTCACAATCTAATCTATCGCCTACACAGGCTGGTTGGAGTGCTGAGAGGGTACACAGGAGGGACTGGAGGAAACCACGCCACAAACACGGAGGCGAACTACAGAACTCTTTGCAGATGTTGACGTGGATGGGACTTAAACCCAGGCCCCCAGGGAATCTCGCAAGTCTGCAGTGCTAAAGACATGAGCCTCCTTGCTTTGAGTGTACATGACAAACATTATGCTAGGAGATAGATAATTTCCTCACCGTTGTTTTTTGTCACCTTCAAACAAACCTTGCAAGTAAATAGTTTGACAATTCTTATCTTCTGCGATCAGTCTCTCCTAGGTCTCAGTCTTCTCTAAATTCTGACGTGGCGTAATTGGCTGTGCTTATCATCTCTGCCTCCCGAATAGTTCATATTGGGGGCGTTAAATATAGAGGAAGGACCTAGGTAGAGTGGCGATCTTGATGTCTAACGACTCACTAACTTCGGTTAGCACCGTCAGGGCGAAAATTGAATTCGTCACAACGTCGATAGTTTATGTTTGATTTGGCGGAACAAACAGTTCAGTTTTCCCCCCTATTTTTCAGCTAGATGGGTGTTGAGCAAACGTGTACACTGGTGTGCAGCTGGGAATGTCTGGATGAGGAGGAACTACCACAATCTGCAGAACCTGTAAGCCCAGGTCAGTGGTCGGCAGGGGGGTTATTTCTATCTCGGCATCTCACCCTCATGTAGCATATAGCGCTGCTACTTACTGTGCGTAGCTAGTAGCGCTTCTGCTGCAATCCCGGATGTTCACTTAAGCGGGGATGTGTATACATAGCAGTTGTCTTAGTGACTAAAAATCGACATAGAAAGAAATCTGTTTGACATTTATTATGTCTGCTAGTAGCGATTTGTGTTTATGACAGCTTCTGTAGTGATGTTGGTGATGTGTTGAACGCACATTGCCATACCTTTTTGGGCTAGATTTGCAGCCAATTTACGTGTGAAACCAAGAGCTTATACAGTGAGTTTTGCTGAACTTTCAGTGTCAGTTGTAGGGTATCTGTATAACGCACATTGCCAACCTTTTTGGGGGCTTAGTTTACAGCCAAGATTTCCGTGTGAAATCCTGTAGTTTATAAAACCACTAGTCAGACAGAATGTGGAAAGTGGAGAAGGCAGAGAGGTGGCAGCACAGTAAGGACGTCGCCAGCAAATGGACGATATGTATGATCGCACTGGGAACTGGGGCTTAGCAGGGGATTCAACGTCGGTCAGGAGTGAGCAGGAGAAGTTGTAGATGTGGCCGTGAGTCAGCAGGGTGCAGCAGATTGTGCGAGACTGGAGCAGAAACGGTCGCAGGGTACAAATCCCGATGTGACAGGTCAAAGTAAGCCAGTGGCACAGGGGACTCAGCGAGTGTATCAGCAGCGGTTGGTAGTAGTCGTCAGGATAGGAGTGTGGCGGGTAAAAACTTACCACCTTGGCAGGGACTGGATGTATGGCAGTTTGTAAAGAACACGCGGATCCGAGACATGGGGAATGTCGTATATGAGGCAGATAATAGGGAATGAAGTGAAGTGATGGTAGGGGCTTACCTTGGACACCATGGCCTGCGGCCAACACAATGCCGCATCATCACCACTCAACATGCTAGCGAGAAAGTCGGAGTCAGATGTTGGTCCATATCTGCAGGCGCGCATCGCACACACAGCGCACCTATGGCACCCACAGCTGTTCCAGCAAGTCAAGTGCTCCAGCACCTCTAGAACGTAACTGTTTGTCTTCGACAAATCTAGCCCAGTCCAATGCTCCTTCTTCTCACTTGTATGCATGGCGACACATGTGTTCCGGTGAGGCGTAGCAAACAAGACGACAATCTCTATAGTGTTCCAGTTCCATCCTCCTAACGTTGCATAAGCGCTACCGTCCTCTTGCCGAGGTTTTGGTCACTTTGCAGTCCCTCCTCCTTATCCAAGTCGTGGTACTCTGCAAACTTAGAGCATAATGTGTCTGTTCCGAAACTGAGGTGGAGAGTTCCACCGCAATGTTGTTTTGTGCCAGAGACCCTTCACCAATATGTACACAGAAGGTGGGCCACGACCTTTGAGCTATCAGTGTTTTTCCAGGGCACGCCAAGCGAACTGGGAGCTGAACTATGGACAGGTGCCATACTTGTCCTTTTACAGCTCTACTTGGGTGATTGCTCCTCCCGCCCAGCCTCAACCAACACACTTCCCAAAGATGGCACTTCTCCTCACTGGGGGTGTCAAACTGCTGCTCCTGCTGCTGTTGCTCCTGGCGCCGTTCTCCTCCATCATAACCACCTGTGCAGGTGCACAGCGGTAGTGCAAGCATTGTCCTACGGTCAGCTGGTTTGCCTGGGCAAACCTAATCACCATGAGGAATTTCTCTCGCGTCTGCAACAAGAAAAATTCAATAATGTGGCTTTCCTCCGCTGATAGCTTAAATCGGAACCATGGTGACGCAGACCGGGTGTCTGCGCTGCACCGAAGAGGAATGGTCCCATTGCGGGCCGGCTGGCACTTGCGCATGCTGTTCAATCTGTGTAGTACTAACAAGAGTTCCCGAAGTCTTACACCATACCTGCAACTACATTGCTAAACATGGTCAAGGGAGAACTGTGCACTTACTTCGACCATTCTTACAAAGTCAAGACACACCCTCCTCGAGTTGCAGCTGCAGGCGGACCTAGCCCTACGCAACACTAGTCTGATGCAATGTTTCACCCTTGTTGAATTCCACCCGCCTGTCATACATCTAGACTCGCCTGTATTGACAGAGAAGCCTTTTAAATGATTTGTTTGATGTTGCAATAGACGGACTCAGCGTACTTCCGCCTTTACTTTTGATCACCACGTGGCGTCATGCACTTGAACACCTGCCGTTTGTTCAGCCATTGAAGGCCTTCTTTGTAGACAGTATTGTCCAGGCGCCAGGATCGTATAGCAAAAACGTTCATTCCATGCTTCATGTCCTGGAAACTCATGCTGCAAAACTGTTTCTGGTCAGTGGCACTGGAGAGTGGAGACCTACATCTCATGGCCACAGCTGGTCCAGAGTGGGGCTGAATGGAGGAGGAGGACTTGGAGCACACGCAGGTCTGGGCACTTTGTAGTTTTTTACTCAGGTGTACAGAGAGGAGAGCAGGAGCACCGGAGGAGGTAGAAGATGGGCGAGAGATCCAGAAGCCACCGTTGACAGTATACTGTGGTAGTATGGTAGGTCCGGGAGTCCATCAGAGTGGCTTTGCTAAACTAGTTGACAGCGGCGAATAGTATCAAAAACCCGGTTCCATAGGGATGAACTTTGGCTCTCCACCCCTTGGGCACCCTCGCTACTGGTCAAAAATGGGGGACGTTTTTCAGTGCTTGAGAGGGAGAAACAAACTTGGCCATCGTATAGAGTAAATTTGTGCACCCAGTTCGGTCAGTGCCTATGTGCTCGCCATTGTCACGCTCGTCTGTCAATTCTGACCGGGGTTCCTGGCACGTCATCGCTCGGTATACTGCCAACGGCCTGCTGGGAATCTTCTGGGGGGGGGGGAGGTAGGCATAAGCAGTCCATCACTAGAAGGCTTACAAGTCTGGAGTCGCGCTATGTTTGAGCAACTTCTTCACCCGCCTAGGAGGAGGGTTGCTTCGGCAACACAGCACAGAAAGGACATGGCGAAGATCCTGCACCAGCAGGTTGGTGGCCTACTCTGGACAAGCGACTTTACACCACCGTCAGGTAGTAGGACAAGCCATGGATACTGGGGCGACCAAACTTGTGCGTGGCCGCAAACTCGGAGTTTGCGTAGAGAAGCTGTCCGTGCCCCTGAAGTATGTGTGTCCTCAGATCGTGTCTGTGTTTATTGACTGCGGGTGGCCATCAGTTCTATACCAAGGGACGAAATACCAGCGATTGTCAACCTATGCACCTAGTTGGGTTTTAGAACTGAACCTTGTCAATATGATTCAGTTAGCTTGGATCGGCCAGAGATTGCTCAACTCACCAATTGCCAGGTACATGAGCAGGATTAGATCAGCCATGACGCCCTCCTACGTAAGTGAGAAATGAGTCAGGGTCTAACTACCTGTCAGCCACTATTCTGATGCTGCCACCCGCCTGATGCCACACATTTGCTGCCAGTTGTCACCCTTTTGCCTCGACCATCTTTTACAGGACGGAATGTCCGCCACCTCACACACTATATTGGTGCCACTCTGCAGGCTCCTGCTGCTGCTGATGCCACTTTCACCACTATTCATGGTGCCACCTGCAGGGCTCCTGTGCTGCGATGCACACTTCACATATATCATGTGCCTCTGCAGGCTCCTGCTGCTACTGGGTACCTGATGCCGCCTTCACACTATATTTGTCGAAGAAATGCACGTGCGGGTGATTCACTAAGATCTGCAGGGCCCAAGTATCCTGCATGTGTCACTTCCCCGTCAGGTCCGCCGGAGTTCACCTTCTTCCTGTGTGCATGTAAGTGCTTATCTTGTGACACAATTGTAAGTTAATCCTGCGCTGAGTCCGAATCAGTTCGGATGTCTGAACGGACCGACCCCCAATTTTGTGCATAAAGCCAGCAAAGCCGAGCCAAAATCTGATCGCGTTCGACACAATAACATGTTAAATACTGTCACACCATACGAAAATCTGAAAATAGAAAAATCTGACAAAACTGCGGCGGCGGCCCCTTAGTAAGTAAGTCCCAGTATGTTCTAAAAGTCAAAACAACTGAAAAGTTTTTTTTTTTATTCAAACCCACGACACAGGATTAAGGGCTTTATCCAGAAATAACGGAAGCTTTATCCATTGCTCCTTTGTACAGCTAGAAAAGTTTGTCACAGATGAAACATAAAAGCAGTTTTGATATCTTTCACCTTGCGCGTGTACATTACTATCTCTCTGCCAATTTGAAAAATAATAGAAGATTTACCATGATGAAACATTTTTATAAACTCATAAAGATGACCTGACTTCAAGGACTCTGAACTCCCTGTTTCTGCTATCACACACTTTAAATTACGGCACAGGTACTACGACATTAACCAGTTCAACGCAAGTATAGCTTTAAACTCTAAAAAATAAGAATTAGGGAATGTAGGTTTTGTTTAAGTTGGGTCTGCATCAAAGGACCAAAGTAAAACAAAAGTAAACATAAATGAAGCCCAAGTAGATTATTTCAAATATTAATTCGAGTGTGCTGGGGTGCACAGCAGTCCCACAAAGAAAGTCCTCAAAAATGCCAAAATCACACATAAAGATTTTTTTAAAATTTCTATAATGTAATGACATTTTTTTGGTGTTTGGTTTAATAACTATTCTCTTCACTTCCAATATCAGAATAGGTAACATATGATGTGTCACAGGTGCCTCGCAGGCGCACCAGTTACCATCTGTGTGGGCGCGCTATGCCAGGACTGCGCCACTCACTTCGCTTGGTTCCAGCAGGACGGTGTCCCCCACTGGACCCTTTCAATTTAACAGCAGCCGAACTGCGTGCACGACCAAGGAGGCAGGGACATGTGCTACTGATAAATTAAAGGGGACGAGAGGGGACACCCGCTGGAACCCAGCAAGGTGGTGCAGCGCGGCCTAGGGGCCCAGCAAAGAGGTACTATACTGGGGCGCCTGCACACTTCCAATATCAGAATAGGTAACATATGATGTGTCACAGGTGCCTTGCAAGCGCACCAGTATACCTCTGTGTGGGCCCCTATGCCTGCTGTGCCACTCACCTTGCTGGGTTCCAGCGGTGTCTCCCGCTGTCCCTTTAAATTTAACAGAGCACATGTCCCTGCCTCCTTGGGCGTGCGTGCATCGGCTCTGTTAAATTTAAAGGGCCAGTGGGGGACACCGCTGGAACCCAGCGAAGTGAGTGGCGCAGCTGGCATAGCAGCCCACACAGAGGTACACTGGTGCGCCTGCGAGGCACCTGTGACACATCATATATTACCTATTCTGATATTGGAAGTGAAGAGAATAGTTATTAAACCAAACACCAAAAAAATTCTAGAATTATAGAAATTTTAAAAAAATCTTTATGTGTGATTTTGGCATTTTGGTGACTTCTTCTTTGTGGACTGCTGTGCACCCCAGCACACCTCGAATTAATATTTGAAATAATCTATTGGCTTCATCTGTATTGTTTACTTTTTTTTACTTTGGTCCTATTGCAGACTCCAACTTAACAACATCCTGACATCCTAATTCTATTTTTTAGAGTTTAAAGCTATAACTACTCTGCGTTGCAATCTGTTGAATGTCGTAGTACCTGTGCCGTAATTTAAAGTGTGTGATAGCAGAAACAGGGAGTTCTGAGTCCTTGAAGTCAGGTCATCTTTATGAGTTTATAAAAATGTTTCATCAGTGGTAAAATCTTCTATTTTTCAAATTGGCAGAGATAGTAAGATAGTACAGCGCAAGGTGAAAGATATCAAAACTGACTTTTATGTTTCATCTGTGAACAAACTTTTCTAGCTGTACAAAAGAGCAATGGATTAAAGCTTCCAGTTAATTTCTGATAAAAGCCCTTAGAATCCTGTGCTGTGGGTTTTGAATAAAAAAAAAACTTTTCAGTTGTTTTTGAGCTTTTAGAACATACTGGGACTTACTTACTAAGGGTCCGCGGCCGCAGTTTTGTCAGATTTTTCTATTTTCAGGTTTCGTATGGGTGTGACAGGTATTTAACAGGGTATTGTGTCGAACGCGATCAGATTTTGGCTCGGCTTTGCTGGCTTTCATGCAACACAAATTGGGGGTCGTGCCGTCAGACAATCCGACTGATTCGGACTCAGCGCAGGATTTAACTTACAAATTGTGTCACAAGATAAGGCACTTACATGCAACAGGAAGAAGGTGAACTCCGGCGGACCTGAGCGGGGAAGTGACACATGCAGGACATTGGGCGCGCGCGATCTTAGTGAATCACCGCACAGTGCATTATCTTCGACAATGATATAGTGTGAAGGCGGCATCAGTAGCAGTAGCAGCAGGAGCCTGCAGAGTGGCACAATGATATAGTGTGAAAGTGGCATCAGCAGCAGCAGGAGCCTGCAGAGTGGCACCATGATATAGTGTGGAGGTGGCGGACAATTCCAGTCCCTGGTAAAGATGGTCGGAGGCAAATGGTGCAACTGGCAGCAGATGTGTGGCATCAGGCGGGTGGCAGCATCAGAATAGTGGCTGAGGCAGGTAGTTAGAACCCTGACTCATTTCTCAACGTTTGGAGGAGGCGTCATGGCTGATCTAATCTGCTGCATTAGGCATTGGTGAGTTGAAATCCTGGCCGATCCAAGCCTGATTCATATTGACAAAGGTCAGTCTCTCCACATTGCAGGTGGACAATCGGGTTCTTCTTGGGGTAACGATGGCCCCCGCCGCACTGAACATCCGCTCTGAGGCCACACTACTGGCCGGGCAGGACAGCTTCTCTACTGCAAACTCCGCAAGTTGCGGCCACGCATCAAGTTTGGCTGCCCAGTAGTCCATGGGATCCTCTACCTGAGGTGGTAAAGTGCTGTCCAAGTAGGCCACCACCTGCTGGTGCAGGATCTTCTCCATGTCCTTCTGCTGCTGCTGGTGGCAGCTACCCTCCTCACTAGGCGGGTGAAGGAAGTTGCTCAATAAGGAATCCAGACTTAAGCTTCTGCTGATGGAGCTGCTACCGCTGTGCCCTGCACATGTGGTATGATGGAGCAGCACTTGTGGAGGCTGAGGTGGTGGTGGAGAAGGAGGAGGAGAAGGCGCAGAAGCAGCAGCAGCAGGAACAGCAGTTTGACAATGTGGAGGAGAAAGTGCCATCTCTTGTGGAAGTTGTTGGTGTGGCTGGGCGGGAAGCACATTCACCCAGTGGGCTGTAAAGGACATGTACTGGCCCTGACCATAGTTACAGCTCCACACGTCTGCGCTGGCGTGCACCTTGGAAGAAACTGATAAGCTCAAGGACTGGCCCACCTTCTGTTGGACATATTGGTGAAGGGCTGGCACAGCCTTTTTGGAAAAAAAATTGCGGCTTGGAACTCTCCACCTCAGTTCGGCACAAGCCATTAGTTCTCTGAAGTTTGCAGAGTCCACGACTTGGAAAGGGGAGAGACTGCAGTACCAAAAACCTCGACAAGAGCACGGTCAGCTTTTGCACCTTAGGATGGCTGGACACATAGAGTTGTCTCTTTGTAATCGCCTCACTGAACGACTGCTGTCGTCATGCATAGTGAGAAAAAGGAGCATCTGGACCGGGAGATGTTGTCAAAGACAGAGGTGCTGGAGCCTTGACTTGCTGAAACAGCATGTGTGCCACTAGGTGCTGCTGCTGTTGCTGCGCCTGCAGGATGGACCACATCTGACACCCGTTTCTCCCAGGCCATTTGATGGTGATGCTGCATGTGTTGGCGCAGGGCCATGGTGCCAAGGTTAGCTCCCTAGCCACACTTCACTTTCTGCCCGCAGATACGACATACCCATGCTTCTCTGGTGTCTTTACAAAAAACTGCCACATCGCCAAGGTGGTAATTTTACCGTCAACACTATGCACTGAGCGACTACTACCACCGCTGCCTCGCTGAGCCCCTGTGCCACTGCTTACTTGGACCTGCAAATCGGGATTTGTACCCTGCAGACGTTTGGCTCCAGTCCTCACACTGCTGCCACCCTGCTGACTCACGGCCACAGTAGCAACTTGCTGCCTGCTCAGCTGCCTGACGATGATGAATCCCCTGCTACACCCAGCTCCCAAGTGCGATCAGCTACATCATCGTCAATTTGCTTTTCCTGGTCATTGCTACTCTCATCACCGATGTCAGTATGCACAGCCTGCCTACTGCAGGCAGCAGCGGAAGTCTGCCCCACCTCTTCACTGCCAAGCAGCTGCTGACTGTCCTTAAACATTTCGTCCTCACTGAATAGTGGCACTGAGCCCAGACTACCTAGTAGCTCTCTGACTGCGGGAAAGGAACAGGACAGAGGCTGGTTGAGTACAGGTGAGGGCCGCTGACCTGCTCCTGGGCCATGCCAACTAATTGTTGTATCTGAGGAACCCACAGATTCTTGGTTGGGGTTGTCAGAATTTATATTTGAGGAATTGGATGACCTAGTCAACCATTCAACAACCTTTGGGTTGTTGATCAACACACTGCCGCTAGATGACAATGGCAGTTCTGGCCTCACAGTGTCAACCCTGCTGCGACGTCCCCTTACTGTGCTGCCACCTCTGCCTGCTCCACCTTCCACCTTTCTGTCTGACATAGTGGTTTATAAACTACATGGATTTCACACGTAAATCTGGCTGTAAACTATAGCCCCAGAAAGGTATGGCAATGTGCGTTATACAGATACCCTACAACTGACACTGAAATTTCAGCAAAAATCACTGTATAAACTATGTGGATTTCACACGTAAATTTGGCTGCAAACTATAGCCCCAAAAAGGTATGGCAATGTGCGTTCACACAATCACCACAAATCACTACAGCAACTGCATAAACAAATCGCTACTGCAGATGCATGAATGTCAAACAGATTTCTTCCTATTCGATTTTGTCACTAAATAGAACTGCTATTTATACAGATCCCCCTTAAAGAACATCCAGGGATTGCAGCAAGAATCGCTACTGCACAGTAAAGTAGCAGCAGCTAGATGCTACATAAAGTGTGAAGTGCTGAGATAGAAAATGGCTGGGTTTAAAGGGCTGTGTGACATCACATAAGCCTGCCGGTCGCTGATTGGCTTACAGGTCTGCAGATGTGTGTTCCTTTCTCCTTCCCAGAGTTCTCTGCCCCATGTAACACGTTGTGCTCACGCCCATTTAGCTAAAAAAAAGAGGGGGGAAAAAAAACTTTGAGTACTTTGTGACGAATCAAATTTTTCCTGAAATTCTAACCGAAGTTAGAATCTTTAGAATCAATTCGCCCATCTCTACCTAGGTCCCTTCCTCTATTAGTTACGCCCCCAATTAGAAACTATTTGGGGAGGAGAGATGGATACCGCAGAGAGAAGAAGTGTAAAACTGATTTTTGCAAGGTTTGTTGAAAGGTGACAAAAAACGGTGAGAAATTCTATCTGTACATAATGTTTCAATGTACAGAAGCACGGAGGCTCAGTGTTTAGCACTGCAGCCTTGCAGCCCTGGGGTCCTGGGTTTAAGTCCCATCCACGTCAACATCTGCAAAGAGTTTGTATGTTCTCTCCGTGTTTGCGTGGGTTTCCTCCAGGTCCCCCGGTTTCCTCCCACACTACAAAACATACTGGTAGGTTGATTCGATTGTGACCCCCCTGGGGACAGGGACTGATTTGGAAAACTCTTTGCAGCGCTGCGTAATCTGTGTGTGCTATATAAATAAAGGAATTATTATTTATTATTACAGAAGCCACATATTGTATGATTACTGGCATATATGTATATATATAGTTTGATAGTTGCTGTATTATACATCTCTACAACATACATCTGTAAAGTAGCAGAGTACATTAAACTTACTGTTCACGTACTTGCATTCTATAAACTAATAGAGCGAGCAGGCAATAATATAAAATTGGTAAAGTTGGCATAAATGTAATTCTTTTGAAAGTTTCTGCTCCGTTCTATAAGACTTGTGCAGTGAGTTGAATTCTTTTCTTTTATTCTACAATACAACTAACTAGATTTCTGTCTTTTTTTTTCTTCTGCTCAGCAGAAATCATCCCACTGTTCAATACTTCATGGCTCGCATTTTAATTGCCAGCCAGCGGTTTGGCATCGATAATTGCAGCGACAACTCTTTCCATCAAATCTTCTTTCATCATTTTTTGATGGGACGCCTGTCAATGGGTATGTTTAAATTGTATTAAATCGTTAAATTATAGCTATTTAGCCGCCCGAGAAAATAAATAGCTATCATTTGCTGCTATTCATTATTTGAAAAGGCTAAGCAATGGATTTTTGTATTAAATGAAATGTACAATTTCACAGGACCCTAAATCTAAAGTTGAATGGAGAGGTTAAAGTGCACAGTTCAGTTGTAAACTTGGATTCATGGATTAGTCTGTAACATACAGCTGAGGAGAACTGTCAAGTCTAGCGCAATATGAGGTCTCTTGCACACGTCTGAATTTGGGGGCCTTGAGCTCGCTGCACAAATGGTGGCCAATACACAGCGCCCATTAAGTTATATTGTGCACATTCACGAAGTGGTGAACACCATGTGTCACAGCACTGTGAATGTGCCAATTGCAAATTATAGAGCAGATCCTATTCCTGCCCGACATCACCAGTCATTTCCTCACCCGCACTATCCTATGGACCACAAACAATGGCACGCAGCCTGTAGTTTGCGGCCAGTAAAGTGCACACAGTCATGTGCATGAGGCCTTAATATGATTATTTTCACAGTGATCAGAGCGCAATTAAAATTAGCACTTTGGGAAATATATATTAAAATTGCATAAAACTGCAAGGGTTGACTTAACAGTCGTTCCATAACGTTGTTACATCGATTGCACTTTTTGACTGTCTATTCAAACTTAACTTTATTATTAGTTCATTAGTTTACACAAGAAATTTGTTTTCTACATTTTTCTTTATTTTTGGGGCACTGACCATGTACACTTTTCCTGAAGCTCCTTGCCAAGAAAGTCACAGAAAACTTGTTTCTCTTGTCCCATCCTGGAAAATGTATTTGCATGTATCCCAGAATACCCCAGTGGAGAATCAATGATCATAAGTCTCCACACGCCCGCAAAGTCCCCATAAGAAGAACGCTTTCTTCCTGATTCTAGTCAAAAGCCTCTCACTCAGCTAAACCTGTTTCCTACACTGTACTAAAGAGACACCGCCGCATCGAAACAGCATTGTCTACAGCTGGGAATCTGTTCCTTCTGGAATAGATATACTTTAGGCTTCCTGAAAGTAACGCATGATGTTAAGAGGGCTGCCTTTCAAAGTAGCAAAAGAGGTAATGTTTTCCTTGTCCCCTCCTGGAAAACCTATTTGCGTATATATCTCAGAATCCCCTTGTGGAGCATCATTGGCTATAAGTCCCCACATGACTGCAAATTATGCTTAATTGGCAATGTTTCCATAAGGAGAATGCTTTCTTCCCAACACTTGTTTTCTGTTAAGGTCCCAAATTCTGCTTGAATTATCTTCCCTTTAACCTTTTTTTTTTTTTACCAATGAGTAACTTAATGAGATGTGAACAGAGTCACCAATCAACGGCCAAGAAAGTGAAAGGAGATGTCACTACAACCAGTGATTGACTGAAGCAGGAAAAACAGAGAGCAATAGTTCAACACTATGACAGGGTAATGGTAAATTAATCACTATTAATATTTTTTTAATATTATATGATCATGAGCTAATATACTAGGTTGTCATGTGACAGTCATTTAAATCTGCAATAATAAATCATTCTTAAATAATGTTTGCAAATATTATTTCTCAGTTTTCAGAGATGTGTGCATCTTCAATCGGTTAACAGGCAGAAGGACCAGGCAGGCAGAGCACGATCAAAATTTATCAGAAAATCTGAAATGTTGGCCCAGAACTAACTGAGGGTTTAACAGGAGAATCAGCAGAATTAGGTGTACTGTACAATAGGACTAGATGAACTGGGAACCCTTCCCATGCACTGAGGAACACAGCATTTTTTGCTCATTAGCGCCTAGGTGAGCATTGATAGTTTGGAGATGCATATGGCTGGTGCACTGACTCCGAGAACCGGTGCATTCACCTTATGGAAGCTGAAGAAGGAGGATCCAGGGGTTGGACTGGACACAAGGGAATGAATGAGAGTTCAGGGCAAAGTCTTGCAGGAACGTTGCAGAGCAAGGCAGCTGTAGGTCACCTTTCGTCAGGGAATACGTCCAGGAGTTACAGGCACATAAAAAGAAGATAGTGAGCTCAAGTTTTTCTCTAAGACTGACAGTGGCCCATCCTTAGGTCATATTGGAGATGCATCAATTTCTTTAATGATGCAGTCTTGTAGACATGATGGTGAAGCAGAAAAGTTTCTTTTCATAATAACGTCTTTGTTATGCCTCATGGCATGGTTGCAACTTAGTCTGATTCTAAATAGGAGAAGAAGTTCTTAATTGCAATACTAAGGAGTCCTGGGTATTAGATACTCATCGACCTAATACAGGCAGTACTCAAGATGGGTTCTGTAGGTTTGTTCTTAATTAAAATTTGTATGTAAGTCAGAACAGGTATATTTTGTAAGTTTTAGGCTTCATACACATGACCATAAATGGTGGCCGCGAGCTGGCTTTAAGAAAGACAACTAGCCTTGTCTAACTGCAACGTTCTTGAGCCGGGCAGCTGTGACAAAAATTATACAGAAGGTCCTATTTCTGCCCAGATTTGTGTTGTGGACACTCAACTCCTGTGGAGAGGTCCTTCCTTAAGTGGTCTGTAAGTTGGGTTTCTTCAAGTCAGGAAACGCCTGTGTTGATGACCTGTCCTAAGCAAAAGGTCAACAATATGTGAGTCATGCAAATACTGATTTATAGAAAGAATTATTGAAATGGTCACTAATGGATATGCAGAGGCATAAGTGACCATTTTCATAATTGTTACATGTAATAACATTCGTAATCATAGTGTTTTTATTGTATTTTTTTTATAAAAGCATATTTTAGAAAAAAAATATTTTTACCCTCAGCTGGGTAATGCAGTTTAAGAAGATGATGCTACGTTATTTATTTCAAATGGTAAAAATAATTAGTAGCACATTTCATGATTCATTTGATTTTATGCCACCGAATGTGTGATGTTCCTGTTAGCAAATAATAAAAACTGATGCTGTCAGCTCCTATTAACTCCTCTGAAAGTAACAGACTCCGCACGCGTAGCATGTTGATTCATCGGGAGGTTATCAAAACAATGGCATCTGCAAGGTACAGTAGACTCATGAGATCCGCAAATTTATTGTGTGCACAGTATATGTGCTCCTCAATATAGTTCCAAGAATTCGTCATACTGACAGAAGGAAACATTTTAGAATTTCAGAACACAGATAACAACATCATCTACAGAACCACGGTAACAGGGCTATGTGTCATATGTATTGGTGTCTCCAAAAATTAATTTTAACAAGTTAGTTAAAGAAGAACTGGTTTAACCCCTTAACGACCTGGCCCTTTTTTGTTTTTGCATTTCCATTTTTCACTCCCTACCGTCAAAAATCTATAACTTTTTTATTTTTACAAAGAGCTCTGTAGCAGCTTGATTTCTGCGTAACAAATTGCGCTTCATAGTGATGGTATTTAATATTCTATGCCATATACTGGGAAGCAGGAAAAAAATTCCAAATGCATTGAAATTGGTGAAAAACGCATGTGTGCCATTTACTTGTGGGCTTTGATTCTGTGTCTTTCACTGTGTGCCCCAAATGACACCTCTACTTTATTCTTTGGGTCAGTGCGATCATGGGGATACCAAATTTGTATAGATTTTATAATGTTTTGATACATTTACAAAAATTTAAATAACCTGTACCAAATTTTTGGGGGGATTTTGCCATTTACTGGGGCTAATAACCTTTTCGTACTTTTCATATATTTTTCAAAATGGCAAAAAGTGCCATTTTTCGTCTTCAAACACTATTTTCTGTTACGGGGCTAAACGCAGTAAAAAAACATTATTATATTTTCAGTTTCAGACGTGGCGATACCTAATGTGTTTAGGATTTTTACTGTTTATTTATATGTATTTAGGGAAAAGGAGGTGATTAAAAATTTTTTAATCTAATATTTTGTTTTAACCTATTTATTTTTACTATTTTTTAGACCCCCTGGGGTACTTTAACCCTAGGTTGTCTGATTTATTCTATCATATACTGCCATACAATGTGGCAATATATGGGGATTTTCCTCCTCATTCATTACAAAATGCAAATCACACATTGTAATGAATAGGTTAAAATAAGACAGTCTTGGGTCTTTGGAAGACCTGAGGCTATCATGGCAACCGATCAACGCTCCGTGATAATATCTTGGGAAACAACGATCTTTACCAAGATGGCGGCGCCCATGCTAGCACCTAGCTAGTGTTTGCTGCAATATTTAGCAAGGCCTTACTGGCTATGGAGAGGGCTTAGCCCGTAAGCCCTTTCCAAGCACCTGCAACCGATGTGCGCCGTACTATTACGGTGCTCATTGGTAAGAGGTTAAACTACTGATGACATATACTTAGGATATGACAATTATAATGGATCAGTGGGAATCTAACATCCAGCACCCCAGCGGTTCAAATCCGCAGCGTCTACTTCCCATTCATTTAAAATCCCTTTAACCCCTTCCTGACATTTGACGTACTATTACTGCATGGCGGGAGGTGCGTTCCCGCAAAATGCAGTAATAGTACGTCAAGCTTCTGGTGCCAATCTACCTTTGTTAAGCTCTGGGATAAATGACAGCTGTAGTTAGTTGCCATTTTAAAAGATTTGTCTGAAGTGAAGCAGAAATCTGCACCAACCAAAGAACAGATTCTCTCATTGCAGAGTGAACTATTGCAAACACATTTGAATTCTAGTACACAGATATCCTCTTACATGGTATAGAAAACTCATACACACACATACAAAGTCATACACACATAAACCCTCATTACCACAAACATACTCACTGACCACTGCACACACATACACAATCACTTATTCAGACACTCCCGTACATGTAGGTGTAATATAGACAATTTCTCTGGCACCATATTTTTATACCAAATACCAAATTTTCCATTCAATCCATTTAAACTATACATACTTCAGTGGAAACACCAAGGTTTACCTGCCATGTTGTGGGCTATTAAAATGAGTCCTCAGTCATAACCCATGCTGTAAAATCAAGACTGCGATCTTTCTTCATATTTTTAATGCTCCCATCTTTTTAAATTGCTCAGCTGACAAATCATGAAAGTTATTTTTGGGAAAATCCACAAAATGTGTAAACGATTGCAAATTAAGCCGTTTGTTAATTATGTCATTTTATAATTAAAAATGTTTATTGAGCGATAAAACATATTTTCTAATTAAAATAATGACTTCCTTACATAACAGTGCGGGCAGACATTAATTTTATCTTTCAAAATTTTCATTTATCTTAAACTTTTAAAATTATAGTTTTGGATTTAATCTATTATTGCCAAAGGGAATCAATAGGCCTAGAAAATATCCCTTGCTTAAATGATTGCAAATAAGGATTATGAGACTAATAAAATCAGCTGTAGACTTTAGAAATTCGAAATTTACGTAGTTGGACACTTTACCTCATGTTTTTTGTATTGTGTGTATAAGTGTGGGGGGGCAAGATATTAGGTAATTTACCAATATACATCTATGAATAGTTCTGCTCCACTTTCTTGATATGTAAAGTGAAGCCTTCTGTCTTTTACCTCATCAGCCCAGACATTTCTGATCATAAAATGGCCGCAGATGGTGGATCATGTGATCTCTAACTCACAATTGTTCATGGAAAGGTAGAGATCCCATGACCCTTGATCTGCGGCCATTTTATGGACAGGAATGTCCGGCTGATGAGGTAAAATACAGGAGGCTTCACTTTACATATCAAGAAAGTGGTACAGAACTCTTAATAAATGTATACAGGCGGTTCCCTACGTAAGAACACTCGACTTACATACGACCCCTAGTTACAAACGGACCACTGGATATTGGTAATTTATTGTACTTTAGTCCTAGGCTACAATAAACAGCTATAGCAGTTTTCACAGATGTCTGTAATGAAGCTTTATTGTTAATCCTGGTTCTATCTTGTATGTAACCCAGGGCCTGCCTGTATTGGTAAATTGCTTTTATCCTGCCCCCCACACTTACACACACATTACAAAACACATGAAGTAAAGGGGCCAACCCCTTTAAGTTTCTTGTTGTATGACAGCAAGCAGATAATTAGAAAAACTGTTAAGAATTAATACAGAAAATATATTGAAAAATTTTATAACTTCATAATACAAACCATATCAATTATTTACTGGACTGTCCTTAAAGTGATCAACCCCTTTAACTTCAAAGGTTGTCCCTGCAGCTCAAGATTTACAGGCGACTGCAGGCGAATAACCAGGACCACTACCAGTCAATATCTACTTCTATATGTATAAAAATAGCTAGAGAGCGTCTAATATAAAATACTATAAGGTAATATAGGGGAATAAAACACCATTGTACCACAGATACGGCAAACCTGATTTTATCTGAGCGGCTCCAATTCATAAAACATATTTATAGTGCAGATTTCAAGGATATTGGAGCATTTTAGGAGTGTCAGTCTTCCCTCCCTGGAAATTGGTGATTAAATAAAACCTCCCCTTACACATTATTTTCTCTGTTATTACTTGTGACAGTACGTCGCTCTGTTTTCACATTATCAGTCAATGGAGAACTTTGGGAGCAATGCCAGTTTTAAAAAGATGGCATCCTCATGCTAACCCTAATGAAATACATTTTTGGATGTTAACCTCTCGCTGCCAATGCCCTTTTTCCATTTTGTGTTAAAAAAAATCCATAACTATTTGTTTTCTGTGTAGCAAATTTTAAAACCTTGTGTCAGTATTTTACATTCCATGCCATGTACTGGAAAGCTGGAAAATAATTACAAAATCGATGAAAAAAAAATACATTAATATCATTTTTTTGTGGGCACTGTTTTTAGGGCTATCACTGTGCACTCCAAATTTTACCTCCCTTCTTTACTTTAGCTATGGTACAATCATGGGAATAGCACATTTCTATGGGTTTTATTAAGTTGTAAATTAATAAAAAACCCTTTGGTACAAAATTTGCCATGTTCTGATGCTAATAACTTTTTCAAATTGTGGTTTACCGACGTGTGTAAGATCCTTTTTTCCTGGGACGAGCTGACGTTTTTACCATTTTCAAGACATTAACATTCAAATGTTTATGTTAGGTGAAAAAGCAAAAAAGTGGTGATTTAGACATTTGGGCACTATTTTACATTATGGGCTTCACCACCATGAATAAATGTTTTTATATTTCGATTGGTATTGCACTTTAAGACAAAAAGATGCGTAATATGTTTATAATTTTGTTGCTTTTTATTTTTACATCAGTTCTAGGGAAAGAGGGTGAGAAAACTAAAATTTTTTGTAAACTTAAAAAAAAACCTTTTTACTGTAATTTTATATCCCCCTAAGATGAAAGTGTTCTCTTACTATATACTGCAAAACAACTGTATCACAGTATATGGGGATTTCCCTACTGATCAGTTACATTTTGCCACTGTATAAACTCAAGGCTATCATGGGAACAGATCTCTGGCCCTGATGACCTCACAGGAGCAACGATCCTAGCCAAGATGGCAACATCCGGTATGTTTGAAGACGGCAGTTGGTGAATCCAAGCATCCTTAATGGCACTTATGGCACATTTCCTTAACCCCTTAATGACCTGGCCCTTTTTTGTTTTGGTCTGATAGCTTTCTGCCATATACTTCAATATTATTGTATTGCAGTATATGGCAGAGTAAGCGTCAGCCCAGATTCCAACTTTATTGCTAAATACTAAAGTAGTAGTGCTAGCCAGTATTTTAAAAAATTTACCAAATATCAGCATTTCGAATTTGACTCGGCACCAGAAAATTTGCAGACTCATTCCAAATCTATGTTTCAACAAATCACTTTGCCCATCTCTTATTTTAGCCATTCAAATAAATGGCCACAATGTTTCAGAAAGGGTACAAGAATATGAAAAGGAGAAACTCACATACCCTGGCTTGTCTGTGTGGTGGTGCC
This sequence comes from Engystomops pustulosus, assembly GCA_019512145.1. NCBI lineage: Eukaryota > Metazoa > Chordata > Amphibia > Anura > Leptodactylidae > Engystomops > Engystomops pustulosus. The sequence goes on along the minus strand of CM033642.1, from coordinate 239,824,467 downwards.
TTCCACGTGAGAGCTTCCACTATTTTTCATATTCTTTTGGGAGTGTTTCATAAAGGGGGTCCTTTTACATAATATATACATTATATAACATATATATATATATGTCATTTGGATAGTCACATTTGTATGTGAATTGGTCTCCTATCATTGCCCAATTGTTTAACCCCTAACCAGTGTATTAGTACAGGTGTATGGAGAGGTCTCATGGGCTGATCCCTCTCCATACAAGGTGGGTGTTTGCTGCTTATTACAGAAAACACCAATCGGCAGCACCGGTCACATGGGCAACTCCATATTGGCTTAGATTGTCGCTCCATGTTACCATGACAACCTCGGGCTATACATGATGTGGAAAATTCTTATATACTGTCATACCGTAGTACCAAAATATAATATCGGTTATTCCCAGCGTTTAGCCCTATAAAGGAGAATAGCGTCCAAAGTTGAAAATGTCAACTCATCTCACAGGAAAATAACATCACACACATTCGCTGAAGTATGAAAAAGTTGCCAGAAGAGGACAAAATTTCACTGCATTTGGAATTTTTTGCCTGCTTTGCGGTACAGGACATGGAATATTAAATACCATCATTATGAGGTGCAATTGGTTACACAGAAAACAAGTCCTCACACAGCTCTTTACATGGAAAAATAATAAAGTTATTGATTTATGAAGGTGGGGAGTAAAAAATGGAAACGCAAAAACAAAAAAAGGGCCTGGTCGTTAAAATAAAATACTGGTTCACAATTGTGTTGTTTTCTTCTTCGCATTTGTAAAATCAAAATCTGATTTCCTATAGAGGACATAAAATCCAGAATAACCCACTTTACAACTTGTCTTGCCCATCCTTTTGCCCGACATCTGCTTTTCTACTTTTCTGGATTATTATTTGTACGGTAGTTATTGACAAAAACGTATTTCCAAAATCTGTTTGATCTGATGTCATCGTAATACAAGTCAGCAGATTAGCGACTGATTATATTCTAAAATCAATATTAATGTAGACGTTCGGTTCAATACACAGGTATTTTTATAGGAGATGACTCATTAGGAGTCAGATCTTGTACAATAGAAAGTGCCAAGGAGATTAAGGTAATACGAATATAATAATATTGGAAGGTTCAATTTGGTTTCAAAATGCTCCTTTTCACAGCACTTTTAAAACCGCCTAACATTAAACATTTATGGTTTCTTGGGATGTTAGATGAAAATTTAACAATAAAGGAACCTAATATGTAAAGCCGAGACACTGTTCTTTTCTAATCGGTGAAACGTGCTGCTGTGTTTTTATTTTCATTGCTGTGGTCGGGTATAGTCTAGAACAAAGAACCAGCCATTTATTTAAAATATAGATCACGGGATGAATTAAACGTTATATTCACATCTATTCAATGTTACAATATTAATCCCTCTGCCGAAATTATGTTATTTATTGGTTGCGAATGTGTGACCTTCACAATGAACAGATCTGCCAATGTAATATGGTTTTGCTGCACAAACCTGATATTTTGGGAACATGGTGCATGTTGTAAGAAAGGAAGTTCAAGAGCGTTGGTTCAAGAGCGGAGGAGGAACTGGAACGTGTCTCTGTGTGCCCGGCTTTACCCTCACAATTCTGTCTGTAGTGTAGAAAATTTTAGAAGTTGATGTAGGAAGCAGTTCTGTCAGAACATACAAGAGAATGAGGAATGCAAAACATAATATAGCAAATTAAGGGTTGTAAACCCATTGTGCTATCCAACCATGTTGGCGTTGGACAACAACCCTAGATTTATTAATTTTCGAGATTCCACCACGATACAGGGGTCTGTATATCACTGTGGAGTGCTAAATAGACCTCCCCCTCTTATGGTGGTCCTGCTCTGGAAAGCAGCTGGAACAGCTGGTCATATTTTTATATGAGTCTACATGTGGCCACACAGAGTTGTGTTGTGAATTTCAAGTCACACTATTGCAAATAAGTTTAAAAAAGTACTTTGTTTCCCTAACAGAATTTTCTAGTAATTCTTGGTAACACACAATTGGCTGGGGCAGGTGTACCAAAAAAACGTTCACTTACTGTCAGTACCTGTCCAGCAACCCCGCAACCACAACCGGGCTTGGCGCTAACTGTCAGACTAGGTAAGTGGTGGCGAACTCACCCCGCGACGTCCCTGCGGGCTATGGCCCTGCCTAAAGCAGAAAAACTGCCCTGATAAGGGCGAACCCACTATCAGGAACCTAATTAACAGTCCGTGAGCGACCCTACAAGATGACGTGGAAAACTTACTTCCTTTGTCAGCCCCTGGATGGTGGAGAGGACAGGTAACCGGAATACAGGAATAGACCAGTGTTCACACTGGTAACAGAAACCAGGAAGGTGGAGTAACACCAGGAGATAAACAATACTGAGGGACCAACAACAGATATGGACAGACAAGCGGAGTCAAACAAACCGGGTCAAAACCAAGATGGCGGCAAAGGTACAGAATCGTATAGCAAATAGAATGGTCAGTAGGCAAAGCAGAAGTCAATACCAGCAATAACCACAAGAGCACTAGATACACAGAAAGACTGAATAACTAGCAGCCAATAAGGGGCTGAGCAGAATATAAGGCAGTAATGGACATTACCTCCAGCAGTTACTGGCTCAGCCGTCCATGACTCAAACTGCAGCTGCAGACAAAACGAGTACAAAGACACACCCAGCTTTCCCAGGATCCGAAATGGAACTGTCAATCACAAGCAGCTCTGGGAGTGGTTTTCCAGCAAGAAGCCTGAAATCTGATCCCATCAGAACAATTTGCAAGTTCTGACACTTACTCTGCTCTGATTACCAGTTCCAGCATTGATGTAAACTTCCACTTCCAGCATTGAGGCGATCTTTGGTACTTGAAGCCCAGCAGAAAGTGTCAGGGGTCATGGAACCTATTTTGTCCAATCAGTGGCTTCATCATTACCCGTAGACATCACTCATGGCTTCAAGGAAGTGAAATGGCCCGCTGGACAGGTTATGTAACAAAATTCAACCACTTCCAAAGCCCTCAAGATGTGGGTGAAGTATGACCAACTAACCCCACAATCTGTGTGGTATAATAGGAAGTTATCTTTAACAACATTTTAATTTGAGATGTCCCCCCTGGTACTGCAGCTGTTCTATATGCCTGGAAGGAAATGTTATTTATATTCTGACCAATCAGAGAATGTCAATTTGTTATCTGTCACAAAGGTGCTTGCAGAATAACCCCTGAACTTACCACATCCAAGGGAAGTTATAAAATTCTTGGGGTGGAAAGTTCTAGGGCTCTCTTTACTGAGGAGGAACAGCACATCTCTCAGCACACGACTTGCAGACCAGGCATGTTGCTGCAGGCCCCTGAGCTATAACAGGGACTGCCTGTGAACCCTGCTGCTGAAGCAGCCACTCATCTCCAGCCTGAAGCTACCTATACCAGGCTGTGAGCAACCTTTGTCAAACACCATGCAACCAGTGACCTTGGACCAGTTAAGTGGTTGTCTTCTGCTGTTGCCTACGTTGAAGTTTGCAGTGTTCTGGCATAAAGGAACTGTGAGTGTTATAGTTGACATCCCTGACATGTCCGTGTGATTCCTGGCTAAAGCGGCATAACACCATGGGCCTCCTATATACCTCACTCACCCATTGGGAGTGCCCCAGGGAGGATAATATATATTTGCAGAATCTCCCTCTCTTTTCTTGCAATCTACCTGCTGGGTACCTGTCTGGCGTGGACGAGACCTGTTCCTCCGGTACCAAGTGACTGTGACCCTGTGGAGCACTCAGCCAGGCACTCAGGTACCAAAGAGAATCCAGCTGCCCCCAAGCCCAAAAAGGTCAGGCCCTGCTGGGGGATGTTGCAGAAGAGACATAACATATCCCAATTGCTGTCAAAACCTTAACCAAATTCTGGGTAATAACATTTGTAGCGGCGTCCAGTTCAATTCACTTATGCAACCATAATATTTTAAAACTTGCATTTTCATCTTCTCGAATATATTTAATTTAACTTAAAATGTAAGTTAAACTATCGGACATACGGTATATACTCGAGTTTAAGCCGACCCAAGTATAAGCCGAGGTCCTTAATTTTACCACAAAACCTGGGAAAACCAATTGACAGTATAAGCTGAAGGTGGGAAATGCATTGGTCACAGCCTACCCACTATATAGCCTGCCGGACCATGCCCCATAGTATATAGCCAGCCCCTGCCCCTCAGTATATAGCCTGCCAGCCCATATCCCCCACTATATAGCAAGCCCCCTTCCCCAGTATATAGCCAGCCCCCTGTCCCAGTATATACACAGCAGCGGGGGAAGCCAGAAAGGTGAGTTTTGATATAATTTTTTTTACTCGAGTATAAGCCGAGTTTGAGGTTTCAGTACATTTTTTTGTGCTGAAAAACTAGGCTTAGACTTGAGTTTATATGGTAACTACTACACTCACAAGCACACGTATTAGGGAGGTGGACACAATCATCCATCAAATTAGTACCGTAGGCGCCATTAATTAGGATTATATATCACATTGTGATGTATATAGAATTGTTAGTGCTTTTCCCACAGTGTTCAGTGATGTATAGTATATGCTGGTTAAAGTCCAATACAATTCATTATTATGATTATGTTTGGAAGATTACTTAATAATTCTGAATCATTTATTGAACCTCTCATTTCATTCCAATTTCCTGATTATTTAGCAGATCCGTCATGTATTAAGTCATTATAGAAATAGGACATCATTCCTTATTATGTTTGTGGGATCAGAGAATATGAATGACATCACCCCATTAGTTTAATGTAACTCATGTATGATAATATTTGCTTCATTCTGATATAATTACTGCATCATTTACACAGGAATAACTAAGTGACCTTTATTTTTTGCTAAATTTGATTGGGTTGACCATAGGTTCAATGTAATAATTTATCAAGAATATAATGAATTACCCACAAATGGGGTCTGGCTCCTAGAACCCCCATTAATCGCTGGAGATCCATTTGCCCTGAATGAATGGAGAAGCAGGTTGAGCATACACACTGCTGCTGTATTCACTGCTCATGGGACATACATTGTGGACTCCCCTAACCCTCCTATTGTAGCACCCTCTCATTTGTGACTTCCCCTCACATTTTGCCCCCTTCATATAGTGTACCCCTCATTCAAAGAACAAACGATATTTACCTTTCTCCGTTCTCCCTTAGCAGTCCTGCTTCCTCTTCTGCCCCTAATCACATGGTGCCTGCTGGCCTTTGCCACGCACAGCCATGGTATCACCAGTGCAGCCAACTATACCTCCTGCCACCCGGGACAGCTGGGCAGATCCCCAAATCTGTGCTGTCCTACGAATCAAAACTTATCTGTGGTATGTGAAGTTTTGTCCCGTTTATCTCCCTACAATCCCTCTTAACATGATTAGCATTAGAAGGGTTATAGTGGATCAATATTTAGTTTTACAACTAGTGCCAAGTGATCTAAAAGTAATAAATCAGTTTTACTTAGCTCTGTCCTTAAAGGAAATCTAGTGTCACATTCAGAAACAAAGTAGAAACAAAGACAAGCACTATGGACCACACGGTACACATCCATTAATGAGATCAGGCAATTAATAGGTGGCAATGGAAACCAAAAATAGTCTGGGGGTGCTCAGCCGAAGAGCAAAAAAAAATCTTCAAAAATATGTGTAAGAGAAAGGACCGGCACTCACCCGATGTATTCTTCATTACTTTATTGTTAGCTGGTCTCACTTGTAAAACAGGAAATGAATCCAGCGCTTGACTCAGGTAAGTAGTTAAAACTTCTTCTTTTATTGAAATAATGCTTGTAGCAATACAGCTTAAAATGCACGAACCGCCTGTATCTTAAGTCATCAGCGAGCTATGACAGATGGTGGTAACCTGGCTTCGCCTACGCGTTTCTAGTGTCCGCAGACATTCTTATTCATTGTTAGCTGGTGATGGTGCGGGAGAACACCATTTTGCGCTAAAAAAGTACTTCCACAAGCCAATGATGTCACCAGGCTAAGACACCAGAATCTAAATACTCCTGTCTCAGGTGGTGGTGTCATGGTAACGGACTCTGTGTACAATGTGTGAAAGTGGTTATACAGTGCATCTACAATTACAAAATTCATGGGCTCATGCAAGCTTGCGGCTGTATATACATCCCCCATAGACAGCTATGGCACACAGACTCGGTATGGAGATCACAACAAGCACTAGCCGCAAAAAGATAGATCCTGCTCTAGCCGTGTGGCTACCATTTTCTATGGAGAAGGGCCGGGTTAGCAGCACTCACCCTCTCCTCCTCTCACACGCGCCGACGTGTTAGTGTATGTTGGTGTATGTTAGTGTGCATGAGCCCTACGTGACAAATAATAACATTGACCTAATGAGGGCTGGCATTAGGGGGGGCAAACTGGGCATTTGCCCAGGGTCCCCTGTCCTGAAGGGGTCCCCTGGATGTGGCTTGTGGGCAGAGGATTGCTCCTTTAATACCCCTTAGTTGAATGCCCAGGTGAAGATGCTTATCTAAATATCTTCTATCTACCTATCTATTATCTCCTATAAAATTATCCTATAGTCCAACATTACAGATTACCATGCTACTGTTTGTAAACTACAAAGTGTTATTATAGTTCAGGGCTAAAGGAGCCTCTTACTGACTGTGTCTGTTCATAAAATAGTTTTATTTTGGGGCCACACTTTTAGTTTTGCCCAGGGCCCATCCTTGTCTAGAACTGGCCCTGAACCTAAAGACTCTGCATCTATATTAGCGCGTTATACAAGAAAGTAAATTTTTTTTAGTGGGTTGTACTTTTTCCTACTATAGGTACAAAAGAGGATGAATGTGGGAAAAACACAAAAAAAACAGGAAAGAAATACACTTAAATCATTGTGATCGTTTAGAGCCATGGATCCCATCGCATCATATTTTATGATGTACCTGGCCTCCTGTGTCAGCAATGCAAGTGACCCATCTCCCCCTCTTGGGTGTAATTCCACTCTCTCTTACCCAGCAAAACACGGGATCTCGCAAATCCCAGCATCTTTCTCCCTTATATGTGTTATTAATCTGGGGAATCCATTGCCCGGAGAAACAGAATTAAATGTTCTCTGATCCAGATAAATAACTGTAACAGTTATCAAAGGTGTCTGTATTTAAGCTTTAGTGTTAATCCTGGTTCTTATGGTAACCCAACATTTTTGAATCCAATTGTCACAGAGACCAAAAATGTTTTGTCTGGATCTACACTGATAAAATATACAGTTCCGACTTACATTTAAATTCAACTTAAGAACAACAGATCATATCCTGTATGTAACCAGGGGACTGCCTGTAGTATCTCCCACTCATATCTTATAAAGCAGCATCACTGGCAGAACTCTCTTCACACCCTGATGCAGGATCTTGACTTGTAATCGTTTTTAATGGTCTCCATTTTCTAAATAAGATGATTCAACAATATGCTAATGAGCTGCAAGTGCACTGGGCAGGGGCATGTTATTGCCTGTGCAGCTGGTGCCTGGGGGGTCCATGGTGACACACCCTGGAGTACTTGCAACTCATTAACATATTTTTCAAATATTTTTTTTAGGAAAAGTAGACCATAAAAATGTATTAGAAGACCTGATCCTACATGGCGCAAAGAGGATTCTTTGAGTGATGCAGTTTTATAAGGTATGAACCAGATGACAGATCTCCCTTAATTGCACATCCAGTGTAGTACCTCCAATCACTGTTGGCCTCCATTGGTATAGATGCTTCTATATATACATTTTTCCACACATGCTAAAATCTGCGGACTGTCTTAGGCTATAGTGGGTGCGGGCTGTCGATGTAACGTCACTGCTGTTTCCCTGTTGACCAACGGAGGTCGGAAGACGACAAGTATGGGTTATGAATTTCCTAACCCACATACCTCTCAAAAGACATTACCACAGACTTCTAACACCAGAGGCTTTCACAAACTGTGTCCTTTTTACTACCAACTTTCAGACACTGTGATATATATCAGAAAAGCAGAATTCCGACTGCTATGAAATAGACTTACAAATGAGTTGTACATGGAAAAAATAAAAAATGTACATATTGTACCATACTTACCTAAGAAATACTACTTGCTCTACAAGATTTATTGGATTATAAATATTTAATGAACCTACCAAAAAAATTAGATGTGTGCTGAGAACTGATTCATCCACAAACAGTTCGAGGGGGAAAATGAAAGGGGCACTAGATAGGGTTTTTGAATGTCTACTCTAATTTATATCATATCAAAGCCAGATTCCAGATGTGGGTTTCCAATGTGCTCATTTTTTTTCAAGCCTTTTCTGTCTGACTTTCTTTTTAGTGCAAACTGTTTGCACATGTATTTATAAAGTTGTGTTGGGGCTGCACTATTCTGCACTGAAGGGGCGTTCCGATACACAGTCGGACCGCGCGACACATTTATCTTGCAGATTCTGACAGAAATGTGTTGCAGGCCTTATCTTAAAGGTCCACCAAAAAAAAGTTGGTTCACTCTGTGGGGTAGTGCAGCGGGCACCATATACATGAAGAGCTTGTGCCAGAGATCCTGAATCTGGCGCCCTCTGCACACTACACAAGCAAACTGCACATAGTACAGAATGCACTATGATAAATGTTGGCCAATGTGAAAATTTTTTTGTAAAACTGTGTATCTTTGTGAATAAATATATATATATATATATTGTCTGGTTACAGTCAGGAACAGTTTAACATAACATATAATTTTCTACATTAATCTGGCCATTGCTGAATGTATAGTACCGTGATTATGAATTATCAAATACGGTATACAAAAACCCCAGCACCAGTAAGAGGTTCTACTAGATCTGCAAATCTGCATAAGTTTAACCTGGGTCATGCAGTGGTCCCCTCTTTTCAGTATATTAACCGGGTGTGGATCAAGTTATCAGAAGGGATCCCGGATGTCACTTCCATTTATCCCATATTAATGACTTATTCTATGAAAAGGTCATTAAGGGGTGTTCACATGTTTCATATCTATGGCATATCCAAAGGATATGTCCTAAATACATGGGTTTTTAGCCAGAGGATTTGTTCTATTATTTTGCATCAAAACTATTTTAAATCACAATTTTTCCATCATTTTGGCAAATTGTCATCAGACTTGTAGATGTTTTTCCTTACTCTGGATTAGCACTCTATCACTTACAAGCTGGACTTGAAGAACCTACATTTATTTCCAACCTTATTTACTATCAACTTATGATAGATGAGAGTTCTTCTTCAGGGAACCACAGCTATCTCAAGTACAGGGGTCTGCTGTCTTCCATCCTATGGCCAGGCCAAATATACTCCCCATTCATGTGTATAGAAGAGTCAAAAACAGTCAAGCTAACAGACTCCCATAGGCCCCTGCAAACTCATCACACTGGTCAGCTGCGGGAAGGCAGTCAGAGGACCCCTGTTTCCACGATAGGTGGAAGTCACAGAGGTGGGACCTGCATAAGCCATGTTTTTATGATTTATCCTGTGGACAAATCATACATATTAAACAAGAGAATATCATTTTATTAGTTTTGGCCTGGAATTTTTTGTTTTGTTTTTTTACTCCCCTCACTCCAAAAGCAATACAATATATTTTTTATTTTTCCATTAACATAGAAGTATATGGGCTTGCTATTTGCGGGACAAATTGTACTGAAATGTAGTGGAAAGTTGGAAAAAGCGCTTCTCTATGAGACTGTAGGCCTCCATGGCACCTGATCAGTGCCCTCCGATGACGTCACAGGGGGCGGCAATCGGCGATCCAAGATCATGGCGCCCATCTGTAACTCTGTTAAGGGCCAGCACTGACCGCGGCAGTTACAGGCGGGTGTCAGCCTGCCCCAAAGACCTACCAAAATATAGCTTAAAGAATCAAACGTTATCTAAGTCATTTATATTTTCTTACATCCTCGGGACCTCATTTAAATGCAAAATAAATACATAATCAAAAAAGCTAAACAAAAAAAGGAAGTGAATGCAAAAACAATAAAGTCAATTGTATTAAACTGGATTTGGAAAATTCTCATTGGATTGCATGTAAATGAATGTCGCTAATCTTGCTGCTGTCTCTCTATTGTGTCTGGTGATAAATTCCTTGAGAAGAAGATAATGAATATTAGAAGATCAGTTTCTATCCTTTTTGTATTCATGTTAGGAAATATCCTTTTTCACAGAAATATCCATGATTAGGCCAATTTTCTTTTCCCGTCATTGAGAAAACTAATTTGGAAGAGCAAACGTGTCATTTGCAGAGAAGACGCGTAAAGTTACGGTAAGTGACAACCACAATGAACATCCACGCTGCTGGAGAACAGAGGGGGAGGAAGGTGTCTCTAAGAAAGTACGAGTGTGAAACACATTTCATATCCAGCAGATTACGGTTTATCAATGTTTTATTCTGCTTCTTACTCTGAGTCTAGAGGAGTATCAAGAAAGGATTTTTATTATTATTTTATTCAGGAAATGTGGATAAAACCATGAAGTATGGACTTCAATGCTAGGGAGTATTTTTTATTGATGATTAATGCAATCTTCTGCATGTTTTCAGTGTAGGGGTTGTAACGAGTCAATACATCCTTGTCCTCATTCAAAAAATGTGAATGCTCCTGCAGTAACCAGTTCCAACCACTACACTGAGTAAGAAGCTGTCTGCTTCCTGTTCCATTCCTTCTTTTCAGTGCTGGAAGTTGGAGCTTAATTAATCTGATATTGGTGACATAATCTTTCCATAGGTTATAAATATTTTAAACCCAAAAATCCCCTTTGGTAATGTTTTCAAGGTTAAAAATTTAGGATTTAAAGAGAATTTGGGATAGGTATAGATATTCTTCAACTAAATCTGAAGACATTCTTTACCCAAGGGAAGTCAATTATCTCATATTACATTCATGTGCAGATGAAAACATCAGCAAGGAATATTCAGCATGATCACATGTTTGCGACTTGTATCGATGGTCTTTATTGCCAAGTTTGCAACTCATAACCCTTACAAGTTAAAGTAATATTGGAGTATTTTCTCCAATTGGCTAAGTTCGGACAATTATTGAGTTGTACATTAATGTTCATGATTATTGCTAGTCAAAGTCACAATACATGTTGCACATGTACTGTGATGTCACAGTTCAATAATCGATATTACAGTGTGTCACAGAGGCATACATCAAAAATACCAAACACAAGAGATCTTATAGTATAGAGATAAAAAGCAGAGTGAACCCATAGGGCTCATAGTTTGATCAGGGGACTTTCTTAAACAATTTTGTGTCTGCTTTTTTTGGGTTTTGTTGATCACGGCTGTTGATAACTTTTGTCTCAGCATTCTTGGAGTAATACACTCTTCAGACTTGACCATATTGAACAAGCCAGATCACCCTTGGTCATTTATCAACCTAGTTAGTATTTTAGAAGCGACTCCAAAGTGCCGGGCAAAATCTGCCCGAAAACCACCGCAGGCAAACATGGCAGCTCGATTTCTCTAAGGCTGCATTCACATGAACGTATGCAGCTCACCTCTGCCCTCTCCATACAAAAAAATGGCATATGCTCTATCATTTTTACAGCAGCGGCACAGTACAGTGAGCACTCGTTGTGCGCACCATACCAAGCCCAGGCGTCATAGCCGTCTATGGGGGACATATATCCGGTCGACCAGATATACATTCCCCATGCTGCGGTATGGCGGGCACACGTGTGTGTGAATTTAGCCTTTGTTTGGGTAGGTAAACTGTGGTGACAGAATCCCATTAAATAAATTTCATTGTCTGTCTGGAATACTTTGGTGTATGAATTGTCTATGAATTTTTAATATTAATATAACAAGTGCAAATATTAACATAGCACTCAGACATACAAACAATCAATGGGCAACATTTACAAGAAACAATAACAGTGCAAGTTCAGGGGAAAGACACCATTAGGTTTCAACCCTCTCACATAGATGTACACTTAAGTGTTATTGGAAAGCTTAGCCCAGACACAAACATTTTGAGTTGTTATATTGCAGATTTTGGTGAGCCGGACACTTGATTTGCCAGAAATACTAAGAAGTTATTTTGGCACAGCACTTGAGCAGGTCTGGGCAGTGTCCTTTCCCTCTCCCCTCTTGCATTGTACAATAAAAGAAAAAATTCAGTTTCACTGGGAAACCAATAGGAAGCCGGGTCAAGGAGAAAATTAAAAAAATTAAAATAAACTTCTCCAAAGTACAGTTCTGGTTTTCAAAACAACTGCCTTGGCATACACACAGGTTCAAGAACAGTGGCATTTACAGCAATGAGGTCACAGGATTTCTGGAAGCAGGAAGAATACATAATTGTCTTTTTAAAATTATTTAATATCTTTGTCAGTGTTATCTTTTCCCTAGAAACCCATGTTATAATTATTTCTTTGTAATAAAACTGTATACAGTCAGGACATAACCAAGAGGACAATACAGTACAAAATTGATAGACCAAATGGATAGTCAGAAAACAGACAAAAGGGTAAAGTAATCCAAAATACAGAAGTCAAGATAAATTGGATCATTTCCCTGGCTTCCAGACAAGGCAGACCAGCAGAGGAGAAGTGTGAGTGTAGGAAGATTCTGTCCATCTTAGTTAACTTAACTGTTCTCTACCCAAAACAAACTCTACAGGAGACAGACATGTGTGGTGGAAATGAATTAAGACAGCCAGGAAAGAGTAAACCAGTGTTCAGACTTGTTAGAACAGAATATAACAAAGTAACGCTGATCCCTCATCCTCAGCCGTACTTTACAGATAGAGAATGGCACTGAAGCCTGAACGGCAAAGATGTTGTATGTAGTACATCCATGATGAACTGTAGATGCAGTCATAGGAAAGCCATAAAGTTGTGTGACCAATGATTTTATGCCAGTCTTCCATAACTTGTTTTTTGCTTACATGAAATAATAATCTTACAAATTTCTGAGCATTACTCACAGCTCGAGTGAGAGATGAGCCAACAGCGTGCTAATGCTTTCTCATCTGCAAGTTCCTGTTCAGTGACTTTTTTATCTATTAAACAGTAGCACAAATGCACAATCCATGTAATCTGATTAAAACAAACATTTTTGCTAATGTTACACTTAATTCACTCCTGTCTTTAGCAAACGTACGTTCCAAACTCTAAGCAACACATCCGCTCCGGGAATAAATGATCTTATAGCTGTAGAAATACACAGCTGTATCGGTCTGTTCATAAAGCATCAATATCCCATGTGGAATTGAAGTCAATTCAGAAAATAAAATGAACCACAGTTGAGAAAGTAGAAGTCACATCAGATAATAAAGCAACACTCAGGAGACGGTGCGTGGAGAGGGTCACGACCTGCTAAAATAATGAGACTGTTAAAATCAGAAGACGTAATTATGAAGACAGAGCCGCACACAGTAGACATCTAGATATGAGCCTTTTCTTTTATAACCTTGTGTTATTGCTTTTTGTTTTCCTTTTATTTAGTGAAATTTAAAATGGAGTATTGAAAAACATTTATTCTCTTCTCCGTTTTCTATGACTTGCATTTATATAATTAAAGGGATTTTGTAAGCAGTTTGACCACATAACACTACAATCATAGCCAGTTGCTCGGAACATAAGTATAACCATATACAACCTTGGTGTGTGTCTTGTTAGCAGTAGCAGGATTGTGAAAAATGCATTAATATTCCAGGATTACAGCTGGACACTGTGGGATTGGCTTCACACTGCCATGTTTTGAGGACATTTTCCACTTATCCGCTAATAATTGATTTTGTCTAATGTAATTTCTGTATCAATTCATCACTGTTTTCCAGATCTCTGCTTGCTGTCATTCAACAAGAAGCTCCTGTGACATCACATGACCATGGACAATTGTCTGTTCACAGGTAGTTAATAGCTTCCTGTTGAATGACAGCAAGCAGAAATCTAGAAAACTAGGAGGAATTTGTACAGAAAGTATGTAGGAAAATTGTATAACTTTTCATCCCAGAAACAAATGTCAATTAATTCCTTTATTTATATAGCATCAACAGATTACACAGTGCTACACAGCTTGCCAAATCAGTCCCTGTCCCCATGGGGATCACAATCTACTCAACCTACCAGTATGTTTTGGAATGTGGAAGGAAACTGGAGGACCCGGAGGAAACCCACGCAAACTCTTTGCAGATGTTGACCTGGGACTTGAACCCAGGACCCAAGCGCTGCAAGGCTGTAGTGCTAACCACTGTCACTGAACCAAATTCATCTATTTTCTGAAAGTAAACATTTTAACTGCTCCACATCCCCTTCCCTCTACTTTGAAACCTATAGTAGCTTCTTATTGGATACTACGGAAATGATAGGGGTTGTTCAGCAGCTTAATACAGAGAATTAACAGAACTTTAATATAAAGGAATTTCCCAGATTCAAGATCCGATGACAATATCGGAAAACAATACCTAGGACTGTCCTTAGTAATGGGCAACATATAATATTATTTTTGTAGCAGTTCTATTAGCATAACATATAAATATTACACAGCTACACTGCCCAGGAAATCCATTCTGGTGTCTCAAGTCTGACGGACTGTAATTAGTGAAGATTTGTCTGATTTACAAGAATAACAATCCTTATAACTCCAGCATTCATTCAGGAAAGGTTTTTTTCAAACTGCTACAGAATGAAGACACGCCCAGGTTGCCTGATTGAAAAGTTGTTAACTTTTTTTTTCTCACTTTTCAAGGTTATAGGAATGACAATTATTTCAAATCAAACCAAGCCCTGGACTACTGCTAGATAAAGCATCAAGAAGATGTTGCAAATGAAAAATTAAGTGTATCCTTATTATTTCTACATCAGTTCAGCTAAATGAAGCCACTTGCTGCTTATAAAGTGCATTTAATCACCGGGATCTGCTACCACGTCTATATATGAGCACGAATGTTGGCAGTTCCGCCTTCAGCAGTCAAATTTGTGTCAGCACAATGCCAAAGAGTAGAGAAATATCCACTGATGAAAAATCTGAGTGCTGATGAGTCTTTGAATGCATATTTGCTGTAAAGTTAAAAAGAAGGCAACAAGATCTAAAAAATGTGTCATTTATATTTCCAATTGGTTTACGTAAAAGATAATATTCCCATGGCGCTTTCTTTATTCTGGATGTCAAATAATTGCTGGGTATGTACTGTACATGCTTAAAGAATGAAGAATTTTTTTATTCGCTTTACTTGCTTTTACTTGATAGAATAGTGTGGTTTCCAGATATTTCTGCATCTTAGGTTTTCTTGTTATATAATCATTATTAATAATAATAATACCTTTATTTATATAGCGCACACAGATTACGCAGTGCTGAACAGAACTTGCAAAATCAGTCTATCCCCATGTGGCTCACAATCTAATCAACCTACCAGTATGTTTGGCAGTACGGGAGGAAACCGGAGGACCAGGAGGAAACCCACACAAACACAGAGAGAACTTACAAACTATTTGCAGATGCTGACCCTAGGACTTGCACCTAGGTCCCCAGCGCTGCAAGGCTGTAATGCTAAGCCACCGTGCCACCCTACCTTCCTCTTACCATCATTATTATGGTAGAATTGCTATAACTAACAACTTTGCCAAAACTAGACAACAGAATGAGCTGAGAGTTGTTTTATTTAAATGAGTAGGGAACAGGTGATATAACTTTGCCAGGCTCTTTGGTGACTTTTAACATGTGGAAGCCACAGATCACAAGTGTTACAGTTTCAATGAACCCCTTGAACACAGAACACAGTCAAGGACAGTGAACCCTGCCCCCCTCAAGAAGTCCATGCCTGCTTAATACCTGTAGAATGCAATAACTGGGCATCGGTCCTTCCCTGTGCCAAGTATAACAAATGAATAACACAAAGGAAAAGTCAACAATCCAGGTCACAACAAGATAGAATTAAGGTACAAAGTCGATGACACAGGAGAATAGTTGAGGACAAAAGCCAATATCAGAAAATATAAAGCATCAGATATGTAACCTTGTTATGTAAGATGTATTCAACCAACTGTTCAAAAATTTGATACTTACTAAGTGTACTGGATTTCATGCTTTAATTTGTTAAAATCAATCAAAAAAACGATTGAAACAGAAAACCAGAAGAGACAGAGAGAGCAAGACAGCTGCTTGACCAGCAAATGTTGTGCATGCTTACTGGTCCAGAGCAAAGATTGCAGGAACCAGTATAGAGAGCGCTGCCAGCTAAAAGCATCAGATAGAATTCAGCAGCTTCTCAGCCTGACTGTACGAACAGCAGAAGACCAAGACACAGATGTAACCCTAACCCTAAATTACCTTTTTCTGACTGCCCCATTCTTGGGGAGGGGGCTCTGTTTTCTCCAATAACTGGGTCTGTTAATGATTTGTGGTATCATGAGTGAGAAATGTTTTATGATTACATAGGGATTATTTTAATGTAAAATTGTAGAAATTACCACAACCCTCCTAAAAAACAAGGCAATCCATTCTGAAATTCTGAACTATGGATCTTCCTATATGTAATTCGAAAAATTGTAAAGTTTCTAATTACTCTTACATAAGGGGTTAGATAATATGGATTTTTGAATACTATTTAGGCCTTACCCACACCACCACGTGTGCATGCAGGCCACATATAAAGGGCTGTTTCACATGGGCCGGGTGAGTTCCCTTCTCGAGTGAAAGAGAGCGGCCAACACGTTCACGGTGCCGATAGGCAATGTACATAGAATGTAAAAATGCAGAAGAATATGGGGCATGAGTTAGTATGTATAGGTAGCTAACTTTCTCTGCACTTTTTTTAGTGGGAATGGGTCCATAAACGCATTTCTAGCTTATTATCCCCTATACAATTTTATATCATTTTCATAATTTTTCAGCATGAAAAGAACGTATATTACCCTAAAAAAAAGAAACAAATACAGCATGCTCAATAAGGGAAATTAACTATAAGTAATTCTACTGTATACACGAAAGAAGTTTAAAGTTTTTCAGTACATTAAAACATTTTAGTAGCCATAGAGATAAATGATGCCAGATAGATCAATTTGATTGCAACAAGCCATTTTCTAATATTCAGCAGTTACAGAAGAGAGAAAAGCTTGGCCTTACACTGAATGCATCTAATAATTTTTTGTACTCATTTCTACTTAAGCATTAAGTTCTGTCAAATTGTTGTAATGCAATGAAAATGTTCATGGCGCTTATTACAACACAAAGAACTGTACAAACCAAAATAAATTGTATCAAAGTGAAAGCCATGCAAGAAAGAAAATGTGCACTAAAAGTCTCCGCAGCCTGACAGATTTTCCTTTAATGAATAAAACTAATACAATTTTATTAAAAAATGTGCCATATTAGGCTGTAGTTGTAATGGTCACACAGACAACAGAACTAAAAGTCTCTATGGGGAGAGTCCGAAGGGAGGAGCCTGTGGACCAGTGGACCCTCTGGACCACCACAGGAGGTGGTATGAGGCCCACGGTGGCAGCCAAGGTACAGGAAACAGTCCAAGCCTGGGATGACAGCATGAACATGGAGGAACACTGGTAACGCTGACACGGACTGGAGACAGCGCTGGACTGGGGCCCTGGAAGGCACAGCAAGAAGCGTATGGAAACGCTGGAGACAGTAGACACGGAGGCGTCTGGAAACGATGGAAGACAGGACACACCAGGAGTGTCTGGGAAGGCTGGAGACAGGAGACACAGAGGCGTCTGGAAACACTGGAGGAACACGGAGGCGTCTGGAAATGCTGGAAGACAGGAGCGTCTGGAAACGCTGATGAGCAATCACTTCAACAGGAACCGCTGTGGGAAGCGAGGTGTGGAAACCTTGGAAGTTCCGGTAGAATGCTAAAGGAACGAAGGCTGAGCCGGATTAGCCAGCGTCAATCAGAAGGACGTTGGCCCTTTAAATCCTGAAAAATCGGCGCGTGCATGCGCATAGCAGCGGGACCTCACGGCCTGGAGGGAAGGAGCCGTACGGCCTACACGCCAGGACCCGGAGCACAGCCAGGAGCCAGGAGAGGTAAGTCCGGGCAGGGGGACAGGGACAGGCATATAGTGGAGAACGGGTGTACCCGCGATCCACGACATGGATCCCGGGAGCACCCATGACAGTAGTCTAGGGAGGATCAAAGTTTTAAAATCCCATAGCCCGTAGAAAATTGAAAATGTATTCAACCATATTCAAATGTATTTGTTGGAGCCCAAAACTAAAACTCTAAACTATAGATTGCAGAAAATGACTTATTGTTAGGATTTACTAATCATTTGTGCTGAAAACATATGTACATTGCTTCCAGCATATTTATTTGGGGGGGTATTTATTATTTGGAAATTTCTATTTTTTTAGTTTTAATTAGTTTAGCCGTGTGTCATTAATCATACCGGCGGAACAGTATTGATAACAAATGTTTTGCACAGCTCCTCCTGTGTTTATACTGTTCAAATAAAAAAGGTACAATACGCAAAACATTTATTTATTTGAAAAAGGTAAAGAAACATTTTTTTATGCTTCTACAAAAATCCAGTTTTGGGTTGGGGTTCAGCTCACCCCCTCGTTCCCCCTGCATTTAACAACTCTTTAAATACCCCCGGCAAAGCTGTGGGGAGCATTCAAATGCAGATGGTGCATCCACACAGACTACATGGCACCATTTTCATGCAGGTTGTTGCTCCTCTCTTACATGCCACCATTTTCATGCAGGTTGTAGCTCCTCTCTTACATGACACCATTTTCTCAATGACATCAGGTGGAACAACGATCCATAGGAAAATAGTGGTACCTGGTCCTGGCATTTTGAAGAGTTAACACCCTCAAATAGTACCAGCACTGCTTGCAGGTATTAATTAGTCTGGGTTCGGGTTTTATCCCTAGACCAGAGTCGATCATAATATTAAGAATCGGTTTTAATTGAACTTGGCTTACCTCAATGCGTCCAATCATCACCTAGTAACCAACTATCAACTGGTAATCAATATAGAGTGCTGCTGAAATGCTTTTTGTCCCTCTCTGGTCTCTGTAGACAGGAGGCATTGCCTCCATCTATAGGTCTCAGGTGGCTTCCATGTTGGGCACAGATTTTGGTGTCAAACACAATCTGACTACTGTACATGGGAGGTTTGAGACTGTAGATAAGCAAAGAGTAAATCCAGCTGACTAAGTGTAATATCAAAGGATCAGCTCGGTATGATGGATACGGAAAGCTTATGCATAAATCTCAGTAAAATTGCCTATGGGACGGAGCTGGGCATATAAGCTCCCTGTATAATTTAAAAGAGAAATCTGACTGTTAACATTCACAGATAAGAAGGCGATTACATAAACATACATAACATTTTGTCGAGAATATAAAGCATACAACTAGAATACCCAAATGACTTCTATAATCAGAAAGACATTATCATTATAGGCCAGAAATGGAAGGTACTTTGAGACTTTTATGGTGTCATGGGAATTATTAGAATAACAAAACTGTGCCCCTTGCTGTAGCTATAGTACAATATGCAGGCTCCGGAGACTACTACAAGTGTATACTTAGTGTGTATAATGTATATGACTAAATATAGTCCTTAATATATACACTGAGTATTACAATATTCATGCTAAAGGGTATTGCAAATAATTACAGTATCCTCGGAAAGGTCACGGATACCTTTAGAACTTTAGGAAGTCAGAGAGGAAGTGAGAAATGTTTGCTTTGAGTACTTTGTCATTTAACTCTTTCAGCACAGTGCTAACGCAAGGTAAGACGGTGCAGAGGGTTTACCTCCTATTACATAGAAAGCACAAAGAATACAACATCTAAAAATAAGCTCTGCTTCTGCATCTATTTATAGTAACAATTTCATAGGACTGTTGAATGAAATTTTTAAGCTAAAACTTTGATTTTCAAGCTAAAAAGATTAAGCTAAAACAGCAATAAAACTGAGTAATATTATAAAGTAAGGACTTTATAATATTACTCAGTTTTATTGCTGTTTTAGCTCCTATAAAGGTAAGTGTAATTTTCCAGGGTGTGGGCGGTAGACACTTCGTGATTCCTCTGTACTATGAAATGCTGTGGGCTGACAATGTGCTTAGATTATCAGGGTACAGGTTTAACGACCTTATCTGTCTGTAGCTTGTAGCTTTTACTCTTTACAGCAGCGACACCTGGTGGACATCGGGCGCAGGGCCTTCATGAATCGCCGGAAGAACCCGAACGCTCGTCCGAGAAGCCGCCGCTGGACCGAATGGACCGGGGTAAGTAAATGTTGCCCCAATGGTGTCGCCTTGCCGGCAGGAAGTCTCTATGTGGAGGCTGGAGGCATTAGCACAGAAGAGATCAGCATAAGAACAAAAATATAAGATGTCGGCCAATCCCGGATGTTGTCTAGGGGAAACCATAACTGTGTACACCAGGACTGACAGAGACTGGTTGTAATTATATCTGTGAAATGGCTGATTTTGTAATAACATGAATTAGAGAATGTGTTATTTTATTATCCTGCGTATATCCTCAGTGGGAATACCCCTTTAAGTCCTCAAGTTCTGAGGTTTTCTGTCTTATCCATAACAATGGATGTTCATTAGGACAATGCAGATCTGAAAAGGAAAAAAAGATTAGGCTCCTCCTCTTTCCTAGTGAAGAATCTGGATAATTAAACAGAGAAAAAACATCAACTCAAGTCTTTATACATCAATTATAGCCTGGGCTGTCTCATGTAGTTATGCAATGCAGTCAGCTGTCACGGGTGCTCCCGTGATCCCTGTCTTGGATCGCACCCTTGCGCTTCTTACCTCCCCTGGCTCCAGCGGCGGTCTCCACTGCTCCCATGCCTCGGCACGCGCCTCTCCATCTCCCAGGGCACGCAGCGTCGCCTTGCTAAGATTTAAAGGACCAGCGCGCCGATAATTGGCGCTGGTCTGATATAAATTCCAGCCCCTTCCTGTGACCCTTGCCGAATCTTCAAGCCTTCCCCTGAAGAGAAAGCTCCCCTATAGCACAGTGCTAACGCAAGGTAAGACGGTGCAGAGGGTTTACCTCCTGTCACATAGAAAGCACAAAGAATACAACAGGATCTAAAAATAAGCTCTGCCGGATGACAAATTTGTTTCTGCTCAAGTACATCAAAAGCCATCTATTTATATTAACTTTATTTTATAGGACTGTTTAATGAGAAAGTGGCATAATGATATCTGCCCCTTAAAGGGCTTTGCCCATAAAACGGAAGACTTCAATTTCCATCCCCTAATTGTGTTTACACAATAAAGATCATTTTTAACCTACATTTTTAAGCTAAAATTTCAATTTTTAAGCTAGAAAAAAAATTAAGCTAAAACAGCAATATATAGTACATTACAATTTTATTCAGTTTTATTGCTGTTTTAGCTCCTATAACTCAGTGATGGTCAGTGTAAGTTTCCAGGTTGTGGGCGGTAGACACTTCATGATTCCTCTGTGCTATGAGATACTGAGGGCTGACAATGTGCTTAGATTATCAGGGTACAGGTTTATAGACCTTATCTGTCTGTAGCTTGTAGCTTTACTCTCCTCATAATGTGTTGCTTGCTGGCAGGAAGTATCTATGTGGAGGCTGGAGGCAGTGAGCACAGAAGAGATCAGCATAAGACAAAAATATAAGATGTCTGCCGACCCAGGATCGGGTCTAGGGGAAACCATAACTGTGTACACCAGAACTGATAGAGACAGGTTAGAATTATATCTGTGAAATGCTGTATTTTTGTTAATAACAATGAATTAGGGAATGTGTAATTTTATTATCCTGTTTATATTTAAAAAACTTGTCTCCGTGAGAATACCCCTTTAAGTCCTCAAGTTCTGAGGTTTTCTGTTTTATCCATAACAATGGATGTTTATTAGGACAATGCAGATCTGAAAAGAAAATAAGATATGGATTCCTCTTTCTAGAAGAATCTGAATAATTACTTACCTAGGAAATGGAGAAAAAACATCAACTCAAGTCTTTGTACATCAATTATAGACTGGGCTGTCTCATGTAGCTATGCAATGCAGCCAGCACTTAATTGATACAGTATATTCCATAAATGAATTGAACATGAACATGAATGAATGAATGAAATTGAACATGTTTACTGTCTGGTAAGGAAGAGTATCTCATCGAAGATTCGAGTTGCTGAATTTTAACATTTTCAGAAGATTCAAATTGGTCCAAACCAGTTTTATTTCAGTTGGAAATTGATATGTAACCTACTCCTTCTAACCCTTTAAAGCAGATTCTATTTTGTTTTATTCATTTTCTAAGCTTTTTCATTAGGGTTAGGGGTAGCAATCGGGCGAACCCTAACATTCCCTCACTTTGTGTCTCCATCTATTTTCCTATATAGATTGTGAGTTCTTACAGGCGTGTTCTTCCTTCCACTTATTCCAGATCTATGTAGTTTTTGTATTATGTTATTTCATTTGTTTTTGTCTTAACCCCTTCCCGACTATTACTGTTGGTGTCGGGTGAGGGTGCATGGAGAGGGGTCACGGGTGGAGCCATAGCTAGCACCGATCGTGGGTGTTTTCCTGCCGATCGCTGCTGGCAAAGCTGCCGGTGGCTTCAAAAAGATGGCAGCACATGGGCGCCACCATTTTGCCGAAGATCGTTCATTGCTTCCTGTGTAAGACCTTGTGAAGATACTGCACAGAGGAGCTCTGATAATGCACCTCAAAGCCCTTCAGGCGCATTAGCATAATTTTACAAGTTACAATTAGGATAAAGGAGGCCATGGATAACAAATATAACATGATAACCACAGCCTGGATCTATGAGTAAGTGCACCTGGTGTATCATGATGGATTTTTGAGCCGCTAAAAATTTAGAAGGTTCAATTAAAGCAAATCAGTAAAGATTCTGAATCAATTAGGTGCCTGAAGATCTGCAGATTAATATGGAATCTACTAACCAATTTGCTCATCTCTACTGTCTGACCCAGACAATTTTCATGATCAGCTCACACAAAGCTAAAATGTTATGTTATTTAAGAAAATCCACCATCATTTCAGCACTGAAGATCGGCAACACTCTTCCATCTCACTAATGTAGGCCTGATGAGTAATAGACAATTCCTTTAAATACCACTGCCACCAGCTTTTAACGATAATATAATGATAATTAAGCTTTTTTTCTGAGCACAGTTTGGTGCTGATGCAGCTGCCTGGAGCCTTGGCATTTATTGAGTGCAAAGTAGTCATTTATTGTCCTTTGTACGCTCAAAAGCCATCTTCATTATCCAGTGAATCTAAAATACAGAACAAATATATCAAGCAGCGAGTTGTGGTGCACTCTTACAGCCTTGGAAGTGACAGTGCCCTGGGCTCCAGTATGGAAATAGACATATTTCCCCTCTAGTACATGGACTACTATCCTATTACTATTCTATCGACTAGCTAGCTTTTATATTAATTTTCTCATTGTCATTTCATTGACTTACAACTGGTGTACAGAAATTCTAGCTGTCTTTATTGGATATTTCTGTTGATGTTCCTTGTCATATCAATTAACACGATGCAGTTATTTTAATTAAACTGAGTAGCCTTCGAAAATCCCCTGAGCGTAAAAGGAGGAGGTGGGGGGAGGGGAGGACGCACATACCAGGAAACCTTGAATCTCATAAAAGGTTTGTAAGAAGTATGATGAGTGTTTTCAATGGAAGGGAATTAACTTGGCTCAGAAAAACATTAATATGCATAAACACATATTAGATAGAGTGAATGCTGGTATATTTTGATGTGTGTAGTACATGTAATGCTGGTATATATTGATGTGTGCAGTACATGTAATGCTGGTATATATTGATGTGTGCAGTACATGTAATGCTGGTATATTTTGATGTGGGTAGTAAATAAATTTTTGGTCTATATTTATAAGTGTAGGATATTATAATGTACTGTTTATTCATTGCTGCTAAATATTTATCTGCATGGCCCAGTCATTGGTATCTATGTGTTTGGTATATTCATTGCTGGAATATATTTATGTGTTTGTTACATTCTTTTTGGTATAAGCATTGCAGGTATTTTCACTGGAGGGACATATTTTTCTATTTTACGCTATATTCACAGCTGGGAGACCTTATTGCAGATGTTTCCATAGCATTTCATTCTTAGATTTCTTTCTTATGATTTTGAATGGGGGGGCATTTCATTTTTCCCCTGCTTTTTGAAGAGGGTGGGGGGAGGGGGCCGCAATTTTGCTTGTCCGCCTAGGGCACCAAAATGCCCCTATGTCCAAGGATGAGTTGAGTTTCCTGAACAAAATGATTGGTACAGTGTTCATTTAACAAATATGCCATAACATAAGGTTTGTCCTGGAGTAGAGAATGATGTATTTTCAGTAGACGCACTGGGGCGGTGATGTTATTCTGGTTGCTCCAGTTTTGTGTCTAACATTGCAGCTTGAGCTTGTACATGTACTTATAAAGTGTTAGCACTTTGTGCACTTAAAGGGGCGTGGTGGTGCTTAGTTTGGACTGCATTTCTGTATGTGCCTTACATTGTGTGTGTACCTTTATCACATAAAAACAAGACACACATTCATACAGTATCTCCTCAGAGATAACCATGTGGCGCTCACAGACCCTATAATCGGCCAGGCACAGATGTGCACCCCTATGGAGAGTCACAGGGGTTAGGGGAAAATTATGGTTCAGCCCTCATCATATCTCAGGATGAAGAATAGAGCAGAAAACATGTAAGATGTTAACAAAGGTGCAATGATCTGCAGTGAGCCATGTGTCCAGTAGGGGGCGACACTTCCTGCCCTTTTACCTCTCCTGAGTATCTGCTGGAGTGTGACCGCTCTCCGTGGAGTAATGAGCCAGAAACGCTTCTCTTTTTAGCTTTTAAACAACAGAAATTGATATCAAGCAAAACACCAAAAACAGCAGTTTCTGTGTGAGCCGGATGATATTACATTATTCGCTCCGATTTTTTGGTTTTAGAACAGAAAAGCTTAATACAGAAAATGTAAATTATTTAAATCACTTTTATACTAGGTAGCACTTCTGCCTTGCAGCGCTGGAGTCGTGGGTTCAAGTCCCAGGGTCAATATGTGCAAACAGTTTGTATCTTCTCTCTGTGTTTGCGTGGGTTTCCTCTGGGTCCTCCGGTTTCCTCCCTCACTCCAAAACATACTGGTAGGTTGATTATATTGTGAGCCCCATTGGGGACAGGGACTGATCTGTGCAGCGCTGCGTAATATTTGTGCGCTATATAAATAAAGAATTATTATAAGGAAAATTCTTAAAGGGAACCTGTCACCAGGGACTTCATTTTTCACCAAAGACAGATGGTAAAAGCCCATGACACCTGCAGTGCACATCGGCATCTCTGCCTTTTCTAAGCATTTGCATTACAATATAATTGTGTGTTATAACTCACCCCAAAATCCTGGGGTAGTCCCAGGGGCTGGACTTTGGTTTGGATGCATTTCAAAGAACAACATGTGACTTGTCTGTGTTACCCACTCCTCAGAGCTTGGCCCCCACCTTTGTGCTCCTGCACAGCTCCACCTCCTGCTCCTTCTCAGAGGTCACAGCCTGGTCAGCCTGACATCAGCAGGGGAGGGAGGAGCTGTACAGGAGCACAAAGATGGAGGCAGCCTGCAGCTCAGACAAGTCACATGTATACTAATGTTTTTTATATGTTTAGTATCTGAATAAGGTTATAATAGTAAAAGAGGAAATGACGTGCTTTTGTATCAGTGTCTATGATTAAGAGTCGCAAGGACTCGAAACACGTAAGATGTGTGGATCTACTTCTCTCTGATGTTTGTCTGTTACTGGTTTTATGAGGAAGAAATAAAGAAAAAGTTTTAATGGGAATTCATCCCTGTGGACTTTCTGGTTCATTTCAACAATCTTCTCCTATTGTTTGTGTGCTGCCAGCACGTCAGCGTTTTGGAACCGTGCAACGCCAGGTGAGCTGGATTGATTGAATAAGTTTCTTTTCTACTTTGAACTGTGTTTTTCCGCGACTCCCTGGTGTTTCCACATTATTTGGGATTCGCGATCCAGCGGCTCGTTCTCTGCGGTGGATTCGGGTCTTCCGGGTTTTCGTACGGCCACACCCCCCGATTTCCGTCGCGTGCATGCCGGCGCCGATGCGCCACAATCCGATCGCGTGCGCCAAAATCCCGGGGCAATTCAGGGAAAATCGGCGCAAAACCGTAAAAATTTGGTTAACACGTCGGGAAAACGCGAATCGGGCCCTTAGTAAATGACCCCCATTGTCTAACTTACAAGACACACAAGACCTGCGCCACACGCTGCATGGTGGGAGGAAAGTTATGTATTCTGTTCAGACAATCCGTTTTCTAAAGACATCGCATGGTATGGTCGCTCTATGGATGACGTACTGATAGTGAACGCATTGCTGAGGTCATAATCCTTTGGGTTTAGTTTTTACGTACAAATGGGATCCTGTTATGGTTGATTTTTTAGACATAACATTTACCAATGATTTTGTGTCCAGCAGAACATATAGAAAACCCACAGCAGGAAACGCCGCTCTTCATGGCACCTCCTGTCATCCAAATCATACCATAAGGGTGCGGTCACACGTTCAGTTTTTTAGATGCAGTTTTTGAAGCCAAAAGCAGGTGTGGATCATAATGGGTGAGACAAATGATTAAAAGTTGCTGCTCCTCCTCCTCCTTTTACTCCATTCCTGGTTTGGGCATCAAAAACTGCATCTGAAAAACTAAACGTGACACCGCACCCTCAAGGGAACCTGTGGGAGAGCTGCTCCGAGCCAAGAGGAACTCCTCTAGTGTAGACAGTTACCAACAAAAAAATAAAAAATATTTCTGCTCCACTGACTTTCCGCAAATTTCCTAAGTGAGACTTTAAATCGAGCAGAAAAAATAAGTGACGCCAGAGACGGTTCTGATTTATTCCACACTAAACAAACTAGAAAAAATAAAGTGTCCGGCTATGGTCACTACATGGAGTGTAGAATAGAATAAAATTACAAGTATCACCCAAAAATGTCTCCCAATTCTAAATGGAGATGAAAAATTGAGATATATTCTTGCATCCGGCGCATTACTATCAGCTAGAAGGAATACGTGGCTAGACCTGGTGGGGGCTTCAGATGTGGCCACGGGGGACGGGATGCTATTGTGCCACTGAAATGACAAGTGTTACGTCTACGATTGATGGCGGTGTGCTCCCTGTGAAGACTTTCATCAATGGTGACACATGCACCATATAAAACTGACTGCACAATGTATCTTATACCGGATGTGCAGCACGCAAATTAAAGAAACGCATTGCTGAACACGTAAATGATATTACAAATGCAAATAAAAAACCTGTGTCCAGTGCCGCACATCACGTCCGTACCATTCATCGCGGGGAGACTGTGGGATTCTAATTTTCCGGCATTGAAAGGGTGGAGGTGAAGACAGAAGAAGATGGGAATAGGGAAGGTCTCTGGATTTCGGTATTGGGCAGTGTTGTACCACATGGCAGGAATGATTTTACTATTCTAATGTTTTTTATATGTTTTGTATCTGAATAGGGTTATAGGAGGAGCGTTTGGGCGTTTATATACCCTCACGTGCTTTTGTATCAGTGTCTATGATTAAGGCCCGTTCCACACTTGCGAGTGTGATGCGATGAACTCGCATCACACTCGCAACGCATGCTGCCGGGAACGCACGGCCCGAACGCTGCACCGCGGGAGTGAACTGACATGCGTGCGTTCCCGGCAGCATACGTGGAACGGGCCTAAGAGTCGCAAGGACTCGAGACGCGTAAGATGTGTGGATCTATTACTCTGATGTTTGTCTGTTACTGGTTTTATGAGGAAGAAATAAAGAAAAAGTTTAAATGAGAATTCATCCCTGTGGACTTGCTGGTTCATTTCAACAAGCTTCTCCTAAAGTGTGAGATTACAGTCCAAATCACGGAGCATCAGCACCGCCGCACTACAGAAGCAGCCTCCATCTGACCTGAGAACTACGCGCTAATCTGTGTCTCAGGAATTGCCATGTCCATTACCTTCAAAGACTGATGAGAAAAACAGCCTTTTGACAAAGGGTTAAATCGCCATATTTGCATGTTGTGGGTGTACTCTGTCTCCCCCTGTCTGCTGATATCAGTATTACATGAGTCGTCTGTAATGAGCCGCATCCTCCCTCCTACACAGCCCTGGTGTGGGTGTACTCTGTCTCCCCCTGTCTGCTGGAGTCAGTATTACATGAGCCGCTTCCTCCTGCCTCTCACCCGGTAACAGATGATGACACACATGTAGCTCTTCCTATTGGCCGCTTTCTGTCTTGTTATATTTTTAGTCCGGGACTTTCCTCCGGAATTCACCTCCTTCCCAGAAACCCTCAGTCTGTAAGAAAGGGAAGACATGTTCCTTATAATTGCACAATTGTTGAAATGAAAGTGATGACAAGTACAGCCGCTATTCTGGAGAGAACCTGCAGCATGAGCGGATCTGCACAATCCTGCACTTACCTCTCATGATGGAGGAGAAATTTAAAGGGATTGTCAACTTAAAAAAAAATATTTATTTAAAGGGTCCTACAGACCAGTAAAATAATTTCCGACCGCTTCCAGCTGTTAACTATTAGGCTACATTCACACTGCCGTTGCCCGCCCGTACCGTACCGGATAAGAGTAGTATTATTGTGCTGTGCTCATGTATGCAGGATAAGCTAATTATTACAGCAGCATGTTCATGTATGAAGGATAAGAGTAGTAGTACCCAATCATTTAGGATAAGAGTAACTTTACTGTGCTGTGTTCATGAGTGAAGGATAAGAGTAGTAGTACTGTGCTGTGTCTATGTGTAAAGGATAAGAGTAGTAGTACTGTGCTGTGATCATGTATGAAGGATAAGAGTAGTAGTACTGTGCTGTGTTCATGTGTGAAGGATAAGAGTAGTAGTACCATGCTGCGTTCATGTGTGAAGTATAAGAGTAGTAGTACCATGCTGTGTTCATGTGTGAAGGATAAGAGTTGTAGTACTGTGCTGTGTTCATGTGTGAAGGATAAGAGTAGTAGTACTGTACTGTGTCTATGTGTAAAGGATAAGAGTAGTAGTACTGTGCTGTGTTCATTGTAGAAGGATAAGCGTAGTGTACTGTGCTGTGATCATGTACTGAGGACTCGAGTAGTAGTACCTGTGCTGGTGTTATGTTGTATAAATAGTAGAGTAGTAGTACTGTGCTGATGTTCATTGTAGTGAAGGAAGAGTAGTAGTGACGTGCTTCTGGTCATGTATACAGGTATAAGCGTAGTAGTACCATGCTGAGTGTTCATGTGTAAAGGATAAGAGTAGTAGTACTGTGCTGTTCAGTGTGAAGGATTATAAGGTAGTAGTACTGTGCGTGTGTCCCAGTGTGAGGATAAGAGTAGTAGTACTGTGCTTTGTCCATGATACAGGATATAAGAAAAGTAGTACACGCATTGTGTTCATGTGTTAAAGGCTAAGAGAAGTAGGTAGTACTGTGCTGTGCCAATGTTATACAGGATAAGAGTAGTAGTACTGTGCTGTGTTCATGTGTGAAGGATAAGAGTATAGACTGTACTGTTGGTCTGAGTGAAAGGATAAGAGTAGTTAGTACTGTGCTGTGTTCATGTATGAAGGATATAAGAGTAGTAGTACGTGCCGTGGGGTGATATGTAAGTAAGGATAAGAAGTTAGTGTACTGTGCTGTTGTTCCATGTGTAAAAATATAAGAGTAGTAAGACTGGCTGTGTGTATGTGTGAAGGATAAGAGTAGTAGGCTGTGCTTTGTCCATGTTACAGGATAAGAGTTAGTTAGTACCCTGCTGTGTTCATGTTGTAAAGGATCAGAGTAGTAGTACTGTGCTGTGTTCATGGGTGAGGATCAGAGTCGTAGTATGTGCTGTGTCCATGTGTGAAGGATTAAGAGTAAGTGTACGTGTTGTCCCATTTGTATACGGATAGAAAAGTAGTACTGTGCTGTGTTCATGTGTGAAGGATAAGAGTTAGTAGTACTGTGCTGTGTTCATGTGTGAAGAATAAGAGTAGTAGTACTGTGCTGTGTTCATGTGTGAAGGATAAGAGTAGTACTGTGCTTTTTCCATGTATACAGGATAAGAGAAGTAGGACTGTGCTCTACCCATGCATACAGGACAAGTGTAGTAGTAACTTCCTGTGTGAATATATACAGCAGAATAAAAATAACAATACACAGGAATAGTTGGTGGAGAGTTTTGGTGGCCGTGGGCCCTGTGAAACATTGGCGCCCCGGCGGGCCTCCCAAAATGCCCAGATTATAATCCACTTCTCAAGAATTAGATACAGGCAGTCCCCGAGCTACATGCAACATTGGTTCTATTGATTTGTTCTTAAGTAGAATTTGTATGTAAGTCGGAGCTGTATATTATTTATTTGTAACTCCAGAGAAAAAATTTTTTGTGACAATTGGATTTTCACAATTTTTTGCTGTAATGGGACCACGGACTATAAATAAAACACAGACACCTTACAGCGGATTATTGCAGCCTGGGCAAATAGAAAATTATCTAGAGAGCTTCAACAGAGGTCACAGTGGGCAGCAGGGTCAATCTGTAACTAGGAATCGTCTGTAAGTCAGGTGTCATTAAGTCGGGGACCAACTGTATATAGAATGTCCATTTCTTTGTTGATTATGGGTATAGCAAGTTATTACTGCAATGAAGTAATGATAAAGAAGCAGAGCACAACTTAATTACTTTAGGATTAATCGGTGATGATGAAACGCACTGCTGTTGTGTTTTTATTTCATTGCGTGGTCGGTATAGTCTGAACAAAGAACCAGCCATTATTTAAAATAAGATCACGGGATGAATTAACGTTAATCACATTATATTTCAATGGTTTACAAATTAATCCCTTGCCGAAAATTATGTTATTTATTGGTTTGCGAATGTGTGACACTTCACAATGAACAGATATGCCCTGTAAATATGGTTTTGCTGACACAAACCGATTTTGGGAACATGGTGCATGTTGTAAGAAAGGAAGATTCGAAGAGCGTTGGTTCACAAGAGCGGATGGAGGCCTGGAACGTGTTTCTGTGTGCCCGGCACCTGTTACCCTCAACCGAGTCTGTCGGTAGTGTAGACAATTTTTAGGAAGTTGGACGTAGAAGCAGTCGTTAGAAAATACCAAAAGCAAGGGTGCTTAAACTCTCATGTGCTATCTTCCGAAGCCAAATGTTGGCGTTGGACAACAACCTAGATTTATTATTTCGAGATTCCACTACGATTACACGGGAGTCTGTTATATCACTGTGGAGTGCTAGATAGACCTCCCACCATCTGATGTGGTATCCTGCTCTGGCAAGCAGCTGGAACAGTGGTCAATTTGTATATAAGTTCTACATGTGGGCATATACACAGCGTGTGTTGTGAATTTCAAGTCACACTATTGAAAAATAGCTTTCAAAATAGTTACTTTGTTGTCCCTAACAGAATTTTCTAGTAATTCTTGTGGGTAAACGACAATGGATGGGGCAGGTGTACCAAAACGTTACTCTGTCAGTACTGTCCAGCAACCCCGCAAACCACAAACCGGGCTTGGCGCTAAACTGTCAGTATAGGTAGGTAAGTGGGGCGAAACTCACCCCGCGGACGTCCACTGCGGGGCTATGGCCTGCTAAACAGAAAAACGCCCTGATAATGGGCGAACCCACTATCAGGAAACCTATAAACAGTCCGATGAGCGGGTACCCTACAAGATGACGTTGGAAACTTACTCCTTTGTCAGCCCCTTGTGATGGTGGGAGAGGACAGGTAACGGAACAAATAAGAAATTAGACCAGTGTTCACATCTAAGGTAAACAGAACCGGAAGGTGGAAGATAAACACCAGGAGTAGATAAAATACTGGAGGGCACCCAAACAACAGATGGAAAGACAAGCGGAGTAAACCAATCAACGGGTCAAAACCAAGATGGCGGCAGGGACGAATCGTATAATAGCAACATAAGAACATGGTCAAGTAGGCCAAGAGCTAGGAATGTCAATTACCAGCAAGGACCACAAGCAGCAACTAGATAACGAAAGAATGACATATAACTAGCCAGCCAATAAGGGGTGAGCAGAATATAAGGCAGAATGGGACATTACCTCCCAGCAGTTACTGGCTCAAGCCGCCATGACTCAAACTGCCAGCCTGCAGGACAAAACGAGAGTTACAAAGGATCAAACCCAGCTTCCCAGGATCCGACATGAACTGTCAATCACAAGCAGCTTGGGAGTGGTTTCCAGCAAGACGCCTGGAAATCTGACTCCCATCAGAAAC
Organism: Engystomops pustulosus; assembly: GCA_019512145.1. Classification (NCBI taxonomy): domain Eukaryota; kingdom Metazoa; phylum Chordata; class Amphibia; order Anura; family Leptodactylidae; genus Engystomops; species Engystomops pustulosus. Next base: position 239,792,174 of record CM033642.1, on the reverse strand, counting down.
AATTTGCAAGTCTGACACTTACTATGCTCTGATTACCAGTTCCAGCATATGTTAAACTTCCACTTCCAGCATTGAGGGCGAATCTTGGTACTTTACTTGAGCCCATAGCAGAAACAGACAAAGTGTTCTCAGGGTGTATGGTATACCCTATTGTGTCACATGATCAGTGGCTTCCATATTTACCGTAGTACATTCACTCATGGCGTCAAGGAATGACATGGCTCCGACTGGCAAATGGTTTGTATGCAAAAACAATTCAAGCCACTTCCAAAAGCTCATCAAGCAGTGGGTGAAGTCTATGACCAACTAACCCACATTCTGTTAGGTATTGTATGTTAATTAGAGTATAATTATATATTTAACTAACATTTTAATTTGAGATGTACAACGCCCACTGGTACGTGAGCTGTTGATCTAATTATGCTTGGAAAGAAATGCTTATTTTATAATATCTGAACCAATGCAGAGACATTGTCAAATGGGTTATCTGATCACAAAGGTGCTTGCAGGAATAAACCCCTGAACTTGACCACAGTCCAATGGGAAATAGTTATAAAATTGCTTGGAGTGGTGGACACGTTTCTTAGGGTGATCTAACCTCTTTACTGAGTGATGGAATCAAGCACATCTCTCAGCGAAAATAGACATTGCAGACGAGGATGTTGCTGTCAGTGTGCCACACTGCGCTCCTTATTACAGGGGGAGATGCATGTGAACCCTGCTGCTGAAGCAGCCACTCATCCCAGCCATGAAAGCTACACAACAAGCGCCAATGGAGCAAACACCTTACCTATTTCTAAAACACCCATGAAACCATAGGGACCTTGACCAGTAAAGTGGTTGTTTTGCTGTGTGCACTCTTCTACGTTGATCGTTTTAGCCATTGTATCTGGCATAAAGGAACTGTGAAGTGTTCTAGTTGACTCGTATAGACAGGTCTGAGAGAACGACATTCACACTGGCTCTAAACGCGGCCAAATTTATGACAACACATTTGGGCCTCCTATATACCTCACTCACCATTGGGTAAGTGACCCGGAGGTAATATTATTTGCGAATCATCCCTCTCTTTTCTTGCAAATCTACCTGCTGAGGTACCTGTCTGGCGTGGACGAAGACCTGTCCTCCAGGCTTTGACCACGTGTTTGACGTGACCCGTTGTGCCACGCACACTCAGACGGCACTCTAGGTACCAAAGATGAATAACAGCTGCCCCCAAGCCCTAAAAAGGTCAGGCCCCTATGCTGTGGGGATGTTGCACGTAACAGCAGACCATAAAAATATTCCCACATTGCTGCTGTAGAAAAACTTAACCCAAATTGTCTGTTGTAAATAACATTTGTAGCGGGCTCCAGTTACATACATTCACCTCATGCAACCATTAATATTACTAAAAAATTGCATTTCATCTTACCCGAACATATTTCATTTAACTGAAAATGTGAGTTAAACCATCGGCGACTTGTTATAATCGAGTTTAAGCGACCCAAGTATAAGCCTTGAGGTCCTTTAATTTTACCACAAAAAACCTGGTGAAAAACCTATTGACTCAAGTATAAGCTAGAAGGTGGGCAATTTGATTGGTCACAGGCCTACCCAAACTTATATAGCCTGCCGGACCATGCCCAATAGTTATACTAGCCAGCCTCTGCACCCCCCGTATATTATGACTGCCCAGCCATATCAAGCAACATAATAGCAAGCCCCCCTGCCCCAGATATAGCCAGCCCCCCTGCCCCATACTATATAGCCAGCAGCGGGGAGGGAAGCACAGAAAGGGGAGTTTGATATATTTTTTACTCGGCAGTAGATAAGCCGAGTTTGAGTTTTCAAGCACATTTTTTTGTGCTTGAAAACTTAGACTTGTAAAACTCGAGTAGTATATGATAACTACTACACTCACAAGCACACGTATTAGGGAGGAGGGAAACATTGTTATCCATATGCAAATTTAGTACCGTAGGCGCCATTAATTAGGATTAAATATCACATTGGATGTATATAGAATTGTTGTGCTTTCCCACAGTGGTTCAGTGATGTATAGTAATAGCGCTGGTTATAAAGTCCAATAACCCATATTCATTATTATGATTTATGTGTGGAAGATTACTTAATATCTGACATCACATTTATTGAACCTATTCATTCATTCCAATTTCCTCCTGATTTATTTAGCACAGACGTTATGTGTATTAAGTATCACATTTAGAAAGGACCATTCATTCCTTATTATGTTTTTTTTGGGGATCAGAGGAGGATATGAATGACATACCCCATTTAGTTAATGTAAACCTCATGCTATGATAATATTTGCTTCATTCTGTATAAATTACTGCTCATTTACACAGGAATAACTAATGACTTTATTTTTTGACCTAAATTTGATGGGTTTTTGACAACAGGTATCAATGGGTAATAATTGATTCCAAGAATTAATGAATTACCCACAAATGGGGTCTGGCTTCAACTAGAACCCCCATAATCGCTGGAGATCAATTTGCCTTGACTGCAATGGGAGAATGAAGCAGGTTGAGCATACACACTGCACGCTGTATCACTGCTATGGGAATACATTGTGGACTCCCCTAACCCTCTATTGCTAGACCCTTCATTGTGACCCACTCACATTTGTCCCCTCATATAGTGTCCTTCATTCAAAGAACAAAAGATTATTTCCTTTCTTTTTTTTTCCGTTCTCACTTAGCAAGCCTTCGCTTCTCTTCTGCCCATAAAATCAAATGTGCATGCTGGCCTTAGCAAGACAGGCCAGGGTATCACCAGTTGCAGCCACCATACCTCCCTGCCACCCGGGACAGGGGCAGATCCCAAATCTGTGCTTGTCCTACGAATCAAAAATTATCTGTGGTATGTTGATTGTTGACCTGTTTATTCCTCCCTACATCCCTTAAAATGTTAGCATCTAGAAGGGTTATAGTGGATCAATATCTTAGTTTACAACTAGTGCCAAGTTGATCTAAAAGTAATAATGCAGTTTTACTTAAGCTCTGTCCTAAAGGAAATCTGTAGCTGTCACATTCAGAGAAACAAGTAGAAACCAAAGACAAGCATACTACGGACTCACAACAGTAACACATCCATTAATAAGATCAGGATTAAAAGGTGGGGCCAATGGAAACCAAAAGAGTATGGGTGTGGTCAGCCGAGATGCAAAAACAATCTTCAAAAAATATGTGTACGAGAAAGGATCGGCCTCACCCGATGTAGTCTCATTACTTTATGTTAGCTGGTGATGGTGCGGGGAGGAGGGGGAGGACACCACTTTTCGCTAAAAAAGCAACTTCCACAAGCCAATGATGTCACAGGCTAAGACACCAGAGCTAAATACTCCTGTCTAAGGTCCGGTGGTGTCATGTGGTTAACGGACTCTGTGTACCAAATGTGTTTGAAAGTGGGTTAACAGTGCATCTACAATTGCAAAATTCATGGGATCATGCAGATTGGGCTGTATATACATCCCCCATAGACAGATAGGCACATTAAGCTATGGAGATCGAAACAAGCACTAGCAGACAAAAAGATAGATCTGCTCTATCTTTGGGCCGCCATTATTGACAGCCGTGTGGCAAGACCCACTTTCTATGCGAGAGGGGCAGGGTTAGCAGCACTCACCCCCCTCTTACCTCTCACAAGCGCCGACGTGTTAGGTATGTTGGGTATGTGCAGTGGAATGAGAGCTACGTGACAATAATAACATCTGACCTAATGGAGACGGCTGGCATTAGGGGGGCAAATGGGCATTTGCCAGGGTCCCAGTCCTGAAGGGGTCTCCTGGATGTCGGACTTTTCGTGGGCAGAGAATTGCTCCTTGTAAATACCCCTTAGGTGAATGCCCAGGTGAAGATTACTTATCTAAATATCTTCTATCGACCTATCATCTTATTTCCTATAAAATTCTCCGAGTGTCCATAGTACAGACTACATGCTACTGTTGTAATATAAAAGTGTATTACTAGCAGGGCTGGGCTAAAGGAGCCCACCTTACAACTATTCGGTTCATCACATAGTTTTATTTTGTGGGCCCACATGTTAGTTTGCCACGGGCCCATCATTGTCTAGAACTGGCCCCTGAACCTCTAACGACTCTGCATCATAAAGAGCGCGTTAACAAGAAAGTGTAATTTTTTAGGGGGTTGTACCTTTGTCCACTATAGGTTGCAAAAGAGGATGAATGTGGAAAAACACAAAAAAAAGAAAGAAATACTACTTAAATCATTGTGATCGTTTAGAGCCATGGATCCATTGCATCATATTTTATGATTGTACCTGGCCTCCTGTGTCAGCAATGCAAGTGACCCTATCCCCCTCTTGGGGTAATTCCACTCTCACAACCAGCCAAAACACGGGAATCTCGCAAATACCAGCATCTTTCTCCCTTATATGTGGTTATTAATCTGGTGGAAATCCATGGGCACGGAGAAAAAACAGAATTAATTAAAATGTTCTATGATCAGATTAAATAACCTGTAACAGTGTATCACAGTGGTGTCTGTACTGAAGCTTTAGTGTCATTCTGGTTCTTATGACAAGAGACAACATTTATTGAAATCCAATTGTCACAGAGACCAAAAAGCGGTTGGCAGGTGCACCCTGACGGCTGATAAATAGACGTTCCTTGTAACTTACTTCAAATTTCAGACTAAGAAAAACAAACAACAGACAACCTTCGTATGTAACCATGGGACTGCCGTTGTAGTATCCTCCCCACTAATATCTTATAAAGCAGCATCACTGCAGAACTCACTTCACACCCGATTGCAGAGGATCTTGACTCCATTCCTAAATAAGATGATTCAAACAATATGCTAATGAGCTGCAAGTGCATGGGGCCAGGGCGCAGGGTTATTGCCTTTGTGCAGATAGTGACTGGGGGGGGTCCATGGGTCGACACCACCCTGGAGTACTTGAAAACTATTAACATATTTTTCAAATATTTTTTTTTAGGAAAAGTTAGCACATAAAAAATATTAGAAAGACCTGATCCTACATGGCGCAAAGAGGATTCGTTGAGTGATGCAGTTATATAAGCGTATTGAACCAGATGACTACCAGATCTCCCTTAATTGCACATCCAGTGTAGTACCTCCAATCATGTTGGCCTCCATGTATAGAGCTTTAATATATACATTTTTCCACACACTAGCTACAAATCTGCCGGACTGTCTTAGGCTAATAGTGGGTGGGGCGTCGATTGTAATCGTCACTGCGACTGTTTTTTTCCCCCCCTTCCCCTGATTGACAACGGAGGTCGAGAAGACGACAAGTTGGCATTATGAATTTCCAACCCAGATACCTCTCAAAAGACATTACCACAAGACTTCTAACACCCAGAGGCTTTCACGAACGTGGGTCCCAAGTTTTACTACCACACCTTTCAGACACTGTGATATATATCAGAAATGGCAGAATCCGACGACTATGAAATAGACTTACAAATGAGTTGTAATGGAAAAAATAAAAATGTACATATGTTGTACCATACTTACCTAAGAAATTTACTACTTGCTCTACAAGATTTATTGGATGATAAATATTTAATGTGAACCCTACAAAAATTAGATGCTGTGCTGTGAAAAAAACTGTTTCAATCCACGAACGTTCGAGGGGGGAATAGGAAAGGGGCACTAGATAGGGTTTTTGAAGTCGACTCTATTTAGATCATATCAAAGCCAGATCCAGGTGGGTTAGCAGGTAAAACATGCTCAAAAAGAGTAGGATGATTTTTTTCACGACTTGTTCGGTCTGACTTTCTTGTTTCGTTGACAAACTGTTTGCACAGTATTTATATAAAGTTGTGTGGGGCTGAAACTTTCTTGCACTGAAGGGGCGTTCCGATACACCAGGCGACCGCGCGACAATTTATGTGGCAGATCTGACAGAAATTGTTGTGCGGTCTATATTCTAACGGTCCACCAAAAAAAAGTGGTTCACTCTGTGTGGGTAACGAGAGACCATCGAGTAGTGCAGCGAGGGGTCACCAATGTATCAAACCGAAATAATAGGACGTAGGGGATGTGCCAGACTAGGATTCCACGGAATATTGGCGTTGCCCTATGAACACTACCACAGGACGCAAAATACATGCACATATTACAGAATGCGCACTATGTAAATGTTGGCCAATGTGTAGAAAAACTTTTTTTGTAAAAATGGGTATCTTTTGTGAATAAATATAAATTATATGATATAGTTGTCTGGTACAGTCAGGAACAGTTTAACATAACATATTATTTTCTACACTAATCTGGCATGCTGAAGGTAGCAGTACCGTGATTTATGAATTATCAAAATACGGTATACAAAAACCCTATGCACCTGAAAGACGGTTCTAACTTAGATCTGCCAAATATGCATAATTTTAACCCTGGGTCAGCACCGTGGTCCCCTTTCTTTTCAGTATATTAACCCGGGTGTGGATCAAGTTATCCGAAGGGATCCCGGATGTCCTTCCATTTATCCCATATTAATGACTTATTATATGAAAAGGTCATTAAAGGGGTGTGTACAGGTTTGTCTAATTATGGCATATCCAAAGGATATGTCTAATACAGGGGTTTTTAGCAAAGCGGATTTGTTCTATTATTTGCATTCAAAACTATTTTATGAAATAACAATTTTTCCATTCATTGGCAAATTGTCATCAGACTTGTAGATGTTTCCTTACTCTGGATTAGCCACTCTATCACTTAACATAGCTGGACTGATACGAACCTGCATCGAATTCCAAACCTTTTTATATTCATAAATTATGGGTGAGAATGAGAGTCCTACTTCAGGGAACCACAGCCATATAGTCTCAAGATACAGGGTGTACTGCTGCCAGTCCTATCCTAATGGCCAGGCCAAATATACTCCCCATCATGTGTCTAGAAGAGTCAAAAAACAGTCAGGCTCAACCGACTCACCATAGGCCCCTGCCAAACTCATCACCTGGTCAGTGCGGGAAGGCAGTCAGAGGACCCGTTTCCACAGATAGGTGGAAAGTCACAGAGGTGGGACCTGCATAAGCATGTTTTATTGATTTATGCCTTGTGGACAAATTCATACATAGTAAACAATAGAGAATATCAATTTTATAGTTGGGCGGGAATTTTTTGTTTTGTTTTTTTTACTCCCCTCTACTCCAAACGACAATACAATATATTTTTATTTTCCATTAACATAGAGTATCTGGGCTGCTATTTGCGGGACCAAAATTTGTTAATTAGACATGTAGTTGGAAAGTTGGAAAAAGCGCTTCTCTATGAGACTGTAGCCTCCTATCGGCCACCTGATCAGTTGCCCTCCGATTGACGTCACAGGGGCGCGCGCAACGGCGATCAAGATCATGGGCGCCCTCTGTAACTTGTTAAGGGCCAGCACCTGACCGCGGGCAGTTACAGGCGGGTGTCAGCCTGCCCAAAGAACCTACAAAATTAGCTAAAGAATCAAACACGTTCGTTATCTCAAGTACATTTATATTTTCTTACATCCTCGAGGACCTCATTTAAAGCAAAATAAATACATAATCAAAAAAGCTTAAACAAAAAGGAAGTGAATGCAAAAAAAACAATAAAGTCAAATGGTATTAATGGATTTTGGAAAATTATCATTGGAGTGGCTATGTAAATGAATGTCGCTAATCGAAGCTGCTGTCTCTCTATGTGTGTCGGTGCTAAATAAATCCTTGAGAAGAAGATAATGAATATGTGTAGAGAGCAGTTGATCTATCCTTTCTGGATTCATTGTGGAAATACCTTTTCACAGAAATATCCCTGATTTTAAGCCAAATTTTCTTTCCGTTCATTGAGGGGACAAATAATTTGGAAGAGCCAACGTGTCATTGTAGAGGAAGACGTGTAAAGTTAAGGTAGTGACAACCACAATGAAACATCCACGGTCTGACGGAGAACATAGGGGAAGGAAGGTGTCTCTAGAAAGGTACGAGTGTGAAATGAAAACAAACATTGAATATCCAGCAGATACGGTCTTATCAAGTTCATTATGCTTCTATCTGAGACTAGAGGATTATCAAGTAAGGATTTAAATTTCTGATTTTATTGCAGGAAATGTGAATGGCAACAATGAGTTATGGAACTTCAAAGATAGGGAGTATTTTTTATGATGATTAATGACATCTTCTGCAGTTTTCAGGTGTAGGGGTTGCTCAACGAGTCAATACATCCTTGTCCTCATTCAAAAATGTGAATGTAATGTGCAAGTAAACCAGTGTCCAACCCTAAGCCACTGATGTAAGGAGCTGTCTGCTTCCTGTTACCCATTCACTTTTATTTCAGCGCGTGGAAGTTGGACTCCATTAATATTGAATTGGTGACATATTCTTGCCATAGGTTATAAATATTGTTTAAGTCCCAAAAAATCCCTGATTGGTAATGTTTTCAAGGTATAAAAATTTAGGTTTTTAAAGAGAATTGGGATAGGTATAGAGATCAGTTCTAATCAACTAAATCTGAAGCCCATTCTTACCCAAGGGAAGTCAATTATTCATATTACATGCATGTGGAACAGAGATTGAAAACATGCAGCAAGGAATATTCAGCATGGGAGTACATGTTTGCGGACTTGTATCGATGGTCTTATTGCCAAGTTTTGCAAATCATAACCCTTTACAAGTTAAAGTGATATTGAAAGTGTATTTTTCTCCCAAATGGCTGATGTTGGAACAATTATTGAGTTGGACGTAATGTTCATGATCATTGCTAGTCAAAAGTCACACCAATAATGATTGCACACAGTGAGGTTCAAAGTTCTGCATAATCGAATATTACGTGTGTCACAATACAAGGGACAAAAAACAAAAAATGGCCAAACACAAAGAGATCTCATAGTATTAAAAATAAAAAGCAGAGTGAACATAGGGATCATAGTTTCATCAGCGGGACTTTCTTAAACATTTTGTGATGTCTGCTGGTTTTGTGTTTTGTTGATACCGATGTTGATAACTGTTGTCGCAGCATTCTTGGAGTACTAATCACCCATGTCAAACTTGACCTTTGAAACAAGCAAGATCAACCCTTGGTCATTTACAACCTAGTAGTCTAATTTAGAAGCGATCCAAGTGCGGAGCCAAATCTGCCCGAAAACACCGCAGGCAACATGGCGCTCGATTTCTCTAATAAGGCTGCATTGCAATGAACGTATGAGGCAGCTAACCTTGCCCTCTTCCATACAAAAAAATAGGCAGGTATGCTCTATTCATTTTTACAGCCTCAAGCGGTAACAGTACAGTGAGGCACTCGTTGTGGCGCACCATACCACACAAGAAGGCGTCATACCCGCCCCCCCCGTCGTTTGGGGACGGCCGGGCGACCAGATATACATTCCCCATTGATGCGGTAATGGAGGGCACACTTTGTTATGTGGGTTTTGGGAAAATTTAGCCTTGTTGGGGTAGGGTAAACTGTGGTGACAGAATCCCTTTAAATAAATTTCTGTCTGTCTGGAATACATGATTAAGGTATAACAAGTGTAACATATTAAACATAGCACTCAGACCATACAAAACAATCACTGGGCACACACACATTTACAAGAAACAATAAACAGTGCAAGATCAGGAGGAAAAGGAGACATTGGTTTCAACCCTGAGTCACATACGAGTACGCTAGTGTTAATCTGAGAAGTCTTCGCCCAGACAACAAACATGTAGTTGTTATATTGAGATTTGGATGAGCCGGACACTTTGATTTGCCAGAAGATCTAATAAGACGTTATTTTAGCACAGCACGTGAGCAGTTGGGCAGTGCCTTCCCCGCCCGCTAGTGACTCATTGCTACAATAAATAAAGAAAAAAGAGTAGCAGAGTGTTGACAAGTCTTGGAAACCACACAATAGGGTCGCGAGGGGGGGGGGAAAAAGCCGAGGTCAAGGGCAGGGAGGAAAAATTTAAAAAATAAACATAAACTTCTCCAAAGTACAGTTCTGGTTTTAAAAAATAAAGTTGCCTTGGCTCAGTACACACAGGTTCAAGAACAGTGGCATTCTTGAGATAGCAAAATGAGATTTGGGCAACAGTGATTTTATGGAAGCAGGAAGAATACATTAATGTCTTTTTAAACTTGGATTGTTGATAATATCTGTGTCCGTGTTATTTTCCCTATGAACTCGAGGTTTTACTAATGCTTTCTTTGTAATAAAACTTAAATACTGTATTACAGTCAAGGACATAACCAAGGGACAATACAGTTACAAAATTTGATTAGACCACACAGGATAGTCAGAAATACAATGACCCAAAAGGGTTGATAAAGTAATCCAAAATACAGAGTCAAGATTAAAATTGGATCATTTCCTGGCTTCCAGGGGGGGGACAAGGCAGACCAGCAGAGGAGAAGTGCTGAGGGTAGGAAGATTTCGGTACATCCTTATAACTTAACTTTCGCTACCCAAAACAAACTCTAAGGGACAGAAAATGTGTGGTGGGGAAATGAAATTAAGAAAGCAGGAAAGAGTTAAACCAGTGTTCAGACTTGTTAGAACAGAATATTAACAAAAGATAACAGCACACAGCATCCCTCATTCCTCAGACGTACTTACAAGATACGAGCAAGGCACTGAAGCCTGAACAGTGCAACACAGATGTTGTCTATGGCATAGTACATCTAGAATGAACTGAGATGACAGCCATAGGACAGTGGTTATTGTGGACCCAATGATTCATGAAGTCTTCCATAACTTGTTTTTGCTTACATGAAATAAATCAATCATTACAAATTTTGAGATTACTCACCAGCTGCGGTGGGAGATGACCGCCAACCGCGTGAGCTTAATGCTTTCTCATCTGCACAGTTCCGTTCAGTGACTTTTTTATTATTAAAACAGTAGCACAAACTGCACAACCATGTAATCTGATTAAAAACAAAAACAATATTTTGCTAATGCTTACACTTAATTGGCTCCTTGTCTTACATTACTTACTTCCAAACTCTAGCAACACATCGCTCCTGGAATATAAATGATCCTTATAGCTGTAGAAATACAACAGCTGTATCGGTCTATGGTTAAATAACAGCATCAAATCACAATGTGGAATTGAAGTCATTCAGAAGAAATAAAAGTGAACCACAGATGGGAAGATAGAAAGTCAATATCATTGTATTAATAAAGCAACACTCAGGAGACGGTGCGAGGAGGAGGTCAACGACCTTGTCTTTACAAATAATGAGACGGTGTTATAATCAGAAGACGTAATATGAAGACCGAGCCTATCACACAGTAGAATCTACGCATAATTGAGCTTTTCTTTTATAACTTGTGTTATTGCTTTTTGTTTTCCTTTTATTAGTTGAAATTTAAAATGGGTATTAAAAAACCTTTATTCTCTTCTCCGTTTTCTATGACTTGATTATATAATGTGAAAGTGGATTTTGTAAGCAGTTTGACCACAAAAACATACAATCAAGCCAGTTGCTCGGAACAGTAAGTGAACTAAACCATATAACAACCCTATGGTGTGTGCTTGTTAGCAGTAGCAGGTTGTTGAAAAAAGCATCTAATATTCCAGGAGTTGCAGATGGACACTGTGGGCTGGGCTTCACACTGCCTAGGGTTTTGAGGACATTTTCAAACTTACCGCTAATAATGATGTTGTTAAGTCTTTTGTATCAATCAAACTGTTTTCTAGATCTCTGCTTGCTGTCATTCAACAAGTAGCTGCTGATGACATCACATGACCATGGACAATTGTCTGTTTTAACAGGTAGTTAATAGGCTCCTGTGAATGACGCAAGCAGAAAATCTAGAAAAATCGGAGGAATTTGGCAGAAAGTATGTAGCGAAATTGTATAACTTTTCATCCAGAAACAAATGTCAAAAATTCCTTTAGTTATATAGCATCAACGATTACACAGTGCTACACGCTTGCTCCAATGTTCAGGCCCTGTCCCCATGGGGAGTCTACAATCTACTCAAACCTACCAGTATGGTTTTGAAACTGTGGAAGGAAAATGGAGGACCCGGAGGCAGGAGGAACCTCACGCAAGACCAGGGAACGTACAAACTCTTTGCAGAGGTTGACCTGGGACTTGAACCCAGGACCAAGCGCTGCAAGGCTGTAGTGCTAACCATGTCACTGACCCAATTCATGATTTCTGTGAAAAGTAAACATTGTAACGCCTCCACATCCCCTTCCCTCTACTTTGAAACCTATTTAGTAGCTTCTTATTGGATTACTACTGGAATGGAAATGATAGGGTTGTTCAGCCGCGTTAATACAGAGATGAATAACAGGAACTTTAGTATAAGGAATTTCCCAGATTCAAGATCCGATGACAATATCTGGAGAAGTTGTATTAGCATAACAGATACATAGTAACACAGATACACTGCCCAGGAATCATTCTGGTGTCTCAAGGTTGTACTGACGGACTGTAATAGTGAAGATTTTGTCTGATTTACAAGAATCACAACCCTTATAACACCAGCATTCAATCGGAAAGGTTTTTTCAAACTGCCTACAGAATGAAGCCACGCCAAGGTTGCCTGATGAAAGGTGTTAAATTTGTTTTTTTTCTCACTTTCAAGGTTAAGGAAATGACAATTATTTCAATCAAACCAAGGCCCTGGCACTACTGCTAGAAAAGATCAGAAGATGTTGACAAATGAAAAATTAAGTGTATCCATATTTTACATCAGTTCAGCTAAATAGAATGCCACTTGCTGCTTAATAAAGTCATTGTAATCACCGGGATATGCTACACGTCTAATATGAGCAAACGAATGTGGCAGTCCGCCTTTTCACGCCAGTCAAATTTGTACGTCAGCACAATGCAAAAGAGTAGAGAAATAGAAATATCCACTGATTGAAAAATCTGAGTTGCTGACATGGTCTTTGAATTGCATATGTTGCACGTTAAAGTTAAAAAGAAAGAAACAAGAATCTAAAAAGTGTCAGTTATATTTCAATTGGCCTTTAGTTTAAAAGATAATATTCCACATGGCGATTTCTTTATTCTGGATGTCAAATAATTGCTGGGTATGTACTGTACATGCTTAAGAATGAAGAATTTTTTATTACCTATAATTCCTTTTAACTTGCTAGATAGTGTGGTTTCCATAGATATTTCTGCATCTTAGCGTTTTCTTGTTAATAATCATTATTAATAATTAATAATGACCTTGTATTTATTATAGCAGCACACAGATTACGCAGTCTGAACAGAACTTGCAATAATCAGTCTATCCCCATGTGGCTCACAATCTAATCAACCGTACCAGTGTATTTGGCAGTCGGGAGGATGGAAGGAAACGGGGACCGGAGGAAACCACCAAACAAGAGAGAACTTACAAACTATTGGCAGATGATGACCTAGGACTTGCACTAGGTCCCCAAGTGCAAGCTGTAATGCTAAGCCACCGTGCCACCCCTACCTTCATCTTACATCATTATTATGGAGAATGCTTATAAACTAAAACTACTTGCCAAACAACTAGGAACACCAGCATGAGGAGAGAAGAGTTGTATATTTCAAATGAGTAGGGAACAGGTGTATAAACTTTGCCAGGCCTCCTTTGGGTGACTTTTAACATGTGGAAAGCCACAGATCACAAGTGTTACAGTTTCAATGAAACCCTTTAACACAGACACAGTCAGGACAGTGACCTGCCCCCCTCAAGAAGTCCCTTGCCTGCCTAATAACTGTAGAGTAGCAATAACTGGGGAATCGTGTCTTCCCTGTGTCAAGTATAACAAATGAATAACACAAGGATAAAGTCAACAATCACAGGTCACACAAGATAGAATTAAGGGTACAAAGTTCAAGACACAGGGAGAATAAGGTTGAGGACAAAAGCCAATATCAGAAAAGATAAAAGCATCAGAATTTAACCTTGTTAGTAGATGTATGCAGCCAACTGTTCAAAAATGTTGTGACTTACTAAGTGACGGATTTCATGCTTTAATTTGTTAAAAGCAATCAAAAAAACCAGGATTGAATACAGAAAAACCAGAAGATGACAGATGAGAGCCAAGGATCAGCTGATTGGAACGAGCAAATGTTGTGCATGCTTACTGGTCCAGAGCAAAGAGATTGCAGGAACCAGTATCGAGAGCGCTGAGCTAAGCTAAAAGCATTCAGATAGAATTCAGCAGATCTCAGCCCTGACTGTACGAAACAGCAGAAGCATAAAGACCAAGGACACAGATGTAACCACTAACCCTAAATTACTTTTTCGGACTGCCCCTTCTTGGGGAGGGGGCTAGGGGCTCTGTTTTCTCCAATAACTGCGCTGTTAATGATTGGTTATCATTGAGTGAGAAATGTTTTAGAGTTACAAATTTTAGGGGGGGGGGGATTATTTTAATGTAAAAATTGGTAGAAATTTACCAACCTTCCTAAAAAACAAGGCATCATCTGAAATTATGAATATGGATCTTCCTATATGTAATTCGAAAAAATGTAAAGTTTCTAATTACTATTACATAAGGGTGGTTAGATAATATGATTTTTGAATACTATTTAGGCTCTTCCCACACCACCAGTTTGCAATGTCAGCCAATATAAAGGGGCTGTTTCTACATGCGCCGGGTGAGTTCCCTTCTCGAGTGAAAGAGAAGCGGATGACACGTTCACAGGTTTGCCATAGGCAATGTGCATTAGAATGAAAATGCAGAACTGAAAGGAATATGGGCCGTGAGTTAGTAGGTATAGCGTGCTAACTTTTCTGCACTTTGTTAGTGGAAATGGGGTCGCATAAACGCATTTCCTAGCTATGAGTCCCCTATACAATTGTATATCATTTTCATAATTTTCAGCATGTGTGAAAAGAACGTATAACCCTAAAAGAAAAGAAGAAAAACAACTACAGCATGCCTCAATATAGAGAGGAAATAATATAAGTATAATTCACTGTATACACGAAAGAAGTTTGAAAGTTTTTCAGATACATTTAAACATTCTATTAGCATAGAGATAAAAGATGCCAGATAGATCAATTTGATTGCAACAAATGCCAATTTTCCTAATAATTCAGCAGTTACAGAGGAGAAAGCTTGGCCTTTACAGAATGCCTCTAATAATTTTTGTACTCATTTCCTACTTAAGCATTAAGTTCTGTCAAATTGTTTAATGCAATTGAACATGTTCCATGCAGCTTATTACCAACACAAAGAACTGTACAACAGCACATAAATTGTATCAAAGTTGAAAGCCATGCAGAAAGAAAGATGTGCACTAAAAGTACCCGCAGCACACATGACAGATTTTCTTTAATGAAAAAACTAATACAATTTAATTAAAAAATGTGCCATATTAGGCTGTAGTTGTAATGGTCACACAGACACAGAAATAAAAGTACCCACACACGCGCGGAGATCCGAAATAAGGGAGGAGTCCTTGTTGGACCAGTGGACCATCTGGGACCACCACAAGGAGGTGGTATGAGGCCCTCCAGCGGTGGCAGCCAGTACAGGAAAACAGTCCAAGCTGGTGTGACAGCATGAAACAGGAGGAACACTGGTACGTACTTGACCACGGACTGGCGAGGGACAGGCTGGACTGGGGACCCGGGAAGGCACACAGCAAAAGAGCGTATGAAATACGATGGAGACAGTTAGAACACGGAGGCGTCTGGAAACGATAGGAAGACAGGACACCACCAGAGAGTGTCTGGGAAGGCTGGAAGACAGGAGACAAAGAGGAGTCTGGAAAACCACGGAGAACACGGAGCGTCTGGAAATGCGCACACGGATGTGCCAGGAGCGTCTGGGAGAAACGCTGATTGGCAATCAACTTCAACTAGGAACGCGGTGGAGAAAGCGAACTGGATGTGGAAAAACTTGGAAGTTCGGTTAGAATTGCCTTAAAAGGGAACGAAGGCTGACTGCGCCGGATTAGGCCAGACGTCAATCAGAAAGGACGTTGGCCCTTTAAAATCCTGAACAATCGGCCGCCCCGTGCTGCGCAGTAGCAGCAGACGGGGACACCTCACGGCCCTGGAGGAATTAGGCGATTTGGGGGCTAACACGCCAGGACCGGAGAACGCCACGCGCAGCCAGGTTAGGTAAGTGACACGAGGGGGCAGGGGGAAAGGGACAGGCAATAAGTGGCGAGAAAGGGTGTAACCCGCGAGCCACGGACATGGATCCCGGGTGCAGCACACCATCGACAGTAGTCCATAGGGACGGTAGTCAAAAGTTTTAAAAATCCCATAGCACACCGTAGAGCATCGTTCAAAACATGAACCCAAGTATTTCAACCCTATTACAAAAATGTATTTGTTGGGAGCCCCATGAACTGTAAAACTCTTCCAACTATAGATTGCCGAAATAGGACTTATTGGTTATGAGATGTTTAACGAATCATTTGTGGGAAAAATCTGTACACTTGCTTCCACAGCATATTTATTGGGGCAGGGGTATTTTTATGTTGGAACATTTACTATTATTTTTTGTTGTAATTAGTTTAGCCGAGTGTGTCATCAACATAACAATCGGAACAGTTTGATAAACAAATGTTTTGCAAGCGCTCCTCCTGTATTGGATTATGTACTGTTCAAATAAAAGGGTATCAATACACAAAACACTTTTATTTGAAAAAGTTAGTTACCTAACAGAAACATTTTTTTACTGCTTCTACAAAAACCACGTTTGGGTTGAGGTTCAGCTCACACCCCTCGTTCCCCCTCATTTAACAACTATTCTTTAACTACCCCCCGGCAACGCTGGCGTCGGGGAGGGGAGGGAGCATTCACAAAGGCGAGGTGCATACCACAGTCAGACTAACTGGCACCATTCTTCATGGCAGGTATGTTGCCTCTCATCTTACCATGACATCAGTTTCCATGCAGGTTGTTGTCCTCCTCTTCGGATACCACGATTTCTCATGACATGATAATAGGAAAATATGGCACCTGCCCTAGCATTGTTAAAGAGTTAAAAACAGCCATCAACATAGTAATACACAGCACGTATGTGCAGGGTATTTAAGTCTACGCTTATTCTTTTTTTTGTTTTTGTTTTTTTCCCTGGACAACGACGACTACATATTTACAGTATCAGCCCCCTATGTAATTGAACCTGGCGTCTGCCTACAAGCGTGGTGTCCAATCATAGCATCTAGTCACTGTCAACTGGTAAGCATCGCGTACAGCAGGGTGAGATGAGGTAAGCGCAAGTCCCGACTATCCCTTTTTTTTTTTTAATGACGGGGGTTTCGTGCAGTCGAATCCGGTCGGGTATGCGTTTCGGAAACTCACGCCCACGCGATTTCCGGTCGAGCATGCTGGCGCCGATGCGCCACATCCGATCAGTGTGCGCACAAAAACCCGGCGAAATCAGGGCATAATGGCAATCGTGCAATGCGGAAACTATTCAGAGTAACACGTCGGGAAAACGCGAATGGTGCCTTAGTACATGATCACTCGCACATAGAGTGCTGTCTGCAATGGCTTTTTGATCCGCTCTCATGTATAGTGTAGACAGGAGGCATTGCACTGCTCCATCTACTGTCTCAATGTGGCTTCCGGTTGGGCACAGATTTGGTGTCAACAACAATCTGACGTAATTTACATTGGCAGGTATTGATGACGTAGACTAAGCAAAGAGTAATCCAGCTGACTAAGTGTAATATCAAGGATCAGCATGTATGATTGGATGAAAGCTATTGCATAAATGCTCAGTAAAATTGCCTATGGAGGGGAGCGGGCATATAAGCTCCCTGTATAATTAAACAAGATATCTGACTGTTAACATCACAGAGTAATAAGGCGATTACATACTAACTAATGAAACGTTTGTCGAGAATATAAAGTCCACAACTAGGCAATACCCAAATGGGACCTTCATATATCAGAAGACTTATCATTATAGGCCAGAAAGGGAAGGTTACTTTGAGCCTTATGAGTGTCACCGGGTAATTATTAGATAAACAAACTGTGCCATCCTTGCGTGTAGCGTATAGTAACGACTATGCGAGGCTCACGAGACTACTACAAGTAGTATCAATTAGTGTGTATAATGGATGATGCACCTAAATATAGTCCATATATATACACACGAGTACTTACAATATCATGCTAAGAGGTATTGCAAATAATTACAGTATCCTCGGAAAGGTCACGGATACCTTTAGGAACTTTTGAAGTCTACGAGGAAGTGAGAATGTTTGCTTGAGACTTTGTTCATTTAACTCTGTCAGCACAAGTGACTAACGCAAGTAGAACGTGCAGAGGGTCACCTCGGTAATTCGTACGGCTAGTACATTGAAGCACAAAGGAAACAACATCTAAAATACGCTCTGCTTCTGCATCTATTTATGTAACATGTCATAGGACTGTTGAAATGAAAGTTTTAAGCTAAACATTTTGATTTTCAAGCTAAAAAACGATTAAGCTAAAACAGCAATACAACTGAGTAATATTATAAGATAAGGATTTATAATGATTACTCAGTTTTGTATGGCGTGTTTTAGCTCCTATTAAAGGTAGTGTAATTTCCAGGGTGTGGGGGGCGAAGGTAGACACTCGGATTACCTCAGACATGAAATCTGTGGGTGCTAAAATGTGCTTAGTTAAAGGGTACGGTGTTAACGACTTATCTTGGTCTGTACGTCTGTAGCTGTACTCGTTTACAGCCAGCGAACACTGGTGGGACATCGGGCGCAGGCCTTCATGAAATCGCCGGAAGGACCCGAACGTCGTCGACGAAGCCGCTCCGTGGAACGCGAATGACGGGTGAAGTAAATGTTGCCCCAATGTGTTCCTTGCCGGGCAGAGAAGTTCTATGTGGTAGTGGAGGGCAGTGAGCCCACAGAAGAGAATCCAGCATAAGATAACACAATATAAGATGTCTGCAATCCAGGATTTTGTCTAGCGGGAAACCTAACGTGTGTACACCAGAACTGAACGAGACTGGATGGTAAGTTTACTGTGAAAATCTGAATTTTTGTTATAACATGAAATAGAGAATGTGTTATTTTATGATCTGCGTATAGTCCCAGTGGGAATACCCCTGTAAGTCCTCATTCTGAGCGGTTTTCCTTGTCTTATATCCAAACAATGGATGGTCATAGGACAATGCAGATCTGAAAAGGAAAAAAAAGATATGGCGTCCTCTTTCTAGAAGAATCGGATAATTAAACAGAGAAAAAAACACAACTACAGTCTTTATACACAGTATAGCCTGGGCGTCTCGACCTGTATTATGCCAATTCAGTCAGCTGTCACGGTGCTGCCCGTGATCACTTTGCTTGGATCCACCCTTGCGCTTCCTTACCTCCCCTGGCTCCAGCGGCGGTATCCCACTGCTCCCGCATACCTCGGCACGCGCCTCTCCATCTCCCAGGGCAAAACGCAGCGTGCCTTGCTAAGATTTCAAAGGACCAGAGCGCCGATAATTGGCGCTTGGTCCTGACTATAAATTCCACCCTTCCTGTGACCCTTGCGAAATTTCAAGCCTTCCCCTGATAAGAGAAAGCTCCCCTATGTCCCTGGGTTCCCGGGTATCTGCATTCCTGTGTGGCCAGCCTCTCCGTTCTGTATCTGCGTTCCTGTGTGCCATCCGTTCCTGTGTACCCTGAATTCCCTGTGTTCCGTGTCCGTTCCTGTGTCTGATCCTGTGCCAGTCGCAGGGATTCCGATTCATAAGTCCTAGTGCTGCCTCCTGTGCTAGTCCCCTGCCTTTCACACCCGCGGTACAGACTGTCTCCTTCATTACTACCTTGGCCACCACCGCGGGCTAGTCACCCTGTTGAACGATTGGGGTATCGTGAACGAAAGGTGCCACTTAGACTCCGCCCAGGTGTCATAGTACATCTCCCGCGTCGTCTCCAGAGAGTCCACACAGCCCCAAGCCCCCCCCCTGGGAACACCAGCACTTAGTTTTTTCCTATAAATGATTCATTACAGTATATTCCATAAATTGATGAAAAGGTATGTATAGTGCTTGATAGCTGTCGGTAAGTGAAACATCCAAGATTCAGTTGCTGGATTTAACAGTTTCATAAGATTCAAATTGGTCCAACCAGTTTTATTCGCATAGCCGCAAACAACTGTTCATGGTTTCAGTAACCAATCCTTTAATCCTTAAAGCAGATTCTATTTGTTTTATTCATTTTCGAAGCTTTTCAGATTAGAGGTAGCTGTCGGGCGAACCCTAACACGTCCCTCACTTTGTGTCTTCTCTATTTTCCTATATAGATTGTCCTTACAGGCATTTTTATTTTCTCTGTCATAAACCTTCCTAACTATTACATTGTAGTCGGGAGGGTTATGGGTGCATGGAGAGGGCTTTCGTGTTGAGCACTCTCCATAGCCAGATAAAAAGTTACCGAAACCAAACACGCAATTGGTGCGATCACTCATGGGCGGTGTTTCCCGCCCGTCGCTGCCTGCACTTCAAAAAGGGTGATGGGCGGGGGGCGAGCAGGGCAGCATCATCTTGCCAAGATCTTTGCGCCCATGTAAGACCTTGGTGAAGATACAGCCAAAGAGAGCTATGGTATATGCACCTCAAAGCTGTCAGGCCTCATTAGCAAATTTTGCAAGTTGATTTAGGATAAAGGAGGCCATGGATAACAATATAAGATGAAAAATCACAGCCTGGGATTAAAGTAAGTGCCCCTGTGGTCCATGATGAGTAGATTTTCCTTGATGAGTGATCCACCGTTTCGAAATTACAGCACCTATTTAACATTGCCTCTATAAATAAATAATAATTAATAATAATAACACAAATGCTAATTTGCTGGATGATAGCCGCTAAAATTAGAAGTTCAGTTAAAGCAAACATAAAGATTCGGAATCGATTAGGTGCAGAAGATGCTGCAAGTTAATATGGAGCTACTAACCAATTTGCTCATCATCATCTCTGCTAGACCCTGAAATTTTCATGATTCAGCTCACACAAAGCAGAAAATGTATGTTACTAAGAAAATCCGACCATCATGCAGATGAAGTCGGCACACTCTCCACATCGCACTTATGTAGGCCCCTGATGAGTAATAGGACAATTCCTGTAAAATACCAATGCCACCGCATCTTTAAACGATAATATGATGAGATAATAAGCGTTTTACTGAGCAACAGTGTGGTGATCGGAGCAAGCTGCCGAGCACTTGGCATGTTTGAGTGCAAAGTAGTCATTTATTGTGCTTTGTAGCTCAAAAGCTCGATCTTCAGTTCAGGAATCGAAAAACAGAACAAATATGCAAGCAGCGAGTGGGTGCACTCTACAGCCTTGGGATAGTGACGTGCCACTGGGCTACAGATGGAAATTAACATATTTCTTCCCTCTAGACATGGACTACTCCTATTACTATTCTAATCGAATAGCTAGCTTTTTATATTAAGTTTGCTCATGTCAGTTCAATTTGACTTACAAATGTGTACAGAAATGCAGCTGTCTTTATTGAGATTTTGTTGATGTTGTCCTTGTCTATGCAATTAACACGAATGCAGTTCGATTTTAATTATGAGTAGCCTTCGAAATGCCCCTGGCGTAAAAGGAGGAGGGGGGAGGAGGGGAGGACGGCACAACAGGAACTCGTGAAATCTCATAAAAGGTTTACAGAGTTAATGATGAGTGTTTTCAATGGAAGGAATTAACTTGGCTCAGAAAAACATTAATATGCATAAACCAATTAGATAGAGTGTCGGACTTTAGTGCCACAGTCCAGCCTCCAGGGTAGGATGCTTAAAAAACAGATGGATATTGTGGGACAATTTAGTGATAACCCCCATTTTTAGTCTTCAAAATTCTAGATATATTAAGAAAAGCAGTATTTAGTGAGTGGTACATTTACTTATACCTGAGGCTCTCAAGACTTCAAACGAGCTCCTGAAGGATTGTACATTGTGATTGAAAGGCAGTGCTTTCAATTTTTTATCTTGATAACATGACAACATGAAGCTTGTTATATCTTTGCATGAAGTAGCATAAATCTGTCAGCGATTATGCATAGGGAAAGTCTACTTCTAACCCATTTTGTTGGCTCAGTAAGCCAACGCATCACATCATGCCCAAGCAATAGTCACATAATATAATATATATGAATGAATTGATTATGGCAAGATGGAGCTGGCACTTTTAAAAGGGTAGCCTCAGTTAAACTTAGCCAACTAACTACAAAATCTTTTGAAAACTGTATCTACAGCAGTAAGATATAGGAAAGGCGGAGAATGACGAGACCAAAAGCGTCATAGAGTAGTAAGTCGTAGGAACTGTGGTGCGTTTAGGAGACGGTGGAGAAGGATCACCGTGATTTGGTTGGCTGTATTAGGCACACTCTAATGAGTGAACAGGGTTTAGGTATTTCCTGGTGCGTGCCTGTAGAAGGGTCGTCGAAACACGGTTGCCAAACCGTCTGTAGCGGTAGTCAATTGTAGTACACAGAAGGGTACTTTCTTACGTCGGGCACACAGAATACGGTCAAATACACAGATGGATCCAATAAAGGGGGGTGAGGTATTTATTTGGTAATCTTACTACACGAGTTAAAACTAATCATATACTTGTTCCTCCTCATGCCTGTAAGTTCTACATGTCTGTTCGTTTAATTTGACTCAATTGGGGGATTTTATCATCACTCTGGCGCTACGCGATCATGTATGCGGCTGCCAGCCGCGCACTTCATCCTAAGCCAGGCCCTGCCTGCGAGAAAAAAAACAGCGCAACGCGCGACTTTTCAACGTAATGAAAAGTCGCGCGGCAAAGCCGAGTCGAGCAGGCGAGGACAGTAACGTCACCGCGACGGCACCACTCGCTTCCGTGCCGCGCCCCGTCCCGCTCGGCCGGCCGCGCCCCCCCCCCTTCACTCCCCTTCACGCCCATGCTTGAAGTGTGGCGGATTGGGGAAAATAATCGAAAGCTAGCACGTAAGCTAGATTGCGCTTAATTTCACCGGGCCTCTGCGCCGAGTGGCGCGAGGGTCCTGGATTAAATATGCCCAATGTGAGTCCCAATAATCATCTTTGTCTTTTGATAAATATGAAAAATGCACACGAAGCAGTATTCGGTCAAAGAATATTCCCCCTAATAAAACAGAATCGAGGAACTGTGTTCAGAAATATAGGCTGACACCATACCCTGAAATGTAAAAAACAAAAATTAGATTAAAAAATATAGATTCAACTTTTGATAAATTCTGAGTAACTTTTATAATATGATGTGGTCTGATGGATTATATGCTATATACTAACCATTCTCTGTTGATACTCGTGAGTATTTTATTTCTCACACTTGAATATGTGGTTTTTTTTAGTTCTTTGGAAATATAACTGGAATATTATAGAGACTTTTCTCAAATAACAAACTACAGTTTTGTACTACCATACTTTTAGTAACTAAAGGAATATTAACTTTCTCTTCAGAACAATATACCTATACTAACATCTAAGTTTCATTGATGATCCATTGCCAGTTTTTCCCTTAGAACCATTCCATACTACAGTGTGGGCGAGTTTACTTACCTGGTCCTTCGCGATCCAGTGGCCCATTCTCGCGGAGGAATTCGGCTTCTGCGGGATTCACTTAAGGTAGTTCCTCCTGAGCCACCAAGGTGTCGCTGCGTCGCTGAAGTCATCGGAGTTCACTGAAGTTCACGGTCTAATCCTGGGTGCAGGTATAAGATCGTTGGTCAAGCGACACTTTTTTTTTAATGGCGCTTATTTTGATCCGTCTGTTTTTTTACGGCAACGCCCCACCAGTTATCCCGTCGGTGGCATGCCGCGCTGATGCGCCACAATCCCGGCGTGTGCCACCAAAATCCTGGGCTATTCAGTGAGAAACATTGGGGCAAATCGGAAATTTTCGGAATCTAACCGGCGGAAAAAAAAGTGTTGTCGGGGCCCTTAGCAAATGACCACCCAAGTTATCTATATTCACCCACAACACGTTTAGTTTAACCAGAAGGCCAGAGAGGCTGGTATATTTGTATTTGACTACATGAGGAAGAAGTTAAGTTACTTCAAAACCACGTCTAGTCTTAACATCTGTGAAGCACCATATTTTGCTATCAGCTGGATCGGCTCTTTTCCAGATAAGAAGATCATATTGAATCTGGAAACCTGCACAAAAAGTAAGGTTTGCAACTTACATCTACATACAGTACCCGGTCTATTCTTATCCTCATGGAATGCGCACAAAAAAGCCTGGTGCAGGGTGCGTTTGTCTTGCTAAAAGAGCGGTGGTTACACTAATGAACCCCCGGGACGCCACGTGGTATATCCTCTACTTTCATCTCTTTCCTTTGACCCAGCGATATCTGGCTCAGAAAAACATTAATATGCATAAACACATATTAGATAGAGTGTCGGATCTTTAGTGCCAAGTCCAGCCTCCAGGGTAGAGATGCTAAAACAGATGGATATTGATGGCGACAATTTAGTGATAACCCACATTTTTAGATCTTTCATATTCTATATAGATTATAAAAGCAGTGATATGTTACTTTATATACCTGAGGCTCTCAAGACTTCAACGAGCTCCTGAAGATGTACATTGTGATTGATAGAGGCAGTGCTTTTCAATTTTTTATCTGGATAAATGACACATCGAAGCTTGTATATCTTTGCCATGAAGTAGCATAAATCTGTCAGCAGATATGGCATAGGGAACTATTCTACCATATTTTGCTCAGTAATGCCACCTGATCCATCAATGCCAAGCAATAGTCATTATAATATTATATATGAATGAATGGATTATGACAAATGGAGCTGGCACTTTAAAAGGTACCTGTCAGTTAAACTTACCCAAACTAACTAACAAAATCTTTTGAAAACTGCTATTCTACAGCAGTAAGATATAGAAAGGCGGAGAAGGAGAGACCAAAAAGCGCTCATAGAGTAGTAAGGTCGTAGGCCTGGTGGTGTGTTTAGGAACGGTGGAGAAGGTCACCGATTTGGTTGTGCTGTATTAGGCACAACTCTAATGAAGTGAAAGGGTTGGTATTTCCTGGGCTGCCTGTAGACAGGGGTCTCGAGACAAACGTTGCCAAACCGGTCTGTAGCGGAGTAATTGTGTAACCAGACGGGTACTTGTTCTTACGCGGCGCACACAGAATACGGTCAAATACACAGATGGATCCAATAAAGGGGGTGAGGTATTTATTTGGTAATCTTACTACACGAGTTAAACTATCACTATACCTTGTTCTCCTCATGCCTTAAAGTTTCTACATGTCTGTTCGTTTAATTGACTCAATGGGGGATATTTTATCCTACTCTGGGCGCTACGCGTTCTCCATGTATCGCGGCTGCCAGACCGCGCGCAGCGTTCATCTAAAGCCAGGCCCTGCCTGCGAGAAAAGCAGCGCAATCCGCGACTTTCACGAATTGAAAAGTTCGCCGGCAATAGCAGAGTGGCAAGGCGAGGGAGCAGTACGTTCCACGCGACCGGCACACACCGTTCCAGTGCCGCGCAGCCCGTCACCGCTCGGCCGGCCGCGCCCCCCCCCCCTTCACGCCCCTTCACGCCCAATTGGCGTGAATGTGGCGGATGGGGGAAAATAATCGAAACAAGCTAGCAGTAAGCTAGCATTTGCGACTTATTTCGGGCCTCTGCGCCAGTGTGCGCAGAGGGGTCCTGGATAATATGCCTCCAATGTAGTCCAATACATCATCTTTGTCTTTGATAATATGAAAAATGCACACGAGCAGCATATGCGGTCAAAGAATATTCCCCTAAATAAAACAAATCAGGAGACTGTGTTCAGAAAATAGGCTGACACCATACCCAAATGTAAAAAAAAAAAAAATAGATTAAAATATAGATTCAACTTTTGATAAATTCTTAGTTAACTTTTTATAATATGATGTGGTCTGGTGATTATATGCTATATACTATACATGTCTGTGGATACTAGTGTGTATTTTATTTCTCACACTTTATATGTGTTTATTTTTAGTTCTTTGGATAATATTTACCTGGAATATTATAGAGATTTGTCATCAAATTACAGCTACAGTTTTGTACTACTATACACTTTAGAACTAAAGGAATATAACTTTCTCTTCAGACAATGTGAACATATACTAAGCATCTAGAGTTTCATTGATGATCCATTGCCAGTTTTTCCTTAGAACCATGTCCATTACACAGTGGGGCAGATTTACTTACCTGGTCCATTCGCGATCCAGTGGCGCATTCTCTGCGGAGGATTCGGCTTCTGCCGGGATTCACTAAGGTAGTTCCTCTGACGTCCACCAGGTGTCGCTGCTTCGCTGAAGTTCATCGGAGTGCACTGAAGTTCACCGTCCTATCATGGGTGCAGGTAAGATCGTGTCAAGCGACACTTTTTTTTTAATGCAGCTTTTTTTCTGAATCCGTCTGTTTTTTTTACGGCCACGCCCCCCATTTCCGTCGCGTGCATGCCGGCGCTGATGCGCCACAATCCCGGCGTGTGCACCAAAATCCTGGGGCTATTCAGGGAAAATTGGGGCAAATCGGAAATTTTCGGATAACCGGTCGGAAAAATGTGTTTCGGGCCCTTAGTAAATGACCCCCATTTTCTATAATTCACCCAAAACTGTTATTTAACCAGAAGGCCAGAGATGGCTGGTATTCATTTGTATTTTGCTACTGAGGAAGAAGTTAAGTTACTTCAAAACACGTCTAGTCTTAAACATCTTGAAGCACCATATTTTGCTACAGCTAGGATCGGCCTTTCCAAGATAAGAAGATCATATTATCTGAAACCTGCACAAAAAGAAAGGTTGCACTTACCATCTACATACAGGAACCCGGTCTTCTTATCCTCATGGTGCGCCAAAAACCTGGTGCAGGTGCGTTGTCTTGCTAAAAGATCGGGTTCTACACTAATGAGACTCCGGGACGCCAGTGTATATCTCTCTTTCATCCTTTCCTTTACCCAGCGATGAACTAACCTTGAGTAGGAACATGCGGTTCCACACAAAA
This sequence comes from Engystomops pustulosus, assembly GCA_019512145.1. NCBI lineage: Eukaryota > Metazoa > Chordata > Amphibia > Anura > Leptodactylidae > Engystomops > Engystomops pustulosus. The sequence continues at coordinate 239,765,305 of CM033642.1, read as the reverse complement.
CTATAAGGACTGTTTACATGCTTTTCCTTTATAAACATAAGTATCTTCTAAAAACGGACTGACTTCGCTTAACGGTTCATTCCATCATAAACTGAATGTTTCTATATCTCTTTACAATACTGTAATTTATACAAAAAAGCAACAAAAACCTATGCCTCTTCTGATCGGACATTTTCATTCATCAGAAATATTATAGGAGTACAAGTGCAAATGTGTATATGATTCATAGATGTGATATATTTTCATTTATCACAAATATTATAGGAGTATAAATGTATATATGATTCATTCATGTGATATTTGTATACCATTGCAGGGAAAGATACAACAAAGAATCTTTGTTTATTTAAATGTGGGCATATTTTATATTTTACATATTTTATATAATCTCACTTATTGGATAACCGAGTCAGTTACATTTTAGGAGTATAAATATACATTAGTAGGATTAGTAGTAGATTTACATGCAAGTCACTCATAGTACAGTAAAGATACAAGGATTGTTAGTTATCTATTTATTTATTTGTGTATAGTTTTATCTATCCAGCATGTTCATGTTCTTCTAGCTCAGCCGTGCCTCCAGCTTCCTGATTGACAAGGGGTGTGCTTTGTCTTCAGTCAAGTGACTTTGTGACTCGATTTAGTTACCTTATTCTCCCCTCCCAAGAAAACGAGAGAGACACTAACTGTGAGTGACTTGTTGAAGAGAATTCCAGAGGGAGGCTTGAATGAAGGAGCTGATCTGAGTCACATAATGGTTCTACCAAAGAGAAAACACTCCCCTTGTCACTCTGATGACATGCAAAGACAATGATAAAGTGCTGTCTATTGTTGAGAATCTGTTCCCTTAGGAATGGATATACTGGTTTGCCTTTAATCCCACATCATGTTATTAGGCTTCTTGAAAGTCATGTTTGATGTTAAGGGAGCTGCTTTACAAGGTAACCAAAAGAGGCAATGTTCTCCTTATCCTTGCTTGCATACTTCCCAAATCAACCAGCAGAGCGTCAATGATTGTAACTCTCCACACGCTTGCAAAGCAGCCTTAATTTGCAAAGTCTACATAAGGAGAGCTCTTACTTGCCAAACATTGTCAATCAGGAAGCCAAGGGTGAAACTCAGATAGAAGAACGTGAATATGCTGTACTCAGCTCAAAGGAAAGATGAGGATTAGACTTACATGGGGTAATTTGAATAGAGTCAACTTTACAAATGGGCTATGGAACTTAACAGGCATGGGGAAGTGCAATATAGGGATAGTTGTACTGCTGTATATAGCAGTTTTCAAAGATATGTCTAGTTTGTGTTGTTAAGTTTAACCAACAAGTTTCTTTAAAGTTACAAGATCTCAATCTTGACAATCTCAATCTATGCTTCCCAAATGCGTTGCTCATTGGAGCCATTTCTTTTAATACCAGGATAAAATATCTGGTGCTCTGAGATCTTTATTGTCTAATAACTACTGTGCCATAAAAATAATACTCCTCTTGCAGAATTCACAGTTGGATTCCTTGTTCTCCTACGGTCTTGATCCCTGGCATGGCTGGACTTGTGGCTCAGGAACTTGTGGCTTCCCAATGATAATATTATTAATCTTTATATATATATCATATTTCACAGTGCTTTTCATATTAAATCATGAGTCTTTATGTGTCTTAAAGGAAAACTACCATCAAAATCAAGCATGATAAACACTTACTCATAGATCCAGGCACTATGACTGTGGAATTCTTCTTATATTTGTTATCCATGGCCTGCTTCTTTCTAATATTAAATTTTAAAGTTATGCTTATGAGCCTGGGAGCCTCTGAGACTGTTACACTGTCACACTCTCTCACTGCTCGCTCAGCACTTGTGCAGTTAGCATTTCTTATTACTGCATAAGTGCTAAAGAAGGGGGAGGACGAGAAGGGTCAACAGCCTGCAAAGGCAGATCACAGAAAGGTTAGGGTAGGCCTTCTGTTTCATTTGCACAATTTTAGACAGGTGTTTGCCTTTCCTAATCAAGTCCAATCATTTTAGTGAAACACAGCTAGACTCCAATAAAGGAATAGAACCATCTCAAGGAGGAACAGAAGGCAATGGACAGCATGTGATTTTAATATGAGTGTCACCGCAAAGTCTTATGACCATGTGACATTACATAAATTCGTTAAAATATCTACATTTCTGTTCTTTTCTGTCAAGATGGGGAGCAGAGTGTACATCAATGAGCAAACAAAAGATTTTTTTTTTAAAATCGATAGCGTCACCCAGTAAGGCGCACCATACTGACCGCGCACAAAAAAGAAGTGACAAATTTAAGGGGTCTAAATACTTTCGTAGACAAACTGTACATCGTAAAATCAATAGCACTCTAACCATCTATCATACTACGTTGTATAGTGGGAAGAGACCAGCCATGGACATTGTAAACAAAGATTGATAAGAGAAGGTTGTTACGGAAACTTAATTAGGTTTTAAAACATTTAGATCTTCTACTATGTGCTGTTTTGGAACATTGAATGGCGCTTTGTGTATTTGAAAAGTCACACTGCACAGCGGACCTGGGTGCAGCACAGAACCACTAAAAAGAGAAATACTTCCATCTGAGCTTATCACAGCTAAATCCAACAAGGAGCAGGTGCAAAAAAAGTAACACCTTCCCAATGCCTCCCTATTCTGTCTGCTGCGCTGCACCCTGTTCTATTAGGATCATAATGAAAATGTAAAATAATATATTACATAAATAAATCACTCTGTAGATATTATTATTTCTATTATCATATAGTATAATAATCTAAAGAATGATTTAGTCCTGCAGTAGTTTGCAGACAGGCCCCTCTGCCCCCTGTGACCTCTGGGGAAGCTCTCTGGATGTACTATATCCCAGGCTGCAATGAATCAGCTATAAGGTGTCTGTAATAAAGCTTTATGATAATTTTGTCCCCCGACATTTTTGAAAATCTGTTTGGCACTGGGACAAAATTTTTTTATCGGCAGTTACAATTCTAAAATATATCGTGTTCTAACTTACGTACAACGTTCAACTAAGAACAAACCTAAGATGTTATTTTGTATGTAACCCCTCCCCATGGCCTGTATACATAATCATAAGCATAAATAATATACATTGACTAAAACATAATTTGCTATAATTAAGTAGAAGACTGAATGAGATATATTAAGATTATTAGATTATTATTATGTTTTTTAAAAGACTGAAACTAGAATTATTTAATAATTAATACTATAAAAATAATATTAATAATATAGAGCATGGTTTTGATGACATTTAGAAATAATAATATTCATATGCAACATGCTAGTTATATTAATTAATATTTAATTATTATATTAATATTATAATTATTACTATTATTATTATTATTCACCTTGGACTGTATGTAAGATGGTGGCTGATTGCTGGTTCAAGAAGCAGAATTTTTATTTATTGAATGATTTTATTCTGCTCCCTTATAAAGAATGGCTTGACCATTATACAAGCTCTTATACCTCTTGTGTCACCCCGTCATCCTCATAGACTGTAAGCTCTTGTGTCACCCCCTCATCCTCATAAACTGTAGCCTTGTATCACCACAACCCCTCCCCTCATAACTGTAAGCTCTTGTGTCAACCCCCCTCATCCTTATAGACTGTAAGCTCTTGTACCCCACCTCCATCATCCTCATACTGTAAGCTTTGTGTCACCCCATCAATCGGTGGCTCATAGGCAGCTGCACGCTAACTGTGTGATCCGTGCACACCCCGCTACCTCATAGACTGTAAGCTCTTGTGTCTCCCTCCTCCCCATAGACTGTAGCTTTTGTGTCACCCGACCCTCATCCTCACAGATGTTAAGCTCTTGTGTCACCCCCTCATCCTCACAGATGTAACGCATCTTGTGTCACCACCCCCCTCATCCTCACAGATTGTAAGCTCTTGTGTCACCCCCATCCTCATTGACTGTAAGTTTTTGTGTCACCCATATTATATCCTCAGAGGCTGTAAGCTCTTGTGTCAAACCCTCATCCAAATAGACTGTAAGCTCTTGTGTCACCTCCTCATCCTCATAGACTGTAAGCTCTTGTTTTACCCCCCTCATCCTCATAGAACTGTAAGCTCTTGTAGCCCCCCTCATCCTCATGGACTGTAAGCTCTTGTGTCACCCCCTCATCCTCAAGACGGTAACTGCTTGTGTCACCCCCTCATCCTCATAGACTTGTAAGCTCTTGTGTCAACCCCTCATCATCATAGCACTGTTAGCTCTTGTGGTCCACTCCCTCATCCCTCATAGACTGGTAAGCTCTTGTGTCATCCCCTGATCCTCATAGACTGTAAGCTCTTGTGTCCACGCCCTAATCCTTATAGACTGTAAGCTCTTGTACCCCCCCCCCCCATCCTCATGGACTGTAAGCTCTTGTGTCACCCCCTCATCCTCATAACTGTAAGCTCTTGTGTCCACCCCCAGCCCCGTCCATCCTAATAGACTGAAGCTCTGTGTCACCAGGACCAGGGAATGTCCTCTCCTGCAGGACAGCCTTAAGCTCTCACGTCTACCGCCAGGGGCGCGGCACGCAAATCTCCCTCAAATCAAGACTAGTAACATCTATTGGTTCCCCGTTCGCCCCGTCATCAAGCCCCATTTATCGCACACGTCCTATAAGCGCATCTTTCGTGTACCACCCCCTCATCGCTCATAGACGGTAATAATCGGTGTCCACGCCCCCCAAGCCGCTCAAGGCATCGAGTGACCCCGCACCGCCCTCCATCCGCTATACTGTACAGATGCTCTTGGGCACCCAGTGCACTCCTATCCTCAGCAGAACCGTGTGGGTGCCCGCTCGTCGGTAACCCGGTAGTCCTGCCCCACTGCCATCATCCTCATAACGTCAATAAAATCACCACTATGTGTGTCACCAACCACCAAGATTCGCCTCCTCACAGACTGTAGTGGCTGCTTGTGTCCCAGCGCACCCACCAACCGGCCACCCGTGATGCGCGCAGTGCATACAACTGATAAGCGGAACTCTTGTGAGTGGTTAATCACCGTGGCATGGCACAGACCAAGGGAGAATCTGGTAAGCGCTTGTGTCTTAACACCGCTCAAAGCGTGCGGAAATATTCAACGCGTCTAGTGCCTCGTGGGGTGCCACACACCCCCCCGGCAAACAAACAAGCAAAGGGCGGTGTAAAGACGGTGTGTGTGTACAGGCGTATTGTAACCTGGAAGAGCGAACACCCCCAACGGAGTGGTAAACAAGTGCACATAGCTAGGGCTGTTAAGCTCTCCAGGTGTAACATCATCATCCTCTAGAATGTACAGCGACTACTTTTTGTGATGCACCTACAGAGACAACAGGGAAAAGGAAAAAAAAAAAAAACCAAGAGACACAGGTAAGGTGGGGACAACTGACAGAACTGTGAAGCCGCCATGGTTCACAAGAAAAGATACTCAGCAAAATACGTAGAAACAATTATACGAGCAAAACAGCTGTCACACAACACACCAAAGGCCACCTTCATGCCGCATAGACTGTAGCTCTTGTGTCCACAAAAAAAAAACAAAAAAAAAAAACCCTCATCCTCTAGACGGTAGATCTTTTGTTCCCCCCTCATCCGCATAACTGTAAGATCTGTTTCACCCCGCATTCCTCATAACTGTAGGCGCTGGTTCACTCCTCATCCTCATAGACTGTAGCTCCAGTGAAAAATGTCAACCCCCACCCAGACCGTAAGCTCTTGTGGCCCCCCCCCGCTCCTCACACACCCACGTAGCTCTTTGTGTCACCCCCACACACCTGATCCGCAGAGACGGTAAGCGCCCTGTGGTCGCTGACGTGCACGGGGGGAAACAGCAGCCTACAGCATGGGACACACGGTGTAGAGCGGACTACGCGGCTAGAAGAATGTCCACTCCCCGCACCTCATAGACTGTCAGCGGTACACTCTAATATCAGCAAAACCAGCAATGTGTGTAAAGGAAGGCTCTATTAACGGCGCCAACCATCAGTGGCCCTCATACATCGGGAACAAGCTCTCGGTTCAGAGGGACAAAAAAAGCAGAAAAAAAAAAATCCATCATAACACACTACAAGTGAGAAAGACTGTAGATAGTGTGCTCCCCCGCGCCTCGACTAACTCGGGTGCACCCAGCCGCAGCCTCATAGACGAGACGCGTAAGGAGGTGCAACAAACCCAAGAGACTAAAACAATCAATTGTTCCAATACGAAGGGAAAATGTGAGGTCGCACACAAGATGGATCCTCTAGACGTACTAGTGGGTAACCCCCGCATCCTCATGGCCCTTGTAGCTCTTGGTTCACCCCCCCGCATCTCAGAGACGTTAGCTCTTGTCACTTCGCAATCCGCATAACTGGAGATCGGGTAGTCCCCTCATCATACGAGAACTTAAGCTCTTGTGCACACCTCATCGCAGCGACTTTGTAGTTCTTGTTCACCCAACCCACCGTCACCCCGTCTCCGCATGGCTGTAGCGCTTGTTCCCCACCCCGTCATCCTCTACTGTAGCTCCGGTGTGTCACCCCTCATCCCTCCATACACTTTAATTTAACTCTTGGTGTCCCCCCGCCCCTCATACCTCATAGACTGTAGCGCGCTTGTGTCCCCGGATTCCTCCTATCCTCATAGCTGTATGCTCTTGTGTCCCCCACTCATACCTATAGACTGTACGCTCTTGACGCCGGCCCCCATTCTCATTGACTGTACGTTTTTTGTCACCCCCCACCCTCATCTCATAGACTGAAGCTCTTGTGTCTCCGCCCGCTCATCGTCATGACTGTAATTCTTGTGTCACCCCTCATCAATCTAGACCTGTAGCTCTTGTGTCACCACCTCGATCGCAAAACTTTTAGATAGTGTGTCACCCCTTCATATCCTCATAGACTGTAAGCCCTTGTGTCCACCGCCTTATCCTCAAGCTGTAGCTGCTTGTGTCCCACCCCCCTCATCCTCAGTGACTTGTTTGTGTTTCACCCATATTAACAAATCCTCATACCTGTAAGCTCTCTTGTTCACCCCTTAAATCCTCATAGTTGTAAGGCTGCGCGGGGGGGGGGTTGTAAAAGTTGGTCCTGCTAACAAAGAGGAGGGCGCGAGCCAGCGTCTCCTCATAGCTGTAAGCTCTTGTGTCCAACCGGGGGAGGGACAACCCCTCATAACCTTATAGACCGTGGAGCTCCTGGGACCCGGGGACAACAGGGCGCCCCCCTCATCCTATATGGAACACAGGTTAACCTCTGTGTCAACGCTCCTCTCCTCCATGACTGTAGCAAAGGCAACTCTTGGGTCTGGGCGGGTTGTGCGCAGCCTCTAGACTGGCAGCTCTGGTGTCACTCTCCCAATCCTCCTCATAGACGGGAAGTTTCTTGTGTCCCGCACCCCATCATCCTCAGAACGGTAAGCTCTTGTTAACTGCACTCCCAGGTCATCCTAAGACGGTAAGCTATGACACACACCAACTGCACCATCCTCAATAGAGCTAGTGAGACACACAACAGGGTGTGGGCCCCCCGGGACGGTAGCATCTTCTAGACGACCAATCAGGGGCTCACTCCCCCTCTCACTGTGGACTGGGGAAGCGCTGGTACCCCCCCCCCCTCATCCTCTGGACTGTAACTCTTGTGTCACCAGCCCTCATCCTCCATGAAGACCCTCGTAAGCTCCTTGTTTTAACCCGCCCTCATCCTCATAGACTGTAAGCTCTTGTGTGCTCCCTATCCCCAAGACTGTAAGCTCTTGTTCACCCACCGCGGGGCATCAGGCGGGGCTGTCCAAAGGAGACGTTGCGGGTAAGACAGACTGCAAGGCCCATGGCAGTGTCACCAGAGCCGTGGGAGCTGAGATAGCCGAATCTGGTGGACCGTCATCCACACGCCTCTGGACAAAGGGGGTGGGCGGCGTTCAGGACGGCTTGTCGATCTGGCCCGGACCGGGGCGGGGCGACAGAAAGGACCGTCATCACACAGAGACTGGTAACCGAACTTGTGTGATACCCATCTCCCTACAGATTCCAATGGTAGCTAGTGGGTCACCAAAAAAACGAACGCATAACACAATACCGCAGAATTTAAGAGCATCATTGCGGGAACCCTCAGCTCGCGCCACCCACCCCGAGCAGGTCCAGGTGGTACCTGACATAGACAATGAGAAGAAGCGCGGGTGCCCACAGGCGGCACGCGCCCCCTCACCTCAAGCCTGTGCTCTGTTCCCCCCAATCCTCCTCATAGACGTTGCGCCCTTGTGGCACCTCCCTCACCATCCCCATAGACGTCTCTCGTTCACCCCCCTCACCCATAACTGTAACGCTTTGTGTCACCCCCCCCTCCACCCTCATAGACTGTAAGCTCTTGTGTCCACCCACCCACCCCCTCTCACCCTCATATGAACTGTAAGCTCTTGTGTCACACCCCTCCTCACCCAAGACTGTAATCTTTGTGTCACCCCCCTCATCCCTCATAGACTGTAGCTTCTTTTTCACCCACCCCCCTCACCCTCATAGACTGTAAAGCTCTTGTGTCACCCCCTCACCCTCATAAACTGTACGCTCTTGTGTCACCCCCCCCCTCATATCCTCAGAGCGTAAGTTCTCTTGTGTCCCCCTTCCATCCTCATAGACTGTAAGCTCTTGTGCCCCCCCTCATCCTCAGAGACGGTAGCTCTTGCTCAGGGCCCTCACTCCTATAGTTCCTTATGACTGTTATTACTCTGTAATGTAATATTATATTTGTATATGTCCCCTATGATTTGTAAATCACTGCAGAATTTGATGGCGCTATATAAATAAAGATGATATTATTATTATTATTATTATTATTATTATTATTATTTTTATTATTATTATTATTAATATTGTTATTATTATTATTATTATTATTATTATTACTATAATTCAACAATAATATTGCCTGGAATACTGGCACCAAATCAATAATACAATAGTATTATTATTGTTAGTGATGTAACAATAATAACAGTTCTACTATTACTACTACTAATAATAATAATAGGACCAGAGTAATAATGTAGAAATAATATATTGACTATTAGAATAAAATTAGAATAATGACGAGGTAATTGTAGGATTCCTCTGTAGTTTTCCATGCTACATGCTGATGTATAAGTAATATATACACATTAACCCCTCCTGTGCTGTGAGCTTCCCTGGCTGCTATAGCCGCTGATGCAGGAGCTGTCCGCTCCGGCCGCTCGCTAGTTAATGCAGTCCCTGGTGCTGCCGCTAGGCGCTGTCCGCGGTGCTGAAGCTGTGGAGGTGCTGAGAGATGTAGAGGCACAGGCAGCAATCGTCTCCCAGCAAGCAGTGACATGTCAGCTTCTCCTCACTACAGCTGATTGCAATTACAGCCACAAACACCCGGCAGCCTGTGCCACAAGACACTTCCTCCTGCCCCCTCTTCTGATTTGGGCAATTGCCTTGTGCCTCCCCCCTCTTCCAGCACAGGGGCTTCTTCTCGTTTCCACAGCTTGAACAGTAGATGTGTCTGCTCCCAAAGTATTAGACACAGAAGAGACTGAGAGTAACAAGGAGATTACCCCAGGACCATGTCTGCTTTGTGCTTTATGTTATCAGCTATGGTGCACATCCATTGTCAAGGTAAGAAGTCATCTCATTGTATCTTCTATATAGTGTCATTGTATGGAGCCCTTGCTAGTCTAGAGGTCAGTCCAGTGCAGATCAGAGCCTGGCATTGACCTCTTTACTGAATGGGATGCTGTTGTTCTTCAGGTTCCTCCAAGTCATGTGAAGTTTGTTTATCCCCCGGTGTCTTAATTATGGTCCATGCTTCTCTAAACCTGCCTGACTGATGCCTTTCACTCCTCAAAAACCCTCAGATTAAAATGAAAAATTGGATTTCGGTGGAAGCCTATGTCCTTGACAGATATGTCTATTCTAAAAGTAAAGTGCCTGGGGTATCTTATAATTGCTTCTTTTTTCGATAATCTCATTTTGTGGGAAATGAAATGCCATTTAATCATTTGCCTTGAAATAATAGAATTTTTATGCTGCAATTCGTTTCAACAATGAACTCTGCTCCCACTCCGGTGCACAATTAATTAAGTTATTGGCAAATGATTTACCTCATTTGTGAAATATTACATCCAGGGTTTTTTTTTATTTTTAGACTTTTTTTTATGGGATTTTCCCAAGAGAACATGTGGTTCATGGAGAAAATCAGTGGAGATGGAAATAATTTAAAAAAAAAAAGTATCTTGTAGACGTCTTGATGCCAAAAGTTCTGGAAGAGTTTCTGATAAGACTAAGTTTGTGTTTAAGTTGGTAGCATAGTAGGGAGGCCTATACTTACTGGACGACTTATATATAAATAATAATGTGTCTGTACTTGTAACACTATCATATTCTACAGATTATGGGGTACAGATATAACCAAAATAAGACATCACATAGTAATAACATAAAATGTGAACCAATAAGGAGGAAGGGCCCTGGTCACAGGGTGACACAAGAGCTTACAGTCTATGAGGATAAGGGGGTGCCAAGAGCTTACATCATATGAGGGATGGAGGGTGACACAAGAGCTTACAGTCTATGAGGAGAGGGGGTTGACACAAGAGACTTACAGTCTATGAGGCATGAGGGGGGGGGGGAACAAGAGCTTTAAGTCATGAGGATGAGGGGGTGACAAAGAGCTACGTCTATGAGGATGAGGTGGGGCACAAGAGCTTACAGTCTATGGGGATGGGGGGGGTACACAAGAGCTTACAGTCTATGAGGATAGAGGGGTGGTGACACAAGAGCTTACAGTCTATGAGGATGAGGGGGTGACAATGAGAGCTTACAGTCTATGAGAATGAGGGGTGACACAAGATCTATAGTTATGAGGATGAGGGGTGGACACAAGAGCTATTACAGTCTATGAGGATGAGGGGGGGGTGACACAAGACTTACAGTCTATGAGGATGAGCGGGGTGGACAACAAGACTACAGTCTATGAGGATGAAGGGGCGGTGACACAAGAGCTTACAGTCTATGAGGTTAGGGGTTGACACAGAGCTTACAGTCTATGAGGTAAGGGAAAGGTAGGGAAACTACGCCAAGAGTACAGTCCATGAGGGTGAGGGGGTGGTGTAACACAAGAGCTTACAGTCTGTGAGGATAAGGAGGGGCACAATAACTTACAGTCTATGAGGATGAGGGGGTGACACAAGAGCTTACAGTCATGGAGGGGAGGGGGTGGGTAACAGGAGCTTACAGTCTGTGAGGTTAAGGAGGGGGCACAATAACTTACAGTCTATGAGGGTGAGCGGGCGACACAAGAGTTTACAGTCTATTATGTCAAAGTTATGGAATGTTGTAATTTTTTTATATACTGGGTCATTATTTATAAAAATGTACCTTGACATGGTTCACATCACATATGGTGATGCAGTAAACTTATCTTAACCTCTTCCAAACAAAATAAAGTCAAAGTTTGAAGAGTTATATTATATGTAAGACACTCAAAGTCACAATTTGCTAAATCGGAGTTTTGCAGAAGCAGATCCCAGTAAAGTTTATAACTTTCCTACAACTTCTATCTTGAAATCACCTTCCTAATGCAGATTAGTTTCTCCTTAACCACATTTGTATGTTTATTATATTTAAAGGTCTTTCCCTTGACTTCTTTTTTTCATAAGGTAGGATATATATATAATCACTTATGACTTTATAATAAGTCTGAGTCTTTTATTTACTATTCTTGTGTTGCGTCTTTGGATTTTCTTGAAGCTACTTTTGGTACATAAGTCAAATTCAGTCAAATTCACATGTCCTTTATTTAGTTCCATCTATTGTCCAGTGTCTGAGCTTTACTCAACTACTTCAACTATAAATTTGGATTCATTGTAAGAAAACTTGAAGACTATATCATGTAGGCAGGTATCATGTTGTAAACTTTGGTCTCTCTTCTGCTTTTTTGTCGTCCAGTGATTACAAAACTAAATAATACGTGGGATTATTGGGTAATACTTGGGGAATTGGGAATTTAGAGGCAAATACTTTGGAGTATGATGCTATGTAATAGAATAATCTGATAACACTAAGAATAATTACATGACTTGATTGCAACTGGAGTCTAAGTCGCTTGAAATGATGGGTGTAGTAGTTTTGAGCTTGGAGACGCATGATGTATAATAGTACAGCGGTGTCACATAATTCTTGGGTAAGCTCTTCTACATCATCATATTACACACTAGATCAGATACATATTTGCTAAGGAGCACATGTAGCATTGATTCAATTTCATAAGAAGACACATTCTCAGAATTTTCACAATTCCACACAAGGTAGAAGCCCCTTCACATCTTCATCTAATGTGACATTTTTTTCCGACCTAAAAAGTATAAATCATGATTTGTGACTGCTGCTGCATTGTGCCCCATGTGGTTAGTCTCACTTTACTGTGGATGTTTCTTCTCTCTTGTAAAAATCCGAGTTGACAGGAGGAGCAAACTTTAGCTGTAACTGGAAGAAGTGTGTAATACAATGTATTTCATCTGCACCTTCCTGCATCCGGCCAGGATTAGAAATACAGTTTGCTGTGAAAATGAATGTCTCTAATGCCTATTGGGTTTGTCTCCCGCATGTTAATATTCCAGTGAGGTCTGTGTTTTTTCTTTAAAGTTAAATGCGTTTGCTTCTCCGCGTTCTGCGACTAATTTAAAAAACATCCTTCAAAGCAAATCTGAAATTAGTGTCCTTCTAAAAATGTAATAACCCAAGAAAACAGTTGTCAGTCAGAGTATCAGTTGTCTGTAATTTATTAGAGTCTCTGCCAGCCGAGCTGGGAAGATGATTATGTACACAGCAAAACAATATTCATAAAGAACGCCGGGCAGATTTGTTAGACCAATAAACAGGAAAGCAGCGTAATGCGATTCCCCACAACATGATCACATTGCACAGAAACTTTGGAAAGAATATTTGTATATATATAAATACACTTGGGAAAGGCACTCGGCAAAGGAGCACCAGTGTAAGAGCCGAGACATCACCTGATATGGATTAAAATCCATTATTTTCATCTTATTTTAGTTGTGTGCATAATATATATATATATATATATATATATATATATATATATGTAGTTCCTGTATTACAAACGGAGCTCTCTGTCCACTGGGACCTCTGGTAAAGCTCTCTAAATCCTGAAAAGTTACTGAACTTTAGTCCTGGGCTACAATGGTCAACTGTAAGGTGTGAAATGAAGTATTATTGTTAATACTTGTTCCTTTGTCAACCCAAAATGTTGACACAAGGACGAAAAATAATATTTTGAAGTTGGAGTTTTGCTTATAAAATATCCCTGTTCTGACTTACATACAAATTCAACTTAACAAAACAAAACTATAGAACTTATATTGTACATAACCTGAGGACTGCCTGTATATATATGTGTGTATATATATACACTACTCAGCACAACGAGTAGATACCTAAACTGTGACACAGGTCCTTCATAGTTACATAGAGCTAAAGTTATCAGCACTACAAAATATTTGGTGGTGAATAGAGATGAGCGAGCACTAAAATGCTCGGGTACTCGTTATTCGAGACGAGAACCTGCCAGTTGAACTAACCCACACTAACTAAACATATCTTATATTATATATACATATCTTACTCATATCTTATTCATATGAGTCTGATCATCGTCTTTACTTTGAGCTGAGTCCAGCATTTTCATGTTTCCACAGGTCAGCCAGACATCCAGCCTCCTGATAGAAACACTGGCCGTGTTGCTCGCTGAAAAGCATTCCTGACGAAGGGGAATTGTTTAATTAAGAGAGTTGCTGACCCACTGCATAGAAAGCAATTCTCTCATTCCCCCTCCCTCGGGAATTCTCTTCAGCAAGTCATACAGCAATAATCAGGGAGTATTGAGGTAGCAAGGTTGAGTTGGCTCAGGTACAAAGAAAACATTCCCTTTGTCAATAAAGAAGGTGGAGATGCGCCTGCGCTGAAAGAACAAAAATCTGCATAGATGGTGAGTTCAATTTACAAACGGACTGTGGAAATTGACAGGCATGAGGAGGAACTGTTCGGAAAACTTACCTGTACACCAAACTACCACACTGTCTGAGTGCAGGCTGACAGAACAGAGCAAAAGGATGAACTAACCCTGCGCTATTCTACCAACTAGACCCTACCAAGGCAGAAACCCCCTTGAAGGCACAGAGCCTCTTCCGCAGGAACCTCCTTTCTACCCTGCAAGGCCCTGGGAGGTGAGAGAAACCCAAATAGGTCTGTCAGCCGCAGTGAGGTGGTACAGACAGAAAACTGCAATGTGGGAGTTAGGACAGTATTCAGACAGGGGAAAAAAACAGGACGAACAAGGATGAAACAAGCGGATTTCAAGACAGCATAAGAAACCAAAGCAGACACGAGGAAAGAGAACTAAAGATGTAAAGACACTGAACATAGAAAGGTAAGCAAAACTGCCGGGTCACACCAGAGAGTCAAACCACTAGACAAGGGAGCGTAACCTAACTGGTGAATACAATACCAGGGTGAAGCAAACAATGCTACTGGAGACCAGGAATCCAGCTAGGGTGTAAGTTCCAGAAGGACAAACACTGGCACAGGTGGAAGGTCCAGATCCAATTTATGCAGCCTGAGATCCGCCCCCAGAATCCCATAGGAGCAGGAATCTAGGCTGACTCAGAAGACAGACAAGTAATTTCCCTAAAGCGCACGCGGCCTGGATGCCCGCTGCCCCGTGCGACGCGCAGAAACTCGGGGAGGGCCGCTAGCATTGTCAGCATGGAGGGTAGAAGGACCAGCAGAAGAGGTGTCCCTTTCAGCGGATCTGACAGGAACAATATAAGGATAGTTGTCCTGCTGTATAAAATCAGCTTTCAAAGATAACTTTAGTTTGTGTGGGTTAGTTTAATTGACAGGGTCCTGTCCTTTAATGATAACTAGAGATGAGCGAGCACTAAAATGCTGGGGTACTCGTTATTCGAGACGAACTTTTCCCGATGCTCGAGTGCTCGTCTCGAATAACGAGCCCCATTGAAGTCAATGGGAGACTCGCTTGCCACTGAGTGGGGTGTTTAGCTTTCATATGCCTGCGCATACTGGTGGTAGTTAAGCTAGTAGTGGTGGAACCCCTGCTGATCCTGGTTTGGCAAATGTGGCACACCACAGTCCGTCGGTCATCCGGTGTTTCCTTAAAGAACCTCCAGACTTCTGAAAATCTAGCCCTCGCCGCAGGAGCCCTTGCCACGGGAGCTTCACTAGTTGAAACATTTGGCGCTGATGCACCAGCTCTGGCCCTGCCTCTCCGTCTGGCGCTGCAAATAAAAAAAAAAAAAATTATAACGTTATTGTAGCCCTAAGAAGGGCTGTTGGGTTCTTTGAGAATCACTCCTGCCTAACAGTAAGCTAATAGAACACCCTAACGCTTTCCCTGACCAGCAGCAGCTCTCTCCCTAGCGGCATCCAGAGACAGAATGATCCGAGCAGCGCGGCCAGCGGCTAGTCTATCCCAGGGTCACCTGATCTGGCCAGCCAACCACAATCCATTATGTATCTTATTTTAGTTGTGTGATAATATTATATATATATATATATATATATAATTATATGTAGTTCCGTATTACAAACGGAGCTCTCTGTCCACTGGGACCTCTGGTAAAGCTCTCTAAATCCTGAAAAGTTACTGAAACTTTAGTCCTGGGCTACAATGGTCAACTGTAAGGTGTGAAATGAGATTATTGTTACATACTTGTCCTTTGTCAACCCAAAATGTTGACACAAGGACGAAAAATATTTTGAAGTTGGAGTTTGCTTATAAAATATCCTGTTCTGACTACATACAAATTCAATTAACAAACCAAAACTATAGAACTATATGTAATACCCGAGACTGCTGATATATATGTGTGTATATATATACACTACTCAGAACAACGAGTAGATACCAAACTGTGGACAGGTTCTCATAGTTACATAGAGCTAAAGTTATCAGCACTACAAAAATATTGGTGGTGAATAGAGATGAGCGAGCACTAAAATGCTCGGGTACTCGTTATTCGAGACGAAATTTCCCGATGCCGAGTGCTGTTTCGAAGTACGAGCCCATTGAAGTCAATGGGGGACTCGAGCATTTTCAAGGGGACCAAGGCTTGCACAGGGGAAGCTTGGGCAAACACTGGGAACTCAGAAAAGGAGGAAACACCACGGAAATGGACAGGAAACAGCAGGGGCGATGCATGGATGCCTCTGAGGTGCTTAATCGCACCATATGCCAAATTGGGCAACAGCATGGCCATGACAGGAGTGACAGAATGAAGCTAGATAGCATCTAAAAATCCAATAATTGACCCTGAACATATAGGGGACGGCATGCAGAGGCAGCGGCAGCAGGCTAG
Organism: Engystomops pustulosus; assembly: GCA_019512145.1. Lineage (NCBI taxonomy): Eukaryota > Metazoa > Chordata > Amphibia > Anura > Leptodactylidae > Engystomops > Engystomops pustulosus. Next base: position 239,748,913 of record CM033642.1, on the reverse strand, counting down.
AGAGTGGCTGCGACATACCCTAAATGGACTCAGGCTCAAACCAATGGGTAGCAGAGAGGAACCAAAGGAGGTGAGCAAGAAGCGCCTAATAACATGGTACATGATTAAAGTTTGCCAGTATATTTGTGGTACACAAGAGGGGTGGCGACAAAGTTAACATGGAAGCCATGAAAAACCATCCAAAATTTGCATGACACAGTCGTTGATAAGGGACGATGTATGGAGGCAGTGGAAACTAGTAGTGATTAAAGGTTGCTGAGTAAAACTTATGTTAGTTGTTTCTTGGAATGGAGCTGCGCGCTCCGCTGCCGGCGAGCTTTCGCCAATCCAAGCCCCTGTCTCAGGCTACTCCCCAAACAGCATTCTAAGAACCTTTCGGATAGATCAAGTGTAGTAGCTCTTTATAGTTTGGGATATGGCGGGTGAGGGGAATCGTAAACATCTGCGCAAGAAGCGCTGAATAATATCCGTAATGAAAAAAAGTTTTCCAGTATAGTTTTGTGGCTTACCACAGCAGGGTGGCGACAAGTTAACAAGTTTGATGTTGGAATGCCTGCAATAGCTCTTGGCGCGGGTGCCTTATACACCTAGGCTCAGCAGTTTGAGCACCGCTGCTGTCGCTTAGCGACGGCACTGTGCTGTGGCCTAGAGCTACCGATGATGGCGCATGCCAGGATGGTAATCGGAGGAGGAGGAGGTGGAGGAGGGGTGGGAGGATTGAGGTATAGTAGGCTTGAGACTGGACGAGGTAGGGCCCCGCAATCCTCTGCGTCAGGCCAGTATATGACCAGCCCCAGGGTCAGACCGGTCCCAGCCTGCACCAAGTTAGTGTAGTAGCGTTCTTATAGTTTGGGATATGGCGGGTGAGGGGGATGTAAACAGATGCCGCAAGAAGCGCTGAAATAATATCCCTAAATGGTAACAAGTTTGCCAGTAAATTTGTGGATTACACAGCAGGGGTGGCGACAAGTTAACAAGTTGTTGTGGAAGCATGAAAACAACCAAAATTCTGCTGACACAGCAGTTTGATAAGGCGGGCATGTATGGAGGCAGTGAACTAGTAGTAGATTAAAGGTGCTGCAGTTAAAACTATATAGTTGGTTCTTGGCATGGAGCTGCGCTCCCTGCAGGCGAGCTTTCGCCAATCCAAGCCCTGTCTCTAGGCTACTCCCAAACAGCACTTCTAAGAAACCTTTTGTATAGATCAAGTGTATAGTAGCGTTCTTATAGTTGGGGATATGGGGGGGTGAGGGGAATGTAAACAGATGGCGCAGAAGCGCTGAAATTAATATCCGTAAATGGTAAAGTTGCCAGTGTATTTTGTGGAAACACAGCGAGGGTGGCGACAAAAGTTAACAACTTGATGGGAATTCCATGAAAACAACCCCAAATTCGCCGCTGACAAACCTCGTTTGATAAAGGACGATGTATGGAGGAAGCTTATGGACGGACTTTGGAGGAGCAATGGAGAAACGTGTGGAGGCTGCTATGGCGACAATTCAATTTGGATAGTGCCTGTATGTGGCAGTCCAAAAAATTTTCAAACCAGAGGAGCAGGTAGGTGGCCCCCCAGAAAAAATGGAATAGATGAGCGCTGTATGTGGCAGTCCAAAAAAGTTTTTAAACCAGAGGAGCGGTAGGTGGCCCTCCAGAAAAATGGAATAGATTGAGTGCCTGTTGTGGCGTCCAAAAAGTTTTTAAACAGAGGAGCAGGTAGGTGGCCCTCCAGAAAATGGATAGATGAGTGCCTGTAGTGGCAGTCCAAAAAAGTTTTTAAACCAGAGGAGCAGGTAGGTGGGCCTCCAGAAAGAATTGAATAGATTGAGGCTGTATGTGGCAGTCCAAAAAAAGTTTTTAAACCAGAGGAGCAGGTAGGGGGCCCTCCAGAAAAAGGAATAGATTGAGTGCCTGTATGTGGCAGTCCAACAAGTTTTTAAACAGAGAGGAGCAGGTAGGTGGCCCCAGAAAATGGAATAGATGAGTGCCTGTATGTGGCAGTCCAAAAAAGTTTTTAACCAGAGGAGCAGGTAGGTGGCCCTCCAGAAAAATGAATGTGAGTGCCTGTATGTGGCAGTCCAAAAAAAGTTTTCAAACCAGAGGAGCAGGTAGGTGGAGCTCCAGAAAATTGCAATAGATTGAGTGCCTGTATGTGGCACTCCCAAAAGGTTAAAACAGAGGACCGGGTCGGTGGCCCTCCAGAAAAATAAGCAAATCATAAAGTACTATAGGTAGAGCCAAGTGGGCCCTGTCAAAAAATAGCCAGTTCCTCTGCTTTACTTACCAAGAGCAGGAGAAGGGGAAAATGAGGAGGGAGGAGGAGGAAGTGGTAAATATCAGGTTGCAGCTCTTCACCTGCTGGAGATTGGAAATAGAGAAATCCATGCTTTATTCATCATGATAAGCGTCAGCCGTCAGCGCTGTCAGTCGACAGGCGTGTACGCTTATCGGTAGTGATGATGCACCCAGCTGCACTGAAAACCCCGCTCGGACAAGACGCTAGCGGCGGGCAGGCAAGAACCTCCAAGGCGTACAGCGCCAGTTCGTGCCACTGTCCAGCTTTGAAACCCAGTAGTTGTGGGAGCTGTGTGATCATTTAGGACGATGGTATGGTCAGCTACGTACGCTCCTCACCATCTTTCTGTAAAGATCAGCCTACTCTGCCGAGACTGGGGACAGGGACAGGTGTCTTCGGGGTGACATAAAGCTGGCAAAGCCTTGTAAAGCGTACCTTGCCAGTGTGGACAAGCTGCCGCTCGCTACTTCCCCGCTACTTGTCCCGCAGACTACGCACTCTGCGCTAGCGCTGTCAGAAGGGAAATACTGTTCAGCTTGTGCACCAGGGCCTGTGGTATTCATGATTCTCACACTCCTTTCCTCTCCAGGGATGAGAGTGGAAAGATTTTGCTGTGTACGTGGGTCCAGGAGAGTGAACACCCAGTAATCGGTGCTGGAATAAATCTTTGAACGCGAGGGTCACGGGATAGGCAGCCTAGCATGAAATCTGGCCATATGCGCCAGAGTACCAACGCGTAAGAATCGCTCCCCTCACTGGCCTGACTGTCCATTTCCTCCTCCTCCAACTCCTCCAATTCCTTCTTCTGCCCATACAGTCAACAGTGAAGGACTCAACAATGGTCCCCTCTTGTGTTCGCCAACATTCTCCTCCTCTTCTCCTCCACCTCTCCGATATGCGCTATGAAGAAACAGACTACGGGTGCTTTGGCTATCAACAAGGAACTTCTTCCCCCGTTCTTGTGAGGAGCGCAAAGCTTCCGACTTCATGCTGACCAGAGAGTTTTTCAACAGGCCAAGCAGCGGGATGGTGAGGCTGATGAGGCGGCATCGCCACTGACCATCTGTGTTGACTCCTCAAAGTACTCAGCACCTGACGATATCAGACATCCACGTCCACCCTCATTGTAGACTTGAGGAGCTGACTGACCTGACTACCAGTTTGGTGGAAGTTGACATCTGGCAGTCTACAATCGCTCGGCGCTGCTGGTAAACTCTGGATAACATGGTCAGTGTTGAATTCCACCTCGTGGGCACGTCGCACAAACAGTCGGTGAGCGGGCAGTTGGAGGCGGCGCTGCGTGCCCTGAGATGGCAGCATCTGTGCTGGATTCCTGAAATGCGCACAGATGCGGCGCACCTTCGTGAGCAATCAGACAGATTGGGGTATGTCTTGAGGAAACGCTGAACTATAAGATTTAACACATGGGCCACAGGCAGGCCATGTGTCAGTTGCGAGTTGCAAGAGCCGCACCAGGTTACGGCCGTGTCACACACAACCATGCTGGCTTCAGGTTCAGCGGTGCCAGCCACAGATCAGTCTGCGCCCTGATGCCCTGATAGTTCTGGGCGGGTGTGCCTTTATCGCCTAGGCTCAGCAGTTTGAGCAGCCTGCTGTGCTTAGCGACGGCACTGCTGCTGTGCCTAGAGCTACCGACTGATGGCCCATGCCCAGGTGGTCGTTCGGCGGAGGAGGGGGCGGAGGGGGTGGGAGGAGGAGGAGGCATAGTAGGCCTCAAACACCTGACCGAGGTAGGCCCGCAATACTGGCGTCGGCAGTATAGACCAGCCGCAGGGGTCACACTCGGTCCCAGCCTCCACCAAGTAACCCAATGTGCCGTCAAGAGATATTATAGTGGCCCTGCCGGCAGCACTGTCCAGTGTCGTGTCAGGTGGACACTTGTCAGAAACGGCGTTGGTCAGGGCACGGATTATGTGTCTGACACGTGCTGGTGCAGGGCTGGGACGGGCACATCGGGAAAAGTAGTGGCGGCTGGGGACCGAAATACCGAGGGGCGCCCGCCATGAGGCTGCGAAAGGCCCGGTCTCTACTAGCCTATAGGGCAGCAATCTCCAGGCTTAGCAATCTGGAGATGTGCACATTAAGGGCTTGGCGTGCGGGTGGGTTGCACTATATTTGTTTCCGCTCCAGCGTGCTGGGGGATGGAGAGCTGAACGCTGGTGGAGCTGTGGAGGATCGTGGAGGCGACGATGGGGTTTTTGTGGCAGGGTCCTGGGCAGGGGGTGACTATCAGCTGACACAGGGGAAGGAGCAGTGGTGTGCACGGCCGGAGGTGAACGCGCTTGTTGCCACATGGGGGGTGTTTAGCATTCATATGCCTGCGCATTACTGGTGGTTAGTTAAGTAGTAGTGGTGGAACCCCTGCTGATCCTGGTTTGGCAAATGTGGGCACACCACAGTCCGTCGGTATCCGGTGTTTCCTTAAAGAACCTCCAGATTATGAAAATCTAGCCCTCGCCGCAGAGCCCTGCCACGGGAGCTTCATAGTTGAACATTTGGCGCTGATGCACAGCTTGGCCTGCCTCTCCGTCTGGCCCCACCCTGCCTCTTCCAACCGTTCTGGTCGAGGACTCTCCTCCGTCTCAGAAGCACTGTGTTCACCCGGCCTCTCAACCCAGCTTGGTCGTCACCTCATCATCCTCCGATCCTTAGTCTGCTCCCCCTCGGACTTCCTCCTGACAACAACTTCCCCACGTCTGACAAACGTGTTTCTCATCGTCGGACACCTCTTTACACACTTCTTCCTACGTCAACAAGGTCATATCACCCCAGACTGCGACTGGTGGAAAACCTGGCATCGGAAAATGCTCATCAGCAACCGGACAGTGGTTTGTGACTGTGGGAATGGTCCAGAAACAGTTCTCAGAGTATGCCGGTTCAAATGGCAAATTTTGCTGGGAGGGGGGCAGACTGGGGGAGGAGGAGGTGAGGTGCAGGAGCTGGAGGAGTGCCGATTTCGGTGATGGGTGGACTGCGTGGAAGAACTGACTGGTGGACAATAATGCTCGAAGCATGTGTCGGCAATCCACGACATCACTGTTCGCATGTTCTGGCCTCAACAGTGCTCTACCACGATTCCCAGTAACTTCAGACATGAACCTAGGGAGTGTAGCTCTGCGGCGTTCCCCTGCTCCTCATAAGCAGGTGGTGTCTCACCCCGCCCAGGACACGGCCTTGACCCTGCAGTAGTTGGACGCCCGTCCGCCCTCATCCTCTACCCCTAGCCCTCGGTTAAACATTTTGAAAATGAGAGTTATAACTTGAATTTTTTTTTAACTTTTTGTTTTTTTTGTTTTTTTGTGTTTTTGTGGTTTTTAGTTTTTAAACCAACGATGCTATCCTATTGCTATGGCTTTTATAGCCAAGTATGAAAGCACACTGCTATGCCAGATGAGATGACGCTGAGTTATGAAAAAAATAAATGTAAAATAAAAAGGAAATGGCAGACTGTGCCTAATTGAAATACAACCCGGGCCCTAAAAAATTTTCCCACTCGGTCTTGCGATGGAATGTGCGTCACTAAAACACAGTGGTCGCAAGTCTGACTCCAAATTGCTCACAATTTACTAGTAGATGCACTGCAACAACACAGCCACCAGCAGATCAACCAGAAATCAAATATATAACGCTACTGTAGGCGTAAGTAAGCCGTTGTATTTCTATGGCTATTTTCTAGCCAAGTATACAGCACACTACTATGCCAGATGAGATGAGCTGAGTATGAAAAAAAAAACGTCAAAAAAAAAGGAAATGGCAGACTGTGCCTAATTGAAATACAACCCCGGGCCCTAATAAATTTCCCACTTCGGTCTTTGCGATGGATAGGTGCGTCACTAAAACACAGGTCGCAAGTCTGCTCCAAATTGCTCACAATTTACTAGTAGATGCACTGCAACAACACTACAGCCACCAGCAGATCAACCAGAAAACAAATATATAAACGCTACTGTAGGCGTAATTAAGCCGTTGTATTCTCCATGGCTATTTTCTAGCCAAGTATTCAGCAACACTACTATGCAAGAGAGATGACACTGAGTTATTAAACAATAAACGTAAAATAAAAAGAAACTGGCAGAGCTGGCCTAATTCTACTCAAACCCCAATAATTTTCCCACTTGGTGTTTGAGGTGGATATGTGTGTCTAAGAGCTAAACACAAAGGTAGCAAGTCCCCTTGCTAATTCCTCACAATATGGTACTAGGTCAAATAAAAAAAAAAACATTATAAGTTATGTAGCCTAAGAAGGGCTGTTGGGTTCTTTAAGAATCACTCCTGCCTAACAGTAAGCTAATAGAACACCCTAACGCTTTCCCTGAGCAGCAGCAGCTCTCTCCCTAGCGGCATCCAGACAGAGAATGATCCGAGCAGCGCGGGCAGCGGCTAGTCTATCCCAGGGTCACCTGATCTGGCCAGCCAACCACTGCTATCTACGTGTAAGGGTACCACGTCATGCTGGGTGGAGTGCAGAGTCTCCTGGCTTGTGATTGGCTCTGTTTCTGGCCGCCAAAAAGCAAAACGGCGGGAGCTGCCATTTTCTCGAGCGGGCGAAATACTCGTCCGAGCAACGAGCAGTTACGAGTACACTAATTCTCGATCGAGCATCAAGCTCGGACGAGTATGTTCGCTCATCTCTAGTGGTGAAGCTTTCAAAAAATAATTTAATTGTTTGCATGTGATTCCAGCAGGGTATATATATATTTGTGTGTGTATCACTGCTAGTCACTTTACTTGAGTGCAATGAGTACACTGCAAGGATATAACTGTACACTGTAGGATATAACTACATCTATATACATATATATGTATGTGTGTGTGTGTGCAGGCCGTCTGTAACATTGTAACATGAATCTAATAGCACATTGAGCGATAGCTTACACTATACGCCATTGTAAAGACCAAGCCCAAAAATGAGCTGATTCTGTTTATTTATCTTGTTTATAAAATTTTTTCGAATTTGCCACATCCTTATGTACACGAGTCACTGATGAACAGTACAATGCTCAGTTCTAATACACCCTTCACCCTTCAATATCAGAGTTTGTGGGATGTACATGTATATACTTCCAAACGGTCCTTTATCCGCTTTCCTAAAAGGACACCTACCACCAGGATGAAGGATTGTAAACCAAGCACACGCACACTGACATACTTCTGTGCGCCCCCCTAAAATTACCTTTTAGTGTAATTTTTGCATTGTACGATAAATCGCATCATTGACATTTCATAGTGCAGTCCCTGGTTATATTCCTTATGCCTCGCACAACATGGCAGGTGGCCCCATTCCCAAAGCTTTTCCTTCTTTCATCGTCGCTTGGCCCCTTTCCATAGCTTTTCTCTCCACAATATTACACTATATACGTCTCAGCTCCTTTTTAGCCATACATAATATTCCACCCATTAAAGAAGCCAGGAAGTGATAACGTCTTAAACTCATATTAGACAGCCATGTGAAACAGCAGAGTAAGCCTTATGTGAGGAGATGGAATGAGAAAGAAGGGAAGAAATATTAATAGTATCATCTTGTGGGAAGAATTGTCTGAATTATTAAGTTCTTTAGTAATAAAAGTTCAGCTCTGGTCCATTTATAAGAAAGATTGGTTGAAAGACTTCCCAGGTTGTATGCAGAGACATCTCCTTACTTCTGCTTGGAAGTCTATAATGAGAGCTACACCAATAGTGTACAGACCATAGATATACATATTTCTGGTCGTATTGTGTTTTTCAATAAAGTATGTATAGTACATGGGGTAAACCTGTCTGCTGCCTGAGATGAGCTACTGAGTGGTGACCGCTCTGATCCATCCAGTAGGAACATGTATGGTTATTTTTTATTAAATTATTATTTATTAAGGATTTCCTTGAATTGTCTCATCCCATGCTTACATTGGGTTTACGTATCAGGTCCTACTTTGTTGAAAGTGACTGCGCCCCTAATGCAGCCTGAGGCAAGAGGCTCAAGTCACCTCATGGCTGGTGCACCCCTGGTATAGTTACATGATTTTTCTGCTGACTTCAGTTTTCAGTAAATATATACAGTATATATATATATATATATATATACTTTTGGCAGCAGTTATATTAGCATTAGTATATAGATACGTGAACCCTAAAGGACGTGATTGTGACACTTGTAAAGCAACTATATTTTAGAATGTCATAGAGGTTCTCCATCAGCAAAAAATGGAAAGGCCTCAAATTGGGTTAAGAAATTATAGCAACCCGTTATCTCAACCTTCAGGTGATGCCTACTCGACCAATGACTTGATGCTGGTGGATTAACCTTGTATTGATTTAGCACCAGAAAATAAAGACCAAACAAGGGAAGTAACTTGAGTGGATGCAGTGGCACCCTATATGGTGTCCTTCCCCCATACAGGGTAGACCAATACTCAGATAAATACATTATAGCACGTTAGCTTAGTGGTTAGCATTAAAGCCTTTTAGCACTGGGGACCTGGGTACAAGTCCCCTCCGGTTTCCTCCTACAATCCAAAACATACTGGTAGGTTGATTAGATTTTGAGAACCAATGGGGACAGGGACCGATTTGGCAAATTCTGTGCAGCGCTGCGTCCTCTTTGTGCGCTATATAAATTATATTATTTTATTATTATTGTTGTGGAACTTAGTACAGATTTTGCATTGTGGTACAGCAGTTTCAGGGTACAACCCGCATTGCCTGGAGCTTCTTAGACCCACCAGATTAAATTATACTGGTGGCCCAACCTTCATAAACTCCTAAAAGAAGAGCCTAGTCTTATGAAAAATAAAAAGAACCTAGTAAACGCCAAACTGAGTAATCTTCTGCGTAGCCTCTAGGTCTAGCCTCTAGTCCGTTCTTAGGTCAACTGGAGGATGCTATGATTCTCTGGTGGGCCAGTCCATCCCTGGTCACAAGGGATGAGTGAAATGATGCCTGCTCAGATAATCACTGGATGCAGGAGGACCTGCCTTAGCCAATGTGTTGAATCAGACCAGCAGGCACTCAGTAAACAGGGGAGCAATTTGAGGGGATGCATTTTCTTAAGACAGTTTATATGGTGTTCTTACATAGGGAACACCAATATTCTAATGAATACATTATAGTTGAGGAGACTGGTATAGATATGGCTTTGGGGTACTACAGTTTTAACGTATGAAATGCAGAACGGAAGTCAGTGTTGACCTGGGGCTTCTTGGACCAACCAGATAAAATTATACAAGTGGCCCCACCTCTATCATCTCCTTTAAAACAGAACTTCTACACTAAGTTACATGTTCTGATTGGCCACTTGGGTTCTCATGTTGTGTTAGAGCTAGAGGACCCTATGATTCTCTTGTGTGGTCAGCCCAGCCCTTGTCATATGGGATAATTGAGATAACTTTCTTAACATGGAGTCTTTTACCAAAAATTCCTCTTAGCTGGAGACTCCAATGAGATGACTTCCTTAAATAGACACCATTTGGAAAAGCCTAACACAAAAACTAACACAAAATATAAAATATAATTATTATTCCTGATACATGAAAACACATTTTACCACAAAAGCCATTTTCTTACAGGAAATCTACCGGTACATGCTTTCTCTCCCAAAACCCACACACGAGCCCACATGATCTACAATATCCTGGCAAGAAGAAGAAAGAATATACTGTGATTGAACTGGGTTCCAAGAAACAAGTGTAGGCGTTGTTTTTTAGTCTCAAAATTTGGCACAGCTCGCACACATTGGACAAGCGCTGGGGTTTAGTTACAGCTATTTTGATACATTAGCGTTTCTATCTTGTTTCAGCTTCTTCTTTTGCTGCAGTTATTTACTATAGTATGATTGCCAAAGGTATAATTGATTATGTTCCTGGAAAGGCACATCAGATAGGACAGATGTGATTGACATACGATTGGGTTGGTGGGGAGATTTGTGGATTATCTTGTACTTCTACACTAATTGTATTTGATAAATGCTACGTTTTCCCCGCAGTGATCAATTATACTTATGTCCTGCGGGCAGGTTTAAGACAGTAGACCAGGAGCCCAGATTAACATTCACATCAGTAGAACATTAGTGCATGTGGAAAGTACATGTTATACCTCGGTATCGTGAACAGCTTTGTGTTTAACCAAAAATCTACACAAAATATAATAAGGCTTAGAATTTGGTGTTAAATCAGAACAGACATTTATGATTTAGTAAATATATGTATTTCTAATTTTATTTGCTGTGTCCCTTTGTTATAACCTATCGAAAAATATGAAGAAATGGAGAACTGACTACAAAAAATGAGACCAGCTGAGAATAAAGGAACCAAAGCCTTAAAGGGGTTGTACCGAGTTTGTAAGTTATCCCTCATAAACAACAGGGGATAAAAAGCTGATCGGGGAGGATCCGACTGCTGGGACCCCAAACAATCACATGAATGGGACCACCAGTAATTTGGTTAATTGTGGCCCTGTTCTCACTCACGGCTCAGGCAAATTGCTAACAGCTGCACTCGACTCAGACACTGAATGGAGATACCCAAGTTCTGTGCTCAGCAATTTACTCTCTTACTATTTATTGAAGGTAGCAGGAGGCATGCTAGAGAAAGGATTGCTTGGGTTCCCTTTCTCATGATTGTGGGAATCCCAGTGTTGGACACTGTTATCACATATCCCCTATGTTTGTTACTGGCCTAACAAGGAAATGGTCACACATTTATATCTATTTATTAATGTGACTATTTTCAGCTAGTGACAGGTTTCAATAGTCTAGGCTATGCTGATTTTAAAAATGCCTCTTTCAGCATTCTGAATAATTTCAATACTTTATATGACTTTAATTTACATTAACTGGCTCCCTGTCAGCATGTGGTGGGTCCTGGGTGTGTGTGTGTTTTTTTTGGGGGGGCAGCCTGTGGTTTGTCATGCATTTTTCCTCTCCTTCACACCACCCCCTTCATCCCCTGCCTGCTCAATGCACACAACAGGAAGTGGGGAGGGAGCAGAAGAGGAGACTGACACAAGCACACACAGGCTGCAGCCCCTACTGAGACTAACCACACGCTGCTGGCAGGGAGCCAGGTAATGTAAATCAAACTGCATAGAAAAATACAGCTAAAAATCCAATTTCTGGTGACAGGTTCCCTTTAAGTGGTGTAAAAATGCAAAATGGTGCCAAATTGTGAGCAAGTAACCCCAAAATATCCTATTTTGCAACCAACAGAATTCTTAAATGGAGGCCTAATCATTCTATCTCACTAAGTTGTAATTGGGAGCCACACAATTCTCTTTATTTTCTTACATACAATTATATCATCATAGGTCATGTAGATAATCTGGATTCTGATTCCGGTATCTTATATGTAATTTATGGCTTATTTTACTGAATGAAGCATTTACAGCCCCTGAAGCTGTGTTGAATGGTTGCCCTGAGGCACCCAAATCAGGAGTGACACGGCTGACACAGAATAGTGTTACTGTGTATATGTATATGTAACAATCCCTAGGGCTCCTATATGGATGACACAGAGTCAAATGGAAATTATGATGAACTCTACTTTTGTGATGGTTTACCAGAATGAAGCAATTTCTTATACGTCAGTTCTTTACTTGATTATTTTTCACCCGTATCTATGTGCTATGTATTTTATCACACTTTATTATACATATCTATAATTAAACCTGCAATATCATCAGATAACACAAGACTGAGGTATTTTAGGAATTTCTTTGTTGGTGGTCACACTTGTGCAGATGTTCATTCACGTCACATTGAAGGTGCTAATGAACGGAGACCTCAATGATAATATTGTGTGAAGTGAACTCCAGGCTCAGTATCCACCTGATTTCCCTAAATTCCCTGTCTGGTTTGTTATATATTGCCCAGTGCTGCATACCTTGATGGATGGTCCACGGCTTCCTAATGAGCTTGGTGACAATGTGAACAGATAGAGGAGATCCGCCACGTTATATAGGTTAGGAAAAAAATACTACCGCCTCACTGTCTACAAAAGCGTTCAGCTCCCATGAGCAATGCCTCCTAATCGCTCACTTAGGACGGCTGAGTTTAAGGCTTTATGCCACGGTAAATTTTTGACAGTGAGAAGAATAGGGTTGGCAAAATTTGGTTATTGATTAAATCAGCTCCGAGAAAGTACGGATGCGCTCAGCCAGCAGGGGGAAGTATAATGTGATAGTAGATACATTAGCAAAAAAACACTGACAGCTTGTGAGTACAAAGACTTCCGAAGGAAGGAATAGGATCAGGGATTGCTGGAAATGCTGAACAACCATGGATGCTGAATAGCTTGTAGCAGTATTTCTTCACAGCTTTCAGCTTAAATCTGATAACATGTCGCAGTGTGATATCACTCAACAAAAGCAAGTGAAAGCAATGCAAAACAGTTACAGGGGTTGACCACTTATAGAAAACTTTACAGAGGACCTGTCAGTCCGAGTTGGGACACTTAACCACTCGCAGGTCCTTATGGACCAGTTGCCAAATCGCCCCATAGCAAGTCCCACTGTGCCACTAGTAAAATTAAAAAGCTTTATACATATCTTGTTCCGATGCTCCCCACTACTACAGTCCAGCTTCTCTGTACATGGGACCACTAAAGATGGGTCTAATTAAGTATAAAGTGTCCATAGAGGGACTTGCTGAAGCACGATTTTAGGCCACAAGGACCTATGGGTGGTTTAGTGTCCCAAATAACTCTGAACTGTCCTCTGTAACAGGATAAGGTTAAAAAAATCTAATAGGGTCATCCATATTATACTCAACCTGATATAACTTGTCACCAAGTACATCCATATGCCTCTCCAACTACTGCATTGGGAGGTATTATGACAGACAGGGAGGGTATAGAGCAGTGATGGCTAACCTTTTAGAGACCGAGTGCCCAAACTACAACAATGACCCGCTTATTTATCGCAAAGTGCCAATACAGAAATTTAATTTATGATTTATACTCCCTGCTTTGTCACAGTTTTCATTGATACCAGCACCTGAGGACACCAATAAAGCAGAAAATAGTCCCAGGTAGTCCTGTCACTTTAAAATAGTATGGAGCATAGCAAGTCCTGGGCTGTCTGGGACTGCAGGAAGATATCTGGAGTCATCTCTGGTGATGGCCTGAGTGCCCACAGAAAGGGCTCTGAGTGCCACCTCTGGCACCAGTGCCATAGGTTAGCCATCACTGGTATAGAGTAATGACTGTAGGTCCCCCTCCATCCACTGGAAGACGGCAGGACAAGGGACTTAACAGGAAGTCCAGAATCCTGCTTCTCTGGGGTCACGTGACACATGGCTTCCGGCAGTGAACCCAAACTTTTACCCGGATAAGTAACATATGGGTGACCCTATTAGGGTCTTATATTTACCCTTATGAAGTTTTCTAGAAGTGGTCACCTTTTTAAGGGTTTCTGCAACTTTAAGGGTTGCAGCTACATGTTGGAAGTTGCAGACACATGCTGTTTCCATAAGAGGCAAGTAGGAGTTACAGAAGAAGCATAGAACTGTGCATTTATTTAAGTTGGTTATATCCCTTTAACTCATTAAAAGTCATGTTCAACTATGTACTGTATGATATGATATATAGGACATAGTACTAACCTCCAAAATAATTTGTTGTATAATGCTCTACTTGTACCCCCCAAAATACAGCAGCAATATTCCATCATCGATCACTTTTGTGGATTACATAATGTATTAATGTCCATATTCCTTCATATTATTTCTGTGTGGTCCTAGTGAACATCTATATACCATGTTTTTACACATATAGAATTTGTCCCGATGCACATACTTGCTTTGTTTAATTGGAAGAGTATTCTCCTCTAAAAGTATTTTCTCTAAAGGAAAATTTCTCCTAAATACGATGTCACATGGAGCACCATATGGCGGCACACCAAGTGCCTAGGGTTATATAATATAAAGCATTAGCTCCCGTGCAGGCTCTGCACACACAGATTGGATCTCAGTATTTAGTAAATGAATACTATGAAAGTCCATGATATTTTTTTTATGTTTCGAGAGTATGCATACTTTTAGCTCTACAGATTCCTATTTTGGGGGATTTTATTTAGTCTTAGGCAAATAATAGTTGAGCAGTTGTGATAAGGGTTTAGTACTGGTATTGAATTAACTAGGAGATGGAGCTTTGCCCTACACTTCCTAAGCTTTTAGATAGTAAGCATCCTAAAGGAAACCTGTCATCAAGAACAGGAACAATAAAACTTACCTACCACCCCCCTCCCCACTGTGCCATTGTTGAAATGTGTAGCGCAGGAGTCCCAGCTTAAATCTGCCTCCTCCACCCACTTAAATATTTCCCCAAACTGTTTCTTCCTTTGGCTATGTTGGCCCTGTCCACCACAAGTAGATTTGCCCACCACTGCAGCTGCTTCAAATGGTGAAAAGGTCTACAGTTTCTCACACAGTGCTCACTGCTAAATACACCATGAAGCAAGAGGGGCAGCATTCTGGTAAGGAAAATAGGAGGCGGGTTTCACTGGCAGCCCAGGAGAAAACTCAACTCATGTCTACTCTTTTCAAAAACAGCTGTAATGAATGTACTGTGCCTAACTGCCAGATGTTTTAGGTCATATCGGGAGGACCTTTAACCCTTAATAAGGGACAGAATTTTGACATGTTATACTCTAACAGATAGTGCGCCATCCAGTTTCATTCACAAAAAACCTCCGGACCTCCGGTCCATAGATATCTGTGGGTAGTTTAGTCTAAACTAAATCGCCCTCACAGGTTCACTTTAAGGACCATAATCCAGAGAAAACATTCAATTAGGAGGGAAGTTGTGGGAAACTAGGGAGGTGAATGTGACTTCTTATTATTCTATACCACTCTGAGCCTTATATAGAATTATGAATATCTACCTAAAATTATCTGTGTTCTAGAAGACCACAGGAGATATATACCAATTTCCAGAACAGTTAAAGCAACATGACTTCTGACCAAATAGATTCTGACCTGAACCGAAAATTTGGAAATATTTGAATCTCTCATCTAATGTGGTACAATCTCTCTAAATAGATCATTTCGGAGACCAATTTGCATACTACTGGAGAATTAGGCCCGTTCCACACTTGCGAGTGTGATGCGATAAACTCGCATCACACTCGCCTGCCGGATGCACGGCCTGAACGCTGCACCGCAGGAGTGAACTCAGCATGTCAGTTCACTCCCCGGTGCAGCGTTCGGGTCGTGCGTTCCCGCAGCATGCGTTCGAGTGTGATGTGAGTTCATCCATCACACTCGCAGTGTGGAACGGGCCTTGCACAGGTCTAGGATGCTTCCACCCATCTCCTGCTTCCTCTAATGAATTCCCCTGTATATGGAGATAACATGCGTGTCAGCATCATGGTGTCGTAAATCTCCTCGGATAACTTTGCTTTCTTGGATTATTATACAGGCGGCTAGCTGGAATATATGGAGATCTGCTCATTACCATAAAACTCAGCATGGCCCAAATTATATATCACAGCGATGAATTGACAATTAGTTCATCTATTATTTTTTGATGAGGTTTTGGATGTATTTATAGTCTTCCAGTTACGTGGCCTCTACTTCTACAGGCAGATGCATTTTAATAGTGTTCAGGTGAGAACTGGGCCAGGACCTGGCAAATCTGAAATCCATTTTAGTTAATTAGTTTTTATTGTAATAAATAAATTCTCCGTATTTCTGACTGCAATTACCCATATACCATGGATAATATTATCAGGGATCCATCAACGCAACCTAGACTCAAACCTACCATCGGAGACCTATTAAGGTGTATCCAGTGCTAATTTCTTCCAAATGTCCTAAGCCCTAAACTATTTTTCTGTAATCCTTTTATATGGACTAACATGATATAACCTTTATCTTACTAATATACAAATTTGGAGAAGTGTTTGCTTCCAAAACGACAGAGAGGCCACTCCACCCCCAGTAGCCTAAAATTTTGTTCAGGTTACGCTATATCATGAAAGGATTAGAAAAAGATCATTTAGGACTTAGTACTTTAAGAGTAACCCTCACCCGGATCTACTTTATTAGGTAGATGCCATTGGTAATGACTCGTTCGATGATGAGTAAATTGAATACATGTCTGGTCTAAGTTTTACTCTATAGCCCTGTGGTTCCCCCTGCTGTGTAGTTCATCTCTTCTCTGCTGAGTTATTTTTTGCAGCTTTTCATAGCAGGAACTTTACTGCATTTTCTCTGTAATGGGACATCCTGGTGCGGCATGTGACATCATTATATGTTATTAGACTGTCATTCAACTATTCATAGTTGAGTCCCTCTAGGACAGAGGTAGGGAAGAGCTAAAAATGTAGCCACAGCTACCAAGCAAGATTCCTATTTGAATACATTATGAATTTAAGGCTCAGACTATGCAGCATCTTTAGCAGCTATACATGTAATTACAAGCCCATTGGGGCACATTTACTATGGACAAGGCAAACTGCACTAAATGAAGGGTGAGCCAGATACATGATTTGTGACGCTCGTTCGCCCCTTAATCTGTGTTGCATGATGCCTAGTGCAGCCATGCCACAAAAGGGTTGTGTGCAAAACAGTTGTGGTGCAGACACTTCTTAAATACCTGTGCAAGTAGTTTACACCTAAAAGAATGTGTAAAGCCCACCAGAAAATTGGCGCAGTGTGCCCCGTTGTATCTAAGGAAATGATTATGCTAAAACTAATGACAGCAACATGATGGTACTAGTGTTGAGCGGAATCAGATTTTTGGGTCTGTGTTTTGGCTTCCTCCCTTCCTCGTGCAGATAACGCTTAGCTCTTTAAAAGCCACAGACAAAGTCGTCGGCGACATTTTTATCAATGTTGTAAATGCTAGGCACTTCCATTTTGCGGATCATGGGAACAGTAAACACCAGTGATCATTGCCTGCAACAATCGCCGGTGCTACTTGCGGGGTTTCAGGTCCAGGTGCGGAACCTGAACAGATTTTTTTAACTTTGCTGGATCTGCTCATCAGAAATAGTCTCAAAAAACAGCCAGCTGGTCAATAATGCATTGTCCTTCATAGATTGAGGCAGAGGAGGCTACACTTTGGCCATGTAATCTATATTACAGTCAAAACTGTAGCGGAGGCATTGTGGTGTTGCTGGCTTTTTTGGTGTGATCTTTAAATATTTTATGTCTATGTATTTTATAGATTTACAAAAATCAAATAAACTTTTTTATCCAGGTAGACATAAGAGAGGGAAAAAGAAGGCAAGAACCTCTTCTCCATGAGTCTTCGCTGATATGATCGTATGGAGCGAAAAACTCCACCAAAAATTCCTATAGAATTTCTGATGGTAAAACCTGCGGCATTTTGCAGCAGCAGTAAAGTAGATGAGATCAAAAAAAATCACATCCGCACACAGAAACCTGGAAATTGCTGATGTTGGATGCTGATTTGCTGGTAGAAAATGAAATGCATATTACACAGCAGTAATCTTTACTGTAAATATTGATTCGCACCTACAAAACGCCATTTATTTTTTTATCCGGAAATTGTAATTTTATGCCAATTTTTTGGATGTGATTCTGCTGAGGATTTCTCCGCTCTTTACAATTGTCTGTAAATCTGCTGCCAAATTTGCAATGCGGTTTTACAGGAGATTTCAGATTCTGTTAATGATACGGTGCAGAGAGACCAAACCTTGCGTTCAAGGCCATATTTCCTTGGTTCAGTATATTATTGTTGTCTGCGAAACTGCGAGCCACCTCCGCCCTGCGAGACTAAGGTCCTGTACTATAATCCCGTTTTCAGTATTCATTGTATCATGAGGAAGTCCACTTCTCTGCACAGCGTTAAGTACAAGATATACAGCCGGCATCTGTGAAGCTCGCCTAAGGGGAACATTTGCACCTTGCTACAAGCTAGACAAAAAAATAACAGAATTTTTGTAAAATGGGATTTTCTGCTTATTCAGATACCGTAGATACTGCATTTATCTGGAAACGTTTGTAAGGTAGAAAAATAGCTTAAAGACCAAAAATTCATCACAAGGCACAAATGATACAACCCCAAAACGTAAAGGCTCAGGCACATGGCCAGATTCTGTAGATTAGCAATATATTAAGTTAAAGAAACAGAATGCAATCAAGACCAGGATATTATATATAGAATATATATATATATACATAGATATACAGGCAGTTACGTACAGGATAGGTTCTGTAGGTTTTTTCTTCAGTTAATTTTGTATGTAAGTCGGAACTGTATATTTTATAATTGTAGCTTCAGACTATTTTTTTTTGGTCTCTGTTACAGTTGGATTTTAAAGATGTTGGATTGTCAAAACCAGGATTAACAATAAATCTTAAAGGGGTATTTCCATCTGGGCATTCACATTTAGTTTAATTCATTTGCCATATGTAAACATTTCTTTAATTGGATGTTATTTAAAAAAATGTTCCTGTGTGAAGATAATTTCTCATAACTGTAGTCATATGGTCCCTTAGAAACGAGATAGCTTCCTCGGATACGACCACCTCACACTCTGGCAGCAGTGGCCAGACATGCGCTATTGAGTCCTGCCGGACCACCAGGATTTAGCAATCATTACCATCAGGACGGCTGTGGGACATGTAGTAACTCCAGGACATTTCATATATAAAAACCTTTTCTTTCTTTGTGCAATCCCTCCAGCAGAGGTGGCCGTATCTGAGGGGTAAGTCTTGTTCCTAAGGGACCATATCACTACATTTATGAGAATTGATCTTCACACAGGTAGATTTTTTTTAAATGACATCTAATTAAAGAAATGTTTATATATGGCAGATTAATGAACACATTTAATAACAGTTACAGCTGTTTATTGTAGCTCTGGACTAAAGTACAGTAAATTACCAATATCCAGAGGTCCGTTTGTAACTAGGGGTTGTATGTAAGTCGGGTGTTCTTAAGCAGGGGACCGCCTGTGTATATATATAGTGCCAACCCTGGTTCTTATGACAAGCCAACATTTTTAAAATCCAATTGTCAAAAAAAATTTCTCTGGAGCTACAATTATAAAATATACAGTTCAGACTTACATACAAATTCAACTTAAGTACAAACCTACAGAATTTTGTACATAACCCGGGGACTGCCGGTATATATATATATATATATATATATATATATATATATATATATATATGGCCCCTGCACAGTGTGATAGAGTCTAAATGAAAACTTTGCCTCTGCAGCTTCTGTAGCGGTGAATGAAAATGTTTAGAGACTGTTAGTAGCTGCAGTGAGATTATTCACTCCCACTAAACGTGTCTGTCCCCGTGTAGCTGTGCGGGATCATTGTAAAGTGCACCACGTTCAGATCAGATCATCCCAGAGATAACATTATGCTTGGACTGATATTAATAATGTTACACTAACCCCTTTTTGTTTGTGGTCGTCTCATTTAGCTAATTAGTCCCCGAGTAGACGTAATTCTAATCTCCCAACAGCTCAGACACGAAAGCTTATTCTTAGTCTCCTGTAAAGGGAAGGCCTGGTGGCTGTAGATTTTTTGCTCCTGTTGCTTCTTTTGATTTGTTGATTTCTTTTTTCACCTCATGTAGTGTTTTGTTTTTAGCATTGGGATTAAAACCGCTTACCCACCCTGTAAGATGAATTAAACTTTGGCCTAAAGACCAAAAGAAAAAAAAATGGTCAAATGCAAAGTCCCATATGACTCCTTAGTGTCCTGTCTAGGGGCAGAATCTTATAGAGCAGGGGGAGCTGAGCAGATTGTATAGTGTCCTATCTGCCAGCAGCATGTTATAGAATAAGAGGAGCAGCACTGATTATATATAGTGACCTATCTGCAGGCAGCATGTTGTAGAATAAGAGGAGCAGCACAGATTATATATAGTGACCTATCTGCAGGCAGCATGTTATAGAATAAGAGGAGCTGTGCAGATTGTGTATAGTGACCTATCTGCAGGCAGCATGTTGTAGAATAAGAGGAACTATGCAGATTATATATAGTGACCTATCTGCAGGCAGCATGTTCTACAGATGAAAGAGATAAACAGATTGTATAGTGTCCTATATGCAGGCAGCATGTTATAGAGCAGAAGGAGATGAGCAGATTGTACATAGTGATCTATCTGCAGGCAGCATGTTATAGAATAATAGGAGCTGTGCAGATTGTATATAGTGACCTATCTGCAGGCAGCATGTTAAAGAGCAAGTGGAGCTGTGCAGATTGTATATAGTGACCTATCTGCAGGCAGCATGTTATAGAATAAGAGTAGGGGGAGCAGATTGTATATAGTGACCTATCTGCAGGCAGCATGTTATAGAATAAGAGGAGCTGTGCAGATTATATATAGTGACCTATCTGCAGACAGTATGTTATAGAATAAGAGGAGCTGTGCAGATTGTATACAGTGACCTATCTGCAGGCAGCATGTTCTACAGATGAAGGAGATAAGCAGATTGTATAGTGTCCTATCTGCAGGCAGCGTGTTATAGAGCAGAAGGAGATGAGCAGATTGTACATAGTGATCTATCTGCAGGCAGCATGTTATAGAGCAGAAGAAGTTGTGCACATTGTATAGTATGGCATCCTATTTGGAGGCAGCATGTTATAAAGTTGGAGTAGCTGTGCAGAATATAAATAGAGGGCAATTCATTAACACTGGCATTTTGAATGCCAGTCTTAAACTTCCCCCCTGCTGGCCCTCCCGCGCCATATCCTCTTAGTAAATATGCCTGTAGACCATGTCTGAGTTTTTTGCTGTCGTCTTCACCGGTGAAGACTATAGGAAATGACATGGGCTAGCCGTTCATGCTCCTGCCCAAACTCTGCCCACCGCACTTCCCACCCTGACACGCTCATTCATGTGCTTTCTCCACCAGAAAACTGGCATAAGGCATAATGAATCTCCCCCATAGTGTCCAATCTGCACGAAGTATGTTATAAAGCAGGAGGAGATTAGCAGATTGATATCAAATTTTGGGGAAGGGATTCAGTGTTTTTAAGAAAAGGATTGAATTTACAAAGTGAGAGAGGATAGTCTCTGGCACAGACATAGGCTGGAGGATATGAATAAAATGTTTCTGTCTCACCCAAAGTGCTTTACTCACATGAGTACTGGTCATTGATACTCTATATGATCCCCCTAGTGCTGACCACTGTGAATTAGAAAGCCTGTTAGGGAAAAACTACAAAAATTATGCATAGTACAAGACATACAAGATCCACATTGTACTCATTGTACTATGTTTTTTCAATTGTAAAATATTATTTAGGATAACAGCTTTAAAATAGCGATCCAGTCTGCAGGCAACATTGATAAGGTGCAATACTGATGATACGCTTTGTGGATATTTGTAAAATTTGAACTTTCAAAATAGATTTTCATGGGAATTTAACATTTTTTTAACAGGACGCGTAAGACCTCACATCATTGTCAAAATACAAATACATAAGAAAACCCACTCATGTGAACACAGCCCAACAATCCACTGCACACAGAGAAATGTTCTACAAACTATTGTTTATAATCCCCTGAAGTCTTTTTAAACCGGCTTTTAGTACATTGCTAATATAATAGGGAATCAATAAAATAAAAGCAGAACATTGATTTAGTATTTCGGAATAAACTCTACAATAGCGATGAAAGTATTGGAGGAAGTTTAGAGCACTGTAGGCTCGAGGAGAGGCCGCTGCACGCTTCCCAGCTGCTAATAATTAGTCTCTCATTAAACTTTCAGTCTCATCTTAAAGAGAATTCATCACGGAGAAGGATTTCTGTAAATTAGGAGATCTATCACAAGTCCTAATAGTGCTAAGCTGGGGGCTACAATAGTAGTTACAGAACACCATGAAACGCTCCGAGAAGGATGGTTTGCTCTTTTCTGTCATCTTTCATGTGAATTAATTTCTCCAACTTTCTCCCATTTTGGGACACTACCGTATAAAGAAGCATATATGAAGTTGTGATGATGTCATAGGGGACAGACAGAGTAGAACAATTAAAAAAACTGAAGTCTCTGTTGTTACCAGCATCAGCACCAACTATGCCCAAACACTGTAGCAGGTAGTCATGTCGGGTAGGTTTAGACTTGCATGTAAGCAGTGGTGTAACTAGAAGCTGATGGGCCCCAGTGCAAAGTCTGTGCCAGGCCCCTGACTATAATGTATGGTGTATAGTAAGGCCCGTTCCACACTTGCGAGTGTGATACGAGTTCATTTAACACTTATTGCCTGTTTATAGTAGCAGAACAGAACTGTTCTGTGCCACTTATGCAGATTAATAGATTTGCCCTCTGTTTAGTGCATAGCTCCCAACCGTCCCGATTTTGACGGGACTTTCCCGTTTTTTGTCCGCATAGTAAATACTTTGAAAGCCAGAACTGATAGTACAGAATGGCTTCTACAGACATCGGGAGGGAATCCTTTTCAGAGAAGTGTCTGCTTAGCAGAGAGCAGGGACCACGTCATCAGCTTCAGATCAGCATCTCTCCATATATGGTCACTGCTAGGGCACTCCTAGGGTTCCCCAGAGCAGATATGGGGCAGGGAATCCTTTTCAGAGAAGTGTCGGCTTAGCTGAGAGAGCAGGGACCACGTCATCAGGTCTGATCAGCATCTGTCCATATATGGTCTCCAGGGCTTCCCCAGACACAAGCTCTTTATTTAATTAAATTAAATAAAGTTTTGGCCAGGCTGAGATTCGAACCTGGGACCCTCTGCACCATAGACAGGAGCTTAACTAACTGAGCTATAAGCCCAGTGATACAGAGCTGAGGATTTCTGGTAACTAAGACATGTTATCTGCCATTTACACTGTGACAGACTTACTGCACTAATATATAGAGAGGGATCTTCTCAGAGATTATTATTGTAATTATTGAGACTATTATTATTATTATTATTATTATTATTATTATTATTAATTTTATTATTTTTATTATTATGGAGATGATTATTAATAATGGTAAAAATAATAATAATCATCTCAATAATAATAATAATCTCCATAATAATAATAATAGTCTCAACAATTACAATAATCTCTGAGAAGATCCCTCCCTATATACCAAGGCATTAAATCTGTGTCACAGTGTAACAGTAGTCATAGTTCTTAGTTACCAAAATTCTACACCTATATAACCACTGAGATTATAGCTCAGTTGGTTGGGGCACTGTGATATTATTATACATGGACACTGCAGGTTCTGGGTTCTAATCCCAATGAGGATAGTATATATATATTTTTTTATTGAGATCATTTTTATAATATGGCTAAAATTTGGGGCGTGGCCAGGGAGTGATTGGGGGTGATTGGGGGCATGCCGCCATTTTGTCCCTCTTTCCCTTTCACAAATGTTGGGAGGTATGGTTTAGTGTCAATATATACAGGATAAGAGTAGTATTATTGTGCTGTGCTCATGTATGCAGGATAAGCACCCGAAGTTTTTGTACAAAGCAAAGAGAAAAGTGATAGGAAGTAATCAGGTAACGATTCATACAAAGTGATATTTGCCTGATGATTCAGCTTCCTGAGGGATTAGATTAACCAGAAATTATTATATATAATATATATACTTAAATTTTACTCATCTAGTCCTCATCTTCCTCATCCTGCTAACATACCCAGAATCTCGAACCCGGCAGTGAAAAGAAGGCACAAGAAACAGAATTCTATAATAAAGTGAATTTAAAAGTGATTTAATGTCTCCTTACTATTGATTGTATGCACTTTTATTAAAAGTTTAGTTTCCCTTAAATCCTTAATTGTATAAGAGAAGGGTAAAATATTTCATTGTCAATGATATCGCTGTTAGAAACAGAAAAGGGCCAAGAACGTGTTGGTACAAATGAAATACAGACTGTTTGGTAGTTGCGGAAGTTGGTTGTGTTGGTGTACTGTACTCACGACTACTCGACATTGTGAGCTTGTTCCTTCATCTTTGGTGTAGCCTTATTTTTTTTGATATTTTAT
Source organism: Engystomops pustulosus (assembly GCA_019512145.1). NCBI lineage: Eukaryota > Metazoa > Chordata > Amphibia > Anura > Leptodactylidae > Engystomops > Engystomops pustulosus. The sequence goes on along the minus strand of CM033642.1, from coordinate 239,724,689 downwards.
TATTAAGAATTCATCACAATCGGGCTGCTCTTCCAGCGGGGGATCTTGTTCTCTCTTTGCACAAGTGTGGAGCTCAGAACCTGCAATTTTAGAACTTGTCAATGAATAGCACAGCCAATCACTGAAGAACGGTATGAGACTGGGGAATAAAAAGTTTAATGCTTTCAGGTGTGTGCAGCCCCTTTTACCAGTCATGTAACTTCATTCCAACTGGAACGGAAAAATTCGCGAGAATTCTGGGGTCTAGAAGACAAGAGTAAAATGGAGTGATGTCAATCAAAATATTAAAAAAAGCTGATAATGTGATCGAGGTCCAAACTACAACATGTCTGCGTACAATGTTCTCCTAAGATCCTGTGATTTTCTGAACAGACTCATTCTAAAAATCAATTTTGGAAAAATAGTAGTGTTTTGTTTTTATTATTTAAAGGAAAAGAGACGCAGCAGCTAAGCAGCATTAAGGAGGGGTTACAACGCGCTGCCTCCTTCTAAATCTGTGCCGCTGCAATTCCCTCCTGCTTCCGGCCTGTCAAGGCCCACTACATTGCTCAACAGATCCTCCAAATGCAGAAAATGCAGCAATTCACTACATGCAAAGGGTTTGTCGAACTGCTCCTTTTTCTTCACTAAATTACTTTTCGTACTCAGACTCGTCATGCTGATTTTTTGTTTTGCAGAGTAATAAGAAGATCATGAAAACCATGCTGGAATTGTCTGTAATTACAGTTATTTTGGCATAAGGACCAGTCGTTTTGAATGTGTAAGTCGTGTCAGTGCATGTTGACCACAAATATGTACCAAAATGTACTACATTATTAATCCTAATCCATCACCTATCTATACGAAAAACACATTCATCTGAGTATAAAGAATCGAATAATTTGGTAAATAGAATTTTAATGGGTGGTCATGGATGGATAGATACAGTAGTATAGATAGATAGATGTATAAATATAGAAGATAGTGTAATACTAGATCGCTATCGATGAATATGAATGGTTTTTTTTCTTGTATGGCTGATGGAAGACATAATAAAGAAAACTCCCACAGGAGCACCCTCCTATGTGGGTGTGCACAGTCCATAGATCCTGTTTGCTTGGGGGTCACAAACTAAACCAATGAAGAGCAGTCACCCAAAGTGTGTTCCAATCAAGGAGGAAATCCTTATTTCATTGCACACGTTGAGTGAAAAAGGTTTTGCAAAACCCGGTTTTTGGAACCACTTTGGAGTTAATCATAAACATACAGAAATGGGTGAATAAACCTTCACATTTCATTTGGATGGCGGCTCTATTTTTTCGTCTAGATAATAGATATTAGAGATTAAAGACAAAGAATTGTACGATGGCTATAAAATAGATGGTACGTCTAGATAGATATCCAAGAATAATAGGGGGTCCATTAACCAAAACTTATGATTTGCTCATTGATCTCTAGCTGCCAGGCTCCAACACAGTGGGGAAACATTTACTACCCGTCCTGTCGCGATCTTACTGGCGCATTCCTGCGTCCGTGATTCGGAGTCTCGGCGATTCACTAATGAATGTCAGTCTGTCCCCACCCTGTAGTGTCTGTCCAGGCCATCTCTTCCTCGCCGTCATGCCTCAGTGCCGTCACCCTGAGTTATCCTATCCTGTACTAGTGGATGTGAACTTTTTTAAAAGAAAAATAGCCAATTTTTCCGAATACCGTCGGATTCGGTATGCGACACAATCCGATCGTGCGTCAAAAAACCCGGGGCAATTCGTGCAAAAGCGGTACAGATTCGGAATTCTCTTCGATATCGACCCTTAGAAAATGTGCCCCAGGTAATGTGCAGAACTATTTACAGCTCTGTATATACTTGACACCATCCCTATGCTATCTTTCTCATCTCAGCTTCTATGCCCTTTCCCGAAATTGCTCTTTCGATCTGCTATGATATTAGATCAACTCTACTTTATTTCAAACCTGCTCACACTCACGTCTCAGACTTCTCCAACCTAACACCAATTCTCTGGAATGCCTTCATCGGACACTCCAGACCTCATACCCAACCTCCAAGCTTCAAGATCTGCTCTTAAAAAACCCATCCTTTAGGCAGCCATCAAACTGCGGAAATGTCAACTCTCTTTTTACTAATCCATACCTTGTCCTCATTATTATTATTTATGTATTATTCTTATTATTATTTTACTTACTGCGTAATACTCGCTGTAAAGCCGAGTTTTTCAGCACAAAATGGCTGAAAAACGTCTCCTCGGCTATACCGTCTAAACAAAAAAAATTTGAACAGCTTAAATAAAAAATAAACTTAAACTTTAACTCACCCTCCGATGATCGGCGCGGCATACCGATGTCCCCATGTCAGCGCGTCCCATCTTCTTTTCTTCTCCGCGGCTTCCTCTTCTCTCTGTCTATTCTATCTTTCCGGCAATGGTAGGCAGTCAATGGTTTTTAGTGGCCGCGCATACCTATGACGTCAGCCGCGGTCGCATCATGAGTCATGCGCAACATGTCTAGAAGAAAACTGGGCCCGTCCACTGCGCCCCGGAAAGAAGAGAAGAGGCCGCAAAGAAGGAAATAAGATGGCGCGCCAACCTCGGGGAGCCGCGCTGAGCATCGGAGGGGGATATATAATTTATTTTTTTACGGGGCCGTGGTGGGCAGGCTGGCTTATACTACTAGGGGCTTGCTGACTAATTGTCTGCTGTATAACTTAGGGGCTTTGCTGTTAGTACTAGGTGGCGTAGCTCTAGGGGCTTGCTGTATGACTACTAGGGGCTTGCTGTATGACTACTAGTGTGGCTGCTGTACTACTACTAGGGGTCTGCTTTATACTACTAAACTAGGGGCTGCTTATACTACTAGGGGGAGGCTGTATACTCTACTAGGGGGCTGCGTATACTACTAGAGGAGCTGCTGATCGAGAACGTAGGGGGCTAGGGCTTTCTATAGCAGGACTTGCTGAACGGATGCTGTAACTACTAGGAGGGTCTGCTAATACTACAGGGGGCTGGCAAAGCTTTACTACGGGGGGGGTGGGGGGGGGGGGGGGAGACGGGGGGGGGGGGGGGGGGGGGGGGGGGGGGGGGCGGGCGGGGGGGGGGTTCCCGGGGGGGGTGGAGGGTGGGGGGAGGGTCTCTGGGGGCGCCTTTGGGCCGGGGGATGGCAGCTTGTTACTACTGGGGAGCTTGACAGGCCAGTGTTCACCTGTGTATCGTACTGGGGAGTCAGTAGTATCTTTCCCATGGTTGGTGGTAAATAACATCATATATCTCGTGTTTCCTGTGAGGGTCGGTATACTAGGGTTGGCTTATACTCGAGTATATACGATATATTACTGTTCTTTGATTACATAGACCTATTGGGGGGAATTTGTCTTTGACTTAGTTGTCTATGTTCCATTCCTATTTGAAAATTTTTGTTTGCCTTGTCCTTTTGATGTCCTGATAAATTTGTGTAGTGGTTTTTCTCCAATTTACGCCAGGGGAAGACTGAACTAAACGCAAATTAGTGCCTAATCGCAAATCATGAATTCAGTATTGTGAAAAACTATCTGTGCTAATAAGGAATTGGCACATTTTAAAGTGACTTTTCTTGACCTATGTTGATGTGGTGCAATTTATAAGTCGCAAACAGCGACTTTAATGACTATAATATAAAATATTTGTCCTATATGGAACAGATCAGAACCTGACCTTCTTATAAGATCCTATGGAAACAACTCTTTCCTAAATATCAAGATTTAATATGTATAAGCGGTCTTTTTTTTTTTTTTTTATCCTTGCTGCCAAATCTGCCTTTTTCTTTCCGAAAATGAGCATGAACACACAGAACACAAATGTTAATTAAAGGTGCCGCGGTATCATGTGAGGTAGGTTAATGTTCTGCGCTCGCGCCGCCGCCCCTCCTCGCTCCTGTGGGAGAGGCTAGAAAACATATTTTTATTGTATTTTATGAGATAATGAAAGTGGAGAGAATTTTCTCTATCATGTCAGCTTTCGGGATCTCATTTTTTCTTCCAGGAAACCATAAGGCCTAATTAATCCTTAGTGATTTATCGCACCAAAGTACCAAATGACTCAGGCCAATTACGCGGATCTTAAACTAAATACCCCCTTTCAACTGATCGAAATATACCGAAAGACAGATATATGTGCCACACACAGGCAATTGTGCCTCTGACAGCTTTACAATGCTAAATAACAGCCAATGGAAGGAAGTTTAATGCAAATCAGCCGTACAATCCACCACAAATGTTTCCCTGGCTTGATTAAGAGAAGAACAAGTTGATCATAAAAACAATATTAGGGTGATTTGCATACGTACAGTATTATTCCGATCCTGCACCCCCTTATGCTTCCCTTAATCCTTAATATGTGAATATCATAAGTACAATATACATTTTATGATATTCCAAAGCATTTCAACACCTGCATAATTTCATATGCAAATATACCTGTCTACTACAGCAGTGTGAGTTCTTAAGGCTAAAGAACTTTCTGTAGTTATTTTAATCTTTTTCAGTGAAAGTAACATTTGTTTGTACGATTGCTTGGTTAATGCGTGACTAGTATTCAGATTTTCTAGCAGCTCACAGGTCTATAGTTTGTGGGGTACATTAATCAGGGCTAGTATGGCAATTTTCTGCCGTATAAACCCTGAAATAATTGCAATTCCTGACTCTTTAATTCTCCAGGGCATGAAGGAGTGTGAAGGGAGGAGTTCCCAGTGATGGAGTAGGCCGGCACGGCAGGTAGCCTACGACAGATGAGTTCTGGTTTAAAGTAGTATGCCCACCATTGACGTCATTGCAGAACTATCCAGAGGCAGGAGCTGGCACCACCACTGGGCATAACTGGCCAAGTGCCGGGGCCCAGAGCTACTGGGGGCCCACAGAGGCTGTACATACGGAATCCATGAGGTAAAGGGGACTGTATCTAATTAGCCATAGCAGGTGAGGGGCTTTATATAAAATACCATAAAGGGGCTGTTTGGATGATAAACTAGGAATATTTTAAGGAACAGGAAACTGGGTGGCGCTGGCGCTGACCCTGGGGTGGGGGTTCATCATGTTCCTGCGGTGACCTAGTGCTGGGACTCACTTCTTCTTTGAAGAGTTCTCTGTAATGTGACATCTCATAGAGCTCCTGTCTGTCTTACTAGCTAGATGGAATTTAACAAGGAGTTTTAGAGAGAAAAGAGATTTGGAGGACAATAGGGGAAGATGATAAATGCCAAAAGTAAGTGGGAAGGATGTATTCTCCTCTGATGAGAAGTTTTTGTATTCACTTGTACTACTGGTTTGAATAAAGTTTAATGAGAAGTTAGTGACCATTTTATATACAAGGAGCAAGTATGCATGATATAAAAACTTTTCATGGGGTCTTCTGTATTTTAATGTATGCTTCTGTAAGGATATGTAGGAGGTTCTACAATGTTGATATAGAATCTTACTGAGAAAAAAACTAGATCAACTTATAGTAGTATCAGAGGAATCCTTAGCCCTGTATTCAGATCCACAGGGACTCATTGTAATCCTCGTAATGCAAACTAAAGACCTAAATACTCTCAAATGAAAATGGCCTAAATGAAGTTGTTTTATGTGCCTCTACCACAGCAGTGCTGTACTATAAATCACAGCAAATTTAAAACACCCACAACAAATTAATTTTATACATTTTATCCAATAAGCTGCTGGTGCTCATGAAACATTTCTTATAAGAGATGATTTCTATTCACAAGAAAAAAAAATACATAAGGAACTTGGGCTTGCACCTATATATAAATACATATACGTGTTTAAGAACCAATTGTTTCCCTGTTCGAGGACTTCAGACAGTTTACTGCATCGAGATAGATATATCATAGTTTCTATACTGGGTTTGAATATATATAAAGGTCAAGTAGCTATTTAAATGTCACAAGAAGTAACATTCAATAAAAGCAAAAAGTACATTAAAAAAGAGTGAACCGGCAGGACAGGAAGGTTCTGATCTTTGTATTCATTATTAAAAAAAACAGAAAATGAGTCGGCAAACTAAAAAGTATCTTTACAACTGGATCCAGATGAATAGTTCTTCATTTTTGTGCTGTAAACGACTTAAATGGTCAGTTACATTTTAACAAGTTTTTCACAAATCAACAGCGAATTTAAGATCCTTTGTCATATATCTTACAGGAAAGTGTTTCTCCACTTACTCCGTACCTTGTATTATTCTCTTCCTTTCTTCCTAATCTGCTTTCAATCTAAGTCTACGCTTAAAGGAAATAAACCATTAGAAAACAATAAAACAAAACTATAAATACTACAATCGCTCTCATCTTGGACCCAGCGCTGTCCATTGCTAGTCTGACACGGGATCACCTAGGGACAGATGTCCGGCACTCCGGGCTGCTGATTAGCATGCCCCGGCACCTCCCTCCCCAATGCTGGGCGAAGGAGGAGTACACCTTCCTCTCCTATGCGCCACAGTGTAGGAGAGGGAGGTTGCAGGGGCATGCCTAATCGTAGCCTGGAGCACAGGAATCCTGTCCCCGCACTCCGTCCTTCTTAATATAAGTTCTTTTCTATTGAGTACCGCGCCAGAATCAACATCAAGAGGAGCGGAGGTGAGTATTTATAGGTTTGTTTTGTTTTTTCTAATGGTTGATTTCCTTTAATTCTTTCATGCTAGTTAGAAGCTCACAGTTTAAGATTACATTGAAACTTTATTGCAAAAGGACCTTAGGTCAAAGCAGCTAGGACTTCACACATCAGGACATAAAAAACATTGTAAGCTGGACATAAAGGCAGCAGAAATCATATTACGTAGGATTGAAAAAAGATGGAGGTCCATCAAGTCTAACCTGCAAGACAAAAAGACAGATGCCCATAGTCTTAGAACTGTACTATGGCTCAAAACAATTGGACCACATACATGACCATGAACATGACCATGACTTTCACTAAAAAGGTGGAAACTAAAAATATGTTAATACTGAAAAGATAAATAAAAACTTCTACTCCTCATTTTTCTTATTACATTCTTCTGTAGAACTCTAACATTCCCTAGAAGAGCTGACCACTTGTGCAGCAAAGAGCCGACCACTTGTGCAGCAAAGAGCCGACCACTTGTGCAGCAAAGAGCCGACCACTTGTGCAGCAAAGAGCCGACCACTTGTGCAGCAAAGAGCCGACCACTTGTGCAGCAAATTCTGGAGCAATTAATTCCAATGATTTATTTTCTATGTAGGTTACTGCCCAAAACCACATGTGAAGGGGTGAAATTTCACATAAAAGAAAGAATATTTCATACTTCATCTGAAGGTGCTGTTAGATGAGTGGAATAGAGAAGGTTCTCTTTAAAGCACATTGGAAAATAGTGATTGATGCTGTATCAAAAACTTGTACTTAAAAAAACTTAAAAACTTAACCTACTACTAACTTTTTCATATCTTTCCTCATGATGAAGACACAAGATGTAAAGTGAAGTGGTTTCACAGATCCTCATATTTACATACTGTTGCAGGCTAAAGGTCACCATAGTGAATATCTCTAACAAGACCTAATAATACAAAGAGATTACCACAAAACCCACTTCTATGGGATTCCTATCCTCTAATATAGGTCAGATTTGGGGCATTCTGTAAGGATTTATCCATGCAATCAATGGACATAAACAAAGGTATTTCTACCACATTATCATGTTAAAATAATCAAAGGCTATATACCGGAAACGTTACCCCCGAGGGGATAAGTTCTAGTTTCAGCTAAACTAAATGCATTTCTTCTAACTGCAGGGTATTACAATATATTTAATTGTTGTATGCAGTACATAGTAAACACATATTATGTCTGGTCCTGTAATTTTCACAACATGACATTCCTGTATTGACTGAATGGGTCAACTGGTTCGGATCGGGTGCCTACCGATTTTAATTTGGCTAACAAAAAAAAAATTGCCAACTTGGTACAGACAGTCCCCAGGTACATACAAGATAGGGTCCATAGGTTTGTTCTAAGTGAATTGTATGTACGTCGAAACTGTAGTATTTTATAATTGTAGCTCCAGAAAAAAAATTTTTTGCCCCAAAGGAATATCAATAAATCTTCATTACAGACACCTTCAGCTGATCATTGCAGCCTGGGATATAGTAACATCCAGAGAGGTTCACCACAGGTCACAGTGGGCAGGGGGTCATCTATAAGTCGGGTGTCCTTAAGCAGGGGACCACCTAAGTAATACATGAGATATACTCAGTTTTGTATCCTCAGAGAGGGACGGGGAAGCTACCCCAAGCTTAGGGACATAAGGAACTGTTATGTTAGCCCAATATCACCTCAGGGTGCAAATAAGAGCTTGGCCTCTAAGGACTTTCTACTCCTCCCAATGCCTTAAAGGAGGAATGCTGTGATTTCATGTGATCAGATACAGACATGAGGAAGATTTTGCAAATGTTAGTGGGTAAAGGACCTTAGATGACACCACCCTGGTCACATGACATGCAGTGCTAAATAGTTAGGAGAAGCCATAGGATGGGGAGGAGCCTGTGAATCCGAGAGGAGGACGGGTTCCCCTTAAGCGGAAGAACTTTACTGGATAGAAAAGGAAATGTGTGATATTTTTGTCTGTGGTGGATCTTACCGTTACCTTCTAAAATAAAACATTTAGCCCATTCAATAGAGACAATTTTCTATAAAAAGGTTTGCTGCATAATAATGGGTTAAATTAAAAGAGAGGAAAAACAAATGTAAAATCCTTAATACAAAGTAATCGAGATGAATCAGTGGAAGTTGTGCTTTATGGATTATCCTTTGATGACTAAAAAAAATCAGTTGTTCTCGGATATGATGATAGCTCTATCAGGCAAAGTCTGCGGAATAGAGGATGGACTATGACAACTCAGATATCTGAAATAACCTTTGGAGCGAAAATAGGGCTCATGAATATGGTTGGCTTAAGGCTCTCTTCCTGTGCTGAGCTGTCCTGTCGCCATATGGTGTTTGAATAATGGCAGCAGAGAACCCAAATAAACAGCGGAGGAAGATTCAGTGTTCTCCAGTCAACTACCTGCTGAAAGAGAAGGGAAGGTCTTTGCTGGATCATACAGATTTAATCATTACAAATCCTCCACTGCTCAGAAACTTTACTTTATTTTAACCTCAGGCTGCTTGGAAGACGACGATGCCAAAATATGTTTAAAGAATGTTTCAGTGCTAAAACCATCAGTGACCTAAGATATTTTTTGGAGACAGCAAGTTTAGTTCTTGATACAATTTTACACTTTATAGTTAGATCATCAATAGGTGGCAGCACTAAATCTATGGTTCACACATATGTGCACACAAAGTACAAAACGTAATTTAGTGCAGACAAAGGATCTTACGTTAAAAAATGATAAGGATTGTCTGACTACAAGTGTTGTCAGATGTCTGGTAGATGGCAAAAAATAAATGACATCAATAAAAATAATAAATAATGAAATAACTTCCCACTATTAAAACTAAGCACCAAATCGGTCCTCTGCTATTTTTCTAAAAAAAATTAAAAAAAATCAACTACTGGGTGTCACCAGTGGGGGAATGTCTCTGTACAGACGATGTTATTCAGTCGGTTCTGACAATAGCCAGACTGTGTATGACACCCCCAGACAAAAGTTAGGTCAACAATGAGATGTAATATAGTGAGAGGAATAGAATTATCATATATGCTCAAGTATAAGCCTAGTTTTCAGCCAAAAAAATGTGCTGAAAACCAAAACTCGCTTATACTCGAGTAAAACAAATATTGGTTTACCAGGTTTTTGTGGTAAAATAAGGGGCTCGCTCATACTTGCGTCGACCTTATACTCGAGTATATACAGATGATAGGGAATTCCTTGTTAAGTATGAAAAGTAGACATGCTATATGATCCCCTTTAAACACCTGCTAAAAAAAAATACTGAAATCATCCTCATAGAGAAGCAAAAACACCTAGAAAAATCAATCCCGAAACTAACGGCAGCTACGGCAACTGGAGGCTCGAAAGAGGGCACGATTATTAAAATAGAATTCGAAGCCCTAACAGTGGCCAAGCAATTATGCCCAATTAGCAATGTACTTTGTGAATTGTACAATATATATATATTTACCTGTAGAGTTATATCTATGATTTTGGCTAATATCCCATAATGTTATTTGAGGGCACACATTACACACAGAGACGGAAGAAACCTATTAAGAAAAATAAAACGTGTTAGTTACATGTACTAATGCTTTTTACCATAATTACATAACATTTTATAGCTAAAGTGCAGCCATTTAGCATATGGCCGTAATGACAGAGAGCGATGATTTCACATAGAAGAACAATCCAACTTCCCATTATAATATCCATATGGGCAATGGCAGGAGGGCAAGCAAGACCAATGTTCCTTGTATAGCACTCACATAGTTGGCAGATTTACTAATGCTGTCTAATATAAAGAATAACTTTTACTTTAATATATTGGGCTCATTTACGTTATCCGACGTGGATGCGGGTTCTGCCGGGACCACTAGGTCGTGCCGATATCCAGCAGTGTCGCTGACTGCGCCAAGGTCCGCGGAGTTCACCTGCTTCTTCCTGGTGCATGTAAGTGCTGTCTTGCGAGCATTTGTTTTTTAAATTCCGCTGCTTTCCGAATCCGTCGGTGGTGCCGGCTGTGTACAGCAGCCGCGCCCCCCCCATTTGTTGTCGCCGCTTGAAAGCCGCAGTGATTGAGCCAAAATCCGATCGTGTGTGCCAAATCACGTAGTGAATTCAGCGCACGAAAAACAGGCAAAATCATGAGAACCTGCAAAAGGTGCGCGACGCGCCGGAGCCCTTAGTAAATGGAGCGATCGCCGCACAAAACGGGTGAAGGTGAGGAAGAAGTTCTGAGGAGATAGAAACCTAACTGATAAAAGTACTCTTTTCCTATTATCATCCCTCTCTGCCTTCTAAAACGCTTAGTTACTGCTCAGATATGTCTCAGTTCGAGAGCATGGGGGGGATTTAGCATAAACTGGCGCATGGGGGAGATTTAGCATAAACTGGCGATGGGGGAGATTTAGCATAAGCTGGCACATGTTGGCGATTTAGCATAAACTGCAGCATGGGGCAGATTTAGCATACACTGGCGCATGGGGCAGATTTGGCATAAGCTGGCACATCGGAGAGATTTAGCATAAGCTGGCGCATGGGGGAGATTTAGCATAAGCTGGAGCATTGGGTTGATTTAGCATAAGTGGCGCATGGGGCAGATTTAGCATAAACTGGCACATGGGGCAGATTAGGCATAGCTGCACATGGGGGAGATTTAGGCATAAGCTGGACAGGGGGAGATTAGGCATAAGCTGGGATGTGGGAAATTAGCATAAAATGGAGCATGTGGGAGATTTAGCATAAACTGGCGCATGGGGGAGATTTAGCATAACCTGGCGCATGGGGGAGATTTAGCATAAGCTGGCACATGGGGGAAATTTAGCATAAAATGGCGCATGGGGGAGATTATAGCATATCTGGAGCATGGGGGAGATTAGCATAAGCTGGGGCATGGGGAGATTTAGCATAGCATCCTTAACATTGCTATCAATATGTACTTGTAGAACACAGAAACCGATAACAACACAATTAAAACGATTTGCATTGGATGTCTCCAAGATATACCAGTCACCTCACCCATTATAGGAGCCTATTAGTGATAGGTAACAATTAGAGGTGAGGTGAGTAGACCCTCTGTGTGGTGAGAGAAGGCTGAATATGGCTGAATATTGTAAGTCTCCAGACACCACTTCCTAATGGAGACAATGTGAGAGGAATCTAAATGTAGAGGTTCCCAGCAGGAAGATGAAGGGCATATGTAGAAAACCGGATGCCTCACAAGTCATTTTAATCCGTTCAGGTGAAGGCTTTATGGAAACAATATGGCACAATCTTTTTTATTGTTAGATTTTATATGCGTTATCTGTTATTCTGTCATAGGAATTGGCAGAAAAGTGTTTCAAACATCGAACAAATTAACTCTCTTTGGGTTGTTCAGCTCACTTAACCAGCGACCGCGAGGTCAACCGGCCGCCCTAGAGGTGCGTCTACTATACATTTAATGAACAACGCCGCAGTATAATAACCAATTATACCATAACCTTTAACATGTAAACAACAATGACATATTCATTAGGCACCTGAAGACACACAAAAACTCGCCATTTGCCTCTCGCAGACACCTATGATGTATAGTGCGACGGTGTACACCGCAAAAAAATTACATTTACATTTTGACACACAGACACACACTCAGGCCTATGTCCCATGCTCATAGTCAATAGGAACGGATAATTATTCATTTCCTCCACATCTCAAAAGGCAGGGATGTTCTCCGAAAGTTAAAAAATGACTGCTCTTTCCTGATAATGCCTATTGATGAGGCGCCATGAGCGCCTCGCCCGCTCCCAAAGTAATGGCTGGGAAATAAACAAGGAAATGAATTCCCATAAATTATATTTAGAGGCGAGATGATGTCCTTTGTTAGGGGGCGTCACCAAGTCTGCCGATTACTTACCCTGCATATCACCCACAAATCCTAAAGTAATTAAGTTGTGCTCTGCTTCTTTATCATTACTTCATCACAGTAATAACTTGCTAGACCCATAATCAACAAAGAAATGGACATTCTAGATATAGTTGGTCCCCGACTTAATGACACGTGACTTACAGACGATCCCTAGTTACAGGTTGACCCTGCTGCCCACTGTGACCTCTGGTGAAGCTCTCTGGATCATTTTCTATTTGCCCAGGCTGCAATAATCAGCTGTAAGGTGTCTGTGTAAGTTTTATTTATAGTCCTTGGTCCCATTACAGTAAAAAATTGTGAAAAATCCAATTGTCACAAAAAAAATTTTCTCTGGAATTAGAAATATATAATATACAGCTCCGACTTACATACAAATTCTACTTAAGAACAAAGCTGTAGAACCAATGTTGTATGTAACTTGGGGACTGCCTGTATCTAAATCTTGAGAAGTGGATTATAATATGGGCGTTTTGGGAGGCCCGCCGGGGCGCCAATGTTTCACAGGGCCCTTGGCCACCAAAAACTCTCCACCAAAATTCCTGTGTTTGTTTTTATTCTGCTGCATATGTTCACACAGGAAGTTACTACTACACTTATCCTGTATGCATGGGTAGAGCACAGTCCTACTTCTCCTATCCTGTATACATGGACACAGCACAGTACTACTACTCTTATCCTTCACACATGAACACAGCACAGTACTACTACTCTTATCCTGTATACATGGACACAGCACAGTACTACTACTCTTATCCTTTACACAGAACACAGCATGGTATACTTTTCTATCCTGATACATGGACAAAGCACAGTACTACTACTCTTATCCTTCACACATGGACAAAGTACATACTACTTACTCGATCCTCACACATGAACACAGCACAGTACTATACTCTTATCCTTTAACATGAACACAGCGGTACTACTACTCTTATCCTTAACATGGACAAAAAGCACAAGTACTACTACTCTTATCCTTCACAGCATACACAACAGCACAGTATACTACTCTTATTTTACACGATGAACACAGCACGTATACTACTCCATCTATTTACGTACCTGAACAACACGTAACACTCACGTACTACACGCACTCTATACCTTCATACACAGAACACAGCACAGTACTACTACTCTTATCCTTTCTACCATAGACACAGTACAGTACTACTACTCTTATCCTTCACACATGAACACAGCACAGTACTACTACTCTTATCCTGTATACATGGACACAGCACAGTACTACTACTCTTATCCTTTACACATGAACACAGCATGGTACTACTTTTCTTATCCTGTATACATGGACAAAGCACAGTACTACTACTCTTATCCTTCACACATGGACACAGCACAGTACTACTACTCTTATCCTTCACACATGAACACAGCACAGTACTACTACTCTTATCCTTTACACATGAACACAGCATGGTACTACTACTCTTATCCTGTATACATGGACAAAGCACAGTACTACTACTCTTATCCTTCACACATGAACACAGCACAGTACTACTACTCTTATATTTTACACATGAACACAGCACAGTACTACTACTCTTATCCTTCATACATGATCACAGCACAGTACTACTACTCTTATCCTTCATACATGAACACAGCACAGTACTACTACTCTTATCCTTTACACATAGACACAGTACAGTACTCTACTCTATCTCCCACACATGAACACAGCACAGTACTACTAAACTCTTATCCTTCACACATGAACACAGCATGGTAATACTACTCTTATACTTCCACAATGAACGCGCATGGTTACTACTCTCTTATCCTTCAACATGAACACAGCACAGTACTACTACTCTTATCCTTCATACATGATCACAGCACAGTACTACTATTATCCTTTACACATAGACACAACACAGTACTACTACTCTTATCCGTTCCACTCATGAACACAGCACAGTAAAGGTTTACTCTTACCGTGAAATGATGGGTACTACTACTCTTATCCTTCATACATGAACATGCTGCTGTAATAATTAGCGGATAAGAGTAGTATTATTGTGCTGTGCTCATGTATGCAGGATAAGCGAATTATTACAGCAGCGTGTTCATGTATGAAGGATAAGAGTAGTATTACCCAATCATTTAGGATAAGAGTAACGTTACTGTGCTGTGTTCATGAGTGAAGGATAAGAGTAGTAGTACTGTGCTGTGTCTATGTGTAAAGGATAAGAGTAGTAGTACTGTGCTGTGATCATGTATGAAGGATAAGAGTAGCAGTACCATGCTGTGTTCATGTGTGAAGGATAAGAGTAGTAGTACCATGCTGTGTTCATGTGTGAAGGATAAGAGTAGTAGTACTGTGCTGTGTTCATGTGTGAAGGATAAGAGTTAGTAGTACTGTGCTGTGTTCATGTGTGAAGGATAAGAGTAGTAGTACTATAAGAGTAGTAGTACTGTGCTGTGTTCATGTGTGAAGGATAAGAGTTAGTAGTACTGTGCTGTGTTCATGTGTGAAGAATAAGAGTAGTAGTACTGTGCTGTGTTCATGTGTGAAGGATAAGAGTAGTACTGTGCTTTTTCCATGTATACAGGATAAGAGAAGTAGGACTGTGCTCTACCCATGCATACAGGACAAGTGTAGTAGTAACTTCCTGTGTGAACATATGCAGCAGAATAAAAATAACAATACACAGGAATAGTTGGTGGAGAGTTTTGGTGGCCAAGGGCCCTGTGAAACATTGGCGCCCCGGCGGGCCTCCCAAAACGCCCATATTATAATCCACTTCTCAAGAATTAGATACAGGCAGTCCCCGAGCTACATGCAACATTGGTTCTATTGATTTGTTCTTAAGTAGAATTTGTATGTAAGTCGGAGCTGTATATTATTTATTTGTAACTCCAGAGAAAAAATTTTTTGTGACAATTGGATTTTCACAATTTTTTGCTGTAATGGGACCACGGACTATAAATAAAACACAGACACCTTACAGCGGATTATTGCAGCCTGGGCAAATAGAAAATTATCTAGAGAGCTTCAACAGAGGTCACAGTGGGCAGCAGGGTCAATCTGTAACTAGGAATCGTCTGTAAGTCAGGTGTCATTAAGTCGGGGACCAACTGTATATAGAATGTCCATTTCTTTGTTGATTATGGGTATAGCAAGTTATTACTGCAATGAAGTAATGATAAAGAAGCAGAGCACAACTTAATTACTTTAGGATAACACCTACAACTAGAATATTTTGCACCAACAGAAGGCTTAATGGAGGCTAATAACATTCTATCCCCTCACTAGATTTGTAAGGGAGCCAACAATTCCTCTGCTTTTCTTACATACAATTATATCATCATGGTCATGTAGATTAATCTGGATTTCTGATTCCGTTCTTATATGTATTTATGTCTTATTTACTGAATGCAGCATGTACAGCCCCTGAAGCTGTATTGAATGTTGCCCTGAGGCACCCACAAAATCAGAGTGAACGGATGACACGGAGTGTTACTGTGTATATGTAATATGATAACAATCCCCTAGGGCTCCTTATGATGACAATGGAGTCAAATGGAATTAGGATGACTCTACTTTCTGTGATGTGTTTACCAAAGAAGCATTCCCTTATCGTCATTTCTTACTTTATTATTGTCACTCCTTCGATGTGCTATTATTTTATCAACACTTATTATACATATCTATAATTAAACATTCAATATCATCAGATAACACAAGACTGAGGTTTTTTCAGGAATTTCTTCTTTGTTGGTTGTCCCCTTGTGCAGATGTTTCATTTCACGTCACATTGAAGGTTGCTAACGACACGAGACCTCATGATATATTTGTGAAGTGAACTCCACTCACACGCTCAGTCATCCGATCGGTCGTTATCTTCCCCCTATTCCCTGTCTGGTTTGTTATACTCTTGCCCAGTGCTGCATACCTATGAGGATGTCCACGTCTTCCTATGAGCTTGGTCTGGACATCGTGAAAAACAGATAGAGGGGTCCGCCACGTTATATGGTTAGGACAAACATACTACCACTGGTGGATCCGTGGGGGTGGCGGCACAGCCTCACTCGTCTACACAAGCGTTCAGCTCCCCATTAGCCAATGCCTCCTAATCGCGTGGGGTGGGTCAACGCCTTAGGACGGCTGAGTTTAGCTTTAATGCCACGGTAAATTTTTTGACAGTGACAACGAATGGGCTTGGCCAAATTTGGTTATTGATTTAAATCAGCTCCAAGTCGGATGGCCTCCAGCACGGGGAAGTATATGTGATAGTAGATACATTAGCAAAAAACACTGACTACGCTTGTGATTACAAGACTTCCGAGGAAGGGAATAGGGATCAGGGATTGCTGGAATGCTGAACAACCATGATGCTGATAGCATTTATTCATTATTTCTTCCACAGCTTTTCCAGCTTGACTCTGCTAACATGTCCCGCAGTGTGATATTCACTCACAAAAAGCCAAGTGAAAGCATGCAAAACAGTTACAAGGGGTTGTGCTACTTTATAGAAAACTTTACAGAGGACCTGTCAGTCCCGAGTGGGACACGTACCCTCGCTGTGTCCTTATTGTACTCAGTTTGGCCAAATCGCCCCACTAGCAAGTCCCACTGGTGCCCACTAGTAAACTTAAAAAAAGCTTTATATCATCCTTTTTCCGATGCTCCCCACTACTACAGCCAGCTTCTCTGTACTGGGACCCAATACACAGATGTGGTCTAATTATAAGTATAACCATTGTCCATATAGGGACTTGCTGAGCCCCGTATTTTAGGGCCAGCGGACCTATGGGTGGTTTCGTGTCCCCAAATAACTCTGAACTGTCCTCTGTAACAGGATAAGGTTAAAAAATCTAATGGGTCAACCTATTAACCTCACCTGATAATAACTTGATCACAATACACATCCATTAGTTTCTTCGCCACTACTCTCCTTGGGAGTTATCGACAACAGGGAGGGTATCGGAGCAGTGATGCTAACCTTCTTAGGTCCGAGTTGCCCAACTTACAACAATGAACCCGCTTATTTATCGCAAAGTGCCAATACAGAATTTTATTTATGATTTAGACTCCCTGCCTTTGTCACAGTTTCATTGATACCACAACCTGAGGACCATAAAGCAGAAAATTAGTCCAGGTAGTCCTGTCACTTAAAATAGTATGAGCATGCAAGTCCTTGGCTGTCTGGGCTGAGATTATCTGGAGTCATCTCTGGTGATGGCCTAGTCCCACAGAAAGGGGCTCTGAGTGCACCTTTGCACCAGTGCCAGAGGTTAGCCATCAGGTCATTGAGTAAGACTTGTCGGCTCCCCCTCTCATCCACTGTAGACGGTCAGGAACCAAGGACTTAACAGTGACAATCCAAATCCTGCTTCTCTGGGGTACGTGACCACATGCTTCCGGCTTGAACCCAACTTTTCCACCCGGATATAGTAACATTGGGGACCCTTTAAGGTCTTTCTTTACCCTTTGAGTTTTCAGAAGTGGTCACCTTTTTAAGGGTTTTCTGAACTTTACAAGGGTTGCCAGTCTGCTACATGTTGCGGAATTGCAGACACATGCTTGTTTCCATAAGAAGGTCAGTGGGAGTTCAGAAGAGCATAGAACTGTGGCATTATTTAAGTTGGTTTCATCCCATTTCTCATTAAAAGTCATGTTAACTCTATGTACTTGTCATCGATATTATGTATATATAGGACATATGAACTCGCCTCCAAATAATTTGGTTTGTATAATGCTCTAACTTGCCTACCCCAAATACAGCAGCAGATTCCATCATCCGATCACTTTTTTGTGGATTAACATAATGTTACTATGTCCATATTCACTTCATATTATTTCTGTGTGGTCCTAGTAACATCTATATCCCATGGTTTTTTACACCTATCGAATTTGTCCCTGTACTGCACATTGGCTGTGTTTAATTGAAGAGTTATTCTCCTCTAAAAGTATTGCTCTCTACAAAAGGAAACTTGCTCTAATACGATGTCACCTGCGAGGCACATATGGCGGCAACACCTACACAAGTGCCTAGGTTATATAATTATATAATCATACTACAGCCTGCCCGTGGCGAGGCTCTGCACCACTATTGGATCTCGTATTAGTAATGAGTACTAGAAAGCCATGAAATTTTTTTTTATGTTTCGAGAGTACCGCATACTTTGTAGCGCCACAGATGTCCTTATTGGGGTGGATTTTTTATTAAGTCCTTTCATGCATCTGTTTGAGCATCCCGTCACTTGTTATAAGTGGGTAGTACTGGTTACTTGAATTAACCAACTGAGATGGAGCTCTGTCCCGGACCTTCCTAGAAGCTTTTAGATAGTAAGCATCCTAAAGGAAACCGTTCATCAAGACAGGAACAATAAACTTACCTACCACCATCCCCTCCCCACTGTGCCCTTGTTTGAATGTGTCTGCGCAAGTCCCACCTTTAAATCTGGCCTCCTCCACCCACTTAAATATTTCCCAAACTGTTTCTTCCTTTGGCATGTTGCCCTGGTCCACCCATAGGAATTTGCCCACCACTGCGGCTGCTTCCAATGGCTGAAAACAGCGTCTATCGTTTCTCACACACCGTGCTCACGTGCTACTATACATACCCCAGAAGCAAGAGGGACAGCATTCTGGTAGGAAAAATAGGAGCGGGTTTCACTGGCAGCCCGGAGAAAACTCTCAACTCATGTCTACTCTTTTCAAAACACTGTAATGAATTTACTGTGCCTAACGCAGTGGTTTTGGTCATCACGGAGGACCTTTACAACCCTTAATAAGGGACAGAATTTTGACATGTTATACTCTAACATATGTGCGCCATCCAGTTTCATTCACAAAAAACCTCCGGACCTCCGGTCCATATATATCTTGGTAGTTTTAGTTCTAACTAAATCGCCCTCCAGTTCGCTTAAGGCCATAATCCAGAGACAACATTCACGTTAGGAGGGAAAGTTGTGGGAAACTAGGAGCGTGAATGTGACTTCTTATTATTCTATACCACCACTCTGAGCCTTTATGAATTATAATATCTACCTAAAATATCTGTGTTTCTAGAAACCACAGGATATATAAACCAATTTCACCAGAACATCTTAAGCAACATGCTTCTGACCAATGATTCTGACCCTGACGAAATTTGGAACTTATTTGACAATCTCTCATCTAATGTGGTACACATCCCTCTCTAAATGATCAGTTGCGGAGACCATTTTGCATACTACGGGAATTAGGCCCTTCCACACTTGCGAGTGTGATGGCGATATAACCGCATCACACTCGCAACGGCCGCTGCGGATGCCACGCCCTAACGCTGCAAGCACCGGCGAAGTGAACTCAGCATGTCCGTTCACTCCTGCGTGCATCGTTTTCGGGTCGTGCGTCCCGGCAGCATGCGTTTGCGACAGTGTGATGTGGAGTTCCATCTCCCCCAAAACCCCCCCAGGTGAACACCTCCCCCCTCCACACCCCCCCCACACTCTCCCGCCTTCCAACTCCTGCAAGTGTGTACGGGCCTTGGTACTGGCCCTGGGAGTCTTCCACCTCTTCCTGCTCTTCCCTAATGATTCCCCTGAATGAGATAACATGCATTCACATCATCTCTCGTACATTCCTCTCCCCGATACGTTTGCTTTCTTGGCTTACTACTACTGCGCGGCTAGCTGGAATATTGCGGTATGAGCTGCTCTGTACCCTAAAAATCAGCAGACCCAAATTAATTGTCTCAGCGATGAACTTGACAATTAGTTCATCTCATTATTTTTTGATGGAGGTTTTGGTGTATTTAATCTTCCATTACGTGGCCTCCTACTTTTACAGCAGATGCATTTTATACTGTTCAGGTGGAACTGGGCCCAGACCTGGAAATCTTGAAATCCAGTTTAGTTTAATTCAGTTTTTATTATTGTAATAAATAAACTCTCCCGTATGTTCTGACCTCGCAAATTACCATTAATACCATTGATAATATTATCAGGATCCATCACGCACCTACAACTCAAACCTAATCCTCGAGAACCGATTAAGGTGTATCCGGCTAATTTCTTCCAATGTCCTAAGCATAACTAGTTTCGTACTCCTTTTCTGGACTAACTGAGATAACCTCTTATCTTACTATATCAATTGAGAATTTTGCTTCAAAAACGCTACAGCGTGAGACAATCAAACCCAGTCTACGCCTAACAATTCTGTTTCATCGTTACCGCTATTGAAAGGGTGATAAACAGAATCATTTAGGACTTAGTCACTTTAAGAAGTAACACTCAAACCGGATATAATATTACGTAGATGAAAAATTGTTATGACTCTTTCGATGATGTAGATATTGAAATACATTCTAGGTCTCCCTTTTTACTCATATAAGCCCTTGTGCGTTCCCATGCTGTTAGTTTCCTCCTCTTCTCGTGCTGAGTGTATTTTTGCATGCTTTTCGATCTAGCATGAACTTTACAACAGCATTTTCATTAATTGGACAGGCTACGGGGGGTGCGGCATGTACTTCATTATATGTTATAGACTGTCCATCTCTACAATTCATGGGAGCTTGAAAGTCACCTCTAGGACAGAGGTAGGGAAGAGCGTAACAAATGTCAGTCACACAAAGCTACTCTAATCAGATCTCCTATTTCGAATACATTATGGATTTAAGGCTCGACTATGCGCTCTTAGCACAGCTAGACATTATGACAAGAAATGGGGAACATTTACTAGGTCGGACAAACTGCACTCAATGTAGGGTGAAGCCAGATACAGAATTTGTGCGATCGTTCGCCCCTTAATCTGTGTTGCATGATGCCTAGCGCATCCATCCCACAAAATGGTTGTGTGCAAACGTTTGTGGTGCAGACACTCTCTTAATACCTGTGCAAGTAGTTACACCTAAAAAATTGTAAGCCACCAGATACATTTTGGGCGCGTGTGCCCCGTTGTATCTAAGGACAAGATTATGCGAAACTAATGAATCAACTGATTGGCGCTCACCTAGTGTTGAGCGGACTGCGATTTTGTGGGTCCTGCTGTTTCTGGCTTCCACCTCCCTTCCTCGTTCCCAGATAACGCCTTAGCTCTTTAGAAGCCACAGACAGTCGTCGGCGACCATTTTTATCAATTGTTGTATGCTGGCCTTCCATTTTGGCTGGATCATGGACAGTAAACACAGTGATCATTTGCCTGCAACATCGCCGGTGCTACCTTGCGGTGTGGTCAGGTCCGTGCGGACCATTGAACAGAATTTTTTTAACTTTGCTGGATCCTTGCTCATCAGAAATAGTCTCAAAAACAGCCACCGTTGTCAAATTAATGCATTGTCCTTCCTCAGAATTTGAGGCAGAGGAGGGCTACCTTTGGCCATGTAATCTTTTTAACAGCGTCAAAACTGCAGCGGAGGCTTTGGCTTTGCTGTCGTTTCGTGGTGTGTCTTTAAATTTTTTGTCTAATGTAGTTTATAGAGTTTACCAAATCAAATCTTTTTTATCCATGTAGACTAAGAGAGGGTAAAGAAGCTTGCAAGAAACCTCTCTCCATGAGTCTTCGCGATATGACTCGATGGGCGAAACCTCTAAAACCAAAATTTCCTACATAGAATTTGGCTTATGGTGTAAAACACTGCGGGCAATTTTGCAGCAGCAGTAACGTACAGAGGAAGATCATAAACATATTCACCATCAGCCCAAAGTAAACCTGGAAATTGGATGATGTTGGTAGGACCTTGATGGTAGACAATGAATGAAATTTAAAACAAAGAAGTAAGATGTAATGTACCTGCATATAGATAAGGGAATGGTGTGTTGGTGTGGGTTTGTTGTGTTTCTTATAGGAAATCTTGGTGAGTTTGGGGTCAACAATTTTGTGTGATGGATGAGTATGGCAGAGGGATTGCTCCGATCGTTTCAATTGTCGGAGGTGGTGCGCTGCCATAATTGATTGTTGATGCGGTTTGTTCAAGTTAGATTTCAGAGTTGCCTGTTAATGATACGGTCAGAGAGGCCAAACCTTGAAGCGTTCGAGGACATGTCCGTTGGTGCGTGTATTAATTGTTTTATGCGAAACTGCCGGCCACAATCCGAAATGCTAGACTGGCTCAGCTAGAATCACAGTATTGGGTCAGTAGTCTTGAATATAGGAGTCCCACTTCTCTCCACGGTTAAGTAAAAGAATTCACCGCATCTTGAACTCGCTAGGGAACGTTGTGCACCTTGCACACGGACAAAACATACTCCTTCACTAGTGGTTGTGTGAGGTGTGGGGGGGAGTTGTGCGCATTATTCAGAACCGAGACGCATGGTATCTGGGCGTTGTAGTAGAAAAATAGCTTACAGCGGGTAGAGGTGTGCCGGGTCTCCAAGGTGCCAAATTACACCCCACCCAAACGTAAGCTCGCACATGGCCAGATTCTGTAGTAGCAATAGTTAGTTAAGAACAGAAATGCAGCAGACCAGAGATTTAATATGAATTTAATATATACATAGATATACAGGCAGTTACGTACATGCTAAGTTCTGTAGTTTTTTCGTCAGTAATTTTGTATGTAGTCTTCGGACTGGATATTTTTATATTGTAGCTCAACTATTTTTTTTTGGTCTCTGTTACAGTTGGTTTTAAAAGTGGATGTCACCCAGGATTAACAATAAATCTTAGGGTATGTCCATCTGGGCATTCACATTTAGTGTTATTTGTAAATATCATCTTGCCATATGTAAACATTTCTTATGGTTTATTTAAAACAATGTTCCTGTGTGAATGATAATTTTCATAATGTAGTCATATGGTCCCTAGTAAACGAGATAGCTTCCTCGGTACACCCCACCTCACACTCTGGCAGCAGCAGTGGCCAAGAATGCGCTATTGATCCTGCCCGGACCAAGGATTTAGCAATCATTACATAGGACGGCTGTGGCATGTAGTAACTCCAGGAATTTCATTATAAAACTTTCTTTTCTTTCTTTGTGCAATCCCTCCAGCAGAGGTGGCCGTTATCGAGGGGGTAAGTTTGTTCCTAGGGACCCTATCACACATTATGGAATTTGATCTCACAAGGTAGACTTTTTTTTATAGACATCTAATTAACGAAGGTTTATAATGCAGATTAATGAACACATAATACAGTCTAGCTTTTTTGTAGCTCTGGACCTAAAGTACAGTAAATGTACCAATATCCAGGCGGTTCCGTTTTGTAACTAGGGGTTGTATGTAAGTGCGATGTTTCTAAGCGGGGGGACCGCTCGTGATATATAGTGCACCCTGTTCTTCTGACAGCCACATTTTATAAATCCAATTGTCCAAAAAAAATTTCTCTCTTGGAGCTACAATTATAAAACTATAGCAGGTCAGACGTACATATCAAATATCAACTTAATGACAACACTACCGAATGTGTCACATAACCGGGGACGCGGTCATATATCTATATATATATATAGCTGATATATTAATATATATTATCGGCCCCTGCACACTAGGTATCTCTAATGAAAAACTTTGCCTCTGCAGCTCTGTAGCGGTGAATGAAAATGTTTAGAGCACTGTTAGTACCTGCAGTGAGATTTCACTCCCAGTAACTGTCTGTCCCGTGTAAGCGTGCGGGTCATTGTTAACGTGCACCACGTACAGATCGATCATCCCAGAGATAAATTATCTTGGACTGATATAAATCATGTACCATAACACCTTTTTGGTTTGTGGTCGTCTCATTTAGCTAATTAGTCCCGAGTTGAGAAGCAATTCTAATCTCGCCAAGCTACGACACGAAAGCTTATTCTTAGTCTCCGCTAAAGGAACGGCCTGTTGGCTGTAGAATTTCTTTGTCTCCTGTTGCTTCTTTTTGTTTGTTGATTTCTTTTTCACTATTAATGTTGTTGTTGTTTGTTTAAGCATTGGGATTAAAACACTGATTACAAAATGTACCATGTCTTGATGAATAAAAAAAAAAGGTAAAGACATACAAGAATTAAATAGTGTTTATGGGACAAATATAAGAACCAAAGAAAAGGATTTTTATGAAAAAACTCGTCATAATGGCTAAGCACTATACTCCTTGAAGAATGTTTCTAGGAAAAGCGCAGTCTAAGAGAGGACGAGAAAGTTGTATAGGCGATATCATGCCAGCCAATGTTGAGAAATAGGGAGAAGCACTAAGATTATTATCTAATGGAAATATCGCGAAGAAGCTGGTTGATAACAGATAGGGGATGTAATAGATTTTAATAGTGACATATCTGACAGCGAATGTTGTAAGAATAGAGCGTGTGCAGATTTATATATGTGATATATCGAAGGCTAAGAATGTGTAGAATAAGAGAGATGATGAAAAGGATTATGTATGGACGTATTGAGGGCAGCAATGTCTACGATGAAAAGAATACGAACAGATTGTAATAGACCAGTATGACACGACGCAGCTGTGTAAATAGGATCGAATCTTACTAGCAGAGATGTTATAAGGACGATAAGACGATGCTGTGCAGATTGTATACTAGTGACCTATCTAGAAGTCAGACTGTTTAAGGCAGTGGAGAGTGCATAGTTGTATTGTGACATCTGATGAAGCACCTAGTCCTCTAGAATACAGAAGTATGGGGGAGCAGATTGTTAATAGACCTATCTGTCAGGCAGCATGTAAGCATATAGAGCAGCTGTGCAGATATATATAGGACACTATCTGCAGACAGTTCGTTATAGAATAAGGGCATCTGTGCAGCATTGTTACAGTGAGCCTATCTGCAGGCAGCTCTGTTTACCGATGAACGAGGAAAGCAGATTGTATCGAGTGTCCTATTGCAGCAGCGCGTGTTTAGAGCAGAAGGAGATGAGCAGATTGTACCTAGTGCTCTCTTGCAGGCAGCATATCAGAGTATGTGCAAACGTTGCCTTGATAGCTTGGCTCCTACTTTCGGGCAGCCAGCATGTTATAAAGTTGTGGAAGTAGTCTGTGCGGGAATATAATAGAGGGCAATTCTTAACACTGGCATTTTGAATGCCGTCTTAAACTTCCACCTGCTGAGCCACTCCCGCTCGCCATACTCTCTTAGTAAATATGCCTGTTAGACCATGTCTGAGTTTTCTCTAGCTGTCGTTCTTCACCGGGTAGACTACACTAGGAAACTGATGGGCTGAGCCGTTCATGCCCTGCCCAACTCGTGCCACACTGCACTTCCACCCTGTGCAGCTCATTCATGTGCTTTCTCCCCAACTGAAACGGGCATAAGGCATAAGACCCTAGTGTCCAATCTGCACAGTATGATTATAGAAGCGCTGGGAGATTAACAGATTTTATTGAATGTTGGGAAGGGATTCATGTTTTTAGAAGAAAGGATTGAATTTAACAGTGAGAGAGGATGTCTCTGGCACAGAACATAGGCATGGAGGATAATAAGACTGTTTAACTTGGTCATACTAAAAGAAAAACACCAAAGTGCATTTAATCACATGAGCTATTATGTAATTGATATCTATCATGATCCCGCTACGTGCCTCGACCAATGTGAAAATTAAAGAAAGCGCTGTTAGGGAATAAATACAAAAAAATTATGAATAGTAAAGACTATAGATCACATTGTATAATTGTACATGGTTTTTTCAATTGTAAAATTATTATTTAGGCAGAAGCTTTAAAAGAGATAAATCGAGTCAACATCTGATAGGTGGCAAACTGATAGACGCTTGTGGAATATTTGTAAATTTGACCATTTCAGACAATAGATTTCATGGGATTTAACATTTTTATTAACAGGACGCGTAAGACCTCACATCATTTTCAAAAATACAATACATCAGAAAACCCATCAGGATGTGAACACACCCAACAATCCAGTGCCACACAGAGAATGTTCTCAAAAACTATTGTGGTATGCATCCCCTAGAAGTCTTTAAAAAACGGTTTGTAACTTGCTACTATAAAATCTAGGAATCAATAAACATAAGCAGAAACATTGTTCAGTATTTCACGAATAAATCTACAATAGCGATAAAGTATTGGAGGAAGTTATGTAGAGCACTCTGGGTAAGGCGCTCCCCTGGGAGCAGGCCGCTGCACCGCTTCCCACTGCTAATAATTGTACTCTCATTAAACTTTTCATCTCATCTTAAAGAAATATCAGCACGAGAGATTTCTGTAATAGGAGTATCTACACACAGTCCAATAGTGCTAAGCTGGGGCTACAATAGTAGTTACATGAACCCATGAACGCTCCGAGAGGATGGTTTGTCTCTTTTTTTGCCTCTTCATCTTCATTGAAGTTAATTTTCCAATTTTCTCTCTCTCATTTGGGAAACACTACGTATAAAGAAGCATATATGAAGTTGTGTTGAGTGTATAGGGACAGACAAGTAGAACAATTAAACAACTGAAGCTCTCTGTTGTACCAGCACACCACCAACATCCCAACACTGTAGCAGGTAGTCATCTCGGGTGGTTTAGACTTGCATTGGTAAGCGTGGCGTAAATGAACTGTGGGGCCCCAGGCAAAGTCTGTGCCAGGCCCCTGACTATATGTATGTCGACTAATTAAGCGTATCCAACAATTGCGAGTGTGAGCGCTGTAGATGAACATCCTACCAAAACCTCGAACGCATGGCTTGAACGCTGCCACGACACTGCACGCAGCGGAGTGACAATCAAGCTGTCATGTCAACTCTTAACGGTGTGCAGCAGTTCGGGCCGAGTGCGATCAAGGCAAGCATGATTGCGAGTGTGAAATTTGACCAGAAGTTCATCGCACTTCACAACTGAAGTGTGGACTGGCAAATAAGTCTCCATAATGGGGAAGTAAACCAAAAGGGACTGAAAAATCATAAAACAAATAAAGTTTACGCGAATATATAATGTAAGACTCATTGACTGGGACGATAAATTAAGTGTTTTTGAAATTGATATTGATGTTGCTGTATATGTCTAAAAGATTTAAACATTATGCCATGTTTATATAGCAGGAACAAGAAAAATGTTTCTGGTGCCATTATGAGATTAATAGATTGTAATTTTAGGATCAGACTCACCCAAGTCCATTTGAGGGACATTTCCAAGTTTTTTGTCAGAATAGTAATCCATTGAACAAGCACATGATAGTACCGAATGGCTGTCTAATAAGAAAAATAGGGAAGGGAATTTTTCAGAGAAGTTGTCTGCTTAGCAGAGAGAGGGACACGTCATCAGCTTCAGATCAGACTCTCTATATTGGTCAGATGCATAGGGCACTCCTAGGGTTCCCCAGAGCAGATATGGGGCAGGGATCCTTTTCAGAGAAGTGTCGGCTTACTGAGAGAGCAGGGACCCACGTTCATCATTTCTATCAGCATCTGTCATATATGGTCTCCGGGCTTCCCGGACACAAGCTCTTTATTTAATTTAAGTTAAATAAGTTTTGGCCAGGCTGAGATTCGAACCTGGGACCCTCTGCACCATAGACAGAGCTTACTGAACTGACTCTACCCAGTGATACGAGCTGAGGATTTCTGGTACTAAGACATTATCTGCGCCATTTACACTGTGACAGACTTACTGACTAATATTAGAGAGGGATCTTCTCAGAGTTATTATTGTAATTATTGAGACTATTATTATTAATTATTATTATTATTATTATAATTATTAATTTATTATTTTATTTCTATGGAGATGATTATTATATGGTTAAAATACTAATAATCATCTCAATAATAATAATATCTCTCCATGAATAATAGATAGTCTCACAATGTACAATATCTCTGGAAGAGTCCCTCCCATATACCAGGCATTAAATCTGTGTCACAGTGTAACAGGAGTCATAGTTCTTAGTTACCAAAAATCTACCCTATATAACCATGGAATTATAGCTCAGTTGGTTGGGGCACTGTGATATTATTATACATGGACACTGCAGGTTCTGGGTTCTAATCCCAGAGGATAGTTATTATATTTTTTTATTGAGATCATTTTATATATGGCTAAAATTTGGGGCGTGGCCAGGGAGTAGGATTGGGTTGATTGGGGGCATGCCGCCATTTTGTCCCTCTTTCCTTGCACAAATGTTGGGAGGGTTGTTTAGTGTCAATATATACAGGATAGAGTAGTATTATTGTGCTGTGGCTCATGTATGCAGGATAGCTAATTATTACAGCAGCATGTTCATGTATGAAGGTAAGAGTAGTAGATACCCAATCATTTAGGATAAGAGTAAACTTTACTGTGCTGTGTTCATGAGTGAAGGATAAGAGTAGTAGTACGTGCTGTGTCTATGTGTAAAGGATAAGAGTAGTATACTGGTTGCTGTGATGTATGAAGGATAAGAGTAGTAGTACTGGTTCGTGTTCATTGGTGTGAAGGATAAAGTAGTAGTACCATTGCTGCGTTCTGTGTGCAAGTATAAGAGTAGTAGTACCATGCTGTGTTCATGTGTGAAGGATAAGAGTTGATAGTACTGTGCTGTGGTTCATGTGTGAGAGGATAAGAGTAGTAGTACTGTACTGTGTCTATGTGATAAAGGATAAGAGTAGTAGTACTGTGCTGTTTCATGTATGAAGGATAAGAGTAGTATACTGTGCTGTGATCATGTATGAAGGATAAGATTAGTACTGTGCTGTGTTCATGTGTAAAATAAGAGTAGTAGTACTGTGCTGTGTTCATGTGTTGAAGGATAAGAGTAGTAGTACTGTGCTTTGGTCCATGTATACAGGATTACGAGTAGTAGTCCATATCTGTTCATGTGTAAGGATAAGAGTGTAGTACTGTTGCTGTGTTCAGGTGTTTAGGATAAGAGTAGTAGTACTGTGCTTGTGTCCATGTTGAAGGATAAGAGTGTAGTACTGTGCTTTGTCCATGTATGTATAAGAAAAGTAGTACCACTGTGTTCATGTGTAAAGGATAAGAGTAGGTTAGTACTGTGCTGTGTCATGTTACAGGATAAGAAGTATAGACTGTGCTGTGTTCATGTGTGAAGGATAAGAGTAGTAGTACTGTACTGTGTCTATGTGTAAAGGATAAGAGTAGTAGTACTGTGCTGTGTTCATGTATGAAGGATAAGAGTAGTAGTACTGTGCTGTGATCATGTATGAAGGATAAGAGTAGTAGTACTGTGCTGTGTTCATGTGTAAAATATAAGAGTAGTAGTACTGTGCTGTGTTCATGTGTGAAGGATAAGAGTAGTAGTACTGTGCTTTGTCCATGTATACAGGATAAGAGTAGTAGTACCATGCTGTGTTCATGTGTAAAGGATAAGAGAGTAGTACTCGTCTGTGTCAGTGTGAGTAGGTACTGTCTGTTCATGTGTGAAGGATAAGTAGTAAGTAGTACTGTGCTTTGTCCATGTATACAGGATAGAAAGTAGTTACCATGCTGTGTTCATGTGTAAAGGATAAGAGTAAGTACTGTGCTGTGGTCCATGTATACCAGTAGAGTAGTAGTACTGTGCTGTGTTCATGTGTGAAGGATAAGAGTAGTAGTACTGTGCTGTGTCCATGTATACAGGATAGGAGAAGTAGGACTGTGCTCTACCATGCATACAGGATAAGTGTAGTAACTTCCTGTGTGAACATATGCAGCAGAATAAAAATAACAATACACAGGAATAGTTGGTTGGAGACTTTGGTGGGCCAAGGGCCCTGTGAAACATTGGCGCCCCGGCGGGCCTCCCAAAACGCCCATATTATAATCCACTTCTCACGATTATATACAGGACCCCCCCCCCCCCCCCCCCCCCCCCCCCCCCCCCCCGCTCCCCCCCCCCCCCGCCCCAACCCCCCCGCCACCACCACCCTCCCCCCCCCCCCCCCCCCCGCCCCCCCCCCTCCCCCCACCCCCCACCCCCCGCTCCCCCCCCCCCCCCCCCCCCCCCCCCCCCCCCCCCCCCCACCCCCCCCCCCCCCCCTCCCCCCCCCCCCCCCCCACTCCCCCCCCCCCCCCCCCCCCCCCCCCCCCCCCCCACCCCCCACCCCCCCACCCCCCCCCCCCCCCCCCCCCCCCCCCCGCCCCGCCCCCCCCCCCCCCCCCCCCCCACCCACCCCCCCCCCCCCCCCCCCCCCCCCCCCACCCCCCCCCCCCCCCCCACCCCCCCCCCCCCCCCCAGTCCCCAAGTTCATCACCAACTTGGTTCACAGCTCTTGTTCTTAGTATATTTGTATGTAGTCGGCAGCTCTTATATTAAGATATGTTCTACGTTCCCAGGAAAATTTTTTTGTGACAATTGGATTTTTCCATTTTTTTAATGTATCATGGCCAAGTACTAATAAAGAACTTAAACAGACCCTTACAGCTGATTTACTTGCACCTGGTCATAGAAAATGATCCGAGAAGCTCACCAAGAGGTCCACAGTGGCAGCAGGGCTCAACCTTAACTACGGGATAGTCTTAAGTCACGTGTCCATTAAGCGGAGGACCAACTATATCTAGAATGTCCTTTCTCCTCTTTGTGATTATGGGTCTAGCAGTTATTACTGTGATTGAAGTAATGATAAAGAACGCCTAGCACAACCTTAAGTAAATGAAGTAATGATAAAGAAGCAGAGCACAACTTAATTACTTTAGGATTTGTGGGTGATATGCAGGGTAAGTAATCGGCAGACTTGGTGACGCCCCCTAACAAAGGGACATCATCTCGCCTCTAAATATAATTTATGGGAATTCATTTCCTTGTTTATTTCAGCCATTACTTTGGAGCGGGCGGCAGGCGCTCATGGCGCCTCATCAATAGGCATTATTCAGGAAAGAGCAGGATCATTTTTTAACTTTCCGGAGAACATCCCTGCCTTTTGAGATGTGAGGAAATGAATAATTATCCGTTCCTATTGACTATGAGCAATGGGACATAAGGCCTGAGTGTGTGTCTGTGTGTCAAAATATGAAATGTAATTATTTTGCAGCGTACGGCCGGTCGCCACTATACATCATAGGTTTCTGCGAGAGGCAAATGGCGAGTTATTTGTGTGTCTTCAGGTGCCCTAATGAATATGTCATTGTTGTTTAACAGTGTTAAAGGTTATGGTATAATTGGTTATTATACTGCGGCGTTGTTCATTAAATGTATAGTAAGACGCACCTCTAGGGCGGCCGGTTGACCTCGCGGTCGCTGGTTAAGTGAGCTGAAACAACCCAAAGAGAGGTTAATTTGTTCTGAATGTTGAAACACTTTTCTGCCCATAATTCCTATGACAGAATAACAAGATAACGCATATAAAATCTAACAATAAAAAAGAATTGTGCCATATTGTTTCCATAAAGCCTTCACCTGAACGGCTATTAAAATGACTTGTGAGGCATCCGGTTTTCTACATATGCCCTTCATTCCTGCTGTGGGTAACCTCTACATTTAGATTCCTCTCACATTGTCTCCATTAGGAAGTGGTGTCTGGAGACTTACAATATTCAGCCATATTCAGCCTTCTCTCACCACACAGAGGGTCTACTCACCTCACCTCTAATTGTTACCTATCACTAATAGGCTCCTATAATGGGTGAGGTGACTGGTAATATCTTGGAGACATCCAATGCAAATCGTTTAATTTTGTTATTGGTTTCTTGGTTCTCCAGGTACATATTGACAGCAATGTTTAAAGGATGCTATGCTAAATCCCCCCCATGTGCCAGCTTATGCTAAATCTCCCCCATGCGCCAGCTTATGCTAAATCTCCCCCATGTGCCAGTTTATGCTAAATCTGCCCCATGCTCCAGTTTATGCAAAATCTCCCCATGCGCCAGTTTATGCTAAATCTCCCCCATGCGCCAGTTTATGCTAAATCTCCCCCATGCGCCAGTTTATGATAAATCTCTCCCATGCGCCATCTTATGCTAAATCTGCCCTATGCTCCAGTTTATGCTAAATTTCCCACATGCGCCAGCTCATGCTAAATCTCCCCCATGCGCCAGATACTAAATCTGCCCCATGCGCCAGCTTATGCTAAATTTCCCCCATGTGCCATCTTATGCTAAATTTCCCCCATGTGCCATCATATGCTAAATCTCCCCCTTGTGCCAGTTTATGCTAAATCTGCCCCATGCGCCACTTTATGCTAAATCAACCCAATGCTCCAGCTTATGCTAAATCTCCCCCATGTGCCAGCTTATGCCAAATCTGCCCCATGCGCCAGTTTATGCTAAATCTGCCCCATGCTGCAGTTTATGCTAAATCGCCAACATGCGCCAGTTTATGCTAAATCTCCCCCATGCGCCAGTTTATGCTAAATCTCCCCCATGCAGTCTAACTGGAGACAGATCTGAGCAGTAAACTAAGCAGTTTAGAAGGCAGGAGAGGGATGATAATAGGAGAAAGAGATACTTTTATCAGTTAGGTTTCTTATCTTCATCTGAACCACTCATTAACAACATATTATATTAAAGCAAAAAGTTATTCTTTTATATTAGACAGCATTAGTAAATCTGCCCAACTATGTGAGTGCTATACAAGAAACATTGGTCTTGCTTGCCCTCCTGCCCATTGCCCATTATGGAATATTATAATGGGAAGTTGGATTGTTCTTCTATGTGAAATCATCGCTTCTGTCATTACGGCCATATGCTAAATGGCTGCACTTTAGCTATAAAAATGTTATGTAATTATGGTAAAAGCAGTTAGTACATTACAACAGTTTTATTTTTCTTAATAGGTTTCTTCCGTCTCTGTGGGTAATGTGTGCCCTCAATAACATTATGGGATATTAGCCAAAATCATAGATATAACTCTACAGGTAAAATATATATATATTGTAACAATTCACAAAGTACATTGCTAATTGGGCATAATTGCTTGGCCACTGTTAGGGCTTCGAATTCTATTTTATAATCGTGCCCTCTTTCGAGCCTCCAGTTGCCGTAGCTGCCGTATAGTTTCGGGATTGATTTTTCTAGGTGTTTTGCTTCTCTATGAGGATGATTTCAGTATTTTTTTTTAGCAGGTGTTATAAAGGGGATCATATAGCATGTCTACTTTCATACTTAACAAGGAATTCCCTATATTCTGTATATACTCGAGTATAAGTCGACGCAAGTATGAGCCGAGGCCCCTTAATTTTACCACAAAAACCTGGTAAACCAATATTTGTTTTACTCGAGTATAAGCCGAGTTTGGGTTTTCAGCACATTTTTTTGGCTGAAAAACTAGGCTTATACTTGAGCATATATGATAATTCTATTCTCATCACATATATTACATCTCATTGTTGACCTAACTTTTGTCTGAGGGGTGTCAATACACAGTCTGGCTATGTCAGAACCGACTGAATAACATCAGTCTGTACAGAGACATTCCCCCAACTGGTGACACCCAGTAGTTGATTTATTTTTTAATTTTTTTTAGAAGAAATAGCAGAGGACCGATTTGGTGATTAGTTTTAATATTGGGAAGTTATTATTATTTATTTATTTTTATTGATGTATTTATTTTTTGCCATCTACCAGACAGATCTGACAACACTTTGTAGTCAGACAATCCTTATCATTTTTTAACGTAAGATCCTTTGTCTGCACTAAATTACGTTTGGAGTTGTGTGCACAAGTGTGAACACAGATGTAAGTGTGCGCCCTATATTGTATAACTATAAAGTGTAAAATTGTATCGAGAACTAAACTTGCTGTCTCCAAAAACATATCTTAGGTCTACTGATGGTTTTAGCACTGAAACATTCTTTAAGCATATTTTGGCATCGTCGTCTTCCAAGCAGCCTGAGGTTAAAATAAAGTAAAGTTTCTGAGCAGTGAGGATTTGTAATGAATTAAATCTGTATGATCCAGCAAAGACCTTCCCTTCTCTTATCAGCAGGTAGTTGACTGGAGACACTGAATCTTCCTCCGCTGTTTATTTGGGTTCTGCGCTGCCATTATTCAAACACCATATGGCGATCAGGACAGCTCAGCACAGGAAGAGAGAGCCTTAAGCCAACCATATGTCATGAGCCCTATTTTCGCTCCAAAGGTTTATTTCAGATATCTGAGTTGTCATAGTCCATCCTCTATTCCGCAGACTTTGCCTGATAGAGCTTATATCCGAGACAACTGATTTTTTTTTTAGTCATCAAAGGATAAATCCATAAAGCACAACTTCCACTGAATCATCTCTGATTTACTTTGTATTAAGGATTTGTACATTGTGTTTTTCCTCGTATGTTTAATTTAACCCATTATTATGGCAGCAAAACCTTTTTTATAGAAAAAATTGTCTCTATTGAATGGGCATAAATGTTTATATTTTAGAAGGTAACGGTAAGATACACACAGACAAAAAATATCACACATTTCCTTTTCTATCCAGTAAAGTTCTTCCGCTTAAGGGGAACCCGTCCTCCTCATCGGATTCACAGGCTCCTCCCTCATCCTATGGCTTCTCCTAACTATTTAGCACTGCATGTCATGTGACCAGGGTGGTGTCCTTTACCCACTAACATTTGCAAAATCTTCCTCATGTCTGTATCTGATCACATGAAATCACAGCATTCCTCCTTTAAGGCATTGGGAGGAGTAGAAGTCCTTAGAGGCAAGCTCTTATTTGCACCCTGAGGTGATATTAGGGCTAACATAACAGTTCCTTATGTCCCTAAGCTTGGGGTAGCTTCCCCAGTCCTCTCTGAGGATACAAAACTGAGTATATCTCATGTTATTACAGGTGGTCCCCTGCTTAAGGACACCCGACTTATAGATGACCCCCTGCCCACTGTGACCTGTGGTGAACCTCTCTGGATGTTACTATAATCCCAGGCTGCAATGATCAGCTGTAAGGTGTCTGTAATGAAGATTTATTGATATTCCTTTGGGGCAAAAAAAATTTTTTTCTGGAGCTACAATTATAAAATATACAGTTTCGACGTACATACAAATTCAACTTAAGAACAAACCTATGGACCCTATCTTGTATGTAACCTGGGGACTGTCTGTACCAAGTTGGCAATTTTTTTGTTTGATAGCCAAATTAAAATCGGTAGGCACCCGATCCGAACCAGTTGAACCCATTCAGTCAAATACAGGACATGTCATGTTGTGAAATTACAGGACCAGACATAATATGTGTTTACTATGTACTGCATACAACAATTAAATATATTGTAATACCCTGCAGTTAGAAGAAAATGCATTTTAGTTTAGCTGAAACTAGAACTTATCCTCCTCGGGGGTAACGTTTCCGGTATATAGCCTATTGATTTTTACATGATAATGTGGTAGAAATACCTTTGTTTATGTTCCAATTGATTGCAATGGATAAAATCCTTACGGAATGCCCCAAATCTGACCTTATTAGAAGATAAGGAATCCCATAGAAGTGGGTTTGTGGTAATCTCTTTGTATTATTAGGTCTATGTTAGGAGATATTCACTATGGTGACCTTTAGCCTGCAAACAGTATGTAAAATATGAGGATCTGTGAAACCACTTCACAATTGAACATTTACATCTTGTGTTCTTCATCATGAGGAAAGGATATAGAAAAAGTTAGTAGCAGTTAAGTTTTTAAGTTTTTTTAAGTATCAAGTTTGGATACAGCAATCAAATCACATATTTTCCAATGTGCTTTAAAGAGAACCTTCTGTATTCCACTCATCTAACAGCACCTTCAGATGAAGTATGAAATATTCTTTCTTTTATGTGAAATGTCACCCCTTCACATGTGGTTTTGGGCAGTAACCTACGTGTAAAATCAATCATTGACGGAATGAATTGCTCCAGAATTTGCTGCACAAGTGGTCGGCTCTTTGCTGCACAAGTGGTCGGCTCTTTGCTGCACAAGTGGTCGGCTCTTCTAGGAAATGTTCTATAGGAGAATGTAATAAGAAAAATGAGGAGTGGAAGTTTTTACTTATCTTTTCAGTATTAACATGTTTTGAGTTGCCTCCTTTTTAGTTAGGGCCATGGTAATGTTCATGGTTATGTATGTGGTCCCGTGGTTTTGGACCATAGTACAGTTCTAAGACTATGGGCATCTGTCTTTTTCTCTTGCAGGTTAGACTTGATGGACCTCCATCTTTTTTCAATCCTGCGTAATATGATTTCTGCTGCCTTTATGTCTAGCTTGCAATGTTTTTTTTGTCCTGATGTGTGGATCCCCAGCTGCTTTGACCTAATGTCCTTTTGCAATAAAGTTTCTATGTAATCTTAAACTGTGAGCTTCTACTAGCAAGAAAGAATTAAAGGAAATCGACCATTAGAAAAAACAAAACAAACCTATAAATACTCACCTCCGCTCCTCTTGATGTTGATTCTGGCGCGATACTCCACTAGAAAAGAAACTTATTATTAGAAGGACGGAGTGCGGGGACAGGATGTCCTGTGCTCCAGGCTACTGATTATGCATGCCCCTGCACCTCCCTCTCCTACACTGTGCGCATAGGAGAGGAAGGTGATATCTCCTCCTTCGCCCAGCATTGGGAGAGGGAGGTGCCGGGGCATGCATAATCAGCAGCCCGGAGTGCCGGACATCTTGTCCCTAGGTGATCCCAGTGTCAAGACTAGCAATGGACAGCGCTGGGGTCAAGATGAAGAGCGGATGTAGTATTTATAGTTTTGTTTTATTGTTTCTAATGGTTTATTTCCTTTAAGCGTAGACTTTAGAGTGAAAAGCAGATTAGGAAGAAAGGAAGGAGAATAATACAAGGTACGGAGTAAGTGGAGAAAGCACTTTCCTGTAAGATATATGACAAAGGATCTTAAATTCGCTGTTGATTTGTGAAAAAACTTGTTAAAACGTTACTGACCATTTAAGTCGTTTACAGCACAAAAATGAAGAACTACTCATCTGGATCCAGTTGTAAAGATACTTTTTAGTTGCCGACTCATTTCTGTTTTTTTTTAATAAAGTGAATACAAAGATCAGAACCTTCCTGTCACTGCCGGTTCACTCTTTTTTAATGTACTTTTTGCTTTATTGATGTTACTTCAATGTGACATTTAAATAGCTACTTGCCCTTTATATATGTCAAACCCAGATATGAAACTATGATATATCTATCTCGATGCAGTAAACTGTCTGAAGTCCTCGAACAGGGAAAACAATTGGTTCTTAAACACGTATATGTACTTTATAGATAGGTGCAAGCCCAAGTTCCTTATGTTTTTTTTTTTCTTGTGAATAGAAAGCATCTATTATTAAGAAATGTTTCATGAAGCACAGCAGCTTATTGGATAAAATGTATAAAATTAATTTGTTGTGGGTGTTTTAAATATTGCTGTGATTTATAGTACAGCACTGCTGTGGTAGAGGCACATAAAACAACTTCATTTAGGCCATTTTCATTTGAGAGTATTTAGGTCTTTAGTTTGCATTACGAGGAGTTACAATGAGTCCCTGTGGATCTGAAATACAGGGCTAAGGATTCCTCTGATACTACTATAAGTTGATCTAGTTTTTTCTCAGTAAGATTCTATATCAACATTGTAGAACCTCCTACATCTCCTTACAGAAGTATACATTTAAATACAGAAGACCCCATGAAAAGTTTTTATATCACGCAAACTTGCTCCTTGTATCTAAAACGGTCACTAACTTCTCATCAAACTTTATTCAAACCAGCAGTACAAGTGAATACAAAAACTTTAAAATATATGTCATCAGAGGAGAATACATCCTTCTCCACTTACTTTGGCATTTATCATCTTCTCCTATTGTCCTCCAAATCTCTTTTCTCTCTAAACTCCTTGTTAAATTCCATCTAGCTAGTAAGACAGACAGGAGCTCTATGAGATGTCACATTACAGAGAAGCTCTTCAAAGAAGAAGTGAGTCACAGCAGCTAGGTCACCACCAGAACATGATGAACTCCCCACCCCAGGGTCAGCGCCAGCGCCACCCCAGTTTCCTGTTCCTTAAAATATTCCCTAGTTTATCATCCCAAACAGCCCATTTATGGTTATTTTATATAAAGCCCCTCACCTCCTATGGCTAATTAGATACAGTCCCCTTTACTTCTATGGATTCCTTATTTACAGCCTTCTGTGGGCCCCCAGCAGCTCTGGGCCCCCGGCACTTGCCCAGTTATGCCTAGTGGTGGTGTCAGCTCCTGCCTCTTGATAGCTCTGCAATGACGGCAATGGTGGACAATACTACTTTAAACCAGAACTGATCTGTCGCAGGCTACCTTGCCGTGCCGGCCTACCCCGTCACTGGGAACGCCCCCCCTTCACAGACCTTCAAGCCCTGGAGAATTAAAGAATCAGGAATTGCAATTATTTCAGGGTTTATACGGCAGAAAATTGCCATACTAGCCCTGATTAATGTACCCCACAAACTATAGACCTGTGAGCTGCTAGAAAATTCTGAATACTAGTCACGCATTAACCAGAGACATCGTAACAAACAAAATGTTACTTTCACTGATAAAAAGATTAAAATAACTACAGAAAAGTTCTTTATGCCTTAGAAACACAAGCTGTTATGTAGAACAGGTAGATTTGCATATGAGAATTATGCCAGGTTGAAATGCTTGTAATATCATAAAATGTATAATGTACTTATGATATTCTACATATTAAGGATTAAAGGGGAAGCATATGGGGGTGCAGGATCGGAATGATACTGTACATATGCAAATCACATATATATGGGTTTTTTATGATCGACTTGTTCTTCTCTTAATCAAAGCCAGGGAAACATTTGTGGTGGATTGTACGGCTGATTTGCATTAAAACTTCCTTCCATTGGCTGTTATTTAGCATTGTAAAGCTGTCAGAGGCACAATTGCCTGTGTGTGCACATATATCTGTCTTTCGGTATATTTAGATACAGTTGAAAGGGGGTATTTATGTTTAAGATCCGCAGTAATTGGCCTGAGTCATTTGGTACTTTGGTGCTATAAAATCACTAAGGATTAATTAGGCCTTATGGTTTCCTGGAAGAGAAAAAAAGTGAGATCCAGAAAGCTGACAATGATAGAGAAATTCTCTCCACTTTCATTTATCTTCATAAAAATACAATAAAAATATGTGTTCGAGCCTCTCCCACAGGAGCGAGGAGGGGCGGCGGAGGCGAGCGCAGAACATTAAACCTACCTCACATGATACCGCGGCACCTTTAATTAATCATTTGTGTTCTGTGTGTTCAGCTTCAATTTTTCGGAAAGAAAAAAGGCAGATTTGGCAGCAAAGGAGTAAAAAAAAAAAAAAAACACCCTCAATCCATATTAAATCTTGATATTTAGAAAGAGTTGTTTCCATAGGGAATCTTATAGAAGGTCAGGTGCTGATCTGTTCCATATAGGAAAAAAATATTTTATATTATAGTCATTTAAAGTCGCTGTTTTGCGACTTTAAATTGCACCAAATCAACATAGGTCAGAGAAAAGTCACTTTAAAATGTGCCAAATTCCTTATTAGCACAGACTAGTTTTCACAATACTGAATTCATGATTTGCGATTAGGCACTAATTTGCGTTTAGTTCAGTCTTCCCCTGGCGTAGAATTGGAGAAAAACCACTACCAAATTTATCAAGACATCAAAAGGACAAGTGCAACAAAAATTTTCAAAATGGAATTGAACATAGACAACTAAGTCAAAGACAAATTCCCCCCAATAGGTCTATGTAATCAAAGAACAGTAATATAAGTAAAACAATAATAATAATAATAATGAGGACATAGGATGGATTAGTAAAAAGAGAGCACGCAGTTCTGATTGGCTGCCTAAAGAGATGGGTTTTAAGAGCAGATTTGAAGCTTTGGAGGTTGGGTATTAGTCTGATAGTCCGGGGAAGGGCATTCCAGAGAATTGGTGTAGCTCTGGAGAAGTCCTGGAGACGTGCGTGAGAGGTTTGAATTAAAGTAGAGATTGATCTAATATCACTAGCAGATCGAAGAGCACGGGAAGGGCAATAGACTGAGATGAGAGAAGAGAGATAGGGAGGTGCAGTATTATACAGAGCTTTAAATATTCTGCACATACTGGGGCACATTTTCTAAGGGTCTGAATCGAAGAGATTTCCGAATCTTACCGTTTTGCACTGAATTGCCCCGGGTTTTTTTGACGCACACGATCGGATTGTGTCGCATCGAATCCGACGGATTCGGAAAAATTGGGCTATTTCTTTTTTAAAAAAGTGTCGGTTAACACACACTTACATGCACCAGGAATAGGATGGTGAACTTCGGCGGACATCGGCGCAGCAGCGACACCTGGTGGACATCGGGTGCACAACCTTAGTGAATCGCCGGAAGACCCGAATCCTCGTCAGAGAATGCGCCAGTAGATCGCGACAGGACGGGTAAGTAAATGTTCCCCACTGTGTTGGATCCTGGCAGTATTGAGATCAATGAGCAAATCATAAGTTTTGGTTAATGACCCCCTATTGATTAATAGGCAGCACTCCAAATGGAAATGTGAAGGTTTATTCACCCATCTTCTGTATGTTTCTGATTAACTCCAAAGTGTGTTCCAAATAAACGGGTTTTGCAAAACCTTTTTCACTGAAACGTTGCAATGAAATAAACGATTCCTCCTTGATTTGGAACACACTTTGGGTGCTGCCTCTTCATTGGATTTATTATTGTGACCCAAGCCACAGGATCTATGGCTGTGCACCCACATCAGGCGGTGCTCCTCTGGAGTTTCCTTTATTATGTCTCCATCCATCCATCTATCCATTCATATATCTATCTATCTATCTATTATTACACTATCTATCTATTTATACATCTATCTATCTATCTACTGTATCTATCCATCCATCCACCCATTAAATTCTATTTTACCAATATTTATTCGTTCTTCTATACTCAGTGCATTGTTGTTTTTCGTATTAGATAGGGATGGATTAGGATTAATAATGTAGTACATTTTGTACATTTTTGGTGAACATGCACTGACACGCACTTCACACATTCAAAACGACTGGTCTTATGCCAAAATACTGTAATTCAGACAACTTCCAGCATATTTTCATTTATCTTCTTCTTACATATGCAAAAACAAAAATCCAGCATCTGGAGATCTGAGTACGAAAGTAATTTAGTGGAAAAACGGAGGCATTTCTGACATATACCTTTGCATTAGTGTAATTTGCTGCAATTTTCTAGCATTAGGCAGGCTGTAGCATGTGGTGTCAGCAGGAGCAGGCAGGGAGGGATTGCATGCGGCACAGATTAGAAGGAGGCAGCGCTGTAACCCCTCCTGAATGCTGCTAGCTGCTGTATCTTTCCTTTAAATAATCATCTATTTTTTCCAAAATTGATTTTAGAATGAGTCTTTCAGAAAATCACAGGATCTTAGGAGAACATTTTACTGCAGACATGTTGTATTTGGACCAGATATACATTATCAGCTTTTGTTATATATTTTGATGACATCACTTCCATTTCTACATATTGTCTTCTGACCCCATCATTCTCTCGAATTTTTCCGTTCCAGTGTGAAGTTAATGAATGGTAAAAGGGGCTGCATCACTGAAAGCATTAACTTTTTATTCCCCAGTCTCCTACCTTCATTCAGATTGTGCTGTGCTATTCATTGACAAGGAGAAATTACAGGTTTGATGCTCCAAACTTGTGCAAGAGAGAAAGATCCACCTCCTGGGAGCAGCCATTTGTTATGTATTCTTAATAAATGAAAATATGCAAAAAAAATAAAGGCTACACCAAAGATGAGAAAAGCTCTACACTGTCGAGTAGTTGTGATACATCCCAACCAAATTCCCTAACTACCAAACAGTGATTTCATTTGTACAACACTATCACATTCTTGCCCTTTTTCTGTTTCTACACTGATTCATTGACAATGAGAATTATTTTACCTTCTCTTTTAAAATTAAGGTATTTAAGGGGAAACTAAACTTTTTAAAAAAG
The DNA here is from genome assembly GCA_019512145.1 of Engystomops pustulosus. Lineage (NCBI taxonomy): Eukaryota > Metazoa > Chordata > Amphibia > Anura > Leptodactylidae > Engystomops > Engystomops pustulosus. Next base: position 239,682,445 of record CM033642.1, on the reverse strand, counting down.
TGCTAAATCAATAGTACAGATGATATTAATCAACTTTTAAATATACTTTATTATAGAAATCTGTTCTTGTGCCCTTCTTTTTCATCTGCCTTTCTTCTTTATTTAAGCAACTTGTGTAAATGAGCATATATATATATATATATATATATATATATATATATATATATATATACAGTCCCTGGTTAATCTAATCTCCTCAGGAAGCTGAATCATCAGGGCAAATATCCTCTTGGTATGAAAATAGTTAACCTTTAACTTCCTATCCTTTTCTCTTTGCTTTGTACAAAACTTCGGGTATGCTTCTCACTACAGGAGAAAGAAGGAGCAGAAAGAAAGCAGAGAGAAGCTGTTATCACCTGTGTGAATATATTGAATAAATTGACTGTGTGTTACTAGTTGGGGGTTTGACCCTGCAGGGTCTACCACTATTCAATAAGGAAGAGCTTGTGTTGGAACACACCCATTTGACAATTGAAATTATAATACCAAGTTATCAAGAAATAACAGTTATTCTTAAAGTAAACCTGTCATCAGGAACCTCATATTCACTAAAGAAAGGTTGCAGAAGCTATTATAACTGCATTGCAAAGACGCCTTTCTGAGCATTTGGATTACAATATAACTGTGTGTTTTAACCTACCTGGCTTCCTGACAAAATCCTCTGGTGAAACTTAGGGTATGTTTTGGTTTGGATGTATTTAAAAACAACATGTGACTTGTATGTGCTGCAAGCTGCTCAGCTCTCAGCCCCCACCTTTCTGCTCCTGTACAACTCCTCCCTCCTGCTCCATCACTCACATAGTGGGGGAGGGAGGAGCTGTACAGGAGCTGTTCAGCAGCAGAAAGGTGGGGGCTGAGAGCTGAGGAGTGATTGAGCAGCACAGACAAGTCATGAGTTTTTTTTTTTTAAATGTATCGAAACCAAAATTTACCCAAGGAGTCACCAGAGGACTCTGTCGTGGTGCAAGGTAGGTTAAAACACATAATTATAATGCAAATTCTCAGAAAAAGTAGAAAGGAATCTTTGCACTGCAGGTGTAATGAGCTTTTGCAACCTGTTTTTAGTGAAAATGAGATCCCCTGTGACAGGTTTACCTTTAAATATAATACAGCAGCATGTGTCTGTAAGTTACTAAAAGTTTAAGCAAATATTCTAAAAGTTAAGTGGGAATAAAATGTACTCCATAATCATATGTAAAAAGCCATCTAAAAGAATTACAGGGTGTTTTGACTGTTTGTAGTATCTCTCTAAAATTGACTTTTTCCTGATTTTCTCACTAATGACTGAACAATTGTGTTTTCCGCTGCGCATTTCAAGTAGTTACAAATGGCTATAAACATGAATCAGGGTTAGAGGGAAAGAGACGTCAGCGGAACGAGAGTGCAAACACATTTTTGTTTTGATGTGTTTTTCCATTATCTTGTTGTGTCTTTGGCAAGTCTTCTTTACATGTTGTGCAAACAGTGACAGACATCATTCCCTTTACTCAGTATAGTGATCTGCACATAGAGGCCAGCATATGCTGTGAGATTATCTAATCCTCAAATCTAGAGAGGTTTCCTAGTCTTATGTAAATAAGAACATTTCTGCAACTTTCTTGCTATGTTCACATTGACGATCACCCAATGCCATCAATTTTGGGTGCAGGAATTGCACAGCGAGTGGCAGGATTCCTTCCATCGGGATGACAACTTAATTGAATCTCAACTCCTCTTTAAATGACTAGATACTGATTTGATCGGTGCGCATCACATTTTTATAGTTGCTTAGCAGCAGTGTGAATCTGCATTTTACACTTGAGTCTATGGAGATCTACGTGTCACCCATCACTGGCATCAGTGTATGATGGACTGTACCACACAGTCCATCCAAAAGCGGAGCAAAAACTCCTTTCACAGACAGGTTCCTGTCACACGGTTATATAAAACAGAGCAAATATATCACCCTCCCTGGCTGTATTCTTATGATGTGGAGAATATAGACGGTAGCAAAAATTGTTCTGGTTCTAAGTGGTCATGTGATGCTATGCTGAGGCATCATAGGATTGAGAGCAAACCAGAGAGGAAACGAAAGAAAGAAAAATCAAAATATCAAATAAGAGTCTTTTTTTTAAGCAGAGAGGCTACACTGCAAAAAGTAATTGCAATGTTTTAAAGTACATAGCGGGGCTCTATCACCACCTTGTCTGGTTTCTTGTATTGCTGTTTGAGTCTCAGTTGGGACTTTTTGGTCTCAGTTGAGACTTTTTGGTCTTAGTTGAGACCAAAAATTCCCAACTGCGACCAAAAACAGAAGTACAAGAAATTAGGGAATGTGGTGATAGATCTCCCCATTGTCTAATATATTTCAGGGTGGACTTTAAATGATCCAATTTTTTCAGCAAATTTGAATACAATTTTAATGCAAACCCCTAGTAATATTAAAAATGGATATGTGATCTTGAAATAAATGTTTATGTTTTACAATTTATTAAGGTTTGTTCTCACCTCATTCGATTATGGATAATCGAATGAGGAAGAAAATGCGGACGCACACAGATCTCGTCAGCCTCTTTTTATTTCATATCATGTGATACAGAGGTAAGTAGGATGCGTTTTGACCAGTCCAAAAGTTGATAGAACTGAGAACATGGAGAACTGAGTGGTGAGGAGTGTTCAACGTTTCGGCACGGGCGAAAATATGGCCTTTAAAATAAGGCTTTAATTCTGTCATGCTAGCAAGACAAATGATAACAGTTTATGGAGAGAAGCAGAAGCTGAGAGAGAGATGCCGGGTCTATACCAGATGGCTCAGACTACTGAAAATCACTGGTAGAGCCTACAAAGGGAAAAACTGCTCAAAAAGCAGATGAAAGGTTAGATATACCATAAATGTAGTTATTTTTTTTTATTACAGTATGGAAGAAAAGCCTAAAATAACAACATTTGTACCAGGGTAGATTAACTATGTTGTATGGGCACTAAATATATCGTATATACTTGAGTATAAGCCGACCCAAGTATAAGCCGAGGCCCCTAATTTTACCACAAAAACCTGGTAAAACCTATATTTTTTTTACTCAAGTATAAGCCGAGTTCGGGTTTTCAGCACAATTTTTGTGCTGAAAAACTAGGCTTATACTCGAGTATATATGGTAATATTAATATGTCCTCGAAATAGACATAGTAATGGTTTGGTAAATGACAGATAATCTAGTGGTAGTGTACCCCTTGACACCAGGATTCTTTGATACCAGCTTTTGAGGTGGTCTATCTTCTACTTACCAATTACTTCAGTTGCTTAAGCTAATCCTTTTAATGTTCCTGACTATTTCTTCCTACCGATCGTTCTGTCTTTGTATCCTTTTAGGTAAGAAATGGAACCAAATTATCTGCAAATGTTTTGTAGTAAGTAGTGAAATGTCTACGTGTGTTTGCCCTCTATGAAAAACAGAAGGACAGATCAGAAGGATTGTGTATCTTGGCAAATGTCCTTGACATTGTCTTACAACTACGCAGATATTGTCGGACATTATTACAGTGGCTGCTGCTGAAAAATGGGAATTGTAGTACAATTTGGGTCTCATGTGGTTATGTAAATTATATTATATCCGGGCGATGTTTCCCCATATTTCTTAAATCAGTGCCATTAACACATCCATGCTCGGTGCTAATGAAAAGCTCCTTTCTTATGCTTTGCTTTGGAGTGCGGAAGCCGTATGTCTTGTCTGTATTTATCAAATTTAGCTACATTCGTGTCTCTCATCATATTAAGTTATGGCCTGGATGTTAACCGGTCTCCTTCTAGAATTTCTGAATGCAACATTTTACTCAAAGGGACGATTTCCAGCCTGCGCCGCAGCATATGGGTTAAGGGTGTTTACGGATGGTTTGTTATCCCTCCTGCTGCGTAAGTTAATGATTTCTCCATCTCCCTACCCTCCTAATTTCTAAATATCAATAAAGTTAATTAAATGCCACACAGGGGGTCTTTTGAAGAGACATGCTAAAGGGATTGGCAAAGACTATTACAAAGGTGCTGAGTTACATTGCTGATAAAGCTTGTCACAGGCACAAGGATGTCGAGGAAGAATCTAGAAGGAGCAGACTTCTTTTGTGCAGAAATGGCTAAAAAATTTGGGCATCATAAGTATAATTCAAAATTTAGTTTACAAGGAGTATCGATGTAATGATTTGTACTCAGTATGGGATTGGTGGGAGCCATACAGTGCGTCCCCAATGATTAACGTTTCATGAAAGCCTCAAGCACCGTAACTAGACATTATTTGGGAGGCACTAACATGGTTTCTAGCATGTAGGCCAGTTTCCCTAGCAGAGAAAGCAAAGAAATCTACCATCAAAATTTTGGTTGATAAACCAGTGTCACTCATTGATGTGGGCAAGGTGATTCGGGCAGTATTCTTGTCTATTTTATCTTAGGCCTCCTTAGTCCGAAAAAAAAAATATTCAAATGAGCCAGGAGTGCTTCTGGGGCTTCACAGGCTATCATACACCTCTTCGGCAGCTTCCTGGAGGGAAAAATCCATCCGGAAATCACTGGATAGAGGTAACGAGTGCACAGGCACAAGAGTTTATGGAAGATGAGGAGTGACATTGGCAGCAGGAGGCTGTGCTGAGGTAGAGGTGGACGTGTAATACCGTTGAGGCTGGAACTCAGAGAGGCTCTGGTGATGCTCCCCAAAGCACTTCTGTTTCATTTGTATAATTTTAAAAATAGTTGCTTGGACCAAAGAGACCTTAGACAAGAATTATTATAAAAAACCACTAGAATACGAAAAATAGTTTCTTTCACCTCACCGGTCACTCTTCCCCCTGGACTGAAGGGATGAAGCACAAGACCAGAAGAAAAGGTTTTTGGCAATCCGGAGCAAATGGGAGTTAGAAACTTTGTCTTTATTGGTAATCCATAGTAAAATATAAAAGCACAAATTGACTAAAAAACAAGGAAAAAACTAAATTGGCCTATGCGTTTCAGGCGTGCATCAAGGCCCTTAATCATGGCTAATTGTTCAATTTGTGCTGTTCTATTTTTACAATAGAATACCAATAAAGACAACGTTTTTATCTCCCATTTGGTGTGGAATGCCAAAAATCTTTTCTTATAGTCCAATATAAAAACACTGCCTGCATCACAGTCCTGGGATCAGGGATTAAGTAACACTGGTCTATCACTTTTAGGACTCTGTAAACCTAAAACAGTGGCCTGGAAAGGCAATCACCATAAGGAGAATGACTTACTCCTGACCTATGTCTATTGCCTTTCATCTTGCCAAACCAGTTCCCTATACTATACTGAGGAGATGTAATATCATGGAAACAGTGCTGCCTACTGTCAGGAGTCTATTTCTTGTGGAAAAGACTTAGGGGTTTGGCTATTGTCCAATATCATGTCACTAGGCTTCTTAAGAGTCAGACATAGAAATAGGATGAACTGCCTTATTTTTGGTGACACTGATGCATAGTTTTCCCTAGCATAGCATGTATGGCTGAAAAGAATACATAAAGGAATTTATAACATCCTGACTTACACAGTGGGACACATTTACTTGAAACAGTCCAAACTATGTGTAGTTTGTCTGTCTAGTGTGCAGAGGAAGTCAGAATCAGGAATTGTGGCACCTGTTCTTCATGAATCTGGCACTCCCCGGACTGCTCCGACAGTGTGCACTGACTTTTTGGTGCACCTTTAACATGGGGCGTGCAACACACTTCTGCCGGACTCTGCAAGTTAAATGTGGCGAACGACTGGGCACCGGAATGTCCCTTTGTGTCGCGTGAAGAATAGTGCAGCTGTGACACATATGTGGTGCGGACTCTTCTTAAATACCTCTGCAAGCAGTTTGCACAGTGGTGCTCATATCCGGTAAACAGTACAAAATTGTTGCACACAAGTAAACCACGAAAAGCACAACCAGCGTAGACTTAATGTCCTGTACAATCCCCTCCCCCGTGACACAAGTATGTCACAGCTTTTTGGGTATGTGGAATAAAATGGAATTTTAAAAAAGACCAATGTGTTGAGCTCCATTCTACTGTTTTTCTACTTGCTACAATTTTACACAGTGGAGGGAATTTCAGTAATTTTTTGTTATAGTAGGGTATTATATACTAGATGAGAGAGCTGCAGTTTATATTCGCAGTTATACTTGAATATTCTTATGCTCTTTTACCAATTATCCTGGCCTCCATTACTCAGATACGTAAAACATACATAGTAAGACAAAGGAACAAAACCACATTTCACTACTTCTACAATAATGCGCTGTCCCTGGCACTTGCAGAAACAGCCTGGAATAAGTATATATTTGTGAAGTTATACAAAGGATGAAATTGCTAGCTTGTAGTCATGTAAATTACAAACCTTTCAGTAAATACATTTGTTACAGTGCATATCCTAAAATATATATTTAGCGTTCAAATTTCACACTAGTATTTTACCATTTAGTGTCTTGCATCAAATACTTGTCTTGAATGTTGTGTATTCATTACTTACTTTATACTATTTATATAAATACAGTCGGGAAGTAACTGCTCTCCTTGTAGAGACTTTGCCAATTAAGGCCGCCTTGCAGGCGAGTGGAGTTTTACAGCCATTAATGCTCCACTGGGGGATTCTGGGAACTACGCAAATACATATTGCAGTATTGGATAAGTAAAACATTGCCTCCTAGTTAACTTGTAAGTCAACCCCCTTAACATCGTGCATGACTATCAGGAAGCCTGATGACATGATGTGGGACTAAAGCCAAGCCAGGGAAAAAGAAATAGATCTCAAACAACATTGATGTTGCTAGAAGTTAGAAATTAGTTATATTATGTCATGGAGTTATGTGTGTGTTTAGCAGCTACCTGGTATTCTGATTTGCAGCTTGTTTGTTAGCTTATAACAATACCACATTATTATTGGTTGTACAAAAAATGTCCACCCATACCTTTTCACAAATACAGCCTATAAACTAACTGACATCCTTTTTTAAGCAAAAAATTGTTTCCCTTATATCCCCATAAATAAACTTTATGTTATATTGCCTGGCCTCATAGGGAGCGTGTCTGGCTTGGCCAGCCCCTCCCATCTAGTCCTCCCCATGCCCATGCATTCGGCACTATTTGTCATGTGATTTCATCTAACATCTTGTACGCAGTTACATTTGCAACATCTTTCCATGTGTGTATCTGATCACATGCAATCACAGCAGCCTATATAGACTTGTACTCCTTCCCATCCTCAATGGAGGCATGCTGTGATTTCATGTGATCAGATACATACATGAGGTAGATATTGCAAATGTAACTGGGTAAAGGTCCTTACATGACATCACCCTGGTCACATGACATGTGCCTAACAACATAACAGAACTCTCTTTCAAAGTTCCACTCAGCTGCATGTCCTAGCAGTGAGACCTGTCAATCAGGAACAAGGAGGCAGAGCAATGCAAGTAAATTTATCATGCAGGACTCACTTAGTGTGATTGGACTGACATAAGGTGAGTTGCATATAAGTTTACAAACTCATTTTTGTAACATTGCAGCCATGGAAAGAAACCATTTAGGGACAAGGGCAATGCTTTCTAATTCTCGTTTTTAATGCAGTATTTATTTTGGGTTGGTTTATTTAAATGGCAGGTTCTCTTTCAATATGATTAAGAACTTTAATTTCTTTTCAAAACTATTTTGACATTGAAGCAAAAAAGACTTGTGGTGCAGTTCATAATAAGTGGCCTACCCTAAAAATCTTATTATGTAATGCAGAATTATGTTACTTTGTAAAGCCAATCATCTTAAGACCTACCTATATGTCTAGAGGTCAAGAGGAAAGGTTAGGCTTAGATATCTTTATCTATCTATCTATCTATCTATCTATCTATCTCATATCTATCTCATATCTATCTATCTATCTATCTATCTATCTATCTATCTATCTATCTATCTATCTATCTCCTATCTATCTATCTATCTATCTATCTATCTCATATCTATCTCATATCTATCTCATATCTATCTATCTATCTATCTATCTATCTATCTATCTATAAGATCCTAAAAAGCTTGAGAAAGGTGGTAACACACCAAAAAAATCACCATATTTGGAATAAACTCTACTTCACTTTTAATCTTCTTGGGTCTGGAGTGCTGCTTCATTTTTTGGATTTTGTACTTACATGAGTTCTTACCCCCAACTCTGAGGCTTTTGCAACCCTTCCCCCCTTGGAGGGGCCATTTTGGACATTGTGCTCCTGTGGACATTTTTACTTTGCATCTATCTATCTGCATGAATTATCATGAATCTATTGGCACATATTGTTACTACGTGGTTTCTAGAGCTAGGATATTGCCCCCAATCACATAAATTTACATTAAAAAAAAAAAAAATTCTGTGCCTTTTTGTCAATCAGGAAATACCTTACCTGACTCATTTACTAGTGGATGATTTGTACTTGTAGATGTCTACAGAAATACCTATTTTACATTGCAGATCTAGATTGGATCTGGCAGAATATGCTTCAGTTGGGAATGAAACACCTAGAAATAGATTAAATTTGCAATGTGGATTAACTCCTGAATGTCTGAAGGAACCTTAGTCCTTTTATGGTTCCTTACATGAGTTAACTGCGAGGATAGCCTTTTGCATTGTTACGTGATTCGGTAAAGACAATCTGTCAAGATGTTTTGTCAATTTTGTGAAATATGTTCTATACATAAATTTTAGCGCGCTAGAGATAACCAGCAAGCGGAATGTAAATGAGGACGAGTTCATTCTCTCTTATATTATGCCAAATATCGGCGCTGTTTTCATTAAATAAGCAGGAGTGGCAGCGATTTAGTATGAACCAAATTAGATCAGACTCATCCTTCATTCTATGGACTGTGTTTTATGTACTTTCTACTAAGAGGAGAGCAAAGAAATCTGCTGATATCCTATGATGATAATAATTCCCCGTAAAACCTGGGATGTGCAAGTTCATAAGACAGTTCAGAACATTGGGGGAATCGAACCTCTGCCAATTGGATATTGATCCCCTAGCACCCTTGAAGTGTGGGCATTGCTCACACTGTGATGTCACAGCAGTGGGATAATATCTAGTGATGTCTCCATAATGTATTTAGTAACATAAGTGAAGTCACCCTACAGTAATGTGATACTATATACAAGGCACTGTAGGACCTTATGCACAACAACGGTTGGTCGCCAGGCCGTGGGAAGCATACAGCCAGGTGGAGGAGGGAGGAAGGGTGAGCACTCCTCACCCCTCCATCTCCATAGAAAGTCAAGCGTCATCGGCCGTATTACAGCAAAATATAGGCCCTAAGTATTTCATGAATATATACATCCTAAGTATTTCATGAATATATATACATCCTAAGTATTTCATGATGGCCTCCTGGCTCTGTCAAGGTGCGAGAAGACACCTTTATATGCCATAGACCTCTATTGGGGCTGGCCAATTGTGTTGCCGGATCATTGACTCCCGTATGGTTGTGTGCAAGAGGCATAAAGCATAGTACACACTGTGATGTCACACTATACTGATGAGCACACAGTGATGTCATGCTATGAGTATAATGCAAGCAGTGGGGCACATTTACTTACCGGATTGGGGATTGCGGTCCTGCCGCAATCCCCAATTTGGACGGTCCGGCGAAGATGAAGTCCGGCCCGATTCACCAATATCGTGCGCCAAGATGCTGCATGTGTCACTTCCCCGCAGATGTCCGCCAGAGTTCACCTTCTTCCCAGTGCATGTAAGTGCAATGTCTTGCTACACAAATTAAATGTTAAATCCTGCGCTCAGTCCGAATACTTCGGATCGTCTGACGGCCAGCCCGTCGATTTCTGTTGCATGAAAGTCGACGCCAATGTGCCAAAATCCGATAACATGCGCCACAATGCCCTTTTAAATGCGGCACAAAATGGTAATCGTCAGAATATCCAACGTTTGTGCGGTTCGTGCACCCTTAGCAAATGAGCCCCATTGAGGTCAAAATAGCTATATAATGCATGCTGTGATGTCACACTACATAGTAATGTCACAGTAAACCATAGTGCACAATGAAACGTCATATTGACATGATAATAAACACACAGTGATGCCACACTGTAATAATGAATACACATGTCACAGTTGTAGGATCATGCACAATGTGATGGATACAGTGCAAATATTGAGGACACACAATGCACAATGAAATGTCACATTGACGTGATAATGGACACACAGTCATGTCATGGTCCTAGGAGCATGCACATTGTGATGTCACACTATAGGGACATGGCCCAAATAGAGGTCAGAGTAGTGACATACATTATGATGTTATACTTTATAACAATGCCATAGTAGAGCATAATGGTCACTGTGATGTCATACTGTAGTGAGAGTGAACACACAGATATGTCATGGTCCTGGTATCCTGCACACTGTGATGTCACACTATGGAGAAATGCATAAAATGAGATATTTCATAATACACAGTTTTTGTTGGAACCTGTTACAGTACTTTTATGTTTCAGGTCTCTAAGAAAAGTATTTTGTGGACGTTCATAAGATCAATCCGACAACATTTAATATGAAGTGTCGTGATAAGCAGCGGTTCAGTTCATTACTGTTAGATATCAATCCATCATCACGGCAGAACAAATGACGACGTAGAGCCTGACATTACCAATGGCGGACGTATTCCTAATAATCAAAACAATAGATGAATAATTTAAGAAGCCGTGACCTTTAAATTCTGATGGATGTCAGAAACATGTAAAAATGTCAATGTCATGCTATTCCCATCGGCTTCAGACGTTCTGTTAATTAAATGCAAGGATAAAAACACAATTATAAATGTGATCAATAGTCTTTACATTGACATGATGTGACCTAGCAAGTAAATGAGATACATGGAGCCCAAGTAATGAGTCCCTGGCTCCGGCATTGGGGCTGTGTTGCTTTCATGTATCTGGTTGGCTAAGTTCAGGACAGTTTTTTTTTAGCATTGGTTTTCCTAATGTATAAAGTGTGACTTCTAATGATAATTGTCTAACTAGCGTCTGCCAGTGATGTATCACACAGGATCATCATCAGTTTTACCTTATAAGGGATTTCACATCTGACAGGTTGTGTTCTGCTAAAATACAGCTGCCCGTTAGCCTTAGTGCCCCATGGCAGTATTTTAATGAGTTTTTCCTGGGGGACGTATGGATTTTATATGCTGTGAGTATCTCAGACCTTTCTGAAAGTGAAGTACAGGGAGGCAAAATATCTACTTGTGATTCAGGACCAGAGGTATATGATGCTATGATATCCATTTATGCTTATACACACATATGTTGAGGGAAATTAAAGGGGTTGTCCCATAATCATAACCTAAGGCTTCAGGAACATGTTCTCTGGCCCTGAGCTAGCCGCACAAACAGCGTCTAATTCACAGCCCCTTGCATTGAATCAGGAATATTCATTACGTGGTGCATGCACAGCGTTAGCATGGTGACTGCCCGCGCCACAAAATATAGCCCAGGTCCTATTGCTGGCCATCATTAATGTGCCCACAGTAATTTATTGTGGACATCGGCAGGGTGAGTGTGTTTGTGTGTTCTTAGCAGCTGGACTTTTAAAAATGCATCTATTTTAAAGGCTTATAACTCTGGTGCACTGGTGTATGAGACATCATCACTGAACACAGCACAGACTTTCTTCTCTGCTACTACAATAACTGCTGTAGTACTTAAACAGAAGCCTGCAAGGGCAGTGAATTATAGGGAGGAGGCTTTTCAGGAGTACAGTAATGAGATCTCACACATCAGTGCACCAGAGTGCTCCAGGTCCATCTACAAACCTGGAATATAAATGTTTTTTTTCACAGCCCTGCTGCAACTAGCATTATATACAAAGGTATGATAACACACTGGCCGTGAATTAGGGAGAAAACAATGATATTGTCAGTTGACCTCATTGTGGGAGTAATGAATATATACACCTCCCCAGTAACACATATATATACAGTGCCACCCCCAGTGACACATAGATATTATACACAACCCCCCCTATAATGCATAGATATATACACAGTCTCCCCAGTAATACATAGATATATTCACAGTCCCCGTAACACATAGATACACAGTCTCTCCCAGATTATTCTGATCCTGCAGTTCTGGTGGGGGCCTTCCTTTCTCCAGAGTGCTGGAGAACCCAGGGCACGCTCTCCTTACAATACGGTCCTGAGGTCTACCCAAAAAACATGTGGTGCAGGAAATCGGTGCTCCAAAAGATGGTGTGAATTGAATGGGCTGGTTATAGACACACATTTTATTTTGATCGCTACCTATTTGGATCCTGTAGAAGGTACATATGCCTGACAAAGGCTCTTGTCCAAGGCTAAAACGTGTAGCAATCAAAATAAATTCAAACCATCATTTGAAGCACCAATTTCAGGCACCACATATTTTTTGGGTAGACCTCAGGAATCTACTCAAAGGAGAGCGTGCCCTGGGTTCTCCAGCACTCTGGAGAAAGGAAGGCTGCCATAAATATACAAGACTTTATTCATCAGTATAAGGTGACAATCCATCTGCACCTATTGATGCTCACAATTTACACCTTTTACACTAGGGTCTTGTGATCATCTGTTTTTCCTTTTTTTCTAAAAAAATATTTGGCCTCTCGAATCACTGAGTCACCCAGAATACACATACTCTGTACCAATAAAATATGTCTTTTGTTAAAATTACAATTTGGTAAATTATTTATGCCATTATTTCGTACTTTCAGTGTGATATCATTTACCATCATGACAAGCTCATATCAAATCATTTCTCTAGTACTTTCTATTATGTTGAAATGGAGCAGCTTAAGCCTTTTTCACCAGGAATCGCATATGTCGGCCCCACCACAGGAGGTGATTGCTAGTTATCAGACTTCTGACTGCTGGAGCACATATCTGCAACATGTGCTTACTGCTCTTTAATAATTGATATATAGGCACCCTGTGGGAAGCTATTATGTGTCAGAGATACTTTATAAAAAGGTCACTGCTAGAGAACAGGTGAAACGCATTGCACGTGTAACCAAGACTAGTAGGAGCCCTGCGTAAACGCAAATGTCTTCTTTGCAAATGCTCTGGTGACTTGTGTATGAACCTTTATAATCTGATGGTAAAAGATTGACCACATAAAGCTGGAAGATTGTTGTAGACCTACATCTAGCATTTGGACCCTCTAGGTTTTTTGGGCCCGGTTGTGACCATGTACTCTGCACCCCCCTTAAGTTACGCCCCTGACAGTGACCAAGCAAGCGCTATGTCTCTCCATTAATCTGGGACTAAGAGTAAGCCAAGAACTATACTCAGCTTCTCTTTCGGTGAGCACACACGTGACTTCTGCTATCTTGACTGCTGAGGCTTCCACAGTTCTTACTGCTGAAGGCCCCAGCAATAAAACCTTCAACAAATAGATGCGGTATCTGTGACCATTGGGACCCTTTTTTTTCTAATTGCTAAGATTAACAGCACCAAATGCTCAATTCCTCATCTTGTGACCACTAGGAAACTCATTCTAAAAATGTATTTTGGTACCAGCAGTCAGATTTCCACATCGGAGATTGTTGTACCCATGACCACTTGACATTTTCATCATAAATGCAAGGTGTCTTAGCGCTCAGAATGTCGCTGATCAGGCACTTATGCTTAATTGTGATCTCGTGTCTAATTTGATTCTCATTCTCCTCATTTTTGGAGGTCCCGGCAGTCAGACCTCCACCATTACCACAGTATTGCACCCGGGAGCCTTAAGACTCTTGTTTCCCCATTTGCTGGGGTCCCAGAATTCTCATCTCCCCGAATCAAACACTTATTACAAATCATATGGATAGTTTTAATTTTTGTAAAATTAAAAACATCTAATTTGTTTAGCTCCTTCAAAAGAATTATATGAAGGAAGTAAACCCAAACCAATAGATGTTCAATTTGCTTTCTACGTTTGAAACAAAGCATTTCAGAAATATTAAATGTATTTTGTCAGCAGTGAACAACTAGATTTTTTAAATATTACCATGTATAGTAGAATGTAAACCGACTTTCTCATGTTTGGAGATGGAAGGGGTGTGCAGCATGCCAGCCAGCAGACTGGTAGAGAGGTAGAAAATCAATTGTATGTATATAAAATATGCATTCAGTTGATTACCAAGGTATTGCAGAAAAGACAGATCTGTTCTCTTTTCCTTCGCATACTGTATGATGTCATTAGGTGGCGCCAAAACCGGCTCATACAATGTGCACGGGCAGTGCCCACAGATCTGTCTTTGCCCCTCCTTGCTGTAACAGAAACCAAGGTAGCAGGCTGCTCCTGGACATTTTATTAATAAGGGGAAGCTGCAGGTGGACATTTTATTAATGAGGGGAGGCTGCAGATAAACATTTTATTAATGAGGGGTGGCAGCAGATGGACATTTAATTAATGAGGGGAGGCTGCAGATAGACATTTTATTAATGAGGAGTGGCTGCAGATGGACATTTTATTAATGAGGGGAAGCTGCAGATGAACATTTTATTAATGAGGGGAGGCTGCAGATGGACATTTTATTGATGCGGGGAGGCTGCAGATGGACAGTTTATTGATGAGGGGAGGCTGCAGATGGACAATTCATTAATGAGTTTAGGCTGCTGGACATTTCACTAATGGGAGGAGGCTGCTGTACAATTTATTAGTAAGGGGAGTCTTTTGCCTACTCACACCTCCATTAATGTAGTTTTTATTTTTGAAATTTTATCAGCTGCTGTATTTCCCACCCTACACTTGTACTCAAATCAATTTTGTGGTACAATTAGGTGCCATGACTTATATAAGGGTCATCCTATACTCGAGTATGTACGGTATATGTTTCTTAAGATACTTAAACATTATTTTTAAATGATTTATATATTGGGCCTTTAACGTGAGGAGGCCTAAGGCGACTGTCTCGGTTCCATTGTCCTTGAGCCAGTTTTTATAGCTATGTCCTGAGGGGCAACTAATTATTTCCCAGGTTTTAATAGACTTAGATGAATGTAGCGAGTTGGGACAAAGCTGTGCATTATTAATTAGTGGTGAGATGACTGATGAGCCAGTCACAGCGTTTTAATTTTTATCACAAAACGCGGTGCTCTGTCTGGCTCAAACATAGTTAAAATTTTATTTCTTTATTTCAGATGGTCAGTAAAACATGGAGATACATTATTCCACAGTCCTCCGAATTACTTAATTCACCAGCATGACTTAAAAAGGAACACTAAAGATATAATATGAGAAATGTTTGATTATGATTTTCTTAATGTCTTTTTCAAGTGAATTGAATCTGAGCTATAATAAAAGTGACATGGCCACTACATGCCATTTTCTACAAGCAGTGATGGCAATTGATGGACCCCCATTAATCTGATATTGACCAGACTAAAAAGCCCTTATAAGAGGTATTCCCTTCTGGCTGTGGGGCAGAGTTAAAGGGACACTTGTTCTCAAGATAGGTGAAGGAAGGACCAGTAGCAGATAATATTACAGGCAATTCGGGAAGCAATCCGGGGCCCAAGGCTTCTAGGAGGCCATGGTCACCCTAACAACCCACCTGGTTTGGTACAGCCCAGTAAAGATAGCAAAGAAAGGAATCTACAGCTATGTGCCGGCTTTATAAAAATATATATGCCAGAGCCCTTTCACGACTTTTGAAGGCCCTTCAAAGGCCCTTTAACTGCATAACTGAAAACTGACAGAAGGGACCCTCCATTCACAAGAAACTTGACGCTGGAACCATATGAGGCAGTAAACATTAAAAAAAATTAGAAATGGGGGGCACCTACTATTTTCATACAGCCCTAGGGCCAGGGACTTACATCTTTCAGATCTGTAATAAATACTTCACATCAGAATATTCCGATAATTGATTCACACAGACAAAATATTTTGATATTTCTAAAATCCATAAGTGGCCCCAAAATTAAAAGATTTCCTAGTGAGGGAGGTTTTTTTTGGTAGTATACTACTTTATTATATACATGGAAGACATGTTATCATCCCATATCGGCACATTATACAACAGTGTATTGCTAATTATCCAAGTCTGCTCTCTTCAAGAAGGAAAAGTATCTTATTTGAACCAAACCATAGACTTGTAGACCATCTGTAGACAGCCAATGCAGGGTCCCTATCCCTCTTCAGTACTGATACTGGTTGGGGGAATGAGATGCCCAAAAGAGTTGTCTATTGACAGATGCCATCAATAGATCGATCAATGTGAATCTCTGGTTTGGTTAATACTGTATGTGTTCATTTTCCGGTCTTCTGGAGGAAAGTATGTATATGCATGTAAATACATTACGAGACAATAAGTATAAAACAGATTTCGTTTTCTGACTTCGCTTAGATTTTTCTTCATTTGCCCTCGAAATTGAGTTAGTAATTAATCTAGATGTTTTCTTCATATTTTACCTAAACACAGCAGCTGCTGTAGATCTTAGATGCCCTTTTGTCTAGCGAGAGGTGTCCATCCCCTCATTTTTTGAAAGGTGTGACTATACTACAGTGATGTTGATGAGGAACTCATCCGAGACGCCTCATCAAGTTGGTCAGTAAAGCGAGAGCGGGATGTATCTGAGCTCTAGTAGTTTATCATAGGAGACATCCAGTAATCACCTCTTGTCACTCACCACATGTTCCTCTACCTCTTGTTGTTCCATTATGAGAGGCATTGTCAGAAGAAGGTGTGGGGAGGGATATGCAGATTACGTTTCATGTTCAAAATTATCTCTATAGAAGACTGTATTTCATTCAACGGCGTGTACAATAATCTACATCGTAATATCGACAAGGTCATAGATAAGAAACAAAATACATTAATCTAAACCTTAAATCAAAATGGGTCATGGATGAAATTATGCCCTAATGAAACCACTTAGGGTGACCTTGCATCTTCTTCCTCGAAGCTGTCAATGGCACAGCTGCCTCAGTAATAGGCTTTATCCGTGCACTAAATTCAGCGGCAGCTTCGCCTACAATGTCTGTTACTTATGGGTTCACATGCTTATTTAACTCTTTGGGTATTGAGAAAACCGCAATGTTACTGTAATTATGGCTCTCCAGACTGTTATTACCTTCTTCCTATGGGCCTGTCAGCTCCGGAAATGATTGTCACATTTGTAGGCATTGATTTAATGACACATGGCACAGTCTCTCCATTACCGGAGACTCCAGTGCTGGAGATAGAGATGTGAAATGACCCAGCTCACATTGTCAATAGGATACATGAATAAGAGGGGATGTATCTTGCTGTTGTTAGGGAGAAAGGAAGCGCTTCATACACCTGTAACCACCGATATAGCATGTGACCTGATATTCATGAAAATATATGGACTGAAAACTAGAAATACATTGATGTTTATATCGTACAGTACAATGCTGTCAGTGCAATAGTTTTATTTATATAGTAATAGGTAGATTTATCACAGTTCAGTATAATATTCTCTAGTTGCTAAAGCTATGGACATCGACAAAGAATTTTAAGTGGAGATTCGGTTAAAGATTTTTTTTAGACTCTTGTCGTAAAAATAGGCTAATGTTAAAATTATTAGTAGTTAATTTGGTGGTGGTGGTGGTGGGGTATTTGATAACAAGCAACCACATTAATCAGTTGTTCAGCTGCTCTATAGAAATGAAAGGACTCTTGTTGTAATACAATGAACTACAGGCGGTCCCCTACTTAAGAACACTCGACTTACATACGACCCCTAGTTACAAACGGACCTCTGGATATTGGTAATTTATTGTACTTTAGTCCTAGGCTACAATAATCAGCTATAACAGTTATCAAATGTTTCTGTCATGAAGCTTTAGTGTTAATATTGATTCTTATGACAACCCAACATTTTTAAAATCCAATTGCCACAGAGACCAAAAAAGTTCTGTCTGGGATTACAACGATAAGATATACAGTTCCGACTTACATACAAATTCAACTTAAGAACAAACCTACAGACCCTATCTTGTATGTAACCCGGGAACTGCCTGTACTCATGATCAGGTGTGGAGCTGTTTTTGGAAGAAGGTAACCAAGTATTTTATTTATCCTCCAGAGAATGCCTTAAAAACTATGGTCAGAATAATCCATTGTATATCATCAGTCCAGATATACTGTATGACCAATACAAAATGGAAGGAACTGTGATTTCCAGCTCTGTAGAGTATAACAGGTAACTAGTGGTGGTGCGACTGCACAGACCCCACTGATCACCTACTAACTATGTATTCAATGGAAAAGTCATCAATAAGGAATGAACCCAGAAAAACCTTGATAATCTTGCAGAAATGTTCTGACAAAGTAAATTTACAGTATTTTTTAAACATTCATTATAGTGGGGTTTTTTTGCTAATTGAAACCAGGTGCTGATACATGTTTTTTTAAGAGTTTTGTGATTTTTGAGTACATTGGGTTAATGGGAGCTGCTATTTGGCCTAAACTGCAATGGAGAACATTATTGGCATACTCTGTAACCTGTTGTGAAACCATTATGGAAGAAGGTAGAGCAGATGAGCTGTGACTTCACCTATTGTGAATAGTGTGATCCTGTGTTATCTCTGTATAGGTTTTACCTCTCAGTGTAATTCTGCCTGTGATCACATGACTGCTGGTACGTAATCTCTACAGAAAAAGCCACGGTTAGGCTACATTCACAGATACGTATGTCGGACATATATATATACGGCCGACATATATACAGCTTATATATGTCCCCAATGGCCAGTAATGGGCGCATGGCGACGTTCGGGTGCGTTACGGTGCAGCAAATGTGCGTCACTGCACCGTTCCATAGCGGGGAGAAACTATGGTACGGCGGGGACACATCAGTGTGAATGTAGCCTTAGCCTGTTGTGCAGAACAGTTGTCACTCTGAAAATGGCAAGTTTGACAATAAATAGATAATAGCAAAATACTTTTAAAACTAAAAATGTGTTTGACATATAAACTTTTGACATTTAAACAGGAGGTTATTTTCTGAAAACTTTTGAAGTCCTTGTACATGTGTTTTTTTCATGTGCATAGTCGTTGGTAGTATGATATTCTGTATGAGTCAGTCAGGTTGGGTCGGTCCTGTTTACCTCAGGTTCTACATTTATATCAAGGACAAATGTTAACATAGCAACTAAACCTACGATTTGATGTAAAAGCTGTAGAGGTTCCATTTATAGATGCCTTATGAAGGCCATTCACTTTGTCATTCTGACTGCTGTTTCTTCCAATGGTTTGAGTCTATTTATTACATTACATATAAGTTCAAGGACGTTCTGAATAAAAGGTTGAGAAAGTAACCTACACTTTGTACAATGAATAGTCATGATCAAAGTTGTTTGAAGGTCTATCTCTTAATCAAATTAAAAATTATATTGTGACATGCCTGTGATGGTGCACACCTAGATCATATTGTTTTGTAAATGACCATCTCAAGACCAACCCTCGTAAATATTCCCTCCTCCCATCTGAGTTTACCAGGTCACATGACTGGCAGGGACTGGCAGGGACTGGCAATTAACTGAAGCTTCTCCATGTGCATTTCCTCACTAGTGATGGGCAATTCACTTTTTCGGGAATGACGGGAATCGGTTCACTTCAGTGAGGCGATGGCTTACTTAACCCTGCCCCTAATCGGCTCACCACGCCTCCTTTATCCCAATAAAATCGGGTTAAAAGTGGAGTGGGGTGACTGGCTGGACTGAGGGTCCCCATTATACACTCACCGGCCACTTTATTAGGTACACCTGTCCAACTGCTCGTTAGCACTTAATTTCTAATCAGCCAATAACATGCGGCACTCAGGCATTTAGGGCATATGTAAGCATGGTCAAGACAATCTCCCTGCCAAGTTCAAACGAGCATCTAGATGGTTGGAAAAAAAGTGTTTTCGTAGATGTGCCTTTGACGTTTCATGTTGTTGACCAGAAGGGCTGGTCTTGAGTAATTTCAGAGAAATGCGCTGATCTACCAGGGATCTTCACGCACTGACATCTCTAAGGGGTTACAGAGAATGGGTCGAAAACGAAAAAAAACATCCAGTGAGCGGCAGTTCTGCTGGCGAAATGCGTGTTTGATGCCAGAGGTCGAGCCAGCAAGATGGCCCACGACTGGTTCGAGCTGTATAGAAAGGAAACAGTGCAACTTCCGGATCGCCAACCGTTTTCCAGAACCAAGGTAGGCAGAAGAGCCATCTCTGAACGCACAGAATTCCGAGACTTTGAGGTCAAATTGGTACAGCACGCAGAAGACACACCGGTAGCCACTACTTTCAGCTAAGAAACAGAAACTGCAGAGCTGTACCAATTTGCATCAAGCTCACAAATTGGACCATATAGCGAATTGGAAAAAAACGTTGCTCGGTGTTTGATGCAGTCTCGATTTCATGCTGCAACATTACGGATGTAGGGTCAGAATTGGCTCAACAACAGAAAGCATGATCCATCTGGCCTTGATCAACAGTTCATGGCTGGTGGTGGTGGTTGTAATGTGTGGGGAATATTTCTCTGGCACTCTTTGGGCCCCTTGGACCAATTGGGCATCCGTTGCAATGCACAGGCTGACACTGAGTATGGTTTGCTGGCCAGGTCCACTGCCTTTATGACACTACTACATCTGTATGGCGTACTTTTCCGTCCGGATAATGCTCCATGTCCGATAGTAAAAAGCGAGGAATCATCTCAGAATGGTGGTTCCTTGCGAACATGACATTGAGTTCCTTCCTGTACTCAAATGGCCTCCACAGTCACCAGATACTCAATCCAATAGAGCATCTTGCGGATGTGGTGGAAGCAGGGAGGATTGCACGCATCAATGATGTGGCGCCGACAAATATGCGGCCAAACCTGTGTGATGCCATCATGTCACCATATGGACCAAAACTCTGAGGAATGGCTTGCCAGCACCTTGTGAATCTATGCCACGAAGAATTGAGGCAGTTCTGAAGGCAAAAGGGGGTCCAACCCGTTACTAGCATGGTGTACCTAATAAAGTGGCCGGTGAGTGTATATTGAATAGGGAACCATGCAGAGGGCAGCACAATGGCATAGTGGTTTGCAAATTCAAGTCCCAAGGTCAATATCTGCAAAGAGTTTATATGTTCTCTCCGTGTTTGCGTGAGTTTCCACCAAAACATACTGGTGGGTTGCTTAGATTGTGAGCCTCATTGGGGACCAGGACTGATTTGACAAGCTCTGTGCAGCGCTGCACAATGTGCATTTGCTATATAAATAAAGGAATTATTATTATTACTGTATTTTTTGGACTACAAGGTGCACAAAAAATCCTTTGATTTTCTCAGAAATCAAAGGTGCACCTTGTGGTCCAGTGCGCCTTATATATGAACCGTGCTTGCAGACAACAGCTGCCATGAACTGTGCACAGGTCTGCCACCTGCTGCTCACTCATCCTTATAATCAGGTGCGCCTTATAATCCAGTGTGCCTTATATATGAACCTAGATGTTTTAGCAGGCATTTATTGATGGTGTGCCTTATAATCCGGTGTGCCTTATAGTCCGAAAAATACGGCAAGCCAGACGAGCCTGCTCTTTTAGAGAGTGGAGCCTAATGATCCAGCTCACTAAAAAGAGCCGGACTTCCCATCACTAGTCTTCACACAACTGTGCTTAGCAAATTCAGATAGCTAGGAGCACAGCAGTGTGAGGACATGTCCTTGTAGATGCCACAATACTGGAATATAAAACCATTTTTACTCTCATGCTGCTAACAACATACACGTACGATTAAACAGCTCTGCAGTCTACTGTTTAACACTGACAATGGTTTTACATGGTCACAGCTGCCGACAAATTCGTTTTATAGCCCGAAACAGGCAATCTATAGTTACGCTACTTTTACTTTGATCATCAAATGCTATTTAATTCTTTAAAAAACCAAGTATTTCAATTCTACTTCCTCTTAAAATGTTGTGAAAATTACAGTATGTGACGATCTGCCCAAATATTTACGGCAGCACTGCTGACTGTAGATCTTATTATTACTAGCGGTTCCCATCTAGGGCGATGTGTGGGAAGCCATGCAGGCAGGCTGCTCGCCATTGTCGCTTGCGCGGAAGAACAATAGAGGTGAATTTTCTTTCTTCTTATTTCATTATATGCTAACTCGACACTGGTTATTTACACAGGGTGAGGTGTAATGGAAATGTGCAAGGGGTGGCATAGTGGTGGTAGGACGAGGGGAGACGTACATGAATGACTCCCTCCCCTCTACGTTCTTTCTTGGCTTTCCTCTCTTGTCATTTCCAAAATAATTCTAGTTGTTTACCACATACTGTTCGGAATTTTGACCGCAGGGGAAAATGATATGGCTGAGCAGAGAAACATACAGAAGGAACTCAGTCTGACAGAAGAGCCGGGGTACAGTTATTAGGAATGTCAGTATGGCATAGACATAGCAGGGAGGAAGGAGGGGGCGTTATGGAGGAGGCGGAGTCGGTTTATCTGTATTAGGCGATTCGAGAAAGCAGACAGATCCTCGCTGACAGCCCCAGTCACTGACACAGCTCCAAACAGTAGTTATTATCTATGCTCTGTATATAATGTGGATATAAATATATAGTATATCTGTATACCATCCCTGTGTCCCCTGCACGCAGTATGATGACGGAATATGACCGCTGTTAGATCGAATTGGAGACAATGCACTTCACTTTGCAGAACATTCAGTCTCAGTGTGTTATTATGGTTTCCAGTAGATTCAATGTTCTGTGCCTGCAAATGAACAAAACAGGTAAAAAATAGAAAGAAACAAAAGCAAAATGAATCATCAGAAAACTTGAACTAAAAATGGCCCTCAATATCGTTTACACATAGAGAAAAAATTAACTTGACACTTAACATACTTGACATAGACCATTGAATGAAGTTAAATTTAATGGCTATAGTTAAGTCAGCTGCATTTTTATACATGCTGACCGGTCATGGTCCCTATAGTTCACAGCATTATATATTCATAGGGCAGGTTCTCTCTGGTGAATGGCCAGTTGAATGTTGGGAGCCCTGAAGGCAGAAGCTGTAGGAGACCCTGGAGAGAAGACTGAAGCAGTTTTCACCACTTCCGTCTTCTCTGTTATCTTATGCATAGATCTGTGTATAGAATAAATTCTTGCCTATGATGGAAAGGAAAATGAGGGGGGGGGGGTTGTTAAAAAAATAAAATCTTGGAGCCCAAAATTACCCTTGGTCTGAAACAGATGATAAATATAATATATAATACATTTATAAATATATATATTGAAAAATGTATTTATCAGATCTTTTTTTACAGATACCCACAGTTGAGGCATACCCTAGAGGCCCAATCCCCCTCAACAAGACAGCCCATTTCCTCATATCCGTTAATAGGAATCTAGACCCAGGGACCTAGAGGCCTGATATCAGCTCTATACACCCACCTTACTGCAAAGAAGCTTGCTAATTCCCCACTCCCAATCAGAGCCCGATGGAAAGATCACATATATGCTCGTCCCATATCAGAGTATCTTCATTGGTCAATAATAGGTTGATACAACTGTATTACACTCACCAAGCCTATTTAACTCCCACTTAGCTATACAGAAGGGTCGTGAACCAACTACTGCATGCCCGTTGTGCGATGAATTAGGCGCTGACTTCTGGCATATGAGCTGGAGCTGCCCTCCTATACAAGCATTTTGAAAAAGGGTGGTAACGTTTTAACTTCCTTACTACCTAACCCAGTACTACTCTCCCTGGAGACAGAGTTGGCACCAGCACCAGGCCTACCCAGGCAAGTGCAGGGGCCCAGAGCTGCTGGGGGGCCACATAAGGCTCTAAAAAAGGAATTCATAGGGTTAAAGGGTGCTGTATCTAATGAATACATAAAGGGGCTGTATGTAAAATAACCATGAGAGGCTGTTTGGTATGATAAATTAGGCAATATTTTAGAAAATATGAGACTATTTTAGTTTCTGAATTTTTGATGCCACTATTTGAGTTTACTGCAGAGGCTCTGTCGACCAGGGGCCTACTGAAACCTGGAGCTGACCCTGCCCAGAGGTATGCCTCTTGGGCCTGATTTCTGAAGACGATTGGCCCCTTTATCTCAATGTATTCCTACAGGAAACATAATTTATGGCCCGGAATTGTAGTCGATGGTACGCACCTAACACACCTACTATAAGCATGTCAGAAGCTCCAGATTAACCAAATTCTCTCATATGAAAATAATATATACAAACATAGGAAACATCCTGAGAAATTCAACCTATTATAGGGGATGTGGTGTGACTCAGCGGATACTAATTACTCTGTCCCTAGGTTCAGACTTAAGGACTGTTCCTTTAACCCACCTTACCACTATAGCCTATCTTATCACATCTGCTTCATCGCGGATACTCCTCCTGAAACACGAGAACCTACCCTGACCACATTACCTTCTGTATAGATTAGTTACTTAAATGTTTGTTCCATGACTATTGTCTATGCATGGTGTGTGTAGGGGGGAGGGGGTTTACTTACGAGACTTGCTACTGCATCTTAAAATATAATTACTTCTTTGTATTAACTCTCAGTAATATAATTGTAATTAACTCTTCATCAAGAATGACACGATTGTTTTTACTATAATGTGCTTTATTGCTCACTCACTGTGTATTTCAATAGGCAAGTTAAAGATATATATATATATATATATATATATATATATATATATATATATATATTAATAATACATTTTTTACACAAGTAACATGTTGCAAACTATTATTACTAATAGTATAATCAGTAGGTTAAAGGGGTTGGCGACTGTGTTTTGTAAGGTGTGTGTAAGTGTAGGGGTGCAGGATATTAGGTTATTTACCAAAATAAATCTATTAAAATTTCTGTATCACTTTCTTAATATGTAAAGTGAAGCCTCCTATCTTTTACCTCATCAGCCGGACACTCCTGACCATAAAATGGCCACAGATGGAGAGTCATGTGATCTCTATCTATTCATCATCAATCGCCCTGCCAGGAAATTGATCTAATATTCATGAATATTATCATAAGGTCCTGGCAGGATGATTGCTCATGGACATATCAAGAAAGTAGAACTATTAATAGATGTATATTGGTAAATTACCTAATATCCTGCCCCTCACAGTTACACGCATTACAAATTCATGAGGAGAAATGGCCAACCCCTTTAATTCTGTAAAAAAAACCAGCAAAATGCAAGTCATGTCACCATAACAAATATGTATTTTAACCAATGTCTCAATGTCTGTGTGTTGCCCCTGCAGTCAGAAGTATTCCCTATCATTGTACCATAATGTACCATATTTTTCGGACTATAAGGCGCACCGGATTATAAGGCGCACCATCAATAAATGCCTGCTAAAGCGTCTAGGTTCAGATATAAGGCGCACCGGATTATAAGGTACACCTGATTATAAGGATGAATGAGCAGCAGGTGGCAGACATGTGCACAGTTCAAGTCAGCTGTTGTCTGTAAGTACGGTTCATAAATAAGGCGCACTGGACTATAAGGCGCACCTTTGATTTCTGAGAAAATCAAAGGATTTTTTGTGCGCCTTATAGTCCGAAAAATAAGGCAATATACTGACAGGGAGTGGAGCTGAGAAACCTGTTGCAGTGAATTGCCACCAGGAAAAGATGACAGATGGCCGGCTAGTAGTAAGGGAGAAAACAAAGTCAAGATAGTAGTGAGCTACACAGTAGCCCATAAGACTAGTATTTTATTCTAAAGTCAATGCAGATTGTACTCCCTGATAAAGCAGAGGTATCTACACTCACATCCCAAACACCAGGCTTAGAGTAAGCCGTAGGCTGTATGCTTGATTATACAGGTCCACTGGATAACCATCGGCAGGTAGCATGTAGGGATAAATCATCAGCTATATGCTGCCCTATATAGTTCCAGAATTAGTGCATATACTATTATGCAGATCAGTATCCCCTCGAGATGAGCTTTGTTGTTACATTGACTTTACTTGCAGTAAATGAAATAAATTGAGGAAGAATAACCTAGAAATATGGGGAAAAACTGTACAAAAGTTTAAGATCTTGTATCTTCTGATAATAATCTGATAAAAAATGAATTGGCTTCACAGAAATTTACATGGTTCATCAAAGAGAAGCCAAAAGGGAATGTTTTTGATAAAACATAGTGGGGCTCATTTACTAAGGGTCGCGCTGCTCACTTTTGTCAGACTGTTCGTCTTTTTCAGAGATTACACGGCTTGCACAGGTATTTAACAAGTGTCTGTGCTGGGATTGTGTCGTACGCGATAGTTTTTTAGCGCAGCTGTGCTAGCCATGTGACAAAAATTGGGGGAGATGATCCGACTGATTCGGACTGAGCTCGGAATTTAACTTTCAAATTGTGTTGCAAGCCCAAGCACTTACATGCACCACTTAAAAGAAGGTGAACTCTGTCGGACCTGAGCGCGGAAACGACACATGCAGGATATTGGGCGCACAATATTAGTGAATCGCGGCATTATCATCGGACAATGCACTTTCAGTGAACTACAGCGGACGGGTAAGTAAAAAAAAATAAATTTGGACATACAATAAGCCATGTGTCGGATGGTAGAATCCTAGACTAGGGACTAGATTTATCGTCCAACATTTTTCATAAATCTGATGCATTTAAAGGCTTTCTAGATGTTAGCTGGTCATACTGTACACATGTCAACCAGGCCCTCTGATTTTGTTGGAACTACATGCTAATGAATATGGAGGGGCCAACTGACCCTCTCTCGACAACGAATGTTCTGTAAGATTAATATTGGTCACCTGGATTTCCTAGTCTCAATCTATTTATTCTCTAGTGGCAAGTGCTTTGTCTCCGATTCAGTACATACTGTAGCCCTTGTGTGCACTTGTGTGGTTAAAAAGACCCACATATCTGTGAGCCAAGCAAGAATCTGAAGTATATGGTCAGTTTACAGCATACTTAACCATTCAACAAATTTTGCTGAAAGCATTGTGGAGTAATACTGTTTTTTTATTTATTATGTGACTTGTAGTATTAATTTTTTAGGTTATATCTCTCTGTCGTCTGTATCTTTAGTTTTGCAGTTCACATTTAGATGACAAATGAGAATCTAGAGAGAAAAGCAGAATAGAAAGAAAGAAAGTATCTTCTCTGTGCTGGTGCATGGAGATATAGCTGCTGTGACTCACTGCTCCTCCTCTCCATGGAGCTTTCATGTAGTCTGACACCTTAGTGAGCTTGTGTTAGTATCACTAGCAAGATGAAATTCAGCAGAGCTTTCATAGTGAAAAGCAGGATAGTTAGGATGAAAGTGAGGATGATAAATGCCAATGTAAGTGGGCAATGAAGAACTGTACTCAGTTTTTTGTACACTAGGTACAAAGAGTATTGAGACCCCTTTACACGTTTCACTCTTTGTTTCATTGCAGAAAATTGGAAAGATTAAAAAAGTTTTTTTTGCTCATTAATATACACTCTGCCCCCCATCTTGAAGAAAAAAACTGAAATGTAGATATTTTTGCTAATTTATTAAACAAGAAAAACTTAAATATCACATGGTCATAAGTATTCAGCCTCTTTGCTCAGTATTGAGTAGAAGCAGCTTTTGAGCTTGTAGAGACATGAGTATCCTCTGCCATTCTTCCTTGCAGATCCTCTCCAGTTGCCTCAGGTTGGGAGGTGAATGTTGGTGTACAACATTTTCAAGTATGAAAATCATGCAGCCACTACCATACATCACTGTTGGGATAGTATTTGCAGGTGATGAGCAGGTGATGAGCAGTGCCTGATTTTCTACACACATACTGCTTCGAATTAACACCAAAAACGTCAATCTTCATCTCATCAGTCCAGACATCTTATTTCTCATAGTAGCTATTTCCCTACTGCATCTCTGGAGCTCAGCCACAGTGATCTTGGGGTTCTTCTCTACTTCTCTCACCAAGGCTTTTCTCCCACAATTGCTTAGTTTGGCTGGACGGTGAGGTCGAGGAAGAGTTGTGGTCATCCCAAACTTCTTTCATTTAAGGATTATAGAGACTACTGTGCTCTTAGGAATCTTGAGTGCTGCAGAAATTCTTCTGTAACCTTGCCCAGATCTGTGCCTTGCCATAATTCTGTCTCTGAGCTCTTTGGGTAGTTCTTTAGACCTCATGATTCTCATGAGTGTTCTGACATGTACTGTGAGCTGTGAGGTCTTATATAGACAGGTGTGTGTCTTTCCTAATGAAGTAAAATCAGTTTCATTAAACACAGCTGGACTCCAATGAAGGATTAGAACCATCTCAAGGAGGATCAGAAGGAAATGGACAGCATGTGAGTTAAATATGAGTGTCACAGCAAAGGGTCTGAATACTTATCACCATGTGATATTTCAGTTTTTTCTTGTTTAATACATTAGCAAAAATATCTACATTTCTGTAAATATGGGAAACAGAGTGTACAGAGCAAAAAAAAAAATAACTTTTTGATCTTAGCATTTGGCTGTAATGAAATAAAGAGTTAAAAATGTAAAAGGATATGAATACATTCTGTACCCACTGTATCCACGTGTACTTTTCATATATGTAATTTAGATTGAAAAGATAGTGACTATGTCTATATCTAAGTCAAACCGTAGGCCTCTATGATGTTTGACCATGTGTTGTGTAGCGCTGGAGTAAATTAACTAATAAAAAAAGACACTTTTAGACAATTGGCTCCAGGTAAAACTTGTAGATTTCCTATATCTTAGGAAGTTTAGATGTCACAGGAGAATACGTTTCCAACCCCATTCATGTTTGATTGCGGTTACATCGACAGGGTTTCATCTAGTGATTGAGATGATGTGAGATCTAATGGTAATTAGCCCGGGCTAGCGGCCGAACAGTATAATGAAAACCCCCCATGATTCCATCTTTAATTAATTATCACGAAGTTCTGTATCGTTTTCACTATGTTTTAACGTAGAAGAAGGTCAGAGAATCCCCAGGGGTTCTTTAGCCCTGCAACTCATATGAATCATTTCTCATCCTTTTCTGATTTGTAATAAGAATTTATGTATAATTCCCAGTTATTGTATAAATACTGGACTGTTATTGGTTGTAATGGTCATACTCATTGCATATAACATCTTCTATACAGGATCTTATGTCTTGGTAATGCCGGGATTAGAGTAGAAGACAGTAACATTCTTAGCTGGGAGGAATATAACCCAGATGCACCTCTCCTGGGATGCTGCTGTTTCCCAGCTCGGCTTTCTGCTCGGTGTAACATCAATCCCTGTGCTAATTTAAAATGATCCACCTTTCATAAAAATAACAATCCCAGGCTTGACATGCTTTTGCAAAATGAACCGTCTAACTCTTCCGATTTTCTTCCCTGCCTTAGAAATATTAGTTGTTCCCCATTGAGATGAACAAAGTTAATGTATACACATTATGATACCTCAAACATTCAGGTAGAGCTGCTTAACCTTTGTATTTTCCATCTGGTCATATGGATTTTTCTCCAGCAGCCACCACACCACAGGGTTTTCATACTGCGAGAGTGATGTTTAGATGCCACCTTCTTGCTTTTGCATGACTTCTCCGTGACAGCTTTACGTGTCTGCTAAGCCCCATGTCACATAGATAAGAACTAATGAGGTAGAGCAAGGAGCAAAGCTTCCCCTATAAAACATAGACATTGCAGAATCGGCTTGCATTATTGGTGGTTAGGAGGGACACAGAAGAATTGTAAAATGAATAATTTTTCATAAAGAATAGAATCTTTATGGCCAAGTAGAACAACCGGTCAATAGAGATTTTATTATTAATGTTCAGTGTCCAATAAAGAGGACTTGACACTTCTCTCGACGAGTCTGTTTTGCCAATACCCATGAAATATCAATTCTGGAAAATATCTTCGTACAACCACAAATTCTGAGTTTTTCCTAGAATTCCTAGTAAAAACACATACATAATTTAAAGGGAACTTGTCAGCAGGAATTCACCCAACACGCCACTAGCAGAATGTTTTGAAGATTAAGTCTCTTTAATTGCCCAGTGTTGTGTCATCATCCAAAAAATGATCAAGGTGAGATGTAAATTGTTGTTGTAATGGTTGTATAAAGTCATGGAGGTGGAGACTTTAGTACTAAAGTCAAGATCTCCCCACCTCAGAAAGCCCCATCTGTTGTGGATTGACATCTAACACTCGACTTCAGAGTAGTCGTAGTGATATCTCTGGATGCTGGAGTTTCAATTTGATAGGAGCACCATGAGGATAGGAGAGCTTGACTTCCGTGCTAACCTTGACTTTACTCAACCAGTTTACATCTCACTTCAAAGGTATGAAAGTATGAAAATAATCTTGGATGTGTCAACCTGTTTGACATAGTAGC
Source organism: Engystomops pustulosus (assembly GCA_019512145.1). NCBI lineage: Eukaryota > Metazoa > Chordata > Amphibia > Anura > Leptodactylidae > Engystomops > Engystomops pustulosus. The sequence goes on along the minus strand of CM033642.1, from coordinate 239,652,087 downwards.
CGTGGTTGATTGGTTGAGTTTCTGCTGACAGGTTATTATATGTTATAATTTACCTTGTTAAAGGTGTATAAAGTTTTCAATTTATACATAATTTTGTAGTAGGATCAAAAAGGAGTTGACAAAGCTGAAAGGAATGAGCTAGTCATCAAAGATTCAATTAGTAGAAGCTTCTTTGAATTTTTCAGTTTCCAAATCTGTAGAGTCTGAACCAAAGTTGTCCAATCCAATTGTCCCATAAATTGGAATATATCCTCCACCAGTTCACTAGAACTTTTCATGAAAAGATCCTATCTCATCTTGTGAAATGTTCCAGTTTTGCGCTGAATCTACAAATAGATTTTCTCATCTCTAGGTACAACATAAGTTGCATGAAAAGTTAGCATTTTTTTAAAATGCTATTTATTTATTGCTTCCACTTAGGTATGGATGGAAATTTGACATATCCATTTTAAAGAGGTATTCTACTTTAGAGAAAACATATCAAAATACCTTATAGGTCATTATTTGGTGTTAGGAGAGGGAACGGACAGTGTATTAACATTTTCTGTCTCTGGAGGACCCTGAATATTCATGGCCCAGCAAGATAACTTAAAAGTTGCTGCTACAATCACAAGTGATCGCTGCGAGTCCCATCAGCGAGACATCCTGTTATTTTCTTTACATTTTTTCTCACAAAAGAGATCATTAAACACAGATGTCCCTTAAAAATAGGAACATGTAGTTGTTTCAATGAGAAGATTAAGTAAGAATTCACAAAACAGAATGGGTTTTTCCTTCCATTCATTTCCATGTTGAATGTATGTTGTTCTCAATAAACTGTTCAGTATGCAGATAAATGTACCATCACATTAAATGGAAAAGTGAATTGCTTGAAAGGTCGATTACAGACTACCCACAATGCTCAATTGCTAGTATCTGTTGTTTGCGTATACATTTCATCTTCATCTCTGCTCAACCCTGAGGTTGGACTTGGTGGACCTTATAGTCTATGACTATGACAATAGCATGATGCCTGAAATTCAAGGGTGTTGATGCAGCAGTCATTGAAGGTTGGGAGCAATATAATAACTTTTCTCTTTTGCACTTTTATTAAACTCCAATTTAACAGTAAAAAGTCCCAGAAATCCCTACTAAGGAAAACCAAATAATCAATATCAACAGGGCTGTCCAACTGATCTGTATTTGGATTTTTAGTGGAAAGATCAGATTTTTTTACATACCCTACATCTCCTTAACTCATTTAGAATGCAGAAAAAAGCATGTCTATGAGGGGATCCAGTGGAATAGCCACTGGTGCTGGTACGACCCAGTATGACTTTCCACATTTGTGTCTTGGGATTGGCACTTTAACATGTCCTCTTTAGCTATCATCAAGCCACAACTTTTAGGAAGTGCAGCCTCCTACTCTTCAATGAATTGCTGAGCTCTCAATTTAGTCCATTTGAGTTGAATCATCCCATTAATTACTCTAACCCTTTGAATATTGAATTGTTTTCAAAGACCAGTATCAAGGACTTCAATGGGATTCATTAGCAAACCATAAACTGTGGGTCTATGCAGTTTCTATTTCACAGAGATGTATCTACCATCCATTTTTCTTGTCTTGTCTTTGAGTTCTTTGAAAATGAATCAATGACTACATTGGCTAAATTATTTATGGTAACAGAAAAATCTGCCTTATTAATTATATACAATCCAAGAACTTTGCAGAACTCCCAAGTAGCACAGAAGAAAGAAATGCCCCAGTGTGTGGGCAGAGACGTCGATACAATTTACATGGGTGAATGAAATCACTTGTATTTATGTGATTTGGACATGCCAAAAAGTTTCTGGACAGTTTATGATTAATTCCTTTATTTATATATCTGGATCCTTTGGCATACACTGCTTTTCTTTTGTGATTTATTGCAAATTGCTTGCAAATCTGTTTATAAAGTGCCTGCGCCAATTTTGAGTCGCGGCTACACTATGTATAAAGAGCAAGAACTATTTAAAAATGCTAAAAAAATATAGGTAAATATAGGATCATTTTATGTCACAAGTACATAATGAAAAGGAGGTTCTAAAATTACAGATAGATACAGATGAATCTACAGATCTATAGATTCAGATAAATAGGTAGAAGGAGCAGCACTGTGGATAACCGGATTAAATCCAATGTGGGCGCAGGCTTCAAGGAACTGACTCAGGATCCCATATGTATACAAACTCCAAGGAAGGAAGCAGCACTCCAAGATAAATAGTGAATATTTATTCCACCAGTGCTTAGCACTTACCACTGGTGGAATAAATATTAACTATTTATCTTGGAGTGCTGCTTCCTTCCTTGGAGTTTGGATCTATAGATTCAGATGAATCTACAGTTACATTGAAGTTACAGATGACTTCTTTTTTTTTAAATCAGGTAATTTTTATTAATCACCAACTTCATTTTCCATTTTCATAACAGAAAATTACAAACATAACGTGAACATTGCAGAACACAATTTACATACAATACAAACAACAATAACCCTCCCACCCCTCCCCCTTCTCTCCCTCCCAGGCAAGAGAAGCAGTGCAGCGGAGTACATTTTATCAGAGTTCCTATACCAGGAATTTTATGCGATCCCAGTACCAACTTATAGGGCTCACACTGAGCTGTCCTGCAGATCGGCATGTACCCATAAGGGCACCGGAAGTGTTAATAGGACCCTAGTACATGTAAGATTCGTTTTTCCCTCCAGAGGTCTAGATATGTATCATGTCATCTCTGAGCAAAGCTCCAGATGGCAAACCTGGAGTAGAAATACAATTACCCCAAACAGCGTCAAACTTCTTAAGTACCCCTCTTTTTTTATATACCGCTCTTTCCAGTCGAATATAGTTATTCACTCTCGTACAGAATTCTGTAATGGTAGGGACAGTGGGTTGAATCCAGTGTGATGCAATAAGTTTGCGGGCTTGGTATAGTAGTCTTGCAACAGTTAGTGTCAATGCATTGCCTTCACATGAATCCTCAAGCCACCCTAGGATGCACGTCACAGATGACTTCTTTAAAGCAGACACAGCATTCTTTATTTTTAAGTGATAGATTCCCTTTAAGACTACTTGAAAGCAGTCACCTAATTTACTTGCAGTAAATTATTCAAACATTTCTAATTATGCGCCTGCAGCAGTACGTTAGCTACAGCCCTGTGATTGATCAGCAGTAGAGATGAGCGAGTATACTCGTCCGAGCTTGATGCTCGTTCGAGTATTAAGGTACTCGAAACGGCTCGTTGCTCGGACGAGTATTTCCCCTGCTCGAGATCGAGCATTTAATTAAACAAACACAGTGAAGAACAATGAAGAATAGAATAAAAACAGTGAACACAGGATCATTTAAGTGAAAAACACAGTGAAGAACACAGTGAAGAATAGATTACAGATGTTCGGCACATCTGCTTACTTGTCGGAAGATACACGCGGAACGGCGAGACATCGGGCGCAGCAGAGACACATCGGGCGCAGCAGAGACACATCGGGCGCAGCAGGGAGACATCGGGCGCAGCAGGAAGACATCGCACGCAGCAGGGAGACATCGCGCGCAGCAGGGAGACATCGCGCGCAGCAGGGAGACATCGCGCGCAGCAGGGAGACATCGCGCGCAACAGGGAGACATCGCGCGCAGCAGGGAGACATCGCGCGCAGCAGGAAGACATCGGGCACCAGGGAGACATCGGGCACCAGGGAGACATCGGGCACCAGGGAGACATCGGGGAGACTTCAGTGGAAGAAGAGAAGCGGATCCCGGGACAGCGTATCTCCTCTCCCGACAAGTAAGCAGATGTGCTGAACATCTGTAATCTATTCTTCACTGTGTTTTCCACTTAAATGATCCTATGTTCACTGTTTTTATTCTATTCTTCACTGTTCTTCACATCTGCTAACTTGTCGGGAGATAATATACGCGCGGAACAGTGAAGAATAGATTGCAGATGTTTGCATACATCTGCTAACTTATCAGAAGACATTCTTTTTCAATTAAATAACACATTTTATTCCCGAACCATGGTCCCTTTGAAAAATGCTCGAGTCTCCCATTGACTTCAATGGGGCTCGTTATTCGAGTCGAGCACTCGAGCATCTGGAAAAGTTCGTCTCGAATAACGAGCACCCGAGCATTTTAGTGCTCGCTCATCTCTAATCAGCAGCAGCAAGTCTAAAAGTATTGGCAAAGTGCGTCAGGCATACAACTTGTGATCCGAAATCCCAGCTGCTCATCGAACAACATTCATAGCACTGATCAGCTTATGCAGTGCCAAGGGTTGGTAAACCTTAGTTGTCACATCTATGGACCAAACCCATTGCAGAGCAGAACACTCATTTGATTTATTAAAGGGTATGTCCACTTTGGGGAAATAACTGATGTTAATTGCATACAATTTTCCAATACACTTTCTGTATCAATTCCTCAGTGTTTTCTAGGACTCTGAAAATTCACGACTCTTAAAGGAAACCCAGCACCTAAAAACATAAAAAAAAAAATAAATAAAACTCACTATTCACCTCGATACCGACGCTGTCCATGCTGGGTGAGGGAGGTGATGTCATGCAAGAGACATGCACACTGCACACTTCTATCCTGTCACAAAAAAATTGGGCTACGAGCATACTTTCAAACTGGCAAAATATCATACAGTATCTCAATAAACTACTCACTATTTGGTTTTCCATTCTCAATATTCAAAATTTTACCTATCCTCAGGATAGGCCATCAATCTCTGATCAGTTAAGGAGCCGACAATTTTCAGCTGTTTTGGAGCATCATAAACAGAGAAGCCATTGACTTTATATATTGGGCAAAAGTTGTAACTAAAGGCTTGAATTCCTTCCAAGTGAATTGGAGGTCAGCATGGTGCCGATACACAATGCACTTGCGTACACCCACTTTAGGTTTGTTCCTATATATGTATTAGTACCAACTGATGGAATTTGCTAAATAGGCTTGAAGCTTTTTATAAGTGTTTTTTATGCCCTGATTTTCCCTAATCACCTCGGTAGCCATTGTTCTCCAGAATCCAAATGTTCTGTCCAGTACAGGTCACATTGTTAGTGCACCTGTTTTGCTTTGTGTACATTTACATGATCAGTAGATCCTGCTACGTGTTCTTTCTAATCATCTGTAACATATGTCAATAATGTATAGTCCTACACCCTACAAACAGCTCTTTCTACTTGTAAGACTTGATGCCGCTCAGCTGGAAAATATAACCCTGGTTTGACATAATGCTCACACGTTAAGTCATAATTATACACATTACTGTCTTTTTCGGCCCACATTGTGTGGTGCTGCATAATAGCCTGACAACATCTAAATAAATGATGCCAGCAGAAACCATTAACATGTCTATTTGTGGATTGAGTGTCTTTTGATCTTAAAAAATATAGAGTCAGAAGTTCTTAATACCAGGGTACAGACGGGGCTTTTATACAACAGATAGGCTCTGCCTTCTCAGCACATCTCAGACACATTCAATGGAAAAGAAAGAATACAAAGTAATTACCTTCATCGTTAAATATGGGAACAAGGGGACAGAAATATCAAGAGGTTGTAATGATAAAGGGTTATAAGAATTAACTTTCATCACCCAAGGAAACAGACCCAGTGTCACTTTTACTGATGCTCGAAAGACTATCAGTATTAGAAATTTTGTGATGGACTTTACAACTACATTATCTATAAATATATATTATTACAATGTAGGATATTAAAAAGTAAGCAAACACACAGTAAGATCAAGACAGATGGGTTTTAAACGACATCTACCATCAGGTTGACTGAGGGTGGATGTGTAGAACTTACGGGCTTCCTGGGTGATGCAGGTCCAGGATATAGTCGTTTTTAGCGAAAGAACGACATCATTAACTAGAAAAAGATCTTTAAAAATATGTGAATTAGATGAAGTCACCTGAGCACCTCTGAGTATCGCTGGCTTTTAATTTATTCACACATGGCTACAATAGTCTCTCCTGGTCTCTACTTTTAGACCCTCCTTTTTTTTTTTTGACGCACTGACTAATTTCCATATAGCCATACCACTTTTCCAGAGACCACACCCCTGTTTCTCGAGGTCATGACCCCTTTGTCAGAGCACTCGGAAAAGTGCCCAAAAATGGTCTAAAAGCTTTGATGAATGTGTCAGAAGGCATTTTAGACTGTTATTTTTTGGCACAAATTAATCATCATCAGCTGCGGGGGCAATAATAAATTCCCCCTTGTGTTGTGGCCATTCTCCCCTAAGAACAATAGGTAACATAAAACATACATGCTACAGAAAACTCACTAACCTGACAGTATTGGAATGCTGAAACTGTACAGTATCTGCGATGTTGGCAAATGAGGCGCGCGGCATCTGATTACAGTTCTTTGTGTTGCCTACAGGAAGGGCTCTGAGCACTCCACTTCACAATCTTAGCTAAACAAAAGAGACTTTGAGTTTAAAGGGTACCTTCAACATACACAAGGATTTGGATCATCCATCTGGAAAAAGCACAATAATTACAGCACAGAGAGAAGGTGAAGGGCTGCAGGATAAGGATGAGAAAGACAAAAAACCTTTACATTGTAACAAAGGTGAGAGAAGCTGAAGTATCTACCTTCTGATACTGCTTCTCGGGATCATACGTCACACCACGACCAATGGGCAGATGGAGAATTGGGGCTTCATGTCACCAAATTCTAGTCAAATAATAATTTGTGGCAATTCCAAAATGACCAAACATTCAATTCCAAAATTAACATTTTTGTAAATTTGTGAATACAATTCTGCTTCATGCACCAGTTCGCAGGCTACGCCACTTCCACCTGAGCTACAATTATTAGGAGGCTCCAGTGTTTGTGGAGGTTCATTGTTCCAGAATTTAAACTGGTGGGAATCGGAGATTGTCAAAGATTTCAGCTACAATACAGTAAATCGGGGCTATGGACATCTCACCTTGATCACCACCAAGAACCTTTGTTCTTGATACTAAAGTGCTTAAAGTAATTGAGACAAAGCCCTGGCCTCGGACACATTCAGTAATTCAGTATTTGTACCCAATACTAGCCGTATTGATGAATTTGTTGAATTTGAAACTGTGATTTTACTGCTTTATTTTTTTGATTGCTTTATTTCTTACTTTCAGCAGCTAAACAATATCTTGAAAGGATTGAATCGGAAAAGGTGTTGTTTACATGTTAACTGCTGTAGAGACTTGCGGATGGCAGACGTGTCTGTAAGCAGTGAAAACTAAAGTTTTATAACGTACTGATGTGTGAAGAATACAGCTGTGATAGAGACCCACAAAAGGGATTATTTCGAGTGTGAACAGACGTCACAATATCTCCATGTCCCCAGAACAGCAGATTGTGACTTTTATTTAGAAGTTCAAGTTACTGTTTGGCCTATAGCCCGATTGTCTGGAGAGGATTTAAATGGAGTCATTGAAGAATAAGAATGTCAGTGAAGTCAGAGAAGTGTAACACAGGTTAGGGTACAATGGGCTCCAACAACCCCCAACCCACTAGTTATCATTTTAACTATGCAAATTCTCTTTACATGTTTCCTTAAGTATTTTTGAGAAGTTTCAAATGCCAAACACTGGTTGGGTGGTACATTATATCCTCAACAGTGATACCATATAAAAGTGAAAGTATAAACCTTACTGCCTAACTGATCATTTCTACAAGTAATTGATATTGTTTGAATATTGAAAAGTTATACAAATGCCTAATGTACTTTCTGTATCAATTCTTTATGGTTTTCTGGATCTCTGTCACTATCATTTTATAGGAAGCTTCCAGTGGACAGAAATCTGACCATGGTCGCACAAGTGTGTGGCTCGTTATATCACACAGCTCTGATTACTCTCTGTGATACTAACGAGCCGTGCACCTGTGTGACCATGGTCAGATTTCTATCCACTGGAAGTAAACATAGAAGATTTCTCTGGGAGGAGAGAAAGCAAAGATCTAGAAAACTGTGAAGAATTCGTACAGAAAGTATATAGGAAAATTTTTATTATTTTTCATCATACACCCAATAACATCAATTTTCCACAAGGGAACACCCCTTTAATGGGTTGTTTAGAAGACGAAAAGCGTGCCTTCTTTCTTCCAAAACCCCCAGATTTTTGAGCTGCCAATAGAAACCTAGGGATGGTAGAAGACCTAAACATCGGTGCATGTATTTCTCAATAAACCATAATCTTAGTGCTAACGGACCTAGAGAACGGTTCAAAATATAGGCAGTGATATTGGCCACCTTGACCGCAAGTCATTTGTAAAGTAAAGCTCTTTTCATGAAGCTGGTACTGATACTTTTGAGAAGACTTGATAAGAACCATAATGAACATATTCTTAAAGAACTGAGGATTGTAGTCACACAGTTGGAAATTTCCCCTTAACAAGAAAGTGAAAACAATGTAGAATGTTATAAGCTAGAAAATTCTTATAGTTCTGTGAGTTTGGCTTAAACTCATGGTGTGAACTAAGGAGAGAGACTTAAGAGTCTCCGCTCTTTAAAAAACCAACTAAATTCTCTCATGGAGCCTTTTATGCTCTAATTTAGCACATGTTCATATTATGTAGCAATGACCTCATATGCAGCCAAGTGCACTGAATTTTCTACTACTAATTGTTTGTGCCAGGAATTGTACATTAAATGTTACTCTAGCAAAGTCTTCGAAGAAGGGGCAAAAGTTCAGTTTCTCCTCAATATTATGAAATTAATGTACTACAAAAAGACTTGTTTTTCTTAGGAATATTATAGCATTTTTTAATTCTCCATGTCTCTGAGTGTAGGACGGCCTTTGTTAAAAAAAACAAACAAAACATTTCTCTCCTGCCTTTAAGTACTTATGCTTCTTTGCTGTTCATGTTATTTTGAGAAATTTTGGCTTTCCAAAATCAACTACATTTAGTTCACATGATTAAAAAATATAAATTTTAAAGAAATTAAGGAAACTTCCTACAAAAACACTCTACCTCTTCCTACTTTGGAGTTCTGTTAAATATATTTCACTTTCTTTCTTAAAATCAATATTTTACCTGCTTCATCTTAGTTGCAATCTTTACTTTAACATATTTCATAGTCTATACGGTTGAAAAAAGACACCTGTCCATCAAGTTCAACCAAGGAAGGGTAGGGATTGGATGAGGAAGGGATTTAGGGGAAACAATCCTATATAGCATAACAATCAATGTTATTTAGCTGTAAAAAGGCATCTAGACCCTTCTTGAAGCTATCCACTGTCCCTGCTGTGACCAGCGCCTGAGGCAGGCTATTCCACAGATTGACCGTTCTCATAGTAAAAAAGCCCTGTCGCCTCCGGTGATTACACCTTGGTTTCTCCAAACGGAGGCAGTGCCCCCTCGTCTTTTGATTTGATTTAATCTGGAACAACTTTCCACCATATTTTTTGTATGGACCATTCATATATTTATATAAATTAATCATGTCCCCTTGTAGTCGTCTCTTTTCCAGACTAAATAAATTTAGTTGTTTTAATCTTTCCTCATAACTAAGACCCTCCATACCCCTTATCAGTTTTGTGGCTCTACGTTGAACCCTCTCCAGCTCCAGGGCATCCTTTTTATGGACCGGTGCCCAGAACTGGACAGCATATACTGGACAGTTTTACTTTTTCTTTTTCTCTGTAAAATGCTGTCAATCGAGTGATAGCCATATGAAATAGTATAATTGATAAAAAGATAAAAGTGCAACCAAGGAAGAGAAAAAGACTACACTGAAAGGTTGTGTAGGAAAAAGAGAACTTTATAGAATCACATGAAGAAGGAGGTACTCCCTCCGAAACGTCACATGACACTCCAGTCGTTCGGTGAATCAGTAAAGCCATGAAATCTTGAGCGTGGACTTGTACTATAATGGCCGAAAAATGGGGATGTACTAATGCCTTATGTCAATGCTTTAAGTAAAATATATAAAGAATTATTGCTGCTATCTACGGTCAAAGTGATATCCCTTGAAGTCTTTCTATAAAATAACCATGAGGGGGTTGTTTGGTATGATAAACTAGGGAACATTTTAGGAAACAGGAGACTGTTTTAGTTTCTAAATTTTTTAATGCCACTACGTGAGTTCACTGTAATGGGCTAATGAGACCTGGAGCCGGCCCTGATTTGCCATGAAAAATGTCCTTCATAGGAAACATTCTCCAATGTGAGCCTATAGGTATACAGTACCATACATAACACTGCAATACCTCTTTATAAAAAAAACATAGTCAAATAAGCAACTCTATCCTGAGAAAAGGATCAAATTGCTAAATACTCTGGGAAGAGACTTTATTATACACCTACTGTAATTCTAACAATTATTTTACTTGTTCTTTACTGTTGTAATAGCTGCTCTGGTCTATATTTTATTCCTGTCATATTTTTTCCTGTTGGGAATATTCTTATTAACATGTTTTCGGCATAGGCTTGAGAGGATTAATATAGTGTGAGGGTCATTAAGTTGTGCATGTTTAATGCATCATAAATTATCTTTACACAGTCACAATTAAAAAGCTCCTGACTTCACTTTGACTTGAGCTTCTCAGGGGCTCTATTTCCAGATCTCTCAGATTCCCTTAACTATGTATCTTGTTCATTGCCCCAGTTACAGCCGTCAGGATATTCCACCTACTGTAAGATGGTTATGAATATAAATAAGGATGTGTTCTAGGGTCACTGTCTACTAATGGAGACTCCCAAGAAATGCTTACCTTTCACCCATGAAGATAAAAAATCTCTTAGGTGATTTGAAGTAACTTCTAGACCATAATGAATTTAACCCATGAATTAGAATGATGTTGCTACATCTCAGTGGATCTAGTCTACTAGGAGAAATACGAAGGCTGCAAATTCCACTGAATAATATTTTTTCTGTATTTCTTGTCTTTTTCAATTAATATTAGTTACAGAGACATAAATGTTCCTATCCTTTTGTGTATTTTGTGTACACTGCTCTTCCTGCTCTGGTATTTACTGAATGTTTCCATGATAACAGACAACACACAATCCTCCAGATGGATGACACGGGGGACACAAACCCTTGAAGAGACTGCAATTCCCAACTTTGGATGGTCGCGTATTGACAAATATGGGATATTCATTTTCATACTTTATGGAGTTTTGAGGCTTTTTGGTACTTATTTTGAAGCAGTTTTAAGGCTTCCACTAAGCAGGTTGGATGGGTATAAGTCCTTGCTTATAAAGTATTGCTGGATTTGGCTCCAATCAAGAAAAAATTATGTCTCTCCACCTAAATTCTGCCCTAATTTGTCCTTTCTCTGCATAAAGTATTGTTCTGACAAAAAAAGAAATAATGTTCTCCAGCACTTCCATAGAAAAAAAGTAAAAACGTAGCTTTTATTGAAGCAGGTTCAAAATGTGGTGTACATCCACATGCAAAAAGCCCGACAGATCTACATGTTTCAAATCGTAACATGTGGCTCTTAGTCATGATGGTCATTGTTTCTTTGCTGAATCCATCACACCGCTACCAACGTGGGTCCCATTGCCTCCTCTCCACACACCCTTAATTGAGTTCAAGATCACATGGTGAACTGACGATTATATATCATTTCATGTTTTGTGCAATGATAAATTCTGCCAAAAAGTTTGCTCATCTTATAGTCCACAGGTAGGAGGTTCCATGATGGCCCAGCTGTATGGATTGGGAACACAGGTAATTTCTCTTTGTGAGGCCTCTCAATTTTGTACCCTGAAATCAGACATATTGGGGGTCATTTACTAAGGGCCCGATTCACGTTACCTTAATAAATCCCGGCCGGACCCGAATCCAGCGCAGAGAACGCGCCGCTGGATTGCGAATTGGCCGGGTAAGTAAATCTGCCCCATTGGGTCACATTTACTGACCCGTCCCGTCGCGATCCCCGCTGTGCGTTGTCCGACGAGGATTCAGGTCTGCCGAGATTCACTAAGATCATGCGTCCAATTTCCTGCATGTGTTGCTTCCCCCACTGAGGTCCGCCGGAGTTCACCTTCTTCTTCCCGGTGCATGTGAGTGCTGATCTTGCAACACAATTTGCTTTTTAAATTACGCGGTTTGTCCGAATCAGTTGGGTTGTCCGACGTCGATGCCCCCGATTTGAGTCGCATGCAAGCTGGCGCCGATGCGTCACAATCCGATCATGTGCACCAAAAACCCAGGGCAATTCAGGGCAAAACTGAAAAAAAAACGTGAAACCTGTTCTGACCCTTATTAAATGTGCCCCATTCTGTTTTATGCACATGTGTGCATTAACCACTCACACTTGTCTGGAGGACCTTACACATCTCTAGGAGCGGCTCAAGCTCTTTGGTGTTTCTGATGTAGTTGAGATTGGAGTGGTGAGATAATGTTCATTCTTCATGTAACAGATGAGTTGATCCCTGTCAACTGTGGTCATGTTAAGAATAAATCTGACATTGGCACTTACATTTTGACTGCTCTAGAAGCTTCCTCGGGACCAGCAGCTGCCACTGGAGCTGTGGGGAGCTCTCCATAGAGATTTGGTATTTTTTAACAAATCCTGCTGACCTAGTGTTTTTTTATTCTAGAATGGGAAACCCTTATAATGTCTAAGTCTGTAAATTGTTTTTAAGATAACAAGGCTATAACTGATCTTTTTAGCAATCTATACACCAGCTCCTTTACTGGACCCACATCACTCTTTATATGGAGCACAGTCCAAGAGAAACTATTCACTCGGGGATATTAAGAGAGATAATTCCCTAGCTCTGATTGCTACTGTCTCTTCAATGACCCTATTTCCTGGGGCACGCTGACCTGACTGATTTCATTTGGTGAAGCTCTTCAAGGAGAAGGATGAGCTGATGAGTAGTCACCAAAATGTAGACACAATCTACCATTGTTCTTTTCTATATACTGCCATACAAAATCTGAAACATTCTTGTGCATTTCTCTCATTTGGAAATAATTCATGCATGGGTTGGTTTAGAATATGGAGATACTCTTCAGTGGATGTGTTTTGTCCGAAGTTATCCCTATGTTGTACAAGGAACCCTAGAATAGGGCTATACTACTGTATGTAAGGTTACATTGTCTACATTGTACTGATAAAGGAGTCAGTAGTAGTTGGATTTTTTACTCGAAAAAATAGAATTAAAGTGTTGGGACATCTGTAATGATTTCAATGGGGCTTGAGTGACTGAAGATTTGTGTAAAACTGTGAAATTTCATAAGTGTAAAAGTTAAAACTTTTAGATATTTGTATTTAATTGTGTTGCCACTTCAATGAAGTATGTCAGTCCCAGTCCTTCACTTTCACACATTTATTTGCACCCCAAATCTAATACATTACATATACTTTAATGAATCATTCAACAGGGATGTTGCTTAACAGAAAGGAATATGGCTGCATTGAGTCATGGCACAGATTGCAATACTGTGGGGGGATTTATCACAACTATATCATATCTGATGTGTTTTGGGGCAAAGAAAATAGCCTGATACGAAAATGAGCAATTACAGACATGTAGCTAATATATATAAAGATAAAAATTGACCTGTCTCTCAAAATACAAGTTTGCTTAGAAACACGAGTAGTACATTAGGAAAGCTTATATGGTGCCCTACACAATAATGGTTTTACATATGGCTGAGTTGGGAGGTGGTAAACTCCCTTTAACAGATGTAACTCTTTCTTTAGATCTTTTATGTATTGCAGTACTCTTCCTGTACTAGTTTTGTTATGGATCTGTAATCAGTAGTGAAGTACAATATAGGCGTTTTGGGCGGTAGCCCGGGGCTCAAGCCTTCTACGGGGCCTACGGCCACCCAAACCACCCACCAAATTTTATACTGAGTCTTCACCCATGAAACCCTTGTACATCTGTTCAAGCTCACAATACACATGTGCACAAGAGCCATTTCCAGACTGTTGAAGGTCATCCAAAGGTCCTAATACCACAAATTGAAAGCAGGGAGAACGGAGAAATGTTGACTATAACTGCTGTTCCATAGGGTTATTGCACCCATTGTTTGTTAGCTGTTCTAAACAATCTCCTTCTACACTTTTTTTTGTATATTTCTGTAAAAGTGTGTGTGTCATTAATGGGTCATGGGGAATACATTGCCACTAAGGGCTTGAAATTAAGATCTCCATTTAGAAGAAGATCATTCAACTTGCACAATGTTGTTTCCTGAAGACTTATGTAAAACAAATGAACATAAGAGGATTTAGGTTCTAGTACATGAGATGGTTGATCGGACATGACAGATGATCTAAGTCTACAGGTCATGGCCAGTGCTAGTCATCAAATCAATAATAATAGCACCATAATAGTGATTGACTTACGAGGATTCTACCCCTTGAAGAACTTGTATTACTTTCACCTGCAGTTGTACAGATCTATTCTTTATGAAGGCATCCATGTCCCATCCTATTTGTAGAGAGCAATAAATGAGTAGATGGCTGTGTGCTTTATACGAGTACTGCTCGGTTATTGCTCACAAGTGCACTTTCAGTGATAATTAATATAAACATCCTCATTAGTTTATGAAAGCACATTTATTACGTTTTATGTAGTGAATGGCTACGATTATGCGGAAAGCACTTTACTCCTCTCTGCACTATCTGCAGTATATAGGAGCATTTATTGGCCAGGGAAGTAGTTGCCGGCTCAGCATATCCTAAATGACCAATACAATGGCTTTTTAGTAAACCGTGCTTTCCCCATCCCTGACAATTCATAGTTTACACTCCGGTCTCATTAAGTCAATATAAAGTGAAGATGCACTGAAATGAATGCACTCACCCAATGATAACCTATTGTGCCGATGCCGAAAGTTTTTATATTGTTCAGCACTGGTGGGAATGGTTTTCAATGCCAATTAGAACCTAATAAAATGTAAACATTCCTTTAAAAATATTTTCAATCCTGTATGCCCTATACAGTATAAGATGAAATGGCGGCTCAGCATGTGACGTCACCGCGCCATGAAGTCATGGCGTCACCTGCGGCAGGGTGCCGCCATCTTGGTACACCTCCAATATCCACTATCCTGACACCGCAAGAGAAGGGAAGGTTATAAAGGGGGGCTGCATATAATTACAATAGGGGGGCTGTATACAGTGATTTTGGGGGCTGTATATGGTGATTGCTGGGGGAGCTGTATGTTTTGATTGTTGGGGGAGCTTAGTATAGTGATTAACAGGAGCTGTATACAGTGATTGCTGTATCCGGCCCTTGTTATCAGAGGTGTCTGCAATGAAGCTTTATTGTTGATCCTGGTTCTTATGACAATTCAACATTTTTAAAATCCAATTGTCACAGAGACCAAAAAATGTTTGTCTGGAGTTACAATTATAAAATATACAGTTCCAACTTACATACAAATTCAACTTAAGAGCAAACCTACAGAACCTTGTACGTAACCCAGGGACTGTCTGTACTTGTTATTGTTTTCCAAACCACACAGATTCTCTTCACTTTTTCGCTATTCTCATAATGTCTTCCACTGAAATTTGAGACCTAAATGATTCTTGCTGTGTATTTGCTGTTTTTACAGATATCAAAGAGATGTAAAAAGTTACATCATGTTTAATGTGTCAGAAAATATTTAGTCAATATAGGAAGTCTGGACTTTTAACCTGAACCAGTTCATTTCAGAATTCTCTAAGTACAGATGGGAGTGAGCAGAGCAAACATAAAATGACGGGAGATGTCTGAGAAGATGAGGATCAGGTGGCTTCCTGACTGTGAACCAAGGACAGAGAAATGCAACATAACCTCCAGGGAGTATGGCTGACACAGCTCTGCTACACCTATGTATGTGTCAAATCATTGCAGGCCAATATGCATGTGTGAGAGCACCCAGACGGGGGAAAGAGATTGCGCTTGTCACTTCTGTTCAGCCATCACCTGGGAAATAACTATAGACATGTAATTTATCTTGGAGCGCTTGGTTTAAATGGCTGCAGGAATACATTATCTATCTGACATCAGGAGAATTCGTGAGTATGAGTGCCGGAAAAACTTATACATAAAAAATCGGAGGTCTATGTGAAAAGATTAAAATTAATATTTCCAGGCTTTTATATATTGCAGCTTGGCTTTGCCTCCCTGATGTTTCTTTAGTGATATAATGGGCATATAGGAAATAGGTTTATTGTTGATTTTTTAAGGAGTTTTCACAATCTGCACTTAAAATAGGGTACCAGAACCTCATCCTCACTATGTTGTTGAATTGTGATGTAGCTGCACGATGGCTCAGTGGACGGCTACAGCCTTGCAGCGCTGGGATCCTAGGTTCAAGTCCCATCCAGGTCAACATCTGCAAAGAGTTTGCATTTGTGTGAGTTTCCTGTGGGTCCTCCTGTTTCCTCCCACACTAGATTGTGAGCCCCTTGGGGATTGGACAAAAGTCTGTGTAGCACTGCGTAATCTGTGTGTGCTATATAAATAAAGGAATTATTATTATTATTATTATTATGGAGCGTTTATTCAATGCATATGGGTCTAAAGGCGAAAGCTGGTCAGGTGAGGTTATCAGGTGTGATCAGATATATATGTCTATAAAGGGGCATTCCCATCTCACCTAATTATGTCAATGTGGTCCTACATCTTGAACCGCAACTATAGCAGGAATGGAGGTCAGCTGACCCCCTTCCCACTACCGGGATAAGCAGGGGGTGAATATTGCAGGAGGCCACTTTCCATTAAACTCTATTGGTGCCGAGCACATAGTCTCGGCTATTGGAGTTGAATGGAGAGTGGCCCCGCATGGGAAAGGGAGTCAGCTGATCTGCGTTCCCGCAATAGTTGTGGTTTCAGAAGTCGGACCTGGATCCACTCAGCCTGGCAGAGGAAAGTAGGTCAGCCGGCCTCCATTACCACCCAGCGGTGGGACCCACATCTATCATCTATTACTGACACATCCTGTGGTTAGATGGGAATGAAAGTATGGCATATACTCTTAAATGTGGGTCTGTTACTTCTCGGAACTTGACTTACTTAGTAAATAATTGCAATCCCCTTGACATAACATTTCTTTATATTATTTTCTGTTCATTCTGTGTTGTGTGATTCTTCTTGGATAACAAGAAGGTGTGGCTAGGGTGGAGAAAAGGCAGGCCATTGGCCTCTGCTGGCTGTGCGATCTTTCATGCCAGCAAACTTGAGTAAAACTTGCTAAAATTAACTTGAGCCCTTGACTTGGGAAAATTGACTGTATGTATTAATTTATGAGGAGGCTTATAGTGTCTGAGAGTAAAGGTAAATCCAAAGTGGCACGGTCGCGTAGAGAAGGGAGGGGGGTGGTAGCGTTCCTCGTTCTTCCCCTCTCTTGGAAGGAATAGGACTTTCCCTATCTTTTACAGCACAGGCACACAGATTGGATATGTGCTTACTGTGTCTGTGGAAGTACGGTATATGATACTTAATGATATATCTAATTCACAAACCAGAATATATCAGCTGGATGCAGGTACCAAAGCGGCAGTCCCCTCTTTGTCCCATAAAAATAAATTAACAACACCTCTGAAGAAAGGTCGGCACTTGCAAACATCTTTGCAAAATCACCATCCGGCTTTATTTGTCGCATAGACAGCATTAAAAGTAGTATGTAGCAAGCAATCTGACACTGAAGTGCATCTGATTGCCTGCTAGGTACTGCTTTAAATGCTGTCTATGTGACGAATAGAGCTGGATGGGGATTTTGCAAAGACGTTGTTGTTCCCACCTTTCTTCTGAGGTGTTGTTCATCTAAATGATGAGTCTGCATCATTGAAGATGATCTAGTCTAACTTTCTACTTCCTGTTTGCTGTCTTAGGCCACTATACATCGGTTCCGAGCACAAAGTCTCGGCTTTTGGAGTTGAATGGAATGTGGCCCTGCATGGGAAATGGAGTCAACTGACCTTCGTTCCTGTAATAGTTGTGGTTTAAGAAGTAGGACCTGCATCCACTCAGCCTGGCAGAGGAAGGGAGGTCAGCCAGTCTCCATTGCTTGCTATCTACTGCTTTAAAGCTGTCTATGTGACAAATAAAGCTGGATGGGGATTTTGCAAAGACGTTGTAGTTCCCACGTTTCTTCTGAGGTGTTGTTCATCTAAATGATGAATCTGCATCATTGAAGATGATCTAGTCTAACTTTCTACTTCCTATTTGCTGTCTTAGTTTACACCAGACAAATTTTTGACACAAATTTCATGCGAAATCCAAGACTGAATTTTGTAATAACTAAGCGTGAAATTTATAAGTGTGATATCTCACTATTGGTGGTAGCCTATATCGTAAATCTATATAGTCCTATTTAGCGTGCACCGGCATGCTAATGAAACCTGATATGTAGGACTATTCTTTACAATCACCAGTATGTTATTTTCTGATAGATGCTTTATAATAAAGGCCTGTAATTTGCTACGTACTGTGTGATTGAAAGTATACAAATCTCATCTGTATCATGTGTCTACTTGCTAATCAACAGCGCTCATGATCATACAGAACCGCAAAGGAGGGGGGGCAAATCCTCATAGACGACAAGTTCTACAGCTCTCATAGCTCCGTGCATGACTTTGCATACACTAGGCATTGGCACAAACATTTAATTCAATATAGACTTGGTTAAATACTGAAAACGCTCTCTGATTTTTACCCTTCCACTGGCTTAATCCTAGCAATAGGAAGCATTTGAGAACAATCCCAGCAGTGCAAATTGGAAGCCGGAATTAGAGACAGCTTTGTCCTCTGTGTGTCTGAGATAAGTGTGTGAGTGACACTGAGGTCTTGAAAAAAAGCTTTGACTTTTAATGGCACCCCGGAGAACTGTAGTGGGGAATTACTACAGAGCTCGTTTTTCAATGTTTGGGTACATAATGTCATTTATCATGAAGAAGCCAAAAGGCAGAAGCGTGATATGTGCAAACAGATAGGGATGTGTACTGTGTGCACTGAACTTTTTCGGCAAGAACGTGACAGTATGTAAGCTATTGTATTTTTGCTTTTTGTTGCAAATCTCAATACCAGATTACTAATGGCATTGTGCCCAGTATGGCTCATGGAAACTATGCTTTAGCACTTAACTTAAAGAGAACCCGTCAGGCAAAATAACCCCCCTAAACTAAATATATTTTCATGAACTGCCATTAGAGATCATTGCCTCTATCCCTTCATTGTCCCTCTACATGCCTGTAAACTTAAGCAATGAGGTCCTAAAGCTGTATGCAAATGATCTGTGAAATGTCCAATGAGTCATTAGCATATTCAAGCTGTCCAGCTTATTCATGAGTGGGAGGCACAGCCACACCCCCAGTGCATGACTGACAGCCTGTATAATGGTGTGAGGCTGTATAATGATGTGCTTCCTGGTACTGGCGCCCCCTGCAGCCTGTGTGTGTATAGGAGAGATACAACAGCTCCAGGCAGCTATGTTATAGCAGAACATGTCAGGTGCTTGTGTAGCTGATGTCTGTGTCACACATGTGTATTAGGAGGATGCAGCATGTCAGAAGATGCAGCACACACAATAGCAATGCCTTACTATACATTACACACAGACATGAGCAGGGGGAGGAGAGGGGAGGGGTAACAGCAGTGACATCACTGCCTCTGACCATGTGACCAGCCTCATTTACATAATAAAGAAAAGATGATTTTGCTATGATTAATGTATGAATTGACTAGATAAATGCTGGGATGGAATCCTTGTGAGCTGCTCCAACAGGTAGAGGTGACAGAAATAGTGACAGAATCCTGATGACAGGTGTCCTTTAAGCAATGAGGTCGTAAAGCTGTATGCAAATGACCTGTGAAATTTCCAATGAGTCATTATCATATTCAGGCTGTCCAGCTTATTCATGAGTGGGAGGCACTGACAGCCTGTGTAATGATGTGCTTCCTGGTGTTGGTGGCCACGCCCCCTGCAGCCTGTGTGTGTATAGGAGAGATACACATGTGTATAGCAGAACATGTCAGGTACTTGTAGCTGATGTTTGTGTCTCTGTGTATGAGGAGGATGCAGCATGTCAGCAGATGCAGCACACACACCAGCAATGCTTTACTATACATTACACACAGACGTGAGCAGGGGGAGGAGAGGGGAGGGGTAACAGGGGTTACATCACTGCCTCTGACCATGTGACCAACATCATTTACATAATAAAGAATAGATGATTTTATAATGATTAATGTATGAAATAACTAGATAAAGGCTGGGATGGGATCCTTGTGACCTACTCCAACAGGTAATAGTGGCAGGACAAGTGGCACAGACCTGATGACAGGTGTGCTTTAAAATTCTGTAAGTACTTTTAACATCTATTAATGCTAGTGCTCAATGAGTTGAGTGGCTCAATTTGTAGCTCACTGTTGGTCTCAGTTGTTGGTTGAGTTATGGAAACCCAAGCAGGTCAGCTGCTAGGGTGTTGTCCAGTAACTAGATATATTCCCAGGGCTCAGTTTACTCATGGCTGGTTAGACCCTCTGAAACTTGTAGTACTACTGTCTGTTTCTGTTTTGTTGGGCCTAAAACCATGAACTTGTATATGAGCCTGTATCCAATCTGATCCTGTACCCTGAACTGCACTGTGAACTGTAACCTGTATCTGACCCCGTATCCTACCTGATCCAGCACCATGTTTCCTACCTAATCAACAACCCTCGAACTCCAACCTGGTCTGGAACCCGGACTAGAATCTTGTACATTGTCTGACCTTGAATCCTGCTTGATCCAGATCCCTTAACCTGTACCTAAACTTTGCCAACCTGATCTGGAATCCCAAACCTTGTATCCCAAATGATCCAGAAACCCAGAAATTGAATCCTTCCTGTCTGATCTGGAACCCATGAACCCAAACCTGATCCAGAATCCCAAACCGTGTCTGACTTGATCCAGAACACTGAATCCTTGAGCGACAGCCCTACTATGGAAATCTTGACAATCTATGTGGATGATAGGGGAAGGAAGATCTATGTGTTTTTATGATGAGAAACCATAAAAAATCCTGTATTCGCCAATACATCAAAATCAATATCTACTATTTGTTTCTATCACATAGACTAAGTAGATGGGAAACATATCTGTAAGATCAGACTACACTTTATTTTGGAGATAAATAGGTTTACTCCAAAGCCGCAGACCAAAAATTGTTAAATAATTTTTTTAAATGAAGACCCCCGTAGAGCTGGTATTTTTCGGTGTATAAAAGTATTAAAATAGTTGATGTCATATATATATGTGCGTCACTTTAATGCACTTGCCAAGGTAGTCAGGATGTCATCAGTTTGATATAGTTTCATGCTTCCAGGCATCAACTCCATAATTACTAGCCATATATGTAATATATAAGAATAACTCTATAGCTACTTTATATAAAAACACTGACAAAGGCAAAATGACCTTCCATCAGTAGAAGTAAACCTGCGCCATAGTCCCTGGCTATGTAATGTCTAGTAATGGAAATGTAAGTAAAAGGCAGCACATGCTAAAAGCATCTTTATGTGTTTCCCACTGGTGTATAAAAGCACCATAACTAAATTACTAGTAAATGTTGTGTGGACATAATTGCTTCTTGTGTCTTGGTTGTCTATCGAGAATGTAATAGAAAACTTGTTGGTGATACTGAATTATTAAAAAATTATCTATACAATTGTGTAAAATTGTTCTTTTCTGGAAAGTGTGATTTATTCTTAAAAAAAACAGGAAAAGAAGAAATCTTTTAACTACGTAAAAATAATGATTTTAGTCCCACTAGTTTAGTTGACTAGTTTAGTTGATCTATGAAGTTTTGCAATGGTGTAATTACGGCTGTAGCAGCTGCAACGGGTCACATGAACTAAGGGGCCCGGGGACACACTCCATTTATTGCTATGGATATTCTGTCTAACCGCATAAGTTGATGCCTTAAAGGACATCTACCACCAGGATGAAGGACTGTATGCAAATGAGCCTGAGGGGCTCCAGGCTCCATAGGTGTTAATGGAGTTTGGAGCCCCTTAGGCTTATTTGCATACAGTCTTTCATCCTGGTGGTGGATGTCCTTTAAGTCTGAAATTCTGGGTTGCTAAAGGAAACTTGCTATATCTTGTTCTGCAGATCATGATGGGTCTTGATAGACTCCCTAAAATCAGTCAAATCCCTTTAAAACTAGATCTAAGATATGCCAAATTTATCCCCTATTTGACATTTTATACACATATTGCTAGTCGGATCAAACTCTCTTCCTTTTCTCATATCATGACTTGTTTGGCCTACTTTAGACCGATCTCTTGCAGTAAAAGTCTGCCTTTTGGCACATTTTAAGACTCCTTAAAACATGTTCGCTTTTCGAGATACATTTCAAATTTGTCCAGGGAGTACTAAAAAGAGCATGAAATACAATAAATGTGGGTCATGGTGTTCCTGTAAGATTTTTTTGGCACAAATGGAGCTGGCACATCTAGCTTAGTAAATCTGTCTCAATGTGTTATGCCTGGGGCAGGGACTAATAGGGAGAACATGGCTCAAGATTTCCAAGGCAGACCATCTGTGTCATTTATTGCCCCCAGTCAGATGTAAGGCAGTGCATTAGAAATCTATAATCTGGGAATATTTGGGACTTTTTTTTTGGACTTTATTGGGGTCACAACTAGAAAATGTGTTGTGTATTCATATGTACAGGATACTTTCAAATGTGTAATATAAAGACATTGGCAAATGCTGCATGCCATACTTATCAATGGGATTTTTACAATCCTGTTGACATATTGGGGCAAATTTACTTACCAGGTCCTGTCGCGTACCCTGATTCGGACCGTCCGACGAAGATGAAGTCTGGCGCGATTCATGAAGCTTGTGCGCCCGAGTTCCTGCATCCATCGCTTCCCCGACGAGTTCCGCTGGAGTTCACCTTCTTGTTCCTGGTGCTTGTAAGTGTGTGTCTTGCGACACAATTCGAAATGTTAAATCCCGCACGTAGTCCGAATCCGTCGGGTTGTCCGACGGCCCACGCCCTTGATTTGTGTTGCGTGCAAGCCAGCGCTGATGCGCCAAAATCTGATTCCGTGCGCCAAAATCCCCCAATAAATGCGGCGCAAAATGGAAATCGTCGGGAAACCCGACGGAAATCGGCTCTTCGGACTCTTAGTAAATGAGCCCCATAGTGTTCAAAATAAACTTATGCAATATTTTTCTATAGGCTATCCAATGTTACCAAATTCGAGCACTTATTGTAGAGCATTGGATATTTGAAAACTCTGTAGGCAACAAGAATAAGAGGGGAGGAGACTTAATCAAGCTCTCTGATGTGTGAGAGGCGGGGACTCATATTAAACCAGCCCCCGAAGAGAACAGAAAACTATCCAAGTCGTTGTTCCCAGGTTATGCTGAATGTAGGTTCCCCATAAAAAATTTGATTCCCCCCACCCCCCACCTGACCTCTGAGGATTGAAAATCCAGGTCAACTTTAGTTGTGTATTTCTTGAGAGGTCACGATTTTTTTAACCTATTTATATTTTTGGTGATTGTAGCTCCATCTGACAATGATTTGAATCAATATAGTTTTTACTGGGGAATCCGAATCTGCAATAAAAATTGAGGTTTCCCATATAAGATTTTAAAGTTTTCCCCCACCAAACCCCTAGGAGGTGGAAGTAGGGGCCAAGTTTGGTGTCACTGGTTAGATTTTTGAAAAAAATATTTGACACATTTATTTTAGTTTCCGATGTGACGTGTATTTTGCAAGATATTTAACCGTCCCAACCTTTTTGTTACACCCTCTACAGGCAGTCCCCGGGTTACATACAAGATAGGGTCTGGAGGTTTGTTCTTAAGTTGAATTTGTATGTAAGTCGAAACTGTATATTTTATAATGGAAGTTCTAGACAATTTTTTTTCTTTTGCCCCAGTGACAATTGGAGTTTCAAAATTTTTGGTGTAATTGGACCAAGGATTGTCAATAAAGCTTCATTACAGACATCTCACAGCTGATCTTTGCAGTCTGGGACTATAGTAAAGCATCCAGAGAGCTTCACCAGAGGTCACAGTGGGCAGAGGGGTCCGTCTGTAACTATGGGTTGTCTGTAAGTCGGGTGTCCTTAAGTAGGGGACCGCCTGTATATATAAAAAATGAAAGTGTTGGCTTTTATCATGCACTGATTAAAAAAACAGTAGCTTTAATTCATCATTGTAATAAGGAGAGGGTTTGCCAACATGGAGGGAGTGGAGGTGTCGCGTGATGAGAATATCGGCCGCTCCTTTGTCAGTGATGACAGCAGTAATTCCTCTTGACGAAGCTGTAAGAAGCAGGCACTTTGTGATCTGGACTCTATCAATTTGTGATTTACAAGTGAGGTTCCAGGAAGAGGCTGCGGGCAAGCGAGAGGCCATAGTACAAGACAAGGAGGCAGCGGAGAGAACGCTCTGAAGGGCAAACCATTATTTTTCTCTATTTGCCATTTCGTTTTGATAGCTTTCAAAATGTCTCTTTTGCATTAATCTTTGCTCTTCTCTCTCCTCGACTCAGGTTAATTATCTGGGTACTTCTTGCCATCACAGAAAATTGTAATCTGTGAAATGGTAACATGGTATCAGCCTGTTCTAACCGTTAAATTGTCCCTTCACCCAGGAACAAAATTCAGACTTCACAATTTAAGGGACACTTTGTGACAAGTGCTGCCCTAAGGATAAAATGTTCCTCTTCTACATGTTACAGCCATGACAAACAGAATTCGTAAAGCCTGGCTCTGACAAATGAGAAATCATGGTCGCTGTCTGCTGCTGGGATAAGAACAATGGTTATCAGAGAAGTTGGATGAGTATCATAAAATTGCCAAGTATTGTTCTTTTCCTGATGATTGCCCATTATCTACTGTATTTGTGGACTATAAGATGCACTTTCTAGCTAAGGGGTTAGCACTGCAGCCTTGAAGCGCTGGGGTCCTGGGTTCAAGTCCCATCCCGGTCAACATCTGCAAAGAGTTTGTGTGAGTTTCCTCTAGGTCCTCCGGTTTCCTCCCACACTCCAAAACATACTGGTAGGTTGATTGGATGGTGAGCCCCATTGGGGGCAGGGACCTATCTGGCAATCTCTGTGCAGCGCTGCGTAATCTGTGTGCACTATATAAATAAAGGAATTGTTATTATTCATTATCCAGGACTGCCAGACCCTCCTGATCGCTGTCTGCTCAGCCCGCGGGCTGCCTAAGCCATTGGGCTGCAGGACTGACGGTGCTCTTTACCTTTAAGGACACAGTCCCTCCTGCTTCCCCCCTCCCCCGCCATTTAGCCAGTTGTGGCCATCGAGTTCCGCTGGCCACTTGGGGGCAGTTGTCCAGGATATTTATTCCTGAGCGCGGAGCTAGCTCAGCCTCTTTGGACTGCTCCGCGCTCAAGAGATCCCAACCCCCCCTAAATTTTCAATTAAAACTCAAAGGACTTTTATACCCATTTTTAACAGTTTTACTGATACCATATGACTATAAGTCAAAAATCTCCCAAAAAACCCTAATATTTCTAAAAAAAAATAAAAATTGTGTATTTGAATACATCAGTAAGTAATGGGTTAGAGGATCTTTTAAGCTATTATTGTAACTTGGCAGCCATCTTGAAATCTGTTTTATTGGATAAAAGGCAGTTTTTCCAATGGGAAGGTAGTCATGTTGCATCTGAAAGTAGATCAAAGTGGTCTCAGAAATTGACTGTCAAAATCCGATTTGCTTGCAATATCGCTTGTTGTACTAAAGCTAGATTCTGCATTAGCTCTGAGTTCAGTACCATGGACAGCACATAAAATAGCTGGGCATCACAGGGAACATTTCCAGGTGTTGTGGCAACTTTCTATGTTGATAACCTTTAAACCATAAGAGATATTACAAATCTCATTGCAGCAATACATCTCTGAGAAAAATCTGGTCTTCTGTGGTAAACTACATGACCACCTTCCCTTTGGAGCAACTTTACCTTGATCCAATTTGGCAGCTTTCAGGGTGGGGAGTCATGTTCTGGGTTCAGCCTAAAAGATAAAACCCCTCAGCCATGCTTTTTCCATCTGTTGTGATCTAGTTGCAGCGTCCATCAATGTTTGTTCTGTGGATTTAATTAGTAGTAACTATGAGAGCCAAGGTGAACGTTATGTCAGCCATTTGGAAGACTATGAACCCAAATAAGCTCTTAATTTACAGTGATTGTGGATATTTTAGCATTTCAACTCTAAATCTGAAGGATCTGGTATGATATCCAATATAAAACTACGACTCAGTGTACTCGTTCAGCCCTTGAGCGCCAGTGCATGTTAAGGAGAGGCGTAACGTGAAGCCTCTAGGCCAGGAGAATGCCTTGAATGGGTGCATAGGATGCAGCTGCAACCAGACCCAGGAGCCTCAGAGGCAAGTAAGGTGTCTTTCCCCATACAAAGAAACCAGTAAGATGACCAAAACATCATAGTTGGGGGGGGGGCGATGGTTTGGTGTAAGCTTTGTCCCATGTCCAATCATGCCCTTCTTGAGCCCCAATCTAAATTTTTAATGCTCCAGGTCCTTGGCTACAGGGGCTTTATGTTTTAGGGAGAAAACTTATCCTATATCATATTATATTCTATTTTAGATACTTTTCCCCTACTATTTAACATTCCTATTTGAATTTTGCTTCGGCTTGTCTTCTACATCGTGTCACACCCTCGCTCAGCTCTCTCCTTTGTCTACACAGCTTCACTATCCCATCATCTCTCTAGTGATTGGACTTTTGATGTAGAAAGTTTGGGGCCTTTGAGTGTTTTTTTTTTTCTTTTGAAAGGTGAAAATGACATTTCCCTCAGGGGAATTACAGAGAATTTCCAATCGAGTACCTGAAAATGAAAGGGAGAAAGAGGAGTGATTAAATCCAGCAATATAACTTGGCCCAAGGTGACCCCTGACTCTAGATCAAAGACATCTATGGAGCCACTTCTAGTTTTCAATCTCCATTGGAAATGTTCGAGCGAGAACTCATGCATGGGAGTCACAATATGGACCAAATTATTCAAGGAGGGAGTGTGTTGACCTGCATTGCTTACAGCGCTGTATTTTAACTATTAAATAGAGGTTGTTCCTTATCTCAGCTTTGTGCTACTATTCATACAATGGCAGAATTTTATTCCTTTTGGCAAAGCACAACTCACAGATTGTAAATGTCAAACAGAACAGAGATCCGCAGTTTCCAGCAATGTGTAATTTGTCAATCACATGAACAAGATAAGTGAATGCGTCATAGCAATTTTAATAATTTCTGAAAATGTTTATTTGAATTTTTGATGTTTTAGCAGTTTTAGTTACCAGTTTTTTCTTCTACAGCATTTATTTCCCAGAGATGTCAAATTAAAGGACATCTACCATCAGTTTACCCCCAATGCTGGAGGGGGCAGGCACGGGCCATTCCTTGTAGTGTCATGAACCTGAACATTTACTGTACTAACTGAGGTCTATGGAGTCTGAGATGAAGCTCTCTGGGGTTTTTCTGTAATCATTTAGAAATCATGAAGATTATCATCAGTCTTGAAAATGCCAAAATGTCATCTTTTATAGAGGTGGTCACACTTGGTGGTGATCAATTCAAGGACATCTGATAAGTAGAACCTGCCTGCTATTCACAATATACATTTTTATAAAAGCAAGGATAAACTACTATTGCATTTTAGCCTAGTTTATGTTATACTTGTTATGCAAACTTGTTATGCATTGTTGTTCTGCTTAGGTTGTATTCTTTATTTCTTATATGTGCTTGCTTTTTCTTGTGACTGTAAGTATCAGAACTATTTTCTTTGAGCTATTATACGTCCTATATGCACAGTGCACTACTTATTTGATGTAGATTGTGACACATAGATATATTATATTGCCGGGGACCATTTATGACCATTGTCCGGGATATTCTTTATTTGCTTCTTCTCTTATGGCATTCAGTTTCTGCATTTTATTGTCCATGTGTCCTCTATCTTGGTAAATTCAATGTTTTTTTTAATGTACTCTATTTCACTACTAGATTGTATAAAGTTATTATTAAACCTCATTTTGGTAGGTCTAGTTCTTTACATGTGTCCTTTTGCCTTAGAAGGGGATCAGGATTATATATAGTATCAATGCTAGAAATGTAAATGAACTGAAGAACGTGAACTATAATTAAAACTGGATTGAATTGAATAGAAATTTAATTGCATCGCGAACAAATGAGGATGAATTTCTATTAAATATTCTAGTCATATGTATGCAGCTTCTGATCATAAGAGGGATGTGGGGCATATGTGCAAACATTAAAAGAAAATTAACCACATAGAAAACATAAAAAAACCTATTAATACTCATCCCGCCTCCTCTTCACCTTGATCCTGGCACTGTCTGTCGCTAATCTTGACACGCCCGGTTCACCTACAAATAAAGTTATAAAAAGAAACCTGGAGCACAGGGATAAGATGCCCAGTGCCTTGGGCTGCTAATTATGCATGCACTCACCACCTCCTCTCCCATCCCGCAAGGTGACATCACCCGAGAGGCATCAGGTCACCTCCCTCTCCCAGCATGGGAGAGAAGGTGGTGTAGGCGTGTATAAGTAGTAGTCCTGAGCGCCGGACATCTTGTTCCCGTGCTCTGTGCTGCTTTTATAACTTTTGTAGGTGATCCGACATGTCAAGCCTTGCGATGGACAGTACAGGGATCAAGGTGAAGACAAGCAAGGTTAGTATTAATAGTTGTTTTTATGTTTTCTATGTGGTTAATTTCATTTAATATTCTATTTTTATTTTTATACCTTTATCCTTCATTATTCCCAGAATTGTTGAATAGTTGAGTAGTATTCTCTGGTCACAATACCGTTCTCCTTCCAGAGTCTAAGGAATTGAGCAAAACCTGAAGTTTAGAGAATAATAAAGAGGTGTCTACCAAACATTGAGCTGCTTTTATATAGACATCTTATAGAGAACTGAACTGCTGTATGCATTCAATATATTTAGTATATATTCAAGGTGAGAAAACACATTGTAATGTTTTATGTTATCTTCATACAATAATGGTGATGTTATATCACACATGTGATGCACACAATCGTGTGTGGCCGTACATATGTCTCCCATAGACGGCTATGACATGCAGGCTCGATGTGGTGAGCGCAACAAGTGCTCACTGTTCCGAGCCGTAGCCGCAAAAAGATAAAGCCTGCTCTATCTTTGGCCATATTTACGGCCACACGGCTACTATTTTCTATGGAGACCAGTGGGGCGAGCAGCGCTCATCCCCTCCTTTTCCCCCGTGCGCCAACGTATTCCCACCATGCTCTGTCACGGGTGCACATGCTAGTGTGAATGTAGCCTAAGACTGTGCATATATATAAAAGCTAGAGAGGAAAACTGACCACTACAGCAAAGTGTCAGACAAGAAAACCTTACATAGACACGAACTGTGCACTTATATTAAGAACCAATTCACATCTTCACATGATGTCTCTTATGAAGTGCAGGGTTTAAGCTAAGTCCTATATAATCCAGGAAAAATATCACCTTCCTCCCTTACTGACAAGCAATGAGCAAGAGTAGTGAAGTAACAGACAGCTCTGCTCCTTATCTGTGAGAAGAGCTGCAGGAAATTTTATCATTAGAAATGTATTTATGAGGTTTCGGCACTGTCTGTAGAACATCCAGAGGTGAGAGATGGCTGAGAATAATCTTTGGAGTTATTTGTCACTTTCCAAAGTTTAAAATGAACAAAGAGTGAAAAACACGGACTTTATATAGTAGTTTTTAGTGTCATATCCTATATATATATTAATAATTCTTAAGAATATTATATTGGACACTCAATGAAAAACTTTGTAATTGTCAGTAAGGTTTCTACAAAAGCTGGTAACATACGTATATAACTCATTTTGAAGTTCAAGGTTTACTTTTCTGCAGAAAAATAATTGAAGAAGTTTGATTAAATGGTTAAGAGAGATGAATTTTCCCTCTTAGATCACCTATAAAGTTTTCTTGTTTCCATGGAATCAGCATGAAGACTTGATATTGTACTTTAATTGTTTGCTTAGCAGTTGAAGAACCAACCACCAGTTCTGTGCAAATAAGTCATCTCTAATATGTACTGATGGACAACGGATGAGGAAAGGAATTATGTGGGTCCCTCCAGCAGCTCTGGGCCCAAGAACTTACTCAGATATGTCCAGTGCTTGCTCTGGCCCTAGTTGTATCACACAATGTCATTGGTGGAGAATATGTAATCATCAACTAGGTGGCTCTTCCACTAGGTGTATCTTCCACTATCTTCAAGAGTCCTTCATCAAGTTTTGGATAGTGAATACAATATCTTGTCCTGGCTTGGTGCCCTCCTTTAAGCATCCTATTGTTATTTATGTGCTGAAGGTGGCACATGCCCTGGGTGCTAGCCTTGAAGTTTACACAGCTATGGCCTATCCAGCTATCGGCTGGAGATAACAGAAAGAAAGTAGAAAGACGGACTGATAAACATTCCAATGTCTACTTTCCCTAAGTGGAGCCCCATTGTGTTATACACATCTGCCCCAAAGGAATACCCCCTTCAGCCCACACAGAGGTGACATTTAAAAAAAAATACTAAAGTCCTTTAATGTTGACACTTCAAATGTATCTAAATCTCAATTATAAAAGCATTTAGTGTAACCAATTTATAGTCTCTGTATCGTCTTGGTATCTATATGGTTATTTTATATATATATTATGGCACCGATAGATCCTGGTTACACAACACTTAGTATAAGGATCAGCCTGAGAGCCTCTAAACAGGTAAATTTCCCTCTCCGCTAATAAGTACTTGTGCCGTAGAGTAAACAAAGCCATACATCAGCTCTGAGGCACAACTACTTGTTTCTCTCTTGTATTTCTCAATTATTGCCTTTAAATATTTTATGCTTCGAACATAAAATAAATACAATATAATTAAAATGTAGATAAAGGAAACCACAGCTAGTAATGTTCCTAATAATTCTTAACATGCAGCGAAGGAACTGAAATATTTTCAGGGCATCCATGCATGGCTGCTAAACACATCAGCGAGCCGCGGAAGGTACGCAACGTCTTACTTCTGACACATCGTCAGGCTTTTTAATTCCTCTTATATTTATAAGATAATAAAAAATCTATTTTTGTTAGTGCCGAGTCGGTTGTGCTGTGCTTTGGGTGATATTCTCATTATAAAGCACTGTGGATGTTCGCTAGTTGGCACGGCAGCTGACATACTTCCTAATCTTGGCATATGCTGCACTCATTTGAGATTGTGATATATTTTAATAGGCCAACAAGAGACTTCTTGAAGTAACTATTTGGAAGTAGTTGGATATAGCCAGTCTCTTATTCATGCTTAATGTAGCAGCACAGATGGAACGGAACATATGTTAGATGGACAGAATTGTACTACATAATGATGAAGGCTGCGTTGTCAATAGTGAGGATTGCAGTGGTCAATGCCTAGAAGAACATTAAACACCTAGTTAATATGTACATGGAGATTATAGTCATACATATTCATAATAGTAATTATAACTCAGCAAAGACTGATCTGTATCCTACTGATATTGCAATCCTTTAATCCTTTCATGCCTATGAGGAAGAACCAGCAGACTGCACAAAGTTATTCTTGTCCACAAACTTTTATAAGGAGTAAAGCCAAGCTTATCCTACATAAAGCAGCATGAAACTTACCTGGGCAACGACTAAGGGGTATTCAATTTATGTATCGGTCATCTATTTGTACCTGAGTAAAGTTGCCCCTCACCTTGTTGAAATCAACATAAATTGGTGTCAAACGTTTGTGCTATGTTAGTGGTGGTTTGTTCAGTAGAAATTTTCATTTGTGGCACTGTAATTTTTATGATATTAATAAAAGTTTCCAAAGGTCAACCAACCCCCCTCCCCTCACATTACTCAAATCAAACAAAACTGGTGCCATTCCATTGTGCTATGTTTGTACTGGTTTGTGCTGCTCAAATCATTTTTAACGTATTGATAATACCTAATACCTAAACATACCTTAAAAATGAAAGCAGTACAAACGCACAAATTTTTTCTAAACAAACATTTGACACCAGTTTTGTTTGATTCGGTTAATGTGGGTGGGGGCTGGCTGACCTTTATACCTTTACAATTTTGTTTATATCTTTAAAACAGAAGTAGCACAATTGATTGGCACTAGTTTTGTTTGGTTTGGATAAAGTGGAGGGGCTGGACGATCTCTGATGACCTTTGAAAACTTTTATTAATATCTTAAAAATTTACGCTGCACAAAATGTACCACAAACGTTTGACACCAATTTTGTTAGATTTGAACAAGGTGGGGGATTAATTCAAGTCCTATTTGTAGGTATCAGATCAGCAAGGGTATAACACAGCTTCTTCTTCCTAGGTCCTAAGATCTCAGGTCCATTCATTACATGGCTGATTTGCAGTTCAGTCTCAATTAAGTGAGCTGCAGTACCAAGGATAGACACTTTACTATGTACAGCCCTGTGCATGGTAGATGGTGGTGAAACCACACCAGTTGTCCAAATGCTGTCACATCTTGAAGGGTGCATGTGCTGGGATGTCCGCTACAAATCTGATACTGTATATATCCCCTATCCAAGGGTTCACCAGACATGAGGCAAGCAGAGCCTCTTGCCTCAGGTAGGACCACCTGCAGCAAAATGGGGGCAGCATCAGGCTTGACATCTCAGCATGACACATACACCCATGTACTAAAAAATCCCGTGGTTCGGGGGGCATGATTCAGCGTTGTACCATTTGGTGATATCTGTTTACAGGAGTTGTCTGGGATCAGTTCCGTTAAGAGACAGCACTAAGATTAGCAGAGTGATCTCTTTTCTGCTTACCAAATATAGCTGTGCCCGGCATTACATCTCAATCCCATTCACCATAATAGGACTGAGCAGCACAATGGCAAAGTGACAAAGGGATGTGATAGCTGTGATCTGTACAGTGAAATCGGCACAAACCAAAGTACCATGACTGCTTACAGTAAACTGAATGGAGTGAATGAGTGAAAGATGTGTTTATTATATATGGTACTCACAAAAAGCCTTAAAATGAAAATCTTGGTAAAATGTCATAAATCCATAAAATTCCACCTTGCCCCTTATGTCCAGCCAATTCTACTTAGGATCCAGTAGAGAATTTGTACATGAAGGGGGAACAGCATCTGTTGTGGATCCAGAAGTTGGAATTTGGACCCTGAAGCTGTATCAGTTGGCCGTGGGCTGCCTTCTATCTCCAGCCATGATGTAGTGGTGTAAGGTGACCCCCATGGACTTCATATATTTTATGAATTTTTTTTTTAGGACACAACTAGCATTTTGTTGTAAAGTTGAGGCCTTGCTCCTATGGCCAATTACTCCTTGACACATTTTAAGGAATTATTTATAATTATATGCATCTTTAGTAGGCTGCCTTTTACCAACTCGCTTTATATCTAACAAAATATCTAAACTACCAGCTTTCATTTCTCTGATGCGTTGGGGAGCAGATATAGATGGCGCGTGACATGTGTCAGTGACTAAATGGCTGTTCGACTGAAGGAAAATCACAAAACATACAAGGTCAAACACTTTGGCACATCTCCTCCATGAATATGAAGACATGGCAGCACAAGACCTTTAAGAGACTCCTTCTGTGCTTCCTCATTCCTTTCATTTGCCACCAGTCCTTTGGGTATCCCGTGCTCCTTTCTTGAATCATTTTTAGCTTATGCTACATACTTCAATGCTTCACTACCTCTTCAAGTTAATCCACAAAGAACAGGCTAGTATTTTTTGGATAGAATCATGAAAGTGTCTGGAGTCTGATGTGAACAACTTGCAGAATTAAACAGGCGTCTAAATTTATCAATTGTTTTTAAAGATACAATTAAATAATTGCACCGTTTTTGAAAATGATATTGAAGGAAGTCACCAAGTCAAACTGTTGCTTAATTTGTTGGTTTATCAATATGTCTGGGGTTTTCAGCATATTTTAAAGGGGAAATTGTCCTGTTGCCTAATATGGGATTGAGATATATTCTCATTTTATCTAAGAAACTTGATACATAACTCGCCTTTAACTTTTAGCTCTGTAACTTTCCAGTCTTCTCAGTGCTGGTGCGGGGAGACCTAGCTGCTGTGAATCACTACTTCCACCTTCTCTCTCCATAGAGTTTTCATGTAATTAGAAACCTTAGTGAGCTTTTGCCTATTTTGCTAGCAAGATAGAATTCAGCTAGGAGAAATACGAAGGCTGCAAATTCCACTGAATAATATTTTTTCCTGTATTTCTTGTCTTTTTCAATTAATATTAGTTACAGAGACATAAATGTTCCTATCGTTTTTTGTATTTTGTGTACACTGCTCTTCTTGCTCTGGTATTTACTGAATGTTTCCATGATAACAGACAACACACAATCCTCCAGATGGATGACACGGGGGACACAAAATCCTTGAAGAGACTTCAATTCCCAACTTTGGATGGTCTAGAAGGTTGGAGGAGTGTTTAAACTAGAGACCTGGGGGGAGGGCAACTACACTTGTGCAGGGCAAATAGACAGTGTACATAGAGAGCTGGGAAGAGTCATAGTTCATGGGGGAGAAAGGGGGGCTGGAATGAGATTGGGGAATAAGGACAAAAGGAATACGGACAGGGAAAACCATATAAAGTGTGTGTACACAAATGCCAGAAGCCTCACAAACAAAATGGAGGAACTGGAACTCTTGATGTTGGAGCGGAAATATGATATAGTGGGTATCAGCGAGACATGGCTGGACAGTAGCTATGACTGGGCGGTTACTATAGATGGTTATAGTCTTTTTAGAAAGGATCGTATAAATAAAAAAGGTGGAGGGGTTTGTTTATATGTGAATTCTTGCCTCAAGCCTGTCCTGCGAGATGACATCAGTAAAGCAAATGTGGAGTCCCTATGGGTGGAGATAAGAGAAGGGAAAAAGAATAATAAAATATAACTAGGGGTTTGTTATAAGGCTCCAAATATAATGGAGGCAACAGAGGAAATGCTGATAAGTGAAATGGATGCGGCTTCAAAGCTTGGTGAAGTACTTATCATGGGGGACTTCAATTACCCAGATATCGACTGGGGGGCAGAAACCTGCAGGTCCTTCAAAGGCAGGACCTGTCGCAACTAGTCCTGGAACCAACAAGAGGGGGAGCACTGCTGGACCTTATCCTAACCAACAAACCTGATAGGGTATCAAAACTACAGGTTGGGGGGAACCTGGGGAATAGTGATCATAATATCATTGATTTTGTATTATGCTTTACTAAGAGCGTTAGTGAAGGGGCAACCAACACTCTAAACTTCAGGAGGGCAAATTTTCAGCAACTAAGGGAAGACCTTAAAGGCATAGACTGGGATAATGTTCTCAAAGACAAAAGCCCCCCCCCCAAAAATGGGACTTTTTCTCATATATTCTGAAAAAGTCCTGTGAGAAACACATACCTTATGGGAAAAAGCATAAAAGGAACAAGAAAAAGCCTATGTGGCTAACTAGTCTTGTAAGGAAAGCAATAAGCGAGAAAGATAAAGCGTTTAAGGTGCTAAAACGTGAAGGTAGCGATGAGGCATTACAGGATTATAGAGAGAAAAATAAATCCTGTAAAAAGCAGATAAAGGCCGCAAAAATAGAGACTGAGAGAAATATTGCCAGGGAGAGCAAAAATAATCCCAAATTATTTTTCAAGTATATAAATGATAAGAAACTAAAAACAGAGAGTGTGGGTCCCCTTAGAAATAACATGGGGGTCATGGTGGAAGGAGATGAGGAAAGGGCCAATCTACTGAATGTCGCCTTCTCAACTGTCTTTACCCAGGAAAATCCCCTGGTGGAAGACACAATGAGGAATAATGTAAATTCTTTTTATAATGTCAACAGTTTAACCCAGGAAGAGGTACGGCGCCGCCTCGCAACCACTAAGATAGATAAATCACCTGGGCCAGATGGCATACACCCCCGGGTTCTGCATGAATTATGTATGGTGATAGACAAACCTTTATTTTTAATATTTGAAGATTCACTGAGGACTGGTTATGTTCCACAGGAATGGCGCATAGCAAATGTGGTACCAATATACAAAAAAGGATCAAATAGCGATCCTGGAAACTACAGAACCGTGAGTCTAACTGCTGTGGTGGGGAAAATATTTGAGGGGTTTATTAGAGATGCTATCCTGGAGTATCTCACTGTGCACAACCTTATAACCCAGCGTCAGCATGGGTTTATGAGAGATCGGTCCTGTCAGACTAATCTGATTGGTTTCTACGAGGAGGTAAGTTCCAGACTGGATCTGGGGGACGCTGTGGATGTTGTATATCTGGACTTTTCAAAGGCATTTGACACTGTGCCACATAAAAGGTTGGTAT
Source organism: Engystomops pustulosus (assembly GCA_019512145.1). Taxonomy (NCBI): domain Eukaryota; kingdom Metazoa; phylum Chordata; class Amphibia; order Anura; family Leptodactylidae; genus Engystomops; species Engystomops pustulosus. The sequence continues at coordinate 239,615,747 of CM033642.1, read as the reverse complement.
ATAAAATGAGACTGCTGGGAGTAGGAGAAAATCTGTGTATTTGGGTAAGTAATTGGCTTAGTGATAGAAAACAGAGGGTGGTCATTAATGGCACATTCTCAGATTGGGTTGATATTACCAGTGGAGTGCCACAGGGGTCAGTTTTGGGGCCACTTCTTTTTAATATTTTTATTAATGACCTTGTTGTGGGTTTACACAGTCAAGTTTCAATATTTGCAGATGATACTAAGCTGTGTAAAGTAATAAATACTGAGGTCGATAGTTTAGCATTACAGAGGGATAAACCTTAGTGAGCTTTTGCCTATTTTGCTAGCAAGATAGAATTCAGCTTCAATTCCATCATGAAAATCAAATTAGGTTGGAAGAAAGGAAGATTATAAGAACCAAAGTCACAAAGAAACAAACAATTTGCTCTGATAATGTATATTAAGAAGTCATTAATTTTTTTATTCACATGTACTGTAGATTTATGCATATTTTGTTGAACAGTTTTTGGGCCATTTAAGGCCTCATGTACTATTTCTGGCCATGTGCTACCCATGCCTACCATTTTCATACGGGTAGCACATGCCCACATTCACTACAATGGACTATACGGTCATCCATATAAATGTGTAATAATAATACTAATTGTGTGTCCATTCCATACACCATATAGAAGTCTATAGGAACAGGGAAAAAAAGTGCAACATACATTTGTTCACCTTTGCATCTTGTATATACAGTGCGTAGCCAAGGAGACCCGGAGCTGTGTAAGGGCATTTTATTTTTATGACTATGAATTGATGCAGTGCGATAATTGCCCATATTGGTGAAAAATGTGCTATATTTATGGATAAAGTACAACTGTGTATACAGAACAGAAAAACAGATTGTGCATGAGGCCTAAGTTATAGCCATACCCACAATTATCTCTAAAAGGAGAAGTCTCCTAATCTACTTGCTCCAAAAATTAGAAACCTCTGTTAGACGCACAGCTACCAATTTTAATGACTGCCACATACCGCATACAAATTTTCCAATGCAACGTAAAGCACTAAGAAAGACAACATAAACCAAATCAGTGGTTAAAGCATTGACGTGTCTCGGTAATTGGATGATTGGCCTCTCATGGGCAGTGGTGCAACTAGAAGCTGATGGGTCCCAGTGCAAAGTCTGTGCCAGCCCCAAACTATAATGTTTAGTTTATAGTAATAGTCTTCTCATATGGGAAAGTGACACCATAAGGGCCCACTAAACCTCTTCGGCCCAGGTACGACCACAATCTCTGCACCCCCTCAAGTTACGCCCCTGCTCATGGGGTATTGGGAAAGACACAGAAACTACAGCATGTAGGAGACTGGAAGTGGTGCCATAGGAGGAGCAGGGAAGTGGGGAGCGATAAGTAGATCAGACTACTTTTAGCTATGATTAAAAGCAAACTCCTTTAAGAATTCCCCGCCTATAAGTGGATTATCCTTCTGTGGTCCATCCCTTGTCATGTCGGATGTCTTTTGCTACTACTTTAAGAGTGTAAGGGGTAGTATGCAGTATTTGTAGTATTTACCCAAGTCACCTTCCTTCAATAGCTGGACATGGTGCACATTTTGGGCGTTAAGATTTACAAGACATTACAATTCTTTCTCCAATTTTTAGATATAGAATAAAAGAGGGAAGAAAGTGCGCTCCTATAGAGTAGTATTGTTTTTATACAATAATTGGTGTGAAAGTTAGAGATCTACTAACCTTCTGGGGTTGTGCTGATGGGCACAACTCCAATGCAGGCTTTAAACAATCGGTATACAGGTTGGCGTCTTCCTGCTGCCTCGCTCCTGGGGGTGTCCAATTTCCAAGTAGAAGACAGTTCCCAGTAGAAATCCAAGGTATGGTAGGTGTTTGAGCGATACTTAGGCGCTGGATACGTAGCCAGAAATAAATAATCTTTTATTTTCTTGAAGAGTTAAAATTTTAGATAAAATGATAAAAGAATATAAGAATATAGAACAACGCGTTTGAACCAGATGAAGCGCTCTGTTCGAGCGCGAAACGCGTTGTTCTATATTCTTATATTCTTTTATCATTTTATCTAAAATTTTAATTCTTCAAGAAAATAAAAGATTATTTATTTCTGGCTACGTATCCAGCGCCTAAGTATCGCTCAAACACCCACCATACCTTCAATTTTTAGATATGACCTATTAAAGATTGTAACATATGAAATCAGGGAATAGCAAGAGATCTGTGCATGCAGCTGCTGTATAATGGATGGGAACAATGATCGCCCGCAATCCCTTTTTGAGCATTTTGTTAAGCGTATTCTGGCTGAACTATTCTGTCCTTCCATAATAATGTTCATTCCCTCAAAAATGTCCTAACATGGCACAACGAAGGCTTCTCAATCTCACCGGCTAATTCTTTTGCTAGAACAATAAACCCTGTTCTACATCTCCTGGAGGTCTTTACAATGGTAATAAAACAGCACAGAACAAGGGAGTAACACTAGGATACAACAGGTCCAATAAAATTGCAAAGTAAAATCATAAAATACTAAGTAACCAGTGGAACTTAAACAAAACATAAAATGGGATTACAGGGATCATGCTGCCAAGACACGCTGTCCGGCAAATCACAGAATAAAAAGCATAGCCAGGAGCACCATGTGGCAGGCACCATTGTAGAGTCACAGGCGCTCGCTGTTTGTGTCTTTCAAACCCTTTCAGTAATTTATAGCAATGTGACCGGAGCTGCCTGGATGTTAAGCTTAGATGCTATAATACGGAGGAGCACTGAAGGATAGTACAATAGTAAAACAGGGGGATTTATATCATATGACGTGCATAGTGTTTTAACATAGAACTGTCCCCCAGCAAGTTCTGCCATCTTGACCCGATCTTACAGTAAATGCTGCAAACAACGTTTATTCTTTTTTACTAGCCACAAGCAAAAAATCCTTTGGATTACTAGCATTTTACCCAAAATACGGAGGATATGGTATCTTTTACATTTTCATATACTATAGTAAAGCTGGAGCTGAAATTAGGACCAGGAATAAGCCCTGCTCTGAGTTTTCTAAAGCCTCCACATGAATCGTAATGTAGCCTTATATATGTTAGTAACATGTAATATTGTGCTTTATGTGTCCAGAATATTCCTTTAAAGAAGATGAATACATTGGGGGAGATTTATTAAGCTGCCAAAGAGTAAGAATGTGCATAGTTGCCCATGGCAACCAAATACAGCTCACCTTTAAATTATTAATGAGCGGTAAAATGAAAGCTGAGCTGTAATTCTTACTCTTAGGCTGCTTGATAAATCTCCCATATTGTTTCCATAGCGAGTAAATTAAAAGAATAATTTAGAAAGTTGATGTTGGAATGGATAAGAAATATAAGAAGATTACCACATTCACAGTGCCTGGATCTATGAGTAAGGCTACATTCACATAAATTTTTGCCCAAACGGCTATAGTTGGAGAGGAGGGATGAGCATTGGTTGGGCTGCATTCACACGAATGTATAGGGGACGTATATATGACTGCAAATTTTCGGCCGGATATAAGTCCCCCATAGTCTCCTATGGCGCCCAGGATTGGTACGTGAAAACATGCCACCTTAGTGTCCCTGGTTTATTATGATGAATTTTGATGTTAGATTTTCTTTAAAGGAAAGCAACCACCTAGAAAAAACATGAAAAAAACCTATTAATACCTATAAATGCTCTTCTTCATCTTGATCCCGGCGCTGTCCATCGCTAATCTTGACACGTTGGGATCACCTAGAAAAGAAAGTTATAATTCGCAGCACAGAGCGCGGGGACAAGATGTCCGGTGCTCCGGGCTGCTAATTATGCAGGGAGTGAGAAGTGTGTCATGTCATGCCTCTTGCGTGACATCACCTCATTTTCCCATGCTCCCTGCTGCTAATTATAACCTTCTTTTGTAGGTGATCCCAGTGTGTCAAGATTAGCAACGGACAGCACCAGGATCAAGGTGAAGAGGTGCCCGGGGGGTGGGGGGTGAGTATTCATAGGTTTTTAAGTATCCATTTCTTATTACGTGGTTGGTTTCCTTTAAATGAGCTAGAAACAGGTCACATGACAAATTGATGTAACAACATAGGCATGTGAACCAGAATTACACTAACACTGGAGAACTGAGACTGCATCCAGGTGGTTGCAAGGTGTTGGACCCCTGCCTAATGATATTGATCACTTATTCTAAGTATTCTAACAATGTTTTTGAATGCCCCATTCTAGAATGTTTCGATTTTGTCTGTTTTTCCAATATAGGGATTACATTCAGGTCATGAATATTTTATCACCTTCTCAATATTTTCCTCATGGCTATACAGCTGCATAGAGCGGCACTACTAAATGTAACAAGTTCTATAAGAGTATGAATAATGTGATGTTTATTACTCGCCAGCCCAGAAGATATGGTGATTTCCATGTAAACAATGTTTCAATATACAGAATGCATTGTATTCCCATCCAGAATAAAAAAAATTTCAGCCTGTCTGGAGATGCACTGCAGCTCAGCAAATGCGGAGCATGGAAACTGTGTAGATCCATTAGGATGGCAACTTGGCAGTTCAGCAGTAAATTGGTAACCACTGTACTGGGAACACAGCGATAAGTGTCAGACAGCTGTCACACTCGCTTCACCAGATCTAGAAGATACAGCAATACGTTCTGACATAAAGGTACTTTGTCGCCAACTTGCTTAGCAATTTATGGGGTGGTGTCTGTAAAGTAGCAACAGTGAACTTTCCAAAACATGAGACATGTGGCTTTTTTATTATAATTTTACACCCAATGTATGAGGCTATCTGTAGATCTATATGGGTTCATAGAGTAGCACTAAATGTTGGAATTTTACCACATGCTCTGAACCATTTAAAAATCTTTTTTTTTTTCAATTTCAATCTTTTAAAGTACAAAGTTATTAACAGGAAATCTAACATAAAAATCAAGCAAGATAAACCAGGGGAAATATACTCATAGATCCAGATCCATATCTTCATATATTTGGCTCTGGGGGCTGTTACCAGACTTCCTCCATGCTGCAACTTCACAGGCTGTTATAATGTCGCACCCTTCCACCTGCTCCTTCACTACATCCCTCCTCCCTGTGCTTCAGAGAGACCTGTTTAGTGTCTAACATTGCCCTGAATGGGGTTGTTCTGTGGCCACTACAAAAAAAACAAACAAAAAAACCTTTATACTTACCTAGAGATGAGTCGAATAAGACACATCAGACTTGTCTTTAGTGCTCCCTGTGCTTGCTGGAGTACTATACCTAAGCATCACAATGCCATACCAACAGTACCAGCGCAGTACCACACAGTGGACTACATCGGCTTCACTTAATCACTGCATAGATGCCAAGAGCTCTGGGCCAAGGTGAGCATATACTTTTTTCTTTACAGTTGGCACCGAGGGAAATAATACAGGGCAATTTAGGACACTAAGGGGGTCATTTATCTTATCCCTGTTTCTTTTGGCTTGTTTTTACCTTCATTTTTTCTGTAATTGGTAATTGATCAATCTGACTTTTTGCTTGAGGGTTTTTTCAGATCTCATTTTGCGCCATTTGTAAAAAATGTCTCAAAAACGTCATACAAAAGTCACTTTTCTATGGTTTTGTCGGGAGTTTTTTTGCACCAAAAATGTTGCACATTTCAGACAATTTGAAAAGATAAATGGCATTTTTGACGTTTAGAAAATCTGCAATAGAAGATAAATGTGTCTTACTGATGGTAAATGTCTGGCTAACTTCAGTGCACATTTCAAGACCCCAAAAAGTAGCAAAAATTGCAATGTGCCAAAAAAAGTTGCAAAAAAGACAGAAAAAGGTAAAAAAGGAAGAGAAATAAAGTTAAATGACCCCCTCTAAATCTCTGTTCCATATGATCTATCAAAGGTTTAGTGTCCCAAATGGCCAATATACTGTATATATATATATATATATATATATATATATATATATATAAAAGAGTGCCAAGAAAATATTCCCCACACCATGACACCACCACCACCAGCCTGAACCGTTGATACAAGGCAGGATGGATCCATGCTTTCATGTTGTTGACGCCAAATTCTGACTCTACCATCCGAATGTCGCAGCAGAAATCGAGACTCATCAGACCAGGCTATAAACATATACATGTTTAAGAAGCAGGTAAATTCCTGAGTATCAGCAATTAGCTGAAGTCATGTTACACCTTGTACTATTCTTGGTCTGTAACTTTTTGATAAAAAGACACTCAAGATAGATACATGCACTTTTAATGCTTGATTCAAATCAGAAAGCACTTTCTGCTGTGATAAGTAAACCTTAGGTGTGCAGGAAGGGGAAAATGGGAATTGTAGGTAAAATTATCATGTATGGCTGTCTGAAAATATTAGAGGTTAAGGAGCGTGTGCGGAGGAGTTTGGCCCCTTTTTGCTCAGACTATTTATTATCTTTTCATCGTTCCATACCCACAAGCATTAACAGTCCTGAATTATAATCTCAGAACAGCAGATGTGACTATACCGCGTCCTGCTATGTTATTTAGGTAAACATTCAGACCTGGGAGAAACAAAAACAAAATGCAAATGTGAACTTCTCAAAACAGCCAAAAAATCGAAAATATAACCCTTTCCTCCATCTGGATCCCTCGTGTGCTATGTTTTGAATCTATAAACCAAAAAGTATTTTGCACAGGTGCATGCCTATGGTTTCCAGCTATGAGCAGATTGACCTGTGTAGTTCGGTAAAAATAATCCGGGGACACACAGTGCAAAATTGCTGCAAAAAAACACCCCAAATCACTCATTTCTGCAGCAATTTCCTTCTGGGATTAAGCTGCGGTTGGAAGGCATTGGGGAACGGAGTTCAACCGTTGCATTACAAAGAATCCTGGAATCTGTCGTAGTATTTCCGTTTTTGCAGCAGGTGGAGGGGATTTGTATAAAGCCTATCCTCTATGCTAGGCTCTTGTTGTAGAATAGTTGGATATAAGTTATATATGATCAGGCAAAACCTATTGGATTAAGTTCAATGCAGATCTTCTACTTTTTAACTGTAATCATAAATCTATAGGAGGTACATGACATCAAAGGTGAAAACAGCCTTGTGTAGGACACTTATCTTTCCTGTTTTCTAGCAATTTATATTTTTAGAGAAAATTCAATTTTTATTTCTATGCAAATTAGCTTCTTGGTTGTCTGCTCCTGTTTTCTTCTTTACGATAAGAGATGACCCTCATTATGTAATGAGGTAGTGATGTGCGGAAGGACAATGTATGGAGAAGAGTTAGGTGCCCCAGCTGTCATGAACAGAGATTAGTAGTCCTGATGTTCGGGTTCGGCATTGGGGTTCGGGCAATCATAGCCATGGCTAGTTGCTATGGGCGTCAATTTGCCGGAATGGCTGTGCAGCCACCAATCTGCAGTATGCGCAGGTAAGGCACTCCAATCCGAATGCCGAACACAAACTTTGGATCTTATTTTCTCTAGTCATGGCCATGCCCCAATACACAGAAAAGCCAACTTGCATGAAGATAAATATTTAATTATCCCTTAAATTGCACATTACTTGTAGACAGTAAAGCTATGTCTGGGAGGTTTCTAATGTGACCTGCACAATATGGTTCTCACTTGGAAGGTGATTTGGGAGCTTGTAGTCTCCCTTTATAGTTATGACTTTCATACCAAGCAGTATTGAGTAGATCGTTTTTAAGACTGATGGAACTGTAGACAATCTTCCATCTGCTCACCTTCTCTACTCTTTATAGAGCGGACCCTAGGGCAGTGGTCCTGTACCCTCCTTGTCAGCCATCCACTATATCTAGGCAGGTGTGTAATAAGGCCCTGAAGGCCGTCCAGCACAATAACTACTCAGTGCTTATTATAACATGCTGATTTCCTAACACTGTAGAAAATCAATCGCTAAACTTGACAACTAGCTGATCACATTTATTATAATAATCTGAATTTATTCATTTTGACAATGAAACAATTCATTAAATAACAAAAATAACACGAGTCTTACATCAATCAAATGTGGCAAATATATATATTAGTGATGGGGAGCGGATATTTTTGTTGGATGACCTAGGGATGGGTGTTGGATTGGGGTCCAAGTAAGAAAGAATTCCTCAGGTTTTAAGGACAAGGAGCAGATTGTGTAGATGAATGACCACGGTATAAATATTGGGGTGAGAAGTCCAAAAAGGAGTTATAGTGTTGTTGGATGACCCAGGGAGAATATAACCAGTGAAGGGGCTAGGGGTAATGTCTGAAAGAAGATATTATTGTTGGATGACCAGCACTACAAGGATGACATGAACTTGGATGAGGGTGAGAAGGCGTTGTCCTCCAAGGTCATCAATTCTTTGTTTCAGCCAAATATTAAGGCTGAATCCAATGTGATTATGTTTTTAGTTACTTTTAGTCCACCATGATCTACCAATCTTCTAAATGACTAAGCTCAGACATAGTCATGCAGTAAAGAGAACTATACATGTCAGAAACACAGTCCTATTTCGGGTCTGGATAAGGGCTTATTTGCACAGGCCTGTCTGTTGCGCATCCAAAAAAAAAGTAAATTTTTTGTGTCAGTATTTTGGTTTAAGTTTATTTTGTGCCAATACTGTGTCTGCATATGGACCCATATATAGACCTACACATTTATCAGGGCTTGTACAGCAATTTTTGGGGCGTGAAGGGGGCTGGTGGGTGAGTGGGTTAGCCAAAGGTGGTAACATAAACTATAGCGCAATTCTACACCAGACAGAACCTGGCATAGAATTCCCTGGCGGCACAGCCGGCCACCCGATTTCTCAGGAAGACGATACCTTCTGGTTGACCTGGCGTGGATGGACAGGTGAGGTTTTTTTTTTTTTTTAAATCAAGTAATTTGTATTTACATCAATTTAATAGTTCACCCAAAGAGGTTTAGTCATATTCTGAAGCTTTGGACTTTTAGTATTGTTTCTGGCGTAGAATTCTGCAGTCGCCTTGATCTGCCCCGGCTCATCCCTCTCCGCTCGCTTGTCCACCAAAAAACTGACAAGCCATGATAAATACCCCCCATAAACAAAAGGAGGTCAGAATGTTATCCTCCAAATTCCCAGAAACTGATGTGTGAATAAGCTTTAGGTTTGCCTGTGTGCATGGAGAAGGACAAGGTCTGAGACCTCGGCTGTAATTGTTTTTGTCTGGATGCCCACAGACCTGTAATTGCAGTGACTTGGGCACTGCAGAGATGGCACAATTAGATGCTCATATACAATGCTCAAGAGATAAACAGTACACGGGTTACCATGGCAGTGCCATCTTTTAAATGGTAACAATTGGTTTCCATGGCAGCACTGTGATTACAATGAGAGGCCAGTGAATTAAAAGGAATCTCTCCATCTAGCATGGTGTTCCCATTGTCCAAGATACATAATCAATGACATTTCAGGAGGGTACGTCTGGGGTGCAATGTGCATTGCAGGGCTCTGACCTATCCCAGCATGCATTGCTTCCTGATGCCTCTTTGTAAGGCTCGTCGTGTGTTATCTTGTTGTGACTCCGGGACATTCATACTAGGAGAAATTCCGGCTGTGTAAGGGTTAAACCTTTCAGGCACAATTTCTTGCTTAATTGGTTCCAAGACCTTGGCAGGGCCTAACAGACAAGTGCCGCTGCCAATCAGCGCTCGTTAACCTCTGCGCTAACACCAGAGGCACACGGAAAATGAGGCAATCAGGAAAGCATCTGCTCAGGGAGGAGAGGATGGAAGGTGAAAGGAGAGGGAAACGTCTGCACCATCATCACAATGGTCCTGGATGCGCAAAACAACACATTTACTGTCCAAATGAAGGCAAAGCTAAAAATGTGAACAATATAACAGAAAATGGCAGACGGTAATAATGGCAGGTCACTCATGTGAACTTACCCAGCAGTAAGCGTGAACAAGCCGTAACAGCGACATTTGACAAAATGAAGTGATGGTACAAGAATAATGCAGAACACAATGGGACAGTACAGCCTAATGCGCAAAGTCATATCACAGGTTTGGATAATGGATATAGTAATGTCACAGAAGATGGAAAATACACACAGTGACATCACAGTACAGAGATAATGTACTCAGTGATGTTGCAATATATGGATTATACACACAGTGATGTCACAGTAAAGGGATAATGCACACAGTGATGTCATGGTACAGGGATAATGCACACAGTGATGTCACAGTACAGGGATAATACACACAGTGATGTCACAGTACAGAGATAATGTACTCAGTGATGTTGCAATATATGGATTATACACACAGTGATATCACAGTACAGGGATAACACACACAGTGATGTTACAGTATACAGATTATTCACCCACTGATATCACAGTACAGGGATAATGCACACAGTGATGTCACAGTATATGGATTATACACACAGTGATGTGATAGTACAGGGATAACACACACAGTGATGTCACAGTACAGGGATAATACACACAGTGATGTCACAGTACAGGGATAACACACACAGTGATGTCACAGTACAGGGATAACATACACAGTGATGTCCTAGTATATGGATTATACACAAAGTGATATCACAGTTCAGGGATAGTAGATAAAGCGGTGTCACAGTAAATGGAAAATACACATAGTGATGTCACAGCACAGGGATAATGCACACATTGATGTCTCAGTTCAGTGATGTCACAGTATATGGATTATACACACACTGATATCACAGTAGAGGGATAACTCACACCGTGATGTCACAGTACAGGGATAACTCACACAGTGATGTCACAGAATATAGATTATACACACCGTGATGTCACAGTACAGGGGTAATACACACAGTGATGTCACAGAAAGATATAGAGTTACAACACCGTCGTGATGCACTAGTACAGGGGTGAAGACAACAATGCTAGTCACAGAAGAATATAGAGTAACATACACAGAGATGTCACCGTACAGGGGTTGTAAGTAACAGTGATGTCACAGAGATATTGCAAACTGCCATAATGCTTGTCATTTTATTTATTACCTCAAAGACTTTTGGGACAGAACTGCATGTAAAATTAGAAATTATAAATTGACAGTATGGGCCACCATAGCAGCACAGAGATGTTTTTTCAATCAGTAGGTTTTCTGAAACTTAGTTTATGTGGGGGACAATTAATAGCATAGATGTCAATGGAAGGCTGCCTGGTCTTTAGATAGAAGACAGACTGCCTTTTCTATGGATTACAAGGCAGTGCCCGGGTTACATACAAGATCGGTTCTGTAGGTTTTGTACTTAAGTTGAATTTGTATGTAATTTAGAACTGTATATTTTATAATTGTAACCCCAGACAAATTTGGCAGCTGAAGGACATGTAGCAGCAATGTCACATCGGCTACAGACCTAACAATCCAATATTTCCAATATGTCCAGCTCACAATTGTTTCCAAACAACTGAATTCTCGTATAAGAAATAGTTAATTGCAAATAATGATTTCATGCACGTTGATGATCCACCAGACGTCCACACACAGAACGTTCAATGTTCCTCTTAGTTAATTATCTTTCATCACTTGTCAGATTGCCAAATCCATGACACAATTCATGCATCCAGTCAATACCACAATCACAGTAGTCAAATATGTTTTCATGGAGAGGCAGAGGAGCAGATTATTATTACAAGTTATTACAACCATTAGACTTTTTTTTTCTGTAACAGGTTTTTCTATTCTTTTTTTTACCCGAGGCCCATACTCAGTAAGCAAAGGTCTTTATCCCTTCTTGACATCTTGCAATATTTGCTAACCCCCTCCAGAGTGTGGCTCGAAAGAACAGAGCACAACCCATGGAGAAATATGCAAAAAAAACTGTGTGTCTTCAGCCTTATGGTGCTGGCATTATGGAAATTGAGATGGGTCCTGTCTGCCGACTTGCAGTTCTGCAGTTTAAGGACCTTCAAAGGTCCTGGAAGGGCTCTTGTATACATGTGTGTGGAGAGACGGTAAATATATATATGAAGATTATAGGGCTGAAGGTCCTTCTCTTCATTACCTCAATAGGAAAGAAACAAACTTTCTAGGTGGTTTTGGTGGCAATGGACACTGTCAAGAAGAAGCCTTTGGCCCTGGGTTGTCAGCCAATCCACCTATCTGCTGCTGCCTATGATAGCACTAAGGTTAGGGCTGAGGTATATAGATAGATAGATAGACACGCATGCAAAAGTCCAGAGCAGCACAGCTATAGGATGGCTACTATACAGGCGGTCCCCTACTTAAGAACACTCTACTTACACGACCCCTAGTTACAAACGGACCTCTGGATGTTGGTAATTTACTGTACTTTAGCCCTAGGCTACAATGATCAGCTGTAATACTTATCAAAGGTGTCTGTAATGAAGCTTTATTGTTAATCCTGGTTCTTATGACAACTCAACATTTTTAAAATCCAATTGGCACAGAGACCAACAAATTTTGGCTGGGGCTACAAATACAAAATATACGGTTCCGACTTACATACAAATTCAACTTAAGTACAAACCTACAGAACCGATCTTGTACGTAACCCAGGCACTGCCTTGTAATCCATAGAAATGGCAGCACTACAAAATTTTAAAAAGTAATGGCGAACCTTTATACCATGAAACAGTGGATGATTATTGAAACCAGAATGTCACTTTTTTATGGAATTGTAGCTCACCATTACATTTTTTGAATTTCGGATTACTACCTTTTCTGTGGATCAGATTCTGTGAATTGTGAATTGTAATATTGTAAAACAAACAATATCACTTATGTGCTGAAAGTGGACAATCCCTTTAAGACCTCGGCAGAGCGGCTCGTCCCTTTTTGTGTTACCAAACAATTGGGCTGTTTTTCATGTTATGTTTATAGTATCTATGTGCATTGCATGTTTTATGTCTTTATGGCCTAAACTTTCCTCTTCTTCTCTGTGACTTTTCCAATACCTCCTGATTTTACCTGTCTTTATACATTTTTAAATATTTTCATTTTAACTTTTAATATATAAATCTGAATTCCATGGATGGAGAAATCCGATAGCTATATAAATAAAGATTATTATTTATATATATTTTTTTCTAAGTGTCTATCCTAATATCAGCACAAGTGATGTCTACGAGAGAGATCTGTGACTGAATTGTCAGGCTGTGACTCGGCGGGTGAATCTATCCAGAAACGCTTAGAGAAAATATTAGCACAATGTTCTTCTTGCTGACACGGGAAAAGATTTTCCGTCCTGTATGGAATTTGCGAGCGGTGTATGCATATTTCCTATTAATCTCTCTCGAACTGAGCAAGAAGATTATTTGGCAGGCGGTGCTCTTTAAGCTTTTAGTTGTGCCGTGTACAATCACAATGAAATCACTCGGCTTCGTTGTCCTTAAACAAAATGACTAGGTACGTTTTGTCAGCTAGCATTTTTCCTCAGACAGCTGTAGACAAAGTGTGTAACTGCTTCTATTTGTATTGAAATCCCCAAGCTCCTTCAAGGCAGTCACGTGACGCGGCAGTGTTGGGTACTTGAGTCAAAGGGTCCTTGGAGGGAAAGCTAAAGACGGCTCTGCCAGGCCTGCAGTGAGGCTGCACGAGGCAGATAAGCAGCCGCAATCCGCGGAGAGACACCGGACACCAGCAGATATAAATTGCCTTAACACTTTCACCCCTGAGAGAGGCTTTGGTAGCAGATTGTCCAAGTTCTCCGTGATTACATCCTTTTTGAAGCCTTCACACGTCAGACGTGGTTGTGGTGGCGGCTGCCAGTTGACCACCACATAATCCCTACAACAAACGAAACCTTTGGTGATCCATCTCTTTGAAAGCCTTCAATCCTCTCTGCCCGTAATGTTTTTTCCACAGATAGACACAACGGGAATTTCATCCTTTTCTTCTGCTGAAGTACCCAATGTGCGTTGTGTCGTTTCATGTCTTACGTCCGCCGCTATTTGTTTTAGCATTCAGATCGCATGGATTCAAAGGCTTTCTGCTCTATTTTTTGTCAATTGTTCTTGATTACCACAGGATGCAGGAGGACATCATAGGAAGAGATGAATCGCGGCGCATGCGGTGCTGGATATATTCTTAAGCTTTTGTTGTGCACATTTCATATGAAGAATTACATTTTCCTATTACCTACAAATGAATTATACATATATTTTGTTCCTGTCGTCGCTCTGTCAGCAGCCTGTTGGACGTCTGATAATCAGAGTTGGGCCGAGGCATCTGCAAGAAGTATTTTTGGATGGCAAAGTCTGTGGTTCATATATATATATATATATATATATATATATATATATATGTATCACAAACACATATACAGTGTATAGACATATTCAGGGGCTTAACTTGAGGGGTTGCTGAGGGTGTGGTCGCAACCCGGCCCAAGAGACTTAGGGGGTATTGATCTACCTTCCTGGGTATCTAGACGATCGATATTCTGTTTTGTATTCATTTACTTTCCTGTATTTCTAAGACTAGACATACATCTGTACTCAAGTTTTAGCCTGGAACATTTAGTGCGTATTCTACGATGATAGAGCAGACCCATCATAAGTCATTGGGGTCTCTTGGGCGCTGCTGGTGTTGGGTACATGATGGAACTGGCTACTATAACAGTAAAGTCCAGATCGCCACTCTTCAATGATGGCACGGTTAATGATGAGCTAAGCCAATATGGCAGTGCCCATTTGTACCAGCACAGAAACTTGCAGAGAAACTTGCAGAAAACACCCACCTTGTAGGGAGAGGGCTCAGACCATGAGACCTCTCCATACACCCGCAGACAACGTGTGACATACTAATGCAGAATGTCACACGTCAGTCAAGGGTTAAGAATTTTGTTATTGTGGAAATACCCCTTTAACACAATGTGTCAATCAGAAGGTTCTATGCAGAGAAGGTCTAAGGAAGTCATTGGCCTTTAGTGTTAAGCGAGTAGAGGTTGCTGATGCTGCATTAGGCTATGTTCACACAACCCTATTCTAGGACTGTGAACTGGATACACAAAATGCGGCTAGATCACGCCCCCCCTTTGAAGTCTATTGTTTATGGTCATCGTGCGGTGATCACTCCATGTCTTACCACACCATCACTGAGCCTGGTGGCCTTTGGTGGCAAATTTTTTATTTCTTATTTGGATGGGGACAGCCTTCCATCTCCATCTGTCCAAAAACGTCCGCAAACCTGGAAAAGTTTCCATTCTGTTTCCGTTCCCTGCACAATGCTATTTTACTTTTATGCCGATTCTTGCTCTTGGATTTTTAAATAATGTATATACAGTGCAGAATACAGTTATGGATGTCACAGTAAAGTTTTTCCTCTCTGCCGTTTCAGATTAATAAATTCAGATCAACTTAATTACTAAACTGCACAACTCGACTGCAAAAATTCATCTGGGAATATGGTCATGATTGTGAACTCCCTTTTGAGGAAAGTCTCTCGCTCTCATATTAATTACATCCAACTTATCTATTAGCATTCCTAATAAAATCTGATGTCTTGATGTTTTGTGATGTGCCGCAGTCACACTGATAGGAAGGGCACGTGTGCAATTAAGATGATGTTTCAGGCGTTTCGGCTAAACAAACCCAAGTCCCAACTGAGAGGAGAAGGCAGATTACATTTCATCAGATTAAATATAATGTTGTGGGGGTCTTTCCCTCTGTAGGATCTACAATGATTCATGCGGAAAACTTTATTGGAAAAGTAACGCAGAAAAAGCAGGCTATTCACTATGAAGGCAGAAGCCTGGGCGGCAGTGATAGGTCAGCCTAGCGTGGGAGACATAGGGTGCACAATACACTTTATTACTCAGAAATTGAAATAAATGCTTCAATAGTAATGAAACATAAAACATGTGCATCGCACTCCATACAACAGTCCATAGTGAAATGTTATAACCGGAAACCTCTGATACTGATTTATAGGACTAAGGTTTTCTCTTTGAAAGGGTATTTTTTTGTATGATCTATTTTCAATACTAGTTGTAAAATTCTGCTTATGGTCCAAAGTGTCCTCACACAAGTGCTTATTATGGGATCAATGTTAGTTCTGACTGGCTTTTAATGATGATGTCATCATCTTCTAATTCATAATTAATGTACAGGCAGTCGACGGGTCATGCACAGGAGAGGTTCTTTAGGTTTGTTCTTAAGTTGAATTTCTATGTAAGTCAGAACTGGTATATTTTAGAATTGGGATTCCAGGAAATAAAACATTTTTACTTCATTACAGACACCTTCCAGCTGATCATTGCAGCCTGGGATTAAAATAAAGCATTCAGAGAGCTTCTCCAGAGGTCATAGTGGGCAGAGAGGTCCGTCTGTGGCTGGTCTGTAAGTCGGGGACCTCCTGTATATATAATAATACGAAGCACATGGTATCCAATACATATTCCCAACCCACTAATTGTGCCCCCACTGGTCACTATAATGGGTAAAAGCCAAGTGAATGCATGTCCACAGACCTATTTAGCAGCCTCCGATGTGGGGTTTTGGAACCCCCCGATCTACCATAGTGACTGATAAGTGTCCCAGGAGATGGGCTTATAGGAATCTTGTTACAGATATAATTTGGGATAGCCAGCGTTGACACATTTCCCATGTGTTTCACACCACTCTTTTTGTATGTACCTGTTTCCTTTCTTTTTAAATCTTCTGACGTCTGCTCTTTGGTTCTAGTTTATTTGTTTTGTCTTCCTTTACTTAACAACCTTTGATTTCTGTAGGTAATGACATTTCTATAAATGGCAGATTGTGCGGCGGTCACCTTCTTGTACCCACCTCTCTCCGGCTGGACTTGTTCAGTTGTATCGGCACAATCATTTCGCGCAGGATAGCCACCGCCACAGATGCCATGACATTTAAAATTTAGAAAGTGTGACATTTCTACAACATGCCACAATTCTTCTGATTATTTGATAAAGCTTCCATCATTCTCTGATTGTGATTCTGTTAAAAAGTCTCTAGCTGTACTTGTGCCTTTGGTCACAGTAAGGGTATAGACTGGCATAGTACAAATTAGCAAATTGAGACCTGTTTCATATGGTCATGTTTATTGCATGTATAAAGAGATTTGGAATTTTTTTATGTGCTACTGGAAATAGAATAAGTCATATGTTAATAACTGTATGAGAAACTATCCTGCTATATGTCAAGTGCCGGTTACACTTGCCTTTGGCCATTCCCTGGGGCATAACTTGAGGGGGTACAGAGGATGTGGCCCAAGAGACCTATGGGGCTTATATGGTGTACCTTTCATAAATGAGAAGATTAGTACTATAAACAATACATTATTATTTCACTGGGGCCCAGCCGCTTCAAGTTACCCCACTGGTCGTACCATTTACTGAGCAACTTTCAGTACTTTTTCCTACCCAACGCTGGGGGTCTGTGTTGCATGGGCTATATTATAGGCAACACCAGTCCCTGAATCTCCAATAAACAACAGCCATAGTATAATCCAGAAGTCCCATGAGGAAGAGTCTAGGTCTTCATACAATACACATTCTGAGAAGTATGGCTACATTCACACTAATGTGTGCCCGCCATACCGTAGCATGGCGGGACACGTCAGCGCTGGGGAGAGGTGCTTACCCCCGCCCCTCTCCATAGAGAAACATAGGACACGGTGCTGTATTACGAGGAAAGATAGGACATGTCCTATCTTTCTCCTGGCTATGGAACTGTATGATGCCGCACAATTGCTGCACCGTACCACTCCCGAACGGTCCCGTGCGTCTGTGGGGGGCGTTTATACGCTGTATATACGTTGGACGTATAAACGTCCCCACACAGCTTTGTGAATGCAACCTAAGGCAGTAATATGCTCAGTATTTCATGATATTTATATGATATGAAGCCACTAGGAATGAACAAATTTACGGATTTGAATCCCAACATTCACATTTTTCATCCGTATGTGCATGCACGGGACTGTATCCGTATAGTCTAGTTAATGATGGATGGCTGACTGAATGCACCCATTGGTTCTGGATACGGCACGAATATACCGAAGAAAACGGTGCACAACCGTATGCAGCCCCTATGCAACCCATATTTTATGCGTTCCCATAGACTTTTGTTTCGCTCCAGACAAATAGTTAAAACTACTGCTGTCATTCATCGCAGAACTTAGTCAGGGGGGGTGAAGGTTGAGGATAAAATTTAAGAAAATCGCAAACATTTTACAAAACAAAATAGAAGCTTTTCATGAAAGATCTATGTTTTAGAAGACTAAAGGGGGTTATTTCGCAATTCCAGGACATTTGCTGCAACATCATTTCCGTAGAATAGATTTGGAACCAAACCTTTTAAAAAAAATTGTCAATGCATTGAATCGAATTTGTAGAAACCATCATGGTCCATACATTTCAGAAAATCTGTAACAAATCCATAGCAATTCTGCAGCAAACTCTTTATGTGTGACCTTAAAATTTTGCTGCAGTTAACCATTGCATAGTTAACCTCTTAAAAGTAAAGGAGGAGATTTTCATAAAAATACTTAACATTTAAGCTTTTTTATGGTAAATGGTTCACTTTAAGCATAATAATTCTATACAGTAATACAGCAGTTAATGTTTTGTCCACCGGGAGCAGTATGTGTTGCAGTTTGTATGAGAATACTACATGTTACCCCAGGTTTTATGGCCATTGAGACTTTTGTTAGAGGAAAGTAAACCCTGCTTAATATGACATCTCAGTTGCTTCCCTGCGTCTACGCTGCATTCTCAATGCGACCTTCTATAAATCAGTGGGATTTATTTGTTTGGTCTCAGGTAATCTTCAATACATATTAACTAGGTCATCTTCTGCCCTTTCTGGTTACTGCTAATACATGTCTATTCTTGGGTAATATTGTCTGTGTGAGCGGGATGACAAGGACTGGGCTGTGCTGGGGCTGCTTTCATTCAATGACTGAGCAGTAGTCATCCCGTCCCCTCCAGGGCACAGCTGCATTACATCTCTGTCTGCCTGGCTTATTGTGTAACGTGTTATTTCTTTATACACAGCTCTGTATTGATTTAGGAGTTATACGATTCCTTTTTTTTTTCTTCCTCTGCTTCTTCCTAATTTTTTTCTTTTCCTACGAGACTAAATTGATTTCTGAGAATGGGCTCCCCTCCTTGCTCCCTCCCACCCCTTCCTCCTCTTTCTTCATTCTTCATTGGAAACAGCGGTTTGATGAGGATTATTTCTCAGCGCCTCTAACTTTGTAGATTTTAAGTCCTCTCCATCAGGCGGGTTTATGCAGTGGATTAGTACCTTATGCTGGCAGCTTTGTTTGTAGGAATAAAGCTATGGCGCACGATTGTTGAAATAAAGCCTGCTCTCATTTCAGTCTATAGGTACCAGACTAGAACAGAAATGGAGAACAGGAAAAAGACAGGAAGGGAGCAAGAGTGGGTCCAAGGGGGGAATTGGGGGGGTAACAAGAGTAAAATGGAGAGAAATAAGGTGAAGTAGAAGAAGTAGAGAGGGCAAAATTGGGCCAAAAAATGGGCAAGAGAAGGGGAATATGTGGGATATGCAGAAGTAGAGGGGGCGAACCAATTGAGTAATAAGAAGGAGTGATGCGGCGCTAGGTGGACGGCCAGGTTTAGTGAGAAGAAGAGGTTACCTTTAATTAGTCCCAAACACCCTGTCCTTAGGAAGCCGGGAACATGCGCGACTTAGTGCACAGAACAATGTTATAGTGCATATGTTTTATAGATGAGCTGCATTAGATTAAGCTTTTAAACTCCGGGCCTCTCCAAACCACCTCCAGGTATGACTTTGGTTCTAAATGTTCTGTCATTAGACTTTTACTGGATAATATTATGTTATTGCTTCCCATATTTTTAATTTCTTTATGGAGACAGATAAATAGATAAAAACTTTAGGCTGCATTGACAGTCGATATTGACGGCCCATATACTTCCCCTATAGGCGGCAATGGGCGCACGGCGCCGTACAGGAGCGGTACAGTGCTGTACAAATGCGGCACTATACCGTTCCCTACCCCGGGAAAAGATAGGACATGTCCTATCTGTCCCCGGAATACGGCGCCATGCCCTATATTTCTCTATGGAGAGGGGCAGGGGTGAGCAGCGCTCACCCCCTCCTCCTCTCCCCAGTGCCCATGTGTGCTATAGTATGGCGGGCACACGTTAGTGTGAATGTAGCCTTACAAAGATTGTTGATAATTAGAAAGATAGATAGACAGATAAATATATAGATATAGATGGGGGATAGATAAATATCCAGTGCTGCTTATTTTTTCTTTGGATGTTTGGAGACCTTCTTGTCTGGCCTCATGTCAGCGTGCACCCGTTTGTATTTGTTTTATCTATTTTTGTGCTGCTTAAAACTTTCTTTATATAGATAGACAGATCGGTGTGAGATACCATAGAAGACATATAGCTAGCTAGATAGATGATAGAACATTGAATGATACATTGATTGTTATAACTGGTTGATTGATTGTTATACCTATCTATTTATCATATTACCTCACTTATTACTTTGCATATTACTTCACACATCAGCTGTATTTATAATTATCTATATCTATCTTTAATATTACCCTGTAGTATCTCATATTACCTCACACATAAGCTGTATCTATCTCTATCTATCATATTACCTCACATATTACTTCATATACTGTATTACCTCACACATACGTTGTATCTATCTCTATCATATTACCTCATATATTACTTTCATTACTGATTACCTCACACATACTGTATCTATCTCTATCATATTACCTCATAGATTACTCATATACTTATTACCTCACACATAGCTGTATCTATCTCTATCTATCATATTACCTCATATATTACTTCATATACTGTATTACCTCACACATACGTTGTATCTATCTCTATCATATTACCTTATATATTACTTCATATACTGTATTACCTCACACATAAGCTGTATCTATCTCTATCATATCACCCCATATATTACTTCATATACTGTATTACCTCACACATACGCTATATCTATCTCTATCTATCATATTACCTCATATATTACTTCATATACTGTATTACCTCACACATACGCTATATCTATCTCTATCTATCATATTACCTCACATATTACATCATATACTGTATTACCTCACACATAAGCTGTATTTATAATTATCTACATCTATCTTTCATATCAGCTCACATTATCTCATATTACTTCACATATTACCTCACACCTAAGCTGTATCTATCTCTTTCTATATCTATCATATTACCTCAGACAAATGCTCCTGTAAATGGTGGTTAATAAAGGATTTTTGGAAAGCACAGGGTAAAAAATGTTGACTCAAAACCTAGTCTATTACATTCACTGAGCAATTAAAAAGAAACTTGGCACTCCTTCTGTAGAGTGCCAAGTTTTCTTTTTAATTACATATGGACTGGTTGTCCTACTTGAGCGGCCTACATACTCCAAGTGGAGTGACGTGCAGTACTATTACTATGATGTTCCCTGAGTCACAGAGAGCGGCTGTGCAAAATTTGGTGATTGTAAACATGACGGTGCAGATTCCTTTAGCGGACATACATACACACATACACTCAACTTTATATATGTTGGTAGATTTGAATTATGTGCAAACCATCTAATATCAGACATTTGCTACATCCAGACCTTAGTATGACTTATTATACAAATACTAGTTGTCATTGATAAATATATAGCATTGGTATTATAGACCTTCATGAAATGGTTAAATGTTTGGCATCTGGAAGAGACTTGGAGCAGGGCAGGTTATTTGTGGATGGTTACATGGCTGTATTTGGAGCGTTGGCTGTGACAGCTTCTGAAGGCACTTAATGTGAGTATAACACTATGTTCAGTGATGCTGCACTTCACGTATTGATCAGCGCTTACAGAAACACAAACAACTTCAACTTATTATGACTAAAGGACATGAACTTGACACCTTCCTCTAATGTATTTCATTGGAGACAAAGCGGAGATAGAGATGAACTGCCAAATCTTGTCTCCGCTATTTTACTTTGAAGTACACCTGTTGTCCAGTGTGGTTTGTATACAATTTCATCTTATAAAGATACTTCGTAGAACGATATAATTTTCCAAAACTGTAGCTTGAAATTTGGTTAAGAATTCCAACTTCTCAAGAATCAAATACAATACAATCGGGCTTATTTACTAACAGTCCGCGGATCGCATTTCTGTCGGACTTCCCGACATTTCGGTGATTTGCGGGGGCTGGGACAGGTATTTAACAGGGGATTGTGTTGCACGTGATCAGATTTTGGCACAGCTGCGTTGGCTTTCATGCGACACGAATCAGGGGACAATCCGACTGATTCAAATTGTGTCGCAAGATCAAGCACTTACATGCACCAGGAAGAAGAAGGTGAACTCCGGCGGCCCTGATCGAGGAAGCGACACATGCGGGATATCGGGCGCACGATCTTGGTGAATCGCGGCACATTAATGTCGGAACAATGCGCTTTGGGTGAACTCCCCAGACAGGTAAGTAAATGTGCCCCAATATGGCAACAAGCTGGTAAAAGGATTTGCAATTCACAACACAACCACTGGGGGAGCTGAAGTGATCTTCACAGTATCCTGATATTGGAAGTTATTTATCATTGGTTTTCCTGGGCTTTTTTGGCATAGTCTCAAAAAAGTGGCATTGAGGTTTTTTGGAACTCTTCACTGCTAAAATGTCTCACAGAGGTATTTCCACTACTTCATTAATCTGGCGTAAACACAGAACTACTGCTAGTTTAACACCATGCAAAGCCAGATTCATGACTTGGGAATTTTGCAAAAAGTCCCATAAAAAGTCTCACAGTTACTCCAATACCCTGCTGGTGTATATGCTGGGACTTTTTATGCATTTTGAGACTTTTTGGGACTTTAAAAGACCATAAAAACAATTATTAAAGCACACAGCTGTACATGTGACATTGTGGATATTGCTGATATTTTTTTATCTTATTCAGATGTCCTAGTTCCCCCATAGA
Source organism: Engystomops pustulosus (assembly GCA_019512145.1). Lineage (NCBI taxonomy): Eukaryota > Metazoa > Chordata > Amphibia > Anura > Leptodactylidae > Engystomops > Engystomops pustulosus. Next base: position 239,592,762 of record CM033642.1, on the reverse strand, counting down.
CTCTGCTAATATTCATAACAGCCAAAGTAAGTAGCATATTGCACTTTCACCATTCCGTTTTATGAATCATGGTTCTGCTGTTGAAGACTATCTTGTACCTGGGAGATGGCAGCTGATTCAGGTTCAGGTCAATGGTGCAAGGCTAATTTTGTTAAAAGTAGACAATCCCTTTAATGCATATCTAGTACAAGTACACCTACTTTACCTGTAGTGCATTCATGGGTCAAAATCAACAAATTTGTGGTCTGTTGCTTGTGTTCTGCGTGTGCTTAATGTCCAATCTGGCATCGATGACAATAGAAAAAGACTCCAAACTCGTTCAGTGAACCTGCTGAACCCGATTGGATCTGCTCATTTCTACACAGAATAAATCAGAACAGTTGGAAGTGGAGACAAACCAAAGATCTTCAGGTATCTTTTATTCTCTTAATTTAAGGCATATCAACAATACACAGTATAAAAACTAAAGATGCTGCCACAATGGAGTGATGGCTGGGCATACATGTTCATTCCTCACAAACTTTATTAGGCATGCTGCCAAAAATGTCTGAAAATGGAAACCCCATTACATTCTTTTATTTAAGGGTTTTATTGGATCGTTGTGCCGGGTTCATGCAGATAGCAAGAACATGAAGCATCAGAGTCATTATTAATAAATGATGTTACTAGAGTCTGCACTATTTATGAACACGCATGGGAACTGAACTTTATAAAGTTCATTTTTATTGATTTGTTAACACGGATATTGATATATAGTTTTCAGCCCTGTTAGGACAGAATGGCCACAATTTCCATGTGATTTGGCATTGCCACAAGGCCAGCCTATACCTTTATTACATTGCTGGCATCTTTGTAGTCACAGATCCAATTATAAAGGCTTTAACTTGCTGCCGCTTGCTACATTTCAGCAAGGTTACTGCACTTAGAAGCAATTCCTTCTATCCAATTTCCCCGTGTCTGTTTCAGCTTGCTGTCCTTCCTTCCTTTCCTTTCTTTAGGCTACAAAGGCACAATGTCAAAAGTGAGAGGCTGAAATTAACTCCTCTCTATCTTGGCAATTCTAGGTGGAACATTTTGCCCTAGATTTTTCGTTGCTTCAAAAAGTTTTGTGATGTATAAAAGTTTCTATGATATAATAGTATCATGTATCAAAAAATTACGTACATTTCTTTAGATGAAACCTCATCTTAAAAATAGCCATATCAGCAATTCTTGTGCATAGTATAATGAATGCTAAGAATGCTAACTTTTTGATGAATGAGTGAAACTTTAAAATCACGCAATCTGTTCTCATCTCAAAGTCATTGACCTGGAAAAGATTCTTTTTCTCTTCACAGTAGTAGATTATCGCTTGCACTTTTGTTAAATACTAAGAGGATGAGCAAATAGTATCTGCCTTTTAAAAATGTAGTTTCTGCTAAGGTTTCTCGCTAGTTGCAGCGGAAAGAGCTGCCCAACTTAAGGTCTGTATATATATCATCTTGCGCCATGGTATGCCTAAATCCCACCCCTTCAGACCCACCAGATATATCAGGAGGCTGTGATGGTGGACAATTCTGCTACAACCCCGTGGGTGCAGGCTATAGCTAACGGTCCCACTGGTGTAAGGAGGGAAAGTAATCGCATTTCATGGCCGTGTGCAAGAAATTGCAATTATTTCAAGGCTTGTACACCTGAAAGTGTTGAGTAATGTCTCCCAATGACAAATGTTAGTTCCTCCTCTGGCATGGACATACTGGTCCACAAATTTCTTACCCGGTCCTGTCGCGATCCAGCAGCGCGTTCTCTGTCGAGGATTCGTGTCTTCCGGTGATTCACTAAGGTAGTGCGCCCGATGTCCACCAGGTGTCGCTGCTGCGCTGAAGTCCGCCGGAGTTCGCTGGAGTATATCATCCTAGCGCGTGTCAAGCGATACTTTTTTTTTTTTTTAAACTGCAGGTTTTTTACCGAATTCGGGCCCTTAGTAAATGACCCCAACTGACCCCTTTTGTAGAAATAATTTCGGGTCACCTTTTGGTGACACCTTTCAGTATACTGAAAAACTATACTATACTAAACTATACTGAAAAACTTGCAAAACTTTAAACCGAATAAACAATTTTGATATACTTTCCCAGATTAGCATTAATTGACCTAATAATCCACTACTAACACCTTCCCCATCATGTGTCTTTCATGGACCCCATGTTGTGGCATCATCCAGAAAATCAAGTTTGAAGGGAGCTGTATAAAATCAAGATGGCAGAGAATTTAACACTGAAGTCAAGCTCTCCCCACTTCTGAAAGCCTCCTCATCTGTGATTGACTTCATGCATTGGACTTCAGGAGATCTGGTTAGTGATGTCTCTGGATGCAGGACCATAGGACCATCAATTACAGTGAATGTGGCTTTCCGAGGAAGAGAGAGCTTGACTTTAGTATTAAACTCATCTGGGATATGCTGGCTTTGCAAAATTACAACTACTGCACTAGCTTGGTTGTCATCATGGTTATCACTGCATGCTCTAAGGTTTATTTGTAAAGAATAAACAATAAAATAGAAACCGAACACATACCTTATAGCACAGTGTTGTACAAATCAGTGGAGCACTGATATTTCCAGATTTCATCTTTCTTCTGTATATAAAAAAATATGTCCATATTATTTTAGCAATATTTGGAGCAACAAAGTGTTTTGTATTTGATATATATTTCTTTTTAAATATTGTTCCGAAGAAATAGTGATGAAGTGATACATATTCCCAGGGAATGTCCTCGGAACAACACAGTTACTATAGCAAACATCTCTGCCACAATGTAACAGCAAGAGCGGTGGGTAATTGATGTTATGATGTCTGTTTCATATACTCCAGAGAAGTAATTCCACAAGTCAGAATGTATTTAGTTCATTATACAGAATAAAAAGTGTTTCTATGAATTAGCTGAAAATTAGGATTAACGTATTTCTTCAGCTTTTTTCTTTTACTTCTATCTTCAATCTTTTAAGGACTGCCCATAGCACATGTACGTCCTCAAGAAGATTCACAGGCTAAACTCTTAGCTTACAGTAGACACCTGCTGTTAACTGACTGGAACAGTTGTGGAAGATTAACGCTCTTTATCACAGCCTGCCAGAAGCAGTCTGTAATACAAGAGCTGAGTATTAACAATATACTGTATTTCAATACAGTTCTAATGCAGTATATTGCATAAGAGCTCATGCAAGGTATCCGGTCGTGTCAGGTATCAACGCATCCCAAGAGTCCTCATCTATCAAGATATAAAAATGATAATGAAAAATAGCACCCAAATATCCAAATTGCCACTTTTTCACTATTTTACAACATATTAAATTTCGAATAAAAAGTGATCAAAAAGTCATGCAATCCACAAAATGGTAGGCATAATTTTTTCTGGGACGAGCTGTCATTTTTAATGCTAACTTAGCTTCGTACACCAAAGTGTGAAAAAGTTATTGGCCTCAGAATAGTGCAAAATGAAAAAATACATTTTTTGAACAAAAGGTTTGAATTTTTTAAAAATCTGTTTGAACCTCTAAAAACCTTAATAAATTTGCTATTCCTGTGATGGTGACAATCTACAGAATCCACAGTGAAAGCTATAAAAACAGTATCAAAGTTTTACATGTATGTCAGCTTTCTTATTGCCAAAATAAAAGTCTCAGCGGCGCTCAGGGTGACAGAACCCAAATGCCCCTCGGCTTCCTAGTACTCAAATTTATGCACGCCCCCACTGCAAGCCTCCTCCTGCTGCCGGCAAGGGGGGGAGGGGCATGCATAAATTAAAGTCCAGGGAAGCCAAGAGGCGCTCGAGTGCCGTCAGCCTGAGCGCCTCCGCTCACTCATCAATGACAATAGAATGAGATACAAATAACCTTGCTTCCTTCACCACTTACTTTGGCTTATATCATCCTTGTTTCTTCCCTCCCAATTTGATTTTCACTTTGAATTCTCTGTTGAATTCCATCATGCTTGCAATATACAGAGAAGTTAAGTGAGGTTCCATACTGCATAGAAGTTCTTTAGAGAGGGGGGAAGCCGTAGGTCTACACTGAACAGCTCAGAGACGGACAGTCCTATACTGACCAGAAACAGTGTTATTCTTCATATAAGCACACAAGGTTCTGCAAAGTTAGTAGAAGGTAAGATTTGCTTTAAAGGAAACCTACCATTTGCTTTTATGTATTATTATCCAAACATACCTTGAGAATGCTGTAGCTACACTGATGCAGAAACATGTCGGGGAAGATTTATCATCAAGAGGTAAAACTGATCTAGCTGTCCATAGAAACCAATCAGAGTTTAGCTTTTATTTTATGAACAGCTGTGGGAAAATAAAAGCTGAGCTATGATTGGTTACCATGGGCAACTAGAACAGTTATGCTCTAAGAGACTTATGATAAATCACACCCATCTTGTTTAATTCCTGAACTGAGTGGTTTTGCTGAATATAACAATTATAAAATTAAGAGGCTTTGTCGCTCCTGTGACTGCCCCGCCAGTTCTTCTCTTACTTTAATTATGCACTGCTCTAGCCTTGTCCTGTCCAGCAAAAGCTGAGAATACGTCATCCTGACCGGCAGAAGTAATCAATCGCTGCACCATCTCCCAGCTGCTGTGTATCCAGTCATCCAGCTCAGGTTGATTAGTCCTGTCTGGACATTTCCGACAGGATCTGTGTACGTGGAAGTAATTTGTTTATGTACGGCAGCCAGGACACCCAGCTTTCCCAAGGTCCTGAATTTTATAATTGTTTATGAGCAAAACCACCCAGTTCAGGGATTAAACAAGATGGGTGTGATTTATCATAAGTCTCTTAGAGCATAACTGTCCTAGTTTTCCATGGCAACCAATCATATCTCAGATTTCATTTTCCCACATCTGTTCATATGTTTCTGCTTTAGTGTCGCTACAGCATTCTCAAGGTATGTTTGGTTCACAATGCACGAAAACAAATGGTAGATTTCCTTTAAGTATATAATAGTATTATTGTATGTTTAAATGTAAATCAACTATAAAAATCTAAAACGCCAGGCTGAATGCTTTGTACTTATAATGGATGAGCAAGGTCATTACTTCTATTATTCTGGTAAGTGGAGAGAAAAGTTGTGTGTCACATCTATTGCTTGTGTAGTATTTATCATTTGTTTATTAATAGCCAAATAGCATTTCTTGTTCTATGATTCTGAACCTTGAGATTATACAAATGCGTCAAAGCTTAGTTTGTCATTCGGTACAATACTTTCTCATATACACTATCATTAGCTTTCGAAGGATTGCAGGCAGCCGGATCAAAAACAAGATCAATTTTCTTAGTTTTAAGGAAAAAGACATGTTTTGATTTTTGCTCAGGACTTCAGTGGGAGGTTCTACATGGTGAAAGTAATCTTTGTATGGACTCCTATTGATAGCAAAAGCAGGGATATCAATAATCAAAATAAATGTTATAACAAAACATATATACAATATATCAACCTGCTTAGCCTCTCCTGCTCTATACCATGTTACAGACAGAATAATAATATAATAGTTATACTCAATGGGGGTAATTTAACATTGTTTTTTTGTTCTCTATTTATGGCATTGTTTTTGCGATTTTCCATTGCGCCAAATGAAAATAGGACAACATAACGTCACTTTGACATAGACCCTGCTTGCTCCAAATTCATTATTTGTATTCCCTTTAGGGGCATGTTTTGGCAAAAATTGACTCCAGTCCTACCCTGGTCTATGTGCTTCAAGTTTTGATATTATTTTGTGACTTTTTATAGGACTGTCGCAAACAACCCTCATAACATAAGACACTGACAGCAGATTTATTAAGGGCAAAAGCCACTTTAATGATTCTGGTGGAAGAGGAGCTCCAAAGACAGACATAGAAGTGTCATAAGGAGATGCTCTAATGATAAATTACCCCAAAAGTTTTTCACAAAACATCCTTCCTGCAGGAAGGACAATCTTGCTGTATAAACTGCTGTTTGCCAATTTGACACTATATACAAGCAGCTATAACTGCTCTATAACATGTTGCCCCCAGATAAGACACGATGTACAATCTATTTATTCCCTCCTACTACATACAATGTCGCCAGTTTATTTACTGTCTGCTCAGCATCTCCTGCTCTCTACCATGCAGTCTTCAGTTATGAGAGTGTGTACAATCTGCTCAGCATCTCCTGCTCTATAGCATGCTGTCTTCAGTTAGGAGACTATGTACAATCTGCTCAGCATCTCCTGCTCTATAGCATGCTGTCTTCAGTTAGGAGACTATGTACAATCTCCTCAGCATCTTCTGCTCAATAACATGCTGCTGGCATATAGGACACTATATATAATCTTCTCAGCTCCTCCTGCTCTATAACTTGTGGCCTCCAGATAGGACACTATATATAATCTGCTCAGCACTTCCTGCTCTATAACATGCTTCCTGCAGATAGGATACTGTATATAATCTGCTCAGCATCCCCTACTCAATAACATGCTGCCTGCAGATAGGAGACTATATATAATCTGCTCAGCAGCTCCTGTTCTATAATATACTTCCTGCAGATAGAATACTACATATAATCTGCTCAGCAACCCCTTCTCTATAACATGCTGCCTGTGGATAAAACACTATGTACAATCTGCTCAGCTCCTCCTGCTTTATAACATGCTACCTGCGGATAAAACACTACAAGTATGTACAATCTGCTCAGCTCCTCTTGCTCTACAACATGCTGCCTGTGGATAAAACATGATGTACAATCTGCTCAGCTCCTCCTGCTCTATAACATGCTGCCCGCAGATATGACACTGTGCAGAATCCAAACAGCTTCTCCTGCTCTATATCATGCTGCCTACACATGAGACTGTTCAACATGAATTTGCAGGTAAATCAAATGAGCAAATGTCTTGTCCTGTAGTATCCTGTAATATGCAGGATATTATAATAAGATATCAGGATTGGATGCTATATTTAGCAAGGTGCGTCGTAAAAAGCGTTACAGCAGTGTGTGATATACTATTAATGTTCAGCAATTGGCTATGTACAGCAGATTAAATCTTCTTATACATGACTTTGATTTCTCAGGCTGCTAATTATTGTGCTACAAAGTGGTATTCCCTATTTTTCAGTATAGAAATCCTATTAAAATAAATGGCTCTGAAACAGTATTTTCCTCGATGGGAAGATTTATTGAACAGGGGCGCGAGTGATTATGATAATGATATATAACATGTTGGAATGGAGTAGACTGACAATTTAATAGCTGGAGACAAGTGTACTGGAAAATGTCTCTCTGTTGTATTTTCACTTAATACTTATTGGATTTCAGCTTTTGTGGAAGAATATTGAGGAAATACTGGATACACACACAGAAAATATGACAATATAGCAAATAGACAGAAATATATCAATAGTCCATCCTATGTCCGTGTCCTTGTGAACGCTTATTGCCTTTTCAAGTTACATTTCCAACCTCCCATTGTCCCGTATTACAGGAATCTTTATCTTCTTACATATGTAAGATGTTCCCTAGACTTAATCATTCTAAGGGCTCATGCAGATAAATGTGAATTTTGGACGTGTGCTAGTCATTGTTTCAGCAGCCTCCATGTGCATCTAAGGGCCCGTGCACCTGGCCACGTATTCCATGGCCACATATTCCATGAACCAACTGGAGTTCTGTCCTATACTCCATTGAGTTTGTTAGGACTTCTGGATCGGCATGCAATGCAGCCAAAAAAGTCCTCGTGCTATGGAGCAGATAAGGAGAACTTAAGATACCTCATTCTGCTGGTCATTGCCATTTAATTTAATTCATCTGCCATATACATACAGTACATTTCTTGAATTGGATGTTATTTAAAAAATGTTTCCGAGTGAAGATAATTTCCCATAAATGTAGTCATTTTGTTCTTTAGAAACGTATTTGTCATCCTTGGATACGACCACCTCTTCAGGAATTATTGCACCAAGAAATAAATTGTTTTTGCATATAAAATAGCTGAGACTTATTGTATGTCCTACAGCTTTGGAAATGATCGCTTAATCCAGGTGGTCAGGCAGGACTTAATGCATGCCCGCCAATCAAGGGTGCCATGGTGGTCATATCCAAGGACAGCTATGTTGTTTCTAAGGGAAAGCATTGAGACATTTATGGAAATGATTGTTACACAGGTTCATTATATTTAATAACATGCAATTTTATTTAAATTAAATTTATCTATATGGAAGATGAAATAAATTAAATGTGAATGCCCTGATGAGAATATCCCTTTAACGACACAATCCCTTACTTATTCTAGGAATAAATGATCAATGACAAAAATCCTGGATTATTCCTTTAAACTACTTTATTAGATTATGTAAATTATTGATAAGTTTGCTTACACATTGTTTTTTAATTTGCAGAAGTATATAGTATAACCATAAGTTCCATTGTTATACTGTGTAATATAATACAATTGTGGGATTACATTTACTTAAAATAAAGACTATATATGGAAAATATAGACAATAAGCACATTACTGACATTGCCACATCTGGACTTGACTGCTACTCCCCAGCACCCAGTAATTTTTTTGTGAACCTCTACGTGGCGCGGGTATCGCCGGCCTCTCTCACATCTCTCTCAATCATATAACAAGCATGTCACTATGCTAATGAGGGAAGCTGCTTAATTACACTTTCTGAACGATGTCCACATGCACAGAAACCCTACCATTATCTTATTAACATATTTAATTTGCATAAATTAAAATGCTACATGCTTAAAGATGCAGCACTCATATAAAGTGCCAACACTAATATGGGGGAAATATATATACATTTACCATTGCTCTTCACAGCACTTACTATTCAAGTCGTAAGAGACTGTGCCAACAACAGCCTTGGCATCTATCCAGTAATAACCATTCCAATGTTATCACCATGAATTACCCCTTTAATGCGGATCCAGTTGCTGGCAGGGGGGGGGGTGCACACTTTTCCCTTTGTCTGATGCCTGGCAGCGGTGGTATTATGGTTGCTCGCTCTGATAGCTTTCAATAGGCAGCCTGAGAAAAAATAATGTATGTTAGGGCAACCCTTAAGTATTCCCCAAAGTATTCTTTTTTATACACAAGCAGTAAAATAGTGCCATACAGAATAATGACACATTGTTGGTAATTTTATGAACAATACAAAAAAAAATTAAAATTCTGGGATGGAATAAAAAAAAATGTAAAAAGCAATAAAATAAAGTGTTAAAAAAAATAACTCCTGCAAAAAAATACAGAGATTTTTTTACTTTGTTTTTAACTGAGCAAATATTAATGAACAGGAATAAAAATATAATCAATATGCAGGTCAAGGGGGTACATATAAAAACAAGACATTATAGAACAGATAAAACAAAAGTTATAGTTTATTTATTTAGAATTTCATTTAGAAGTTAAAACAAGTAAAAAACGTTATCATGTTTCCTCTATAGGATGTATCATCAGTGTCTTGCAGATCGTGGTCGCACTTCTGGAAACCAGAACTTTCTCCTATAAGGGGAACAATGAAGAATCATTCGGTTGTAAAGTGAGACATTGGGGCTCATTTACTAAGGGTCCATGGACCGCACTATTGTCGGAATATCAGACGATTTCTGATGTGCACCGCATTTAGAATGGCTTTTTGTCGCACGTGATCGGATTTTGGCTTTCATGCAACACAAATCGGGGGGCGGGGCGTCGGACCATGCAACTGATTTGGACAAACCGCAGGATTTAACATTCAAAATTGTGTTGCTAGCCATGCACTTACATGCACCAGGGAGAAGAAGGTGAACTTTGGAGGACCTCAGCGAGGAAGCGACACATGCATGAAATGGGATGCACAATTTTAGTGAATCACGGCAGCTCCGAATGCTCGTCGGACAACACACCTTGGGGATCAGGACGGGTAAGCAAATGTGCCGCAGTATGTTTTTTTATCTCTATGGGGTACATTAGCTTGCCCCATTGTCTGACAAAAATGCAATGTGATAAGATTCACTAAGATTGTGCGCCTGATTTCCTTCATGTGTCGCTTCTCCGCTCAGGACAGAGTTCACCTTCTTCTTCCTGGTGTATGTAAGTGCATTGTCTTGCGACACAATTTCAAACTTCACAATTCACAATTTCAAATTCCAAGCTCAGTCCGAATCTGTCGGACCCCAGCCCCCTATTTCTGTCGCTTGAAAGCCAGTGCAGCTGCACCAAAATATGATCCCCTGTTAAATACCTGTCACAGCCGTGCAAAACCTGAAAACGTCGGAAAATCCGATGAAAGTGCGTCCTTGGTAAATAAGCAGCAGGCTATGCAGGGACAAGTAATGGTGGGAAACATCAACAGGAATCCCTAGATACGGTAACTATAAGGTCCCCTCTGCTATTCTTTTTACTTACATAAAGTTCTCTATTTCCAACCTACTGTAGTTTTCATATTTGTGATCTCACATAAGATTTACTATTCTTCATGTAATTTCACTGTGTTACTTATATTTCTCGAGCTACGGGCACTAAGCCTGTTGCTTGTGGGGTAACTTGTGACTTTATTAAAAAAAATCCCCTCTATCATCTAGGAATTAATTATCAGAGGCTCCTCGGATACATGAAACCCTTCTGGCCTGGATAAGTTAATTGAAGCTGGGAAGCTCGGTTTCATTTTCTTTCAGAACTCTGCTGACCGGAGGTATCACTTTATTGAAAAATAGACGGCTGCTATTGTCTACCTGATGTTTGAAATACAGTAACTTCATGAAGAAGTCCCTGGAGTCGGACAGATAGCTTACTTCAGAACACATCCTTACATCTATCTTTTAAGTTTCAACCTGAGCTTATGTAATGGCTTTGGTTCCAAATGAAATGATATCCCTTCCAACAATAACAAAAAATGGAGAGGAAATGAATAGACTATATATACAACCCATGTTATACTATATGGCAGTGATGGCGAACCTATGGCACTGGTGCCAGAGGTGGCACTCGGAGCCCTTTCTGTGGGCACTCAGGCCATCACCAGAGAGGACTCCCGGTATCTTCCTGCAGTCCCAGACAGCCCAGGACTTGCTGTGCACAGAGGTATATTAAAGTGACAGGACTACCTGGGACTATTTTCTGCTTTATTGGTGTCCTCAGGAGCTGGTATCAATGAAAACTGTGACAGAGAAGGGAGTATAAACCACAAATAGAATTTCTGTGTTGGCACTTTGCGATAAATAAGCGGGTCTTTGTTGTAGTTTGGGCACTCGGTCTCTAAAAGGTTTGCCATCACTGCTATATGGGCTTGTCATACCCATAATTCCTAATACACTTTGGGGCAGATTTATCAAGCTGTCTGAAAGTTAGAATATTTCTAGTTGCCCATGGCAACCAATCACAGATCCCCTTTAAAATATTCATGAGCAATTGTAAAATGAAAGCTGAGCTGTGATTGGTTGCCATTGGCAACTAGGAATATTCTGACTTTTAGACAGCTTGATAAATCTGCTCCTTTGTGTTAAAAGTTTGGTCCTGAAATCTGAACTTTGGAAAAAATGTTGGTACCCTTAAAGGGTTGAAGGGGTATTCCCACAAAGACAATTCTTAAATAAACTCAGGATAACAAAATAACAAATTCTCTTATATTATTTACACAAATACAGCATTTCACAGATATAAGTCCAACCTGTCTCTATCAGTCCTGAATATTGAAATGGAGTAAAATTACCAGAAATATACGGACGTGCTACTGAAAGTGATACAGGACATTTTATTTCTCAAAAAATGAAATGGAAGAACAACGCATTTTGGGGGCGATCTGCTCCCTTAATCAGGTCCAAAAAACAACAAAACAACAATCAAGCTTGTTAGCCCAATTACACATAGAGCCGGAGAGTGTTTCTGTCAGTAGTGATATTGGTTCTAATTACTAACCCAGTCAGCCGGATTGCACATGCTGCCAGAGGGTGTTTTTATCAGTAGTGATGTTAGTCATAAATAGCAGGACATGGCATGTGGCTGGGATGCTGGATGTTAGTCCTGGTGATATTTGCCTCTGGATCCAACTGTAAATCTTTTGACTATGGTCAGATTCATCTCATGGATAGCTTCTCTTATGTGCACAATGCAGTGCTCTCTACCTCCTCCCCCTGCATTACAAGAGCAGCTCAGACACAGGCACTTCCTGCCAGCAAGCAGCAGTGTGCAGAGACTTACTCTACAAACTACAGACAGATATGGTCTTTATCCAGGGGAGGGGGAGAAAGGCATATAGCTTTTTAATAAAGTGAGGAAGCATCTCTTTTACATATATCTGCTGGAGATCGTTCCTTATTGTCCTATGACTGGCTGTAAGACAAACACAGGGCATGAGCCATGAGCTTGTAGCAGGAACCTCTCCAATTCTCAGTCCTGACAATTTGCGGCAGCAGGAGGCTCCCCTACTCTCAGATGAAAAAAAAAGTTGACTGGACAAGATGCTGTAACACCCAGTAAAATAGCCCCCACTCTCAGTCCTGACATCTGGATGCAACAGGAGTATTTTCCACTCACAGCATTTAAGCAGGAGTCTTCTCCACCCTGAGCCCTGACAACTGGTTGCAGCAGGAGGAGGCCAGAGCCATCTTATGTATACGGCTACCGGGGGAGTGGTGACTTCATCATACACCGATACTTGAGATTTGAGATTGAGATTTTGGAGGCCCTGTTTAAAACAAATGTCGCCTTTTTATAAAATTCTTTATGGTATTGGATCACCTGTTACCTCCTTTAGCTCTAATGCTTGTACAATGTAGCATTATATGTATTGCTATTCCTTTCATTGCTGTTGGATATAGCGGCTTGACTCTTTTCATAGATTAGGCAAGAAGTCAATGGGGCCAAAATAAGAGGGCAATGAGGGTACTTTCCTCAGAAAAGAAACATTACAAAGTTTCTAATAAATCATTGTAATAAACGGTTATTATTGATTTATAAGTCTGTTAAAGTTATTGATCATGTAACATGTGATGAATAGAGTCAGTTGGGTATTTATGTGCGATGAATACTGGGGGGTATCTATCAGGACCTCTATACACAAAAGTGGTAGAAGGCCAGAAATATAAGCATTGCACTTGCAATTTCTTGCCCTTTCCGCCTCCTCCACGCCAAGGGGTCATGGAGTGGCGTGAAGGGGGGCGGCCGATAAGGAGTGGGCCAGTGCAGGGTGTTCCTGTTCTCAAGTCTGAACATTGCTGCAGCCATTGCCTTTACACACGTGATAGACCTGGCATAGAGATAAAATCCTGCACAGCCACCGCTAGATACATCTAGTGACCTAAGCATCTTGATGACTGAGCTGTGGGGGGAGATGGCGGGGCTATGATACTATGGCGCATGATCACCGGCTAAGATATTGATCCACACTGTTTATAGTTGTGACCTTTCCTATTTTATTTAAAAGATATGAACCAAATAAGTCCTATGTATAAGAGAATAAGACCATTTTAGTCAAGGGGGAGGTGGAGGAAACTTTCATTTCCATCAGCCAATGGGTTGTGTCTCTGTGCCATAAGAAAATGAAATATCAGACTTCTGGACCATATCCGTAGAACAGATAGACAAGCTTAAAAGAATAAAAAAACAAAGATACAATGTGCATTACTGTGTGAGCCATAACCATAAACTGTGGCCATAATCACCTACTATAAAATATTTTGCATAGGCGTATGCGAAACAAAGTGTGAAAGAAACCCCTAGTATAATGTGTGTCTATAGGGTAATAAGAAAAAAGTTTTATACCGTGTTAGCCAGTTGGAGAAGTCCTGTTTTTTGTTAGGTGAAATAAAGTAAACCTTCCTGAGATGTGATACCTTTAATGGCTAACTGAAATATAAGATGTTACAAGCTTTCAGGACAGCTTAGGTCCCCTCATCAGGCAGTATAAAAACAGGGTTCCAGAAGTGACACAGATCTGATTCACATGAACAGAGAAATAATGCAAAAGAATGTAAACAAATAAACAATAGCAATAACAAAGTTGGGACAAAGGTCCTTAATTAGATGACTTGGGCTGTGCGACGGTTCATTGCCTCCATGTTAAAGACTTGGAGTCTCTGATGACCCCATCTCAGGAGAACATTGTTGGATGGTGTAGTTATGAATCCCTTCATATCCATGGTATTGGGACCAGGACTGCAGAAGTGTTTGACCCCCGGTTAGAGTATGCTAATTTTTATGTGTGGTGATGAGACCTTATCCGGGCTTATCAGGACATTTTGTGCACACCAATCAGTTGGACACAATTGAAGTGGAAAATGAAACATCTCCCAGTGGCCAAACACTTCTGCAGTCCTGGCCAAATACCCTGGATATGAAGGCTCTAGTAATTTTCATTCACCAAGTGAGAGACGAATTTGGGAATACAAGTTTATTACCTCTTTGACACCCTCAAACACAGGATCAATTTATCAAAGGGATTCATGACCCACTAAAACATCTAACAAATGTTATCCTGAGTAGTGGTCATGAGAGACTCCTCTTGGAGACCATAAACCATCACACAGTCCGAGTCATCTAATTAAGGACTGTTGTCTCAACTTTGTTATGCTATTGTCCTTTGTTTACTTTTTTTTTGCATTATTTCTTGTTCATGTGTATAAGATTGTGTCACTTCAGTAATCCTCAATATATTTACTCAATTTGCATTTCTGCAAGCAAAGGTCTTTAGACCAAATTGGGAAAATGGAAAAAAATATATAAAATGTAACTTTTATTGTATTCGTTTTTTAAAACCAGAGTAAAGTTGTGTCTATCACTTTTCTGGGGTATATGTGCTGAACCGAACAATCTTAAAAGTTTGTGGTGGTGGTGGGTTAGTAATAGAAGTGTTATGACACTTATGGGGAGAACGTACTGTGCTGTAACGATAGAGTGTGTGTTAGTGACCATCTTTTGCCTCTACCAGGGAGGGGAGATGCCTCTCCGACTCTGGTGTGGGTACTGCTGGGCTAATATGGAACTCTAAGATTATCCCAAGGTCAGTGGTATCCACAAAGGGAACCACTAGTTGATGAGATGTATTACTTGTCCTCTTCTATAATTAGCAGTCACGCAGTTGGTGGTACATATTGCTCAACCTCTCTATGGCTCGCAGTCACACAATGCTCAATTGTTAGAGGTGGTTCAGAGTTCACAAACACATTAGTAAACTTGCTAGCAAGTAGCTAACTCCAATCCTGCTGCTATTATTATCCCTAATTGGTACGGGATAAAGGTCTTGGGATCTAGCACTAAGCCTCCTGAAGGTCCAATAACTGTATGAGTTCTTGTTTAGATCCTAATATATGTCGCTGCAGTCCGACACATTTGGACCATTGGACATCCCACTACTTTCCAAAACAATTATCTTAAAAAATAAGTCGCTCAATCAGCCCCCCGACAGTTTCGCCATAGACTGGCGTCCTCAGGGTGGTATCGGGGTGTGAACTGATGATAATTCAGTAATCCGTTTATACCTGCCTGATGAAGGCCTACCCTAGCGGTCCTGAAAGCTTGTAACATCTTATATTTCAGTTATCCATGGTGACTTTATTTGACTATCAAAGCAACAGGTATTATAGTGTAATAACATGCACTCTCACTCTCTCTTCTTCTGTTTCTTCTTCTCTTTCTTTCTAATTTAATTGATTTAAAGGGATTGAGCAGACGTCCTACCATATGGGTCATATCCTCCTAGCAGAGGACTTCAAGCACGTGCTATATATAGATCCAGGAATACATCATTCATGAGCAGCACATACTGCTTCTCATTCATTCTTTTTATACCATAAAAGTTATAGACAAAAAGAACAGCAATAATCTCTTAACATTGGTATTCTTGTCCATCCACAGGCACAGATGTGCAATACCACGCACACGTACAGACACGTGAATGCCGGCCTTCTTCTGACTTCCTTCTACAGCGGTAGACAAATTTGACAAAGGTTTATTTCTGCCAAAAATTTGGATTACCACAATAAAACTTTGTTCATTAGCTTCAACTTAAGTTTTATTTGCCTGGATATACTTATACATGAATGGGGTAGGATCCCTTCCAGAAGCACCAACCGATAATAAGGAGTGCATAACAAGGACATTGATATTTAGAAGTTTTTATGTTACCAAGAAAATATGTATTTAAGATTTTTTTTAGTACATTCCATTCAAAAAGACATAGTTTTTGTGTTGCCTGTTCAGGGGGGAGGGCGGAGAGATGTTAATGGATAAGATGAGTTTTATATTCCATTGCCAACTGTTTCCATTGGCATGAATCCCCTTTAAATGCTCACTCTGTGATAGACAAATTATAATTCAAGTCACACATTACAAGATCCAATCAGCTTTATCAGCACCTAGAAAGCCATGGTGATTACATCCTTACTTCCCTATGTATCCTAAGTTATTATTTCAGGAAGTGAAGTGCCAGGTGGGGCTGAGTGCGAGGATCTTCCTCTAAGTGCTGGAGGTCATGAGAAACAATGGTACTTCTGCTGTGAATGTTTTGCTTGTAAAACACCTTGGCTGAATTACTCTTACAACGGGACGCACCACCGCAGAAAATTATTCCGTGCTATTCACATATAGAATATTCTGGATTAAGTGGACAGATTTTTAAACAAACAACATGGCAGAGAGAACTTCAATAACTTCAGCTTCACAGCCTGAGGACAGTGACAACTTTGCACTTCTTTAAAGGGGTTTGCCCACGAACGAAAAGTTCTCAGTGACTTTCAGTGTAAGATTCCAGAGTGTGTCTGCAACCAGACACTTCATGATTCCTCTTGTGCGGTGGAGATGCTGTGTGGCTACACTTTCATTTAGCATTCTACAAGTATCTGACACACAGACAAAAAGAGAGATGATGAGATCCATGAGATGGAAAAAACACACACTGACACACTTCTTAGCTATAAACACACAGGAGTGCCTCCTCCACTGGATAATAAAGACCTATCTGTAGTTGTAGAATAAACTTTGCACGCTGCTTGCCACAGACAGATAGTGCCTGTGTCTGAGCTGGTCTCGTAATGCAGGGGGAGGGGCAGTAGGCAGAGGCACTGCCATGTGCAGATAGGAGAAGCTATTCATTAGAAGAATTGTCCCTGCCCGACCATAGTCAGAAGATTTACAGTTGGATCCCAGAGCAACCAATATACCAAGAATGATGGAGAGGGGTTGGAATACTGTGAAAAACTGTAATTTTGTAAATAACATTGAATTAGAGCATGTGTTATTTGTTATCCTGAGTATATTTAATAATTTTGTCTTCGTGGGAATATCCCTTTAAGGCCGCTTACACATTTTCTGGATTCTGCACAAATTTGAGTGTCGATATTGTCAGAGTAAAATCTGCCATGTAATACAATTAGAGTATTTGAGTTTTAAAATTCCATCCATAAGCTGTGTAAAAAACCCTGCGAGACAATCTGATTCTGTGAAACACATAGGAAGAAAAATATTACCTGTGTGTTATGGGACAAGACTAGCTAATAGATTAAAGTGGCACACATATGTAAGTATATGGCTCACGACAGTACTATGTGAGCTCTTGATTGTCGTTGTGAAATAGCATGTGGAATTTAACCTTTGCAATGTTCCATCCCCTTTGCCACTGTATAACCAGGCTTAAAAACTGCAAAATAAACAAGCACATTTTGAATACTTTCTGGAATATAGTAGTTAACCTTAATCGGGTTCTCAAATGACCGTGCCTGACCACAGGGTCACTCTTATCCAATGTGTGGTCTGCTCAGACAAGGGGGTTATCTTCACTTTTTAGAGTACTATGCTAACCTTGTTCAGAGGAGGCTACATAAACCTCGATCAGACACAGACCTAAACTTGGAAGTATGTGCCATGTGGGCCATGTTCATGGAAAACTTCTTTAAGCCTATAGAATGCCTAGGGTTAAATTTCACAAGATGACATAATTGCTATAAGATATAATAACATTTACTTAAATACTTGACCATAGTGATAATCCGTAGTATACAGTAGGTTAATCCGATTATATAGGTCGCTTGGGCATTCTGGTAACGAAACTAGAATCCATAATGTACTGCAAGCTCTGCATTTGGCTCCGGTTACTAATTGTCTATCGCCTTACAACAACAACCTATCCTAATATATATTTTGCCAAGAGCCATACTAACAGCCCGACTCACTGAACTGTTTGGAAAAAAAAGATGCCATGTTGCGAAAGTTACGAAAGTGTTAACTTGACACCCAGCAGAGAGCAGAATTATTTTTAATGTGATCAATTTATATGCCATAAAAGTTAATGAGTTTATACTGAAAGATGCCCAAACCTCCTTTTATGTTATAATAGGGGTAGGGTTTAGTACTTGTGCAGGAGCTCCACAATGCCTCATTAACCTCCCCCTGTGTAGAAGTTGGAAGGAAGGGAGGGGACTCTGCCCGCAACTATAAGAAAAGAGGATACACGTTCTCATCTTTACACCTAAAGCAATTTAGGATTTTCAGCCCATAATCTTAAAATAAAACGAGGAGGAATGCAAAAATAAATCATGTTAGATGCTGAGAAAATAGAAATGTACCTCCAATTTAGAGTCAGGATTGTAAGTATAGAGACTGTGGTTAAACACAGATGTCTGGTACAGTACTGGTACTAACTGTCCTAATGGCAACCTGTTAGGGCAATTTGGATACTTATGGACTGAGGGATAAGTGTCCCAAATCACATGCATCATTTTGGTTCTGGTCAGAAATAAAAAAAAAAAACACCTACTTCACTCTCCACTTCTGTGCAGTTGTTCGGTGAAGCCAACGTAGTACAACCTAGCTTCACCGCATCTTTTCCATAGGTATAGCACATGCACAATGATGTTGTGGATGTACTACTTCAGCTTCAAAGGAAGCAGCACAAAGGCATTGCAGACACCAAAGTGCCTGATCAGACTCTAACGTTTATTGTTTTAATAGCCGCCATGGAACTATATGATACAGGGCAATTTGGGAACTACACCACAGGTCCATAAGGACCGGTAGTTGATTAATGTCTAAAATTGCCCTTAATGGTTCCCTTTGAAGGCTATTAACCATACAGTAGGTCTGACTATGATTAGAAATGTTATGGCGTTTGCTTCCACAGAAAAAACTACATTATTTGCTGATGTTTTAAAAAAGCTGGCTATACATGCTAGATTAATGTTGGATAAGCTTGCTGACCCAACATGTAGGTACAGGAACCTCCCAACTCTCACCCAAAGGCAAATGGAGAAATTTCAACATGTCCTATCTACTTGTCCAAATGGTAGATAAACCGCTAGAAGTTTTGCTGTGTCTTACTTCCTTTTAAAGGGGTTCGGCCTTGAAAGAAAGATCTCAAACGTAAATCCCTTATTGATGTTTACATAATAAAGATAATTTTTAACCCCTTACTTTGCAATTTTATTCAGCTCTATTGCTGTTGTTGCTCCTATCAGTGTCTAGGCTGGTCAGTGTAAGATTACAGACACTTTAACACAAACTTACTGGTCAATATGCTCTACTCCACATAGCCCCTTGTTGAAATATGGCACTCAACAGTGCTCCTAGGGGAAATCTTAGTATGAGTTCAGCATCCAATGGAGCATGCTATCACTTTATAAAGATCTCTATGGGAATGCATGACCCTATTGAAATGCTACCACTATATTGGAATTTATGTGATGGAGCTTCTAAATATGGTTGAGTGCCTAAAGCCTAAGTAATGCAGCCCATTCGGATATGTTATCAATCAGTAGAGCTCTTATATCTCATATAGGAAAATGGTAAACCAACTTTGAATGTGTTCTTAAGGCATTCCTAATGGCACAATCCAGAGAGACTGAGAAGATTCATTTGAATATTGGAAGTTTATTTTGGGGATTTGTTCAGTTTTATTATGGTAATTTAACCAATGTTGCTCCAATATTACTGAGATCTCTACAGTGATGGCAGTGCGGCTTTTCCACAACTCTTTTATAGATTTAGTTTTAAAGCAAATCCTTCAGAAGATTACTGCCCTCCTATCTGAGTCCAGCATTTGATAGAAGGATCGAACCTGTAGCAGAATTTTTCAAATGAATCACGACAGGAGTCTTAGGAGAGACAGTGAGAGTCCTGGAAACCCCTGACACACACAGTGATTAACAGAGATATATGTAAGTAGCCCGCCCACATGCAGTGATTGGCAGTAAGAGTTCTAAATATACCGGCCACACCCAGTGATTAACAGAAAGAATTCTAAGTATCCTGCCCAAACATAGTGATTGACATAGTTAGAATCTAGTACCATCCCACCCCAAAGGTTTACAATAAGTGTTCTGAGAACCTGCACACCCACAGTAATTGGCAGTTAGAGTTGTAAGAACTAAGCCCACCCCACAACGATTGACAATAAGAGTTCTAAATAATTCATCCACACACAGTGATTGGCAGCCAGAGTCTGATTTTCCCACCCCACACACAGTGATAGGCAAGAACAGGTTAAGTGCCCCGCCCATACACCATGATTGACAGTTAAAATTATAAGCACACTTGCCCACAACAGTGATGGCAGCTAGAGTCTTGATTTTCCCACCCACACACAGTGATAGGCCAGAAACAGTTCTAAGTGCCCCGCCATACACAATGATTGACAGTTAAATTATAAGCACCTTGCCACACACAGTGATTGGCAGCTAGAGTCTTGATTTTCCACCCACACACACGTGATAGGCAAGAAGAGTTCTAAGTGCCCCGCCCACACACAATGATGACAGTTAAAGTATAAGCACCTTACCCACACACAGTACACAGTGTACTTAAAAAACTAAAGAGACACCAATGTTATAAGCAGAGCATCAAAAATGGGGCCCAGTTACAAATTAAGGACATTACCACTAATTACAGGTGGTGACTGTCTATAATGAATGCTCATTACATCTTGGGGATGATGCAAGTGTCCCTGGGTAACGCAGGGGCCGTAGTCCAAAGAAATAAGTTTAAAAAATATGTAAAGTAGCCTGAGACCTAAGGCTCACATCACAGGAGCGTCTTATGGTCCTCCGCTCGTTAATTATGCACGCTCGCTGGATCATTATATTCACTCCCACCGTCCGCTCTTATCTCTGTGGTCGCACGACTGGTAAGCCACAAGCTGTGCAAGGGAGAAGTTCTTGCGCTTGTGCAAGATTTCCAGATAGCCGAAGACGTCACTGGTTGTCTGTTCTTGAGTGAGCGGACAGAGGGGGTGTACATTAATGAACCAGGGGGCGTGCTAATTAAGGAGTTGAGACATGAGGTGCTCAGGTGACAGAGCCTGAGTGCCTCAGGCTAATTTACATAATTTTAAAACCTTATTTCTCGGGAGGGAAAGGGCACCCGGATTACACTGGAGACACTTGCATATCTCTAGAGGTATCCATAATCTAGAGCATCCATATAGGGTATACCCCAAATTTAATACGTCCTTACGTTTAGTTAGGATGAATTCCCCCCTAACTACAATCAAATACCGTACAATAAGGGGAATTCAAGAGTAATGTGTTAAAAACATTCTTAATTTTATTTCATATATATTAAAACCATACAGACATTAATTTGTACAAAATTAAAATGATCCCAAGATAATAGGGGAGACTTTAGCAGCCCATCTATAGCAAGCCTGGTGTTATATTTTTTAACAGTACATCAGATAAAGAACATTCTCTTCTATAATGAACAGTATACAGATTATTACCTTCTTGCTATGGCTTTGTCTGCCCCTCGCCCCGACGGGTGTTTCGCCTATTGCTTCCTCAGGAGGCGTAGGGTAGTTTACCACCAATAATCTGATGGTAGATGTCCTTTAAGCTTTTGGTGCCGAAGAGCTTCATACATTACATGGGGATAAATGTCTACGATGTCTCAAGTCTTTTATTTACCGATGACAAAAATGTTCTAATTCCGGAATAGGTACAGAAAGTCATGTCATTTTCTCCCCACCGTAAATCAGCGGAGATGTCTAAATCAATCTCAAACACCTGATTAGATCTTCTTGTAACTTTATGGGATCATGAAAGGCAATCACACTGCATTATGAAGGCATCCAGACATCTTCGTCATTTTGTTAATTAATTATGAGCTAAGCACAAGGGATGAAAGATGAGTCACCGGAACATCTGATTTTCTCACATTTACTGCTCCCACAGGAACTCAGGCAACTTTGTTGCTCATAAAATTAAAATGTTCCTATGAATAATTCCATTGGTTGGTTATGTAAAACCTACGTATAACTTAGGCACCTTGAAACAAACGTGAGGGGGGCTGATTTGGTCCGCATAGACGTCTATGGATCCCGTCACAACCCTTACCTTGCTGTATATTTAACCTAGGTGACATACTTCTTGGTTGTCACTGCAGGCTTCCGGGACAGCCATCACCATGTTGTATTGCATCAGTCGGCAATCGGTTGTGATTGGTATGTACACCCCTTATACACCTGCTTTGAGAGATCAAGAAACGGCGTCAGGGGGCACGCTGGCGCCGGATTAGAGATGAGCGGACACTAAAATGCTCGAGTGCTCGTTATTCAAGACAAACTTTGCCGATGCTCGAGTGCTGTCTCGAATAACGAACCCCATTGAAGTCAATGGGAGCTCGAGCATTTTTCAATGTGTCATTTATAGAGAAATAATGTCTTCTGATTAGCAGATATACGGAAACATCTGCAATGTGTTCTCACCTGAAGAACACATTGCAGATGTTTTCCGTACATTGCTAACTTATCAGAGACAACGAGTTAAGAACGGTGTTCTTCACAATAGTATGTGAAGAACAATATGTGTGAAGATTCTTCACATAATATTGTGAAGAACACCATTCTGCATGTATATTTCCATACATATGCTAACTTATCAGAAGACACATTTGCATTGACTCCAGCAGTTCTCGAGCGGGCGAATATATCGTCCAAGCAATGAGCCGTTTTTGTACATTAACACGAACGAGCATCAGCTCGAACGAGTATGCTCGCTCATCTCTAGTCTGGATGCCTAAATCTTATACCCACCACTGATACCTGTTCTATGTAAGCTGGCTTTGTCTATTTTATGCCTAAATTTTGGTTTAATATAACCATTCCATATTCATGTGTATGTAGGATCCTTGTCTGTTGCGCCACTATGGCTTATGCCTTACTTAGTAGTAATTTTCCTAGTCTGTATATGTATTTTACTGAAATTTTTAATATATCAATAAAGACTCTTTACTTTAACTTTTTTTTGGTCTACATCATGTATCCCCCTGTTTCGTGTTGTGGTTTGCTTAATTATTTCATTTGGGAGCGGACTTTGTGTGCAATTGTGCATATGATATACTGCAGAAGGATGTGTTTGCAATTTTTGGTTTGTAATATCTAGTCTGAAGCCTGAAATTGCAGGGGGAAGGGGCTGTGCTGCATTAAGTGAAGAGATGTTACCAGCAGTGCACCAGAATCTTCCAAGTCCAGCCACAATCCTAGAATATAAATCCATTTTTCACTGTCCTGTTGGCAGATTGTAAAGTCAAAAATTGTGAGTGATCAACGTGGATAATACGTAAAAATTGTTTCTACTAATGTATAACTAGTATAAGGCCACATGCACACAATGTAATTTTTGGTCTGGTATTGCCTGTGATAAACAAAGAATTATAGGGTCGATCTGATATAAAGGCGCATTTTTGCAATCCCTTCATGAAACAAAGCTGCTGTAGTGATGTCTAACCTACAGTATAACCGAAAGTGTTTGTATAATAGTATTCAGAATGTTGCAGCATCATGCAGCGTATAGTCTTCATAGTAGATAATATACAATATACAAGTAGAAAAGCAGAATCGTTACAGTTATATAAATGAGAACAATTCTTTTTTTTGTGGCATAAGGAAATACACAGCGAAGGAGAAAAATACAATTCTGCATTCCTTACTGCTTTTCGGAACATAAATAAGAAAACAATAGAATAAGGAGGAAGACAACGTTTCCTCTATTTCATACAAAATAACACATGATTTTTGGGTTACATTTCCTAAAGCTACATTTAAAAAAAAATCAAAGCCACGTTGAACGTTGGATGTTTGCTGCAATATGCAGCCAACACTCACCTGATATGGAGAGGGTTCAGCCCGTGAGCCCTCTTTGAACACCAGCACTCAACCTATTAAAACATAACACATAGGGGTGAAGGTATGAAGGGGTTGAAGGCCATATACCTTAGTGTAAGAAAAATGTAAAAAAGCTATATGTTACTACATAAGTTCCGGTAGTAAAAAAAAGATGCACTAGATCCATAAAAAATAGTTTACAAATTGTAGCTTCTTCTCTTTCAGACTTATGACTATGAGGCATCCCCTAGCTCTGGTCAGCTGTTTTCTGCTGTCTGTCTGTAGCACACATACCTGACACATACCTGCTGTGTCAATGAGGCTAGGAGATGTTGCCCTCTCCCCTGAGTTATACTTATATACAGTGGTAACAGAGATATTCCTTGTAAGATCCTAGGCATTCAGCATGGATGTGGGAGAAAACAGCAGGAATAAGAAGTATCGATGAGCTGTCTTCTGTGAGATGGGAATGGATGAAAGTGGGGCGTGGCTAAGGGCACAGGCAACAAAACAGTATTGTATCATTTGAGCTGTCTTCTGTGAGGTGGGAGGTGTAGTGGCTGGGCTACCTGACAGCTAGATTTTATAGACACTGTACTTAAGTGGAGAGAGGGAGTTGACCATCTAAATCTTAATCAGACAGATATTAGTGAGGGAGAAAGAGGTGAGCTACGCAGCATGTAGCCATACACGTCTGACATGAAGGGTGGACATTTTAAATAAATTTCTATTGGTAGGATGATTTTATTGTGTTATAGATACAATAGGCACAAAAAAAAAAAACGGGTCACCTAAAGTTTACATTGCCTTTCAGATGACAAGAAGGGATATGTTTTATCATAGGATCCCTTTTGCCCTACAAAAGTCAAAAGGACCATAGCCCCACAAATACTCTTTAGTGAAACCCGATTATATACTAAACAACAACCAAATGTACATGATATTATTAATTGTTTATTAATTATTAACTATAAGTATTATTAATATTATTATTATATGTTCTTCACAATTTACAGATATAGGGTATACAGATCCATATATGCAGAGCAATAAAATGACCAGCAATTGGAACAAAGGAATCGGTGCTGGTTGAGAAGATCTTACAATCTAAGTCCTTGCTCACACCATTTGTTAGAGATGCATTAGCCACTTACTGAATATACACTATCATATAAAATACATAAGAGGAAATCTGTAAAATATTTACATTGTGGTTTCTTCTAGAAATATAAAATTGTAATTAGAGTAATTGGAAGTGATTTTAACTTTCCGCTAGGATATAAAATCATTGCAGGCAGAAGATGCATGATAGAAAAACCGTCTAGGAATTCCAGTATACAGTCAGTTCAATGAATAGGAGCCTGTGCTTGTGTGCTGGCATATTGCCATGGAATAAAAGGAGGTAATCCTGTGCCGGCAGGATGCCGCTCGCTTCCTACCCAGTCATTGCTCTTGGTTAAGAAATATAACATAAAATCCTCTGCTTGATTGTTGGTTTCAGTTGGGTGGTTTGCTTCCTCTTAGAATTTTTACACTCCGGCTGCAATATTCCCCTGCTGCTAACAGGATGGGCTCCTGTAAGGAGATGGAGCGCTGGATGGGTACTTTGAATCGCAGCAGAATGTGTAAATAAATTGAAATGCTAATAATACAACAGCAGGATAAATTCGCTTCATGACCGGGCGACCTTCACACAAAGCGCATCCCATTGTGTCCATGGAGGAGCAGGGGATTGGGAGGAGGGAGGGAAGGGGGAGAGGAAGAGGTTACAGATAAACACCCAGCTGAGCAGGTTGTGCGTGCAGGAAGGGATGAGCTATACATAGGTGACCTCATATAACCATTGCCCCGACAGACCCATTGCTCTGCCAGACCTTGCTATTAATAGCACACGCATCTCCTAATTATAGGGTTACAAGCAGAAAAGCCATTACTATGCGGCGTGTGTGCGTAACGCTCTCCTACAACACTGTACAATCCTCATATGTAGAAGAGAGACAGAGGGAGAATAAAGATAGGGCTGCACCTCTACAGCTAAAAAAATACAGAACAAAAAAAATGGACAGGACTCAAAATACCTGCCATAATAGTGAACATGCAGGAGAAATTGATCTATTAACCCCTTCCCGCTGCAGCCCTTTTTCGTTTTTGCGTTTTCATTTTTCACACCCCACTTCAAAATCTATAACTTTTTGATTTTTCCATGTACAGAGCTGTAAGATGGCTTGTTTTCTGTGTAAAAAAAAGTGCACTTCAAAATGGTGGTATTTGATATTCCATGCCGTGTATTAGGCAGCGGGAAAAAAATTCCAAATACACGCATTTGTGCCATTTCTTGTGGGCTTGGATTGACTGCTTTCACTGAAACCCCAAATGACGTCTACTTTTTCTTTGGGACGGTACGATTACAGGGATATAAAATTGTATAGGTTTATAATGTTTACAAAAAAAATGTATGTTGCTATCTTTGGCGCTAATAAAGTACTATAATATAATTAAATATAAAATATAAATACTTTGGTGTACGGAGCTGTGGGTGGTGTTAATTTTTGTGACATTTGACGGCGTTTTCCATTTTAAGGACTGATCGACGGTTTGATCACTTTTACAGAATTTTTTATATATTTAAAAATGGCAAAAAAGTGCACAATTTTCTGTTAAACGTAGTGAAAAACCATTATTAAATTTTGATAGATCGTGCATTTGTGCCCATGCACCACCGTTTTTTTTAAGCCACTGGCAACTTTGCAGAAAAAGCATAATTAGAGAGCTCAGTACTGAAGTCAAGCTCTCTCGGCCTCATCTAGTCCAAAAGCAGAAAAATGGAGAACTTGAATCAAGGGCATCAGAGGATCAGAACGATGGCCTAGGGATAGCATTCAATGGGATTCAATTTGTAACCCTCCTTCTCCGCTGCAATATTAAAAAAAAAAAAAAAAAAAAAAAAAACGGGAAACCACTATTGTCTCCTTATTTTTATTAAACATAAAAAGTACCTCACTACTGGAAAAGGTTGAAATATGCGAACATTTTTTTCATTATCTGACAATAAACCCCTTAGTCATGGTGTGATTAACTAACATTGAGAAGCTGAAATTCTTGTAAATTTTTATTCGGAAATCGCCCGAGATTAAACAAAAATACTTGAGAAAAAGAGGTAAATGACAATGAATGAGAAAGTAATTATAAGAGACGAGGGCACAATTAGTTATGGCTTTTCTTCAACAATTAATGGTGTTAATTCCAAACAAATGCAACAAAATCAAATAATGAATTGTCGAAACGACTAGGAAGTTATTGCTATCAAATCTACAGTATTATACAACCGGAACACCGGACAGTTTTATGTTGGGCTTAATGGCGATGGATAATGAGTTATTTGTACAAAGCAAACAAAATAACAACTAAATAAATCAATGAAAATGTACCTAGTGTAACTAAAGCCAAAGGACTGCTGGAGCATCGGTTACTGAGATGCAGGAACATCCTTCTTAATGACAACCGGCTCTATCATGCAGCATCTGCGTGTTGTACCTCTATCTGCACTACACACTATACTTTTGTTAACCTCAGGTAGTAATGTTGCAGTTTTTTTTTTTTTTTGCAAACTTATTTTTTTTTTGGCCATATACTTATAATTGGGAAATCTTGCTCATTTCTAAGATTATTAAAAAAAATCTTTCAGTAGTCCTGCAGATAACACAATTTATTGGGGCAGATTTATCAAGTGTCTGAAAGTCAGAATATTTCCAGTTGCCCATGGCAACCAATCACAGCTCCCCTTTAGAATATCCATGAGCACTGGTAAAATGAAAGCTGAGCTGTGATTGGTTGCTATGGGCAACTGGAAATATTCTGACTTTGAGACACTTGATAAATCTGCCCCAATGGGTTAAATGGTTGTGATGATCTATTTCATTTTCAGTTACGCAGCAGGATAAAACACTGGG
The DNA here is from genome assembly GCA_019512145.1 of Engystomops pustulosus. Classification (NCBI taxonomy): domain Eukaryota; kingdom Metazoa; phylum Chordata; class Amphibia; order Anura; family Leptodactylidae; genus Engystomops; species Engystomops pustulosus. Next base: position 239,564,736 of record CM033642.1, on the reverse strand, counting down.
TGTACTAGCTTAGTTAGGTAAGAGGGAGGAGCTTCCTGCAGCAGCCAGTTGTCAGGGCTGAGAGGGGAGAAGACTCTTGCTGCAGCCAGTTGTTTAAGGTTGAGAGCAGAGAAGACTCCTGCTACAGTCAGTTATCAGGGCTGAGAGTGCAGAAGACTCCTGCTACAGTCGTTATCAGGGCTGAGAGTGCAGAAGACTCCTGCTACGTCAGTTATCAGGGCTGAGAGCGGAGAAGATCCTGCTACAGTCAGTTATCAGGGCTGAGAGTGCAGAAGACTCCTGCTACAGTAGTTATCAGGGCTGAGAGCGGAGAAGATCCGCTGCAGTCAGTTATCAGGGCTGCTGAGGGTGGAGAAGCCTCTGCTCAGTCAGTTTCGGGCTGAGAGCGGAGAAGACTCCTGTACAGTCAGTATCAGGGCTGGAGAGGAGAAGACTCCTGCTACAGTCAGTTATCAGGGCTGAGAGCGGAGAAGAAGACTCCTGCTACAGTCAGTTACAGGGCTGAGAGCGGAGAAGACTCCTGCTACAGTCAGTTATCAGGGCTGAGAGCGAGGGAGAGATCTTACAGTCAGTTTCAGGGTGTGTAGCGGGAGAAGACCCTGCTACGTCAGTATCAGGCTGAGAGCGGAGAAGACTCCTGCTGCAACCAGTTGTCAGGGCTCAGGGTGGAGAAGACTCCTGCTACAGTCAGTTATCAGGGCTGAGAGCGGAGAAGACTCCTGCTACAGTCAGTTATCAGGGCTGAGAGCGGAGAAGACTCCTGCTACAGTCAGTTGTCAGGGCTCAGGGTGGAGAAGACTCCTGCTACAGTCAGTTATCAGGGTGAGGAGCGAGACGACTCATCAAGTGTCTGAAAGTCAGAATATTTCCAGTTGCCCATGGCAACCAATCACAGCTCCCCTTTAGAATATCCATGAGCACTGGTAAAATGAAAGCATGATTTTACTAGAGTCTGCACTATTTATGAACACGCATGGACTGAACTTTATAAAGTTCATTTTTATTGATGTTAGTTAACACGGATATGATATATAGGTTTTCAGCCCTGTTAGGACAGATGGCCACAATTTCCATGTGATTTGGCATTGCCACAAGGCCAGCCTATACCTTATTACATTGCTGGCATCTTTGTAGTCACAGATCCAATTATAAGGCTTTAACTTGCTGCCGCTTGCTACATTTCAGCAAGTTACTGCACTTAGAAGAATTCCTTCTATCCAATTTCCCCGTGTCTGTTTCCTTGCTGTCCTTCCTTCCTTTCCTTTCTTTAGGCTACAAGGCACAATGTCAAAAGTGAGAGGCTGAAATTAACTACTCTCTATCACTTGGCAATTCTAGGTGGAAATTTTGCCCTAGATTTTTCGTTGCTTCAAAAAGTTTGTGATATATAAAAGTTTCTATGATATAATAGTATCATGTATCAAAAAATTACGTACATCTTTAGATGAAACCTCATCTTAAAAATAGCCATAATCAGCAATTCTTGTGCATAGTATAATGAATGCTAACTTTTTGATGAATGAGTGAAACTTTAAAATCACGCAATCTGTTCTCATCTCAAAGTCATTGACCTGGAAAAGATTCTTTTCTCTTCACAGTAGTAGATTATCGCTTGCACTTTTGTTAAATACTAAGAGGATGAGCAAATAGTATCTGCCTTTTAAAAATGTAGTTTTCTCGCAAGGTTTCTCGCTAGTTGCAGCGGTAAAGAGCTGCCCAACTTAAGGTCTGTATATATATCATCTTGCGCCATGGTATGCTAAATCCCACCCTTCAACCCACCACGATATATCAGGAGGCTGTGATGGTGGACAATTCTGGCTACAACCCCGTGGGTGCAGGCTATAGCAAACGGCCCACTGGTGTAAGGAGGGAGTAAATCGCATTTCATGGCCGTGTGCAAGAAATTGCAATTATTTCAAGGGCTTGTACACCTGAAAGTGTTGAGTAATGTTCTCCCAATGACAAATGTTAGTTCCTCCTCTGGCATGGACATACTGGTCCACAAATTTCTTACCCGGTCCTGTCGCGATCCAGCGGCGCGTTCTCTGTCGAGGATTCGTGTCTTCCGGCGATTCACTAAGGTAGTGCGCCCGATGTCACCAGGTGTCGCTGCTGCGCTGAAGTCCGCCGGAGTTCGCTGGAGTATATCATCCTAGCGCGTGTCACAGCGATACTTTTTTTTTTTTTTAAACTGCAGGTTTTTTACCGAATTGGGCCCTTAGTAAATGACCCAACTGACCCCTTTTGTAGAAATAATTTCGGGTCACCTTTGGTGGACACTTTCATATAACTGAAAAACTACTATATAAACTATACTGAAAAACTTGCAAAACTTTAACCGAATAAACAATTTTGATATACTTTCCCAGATTAGCATTAATTGACCTAATAATCCACTACTAACAACCTTCCCCATCATGTGTCTTTCAGGACCCCAGTTGTGGCATCTTCCAGAAAATCAAGTTTGAAGGGAGCTGTATAAAATCAGATGGCAGAGAATTTAACACTGAAGGTCAAGCTCTCCCCATTATGAAAGCCTCCTCATCTGTGATTGACTTCATGCTTGGACTTCAGGAGATCTGGTTAGTGATGTCTCTGGATGCAGGACCATAGGCCTGCACTCATTACAGTGAATGGCTTTCCGAGGAAGAGAGAGCTTGACTTTAGTATTAAACTCATCTGGGATATGCTGGCTTTGCAAAATTACAACTACTACGCACTAGCTGGTTGTCATCATGGTTATCACTGCGCTCTAGGTTTATTTGTAAAGAATAAACAATAAAATAGAAACCGAACACATACCTTATAGCACAGTGTTGTACAAATCAGGTGGAGCACGTGATATTTCCAGATTCATTCATTTTCTTCTGTATATAAAAAAAGTATGTCCATATTATTTTAGCAATATTTGGAGCAACAAAGTGTTTGTATTTGATATATATTTTTTTTAAATATTGTTCCGAAGAAATAGTGATGAAGTGATACATATTCCCAGGGAATGTCCTCGAACAACACAGTTATATAGCAAACTCTCTGCCACAATGTAACAGCAAGAGCGGTGGGTATTGATGTTATGAATGTCTGTTTCATATATACTCCAGAAGAAGTTAATTCTACAGGTCAGAATGTATTCGTTTCATTATACAGATAAAAAGTGTTTCTATGAATTAGCTGAAAATTAGGATTAACGTATTTCTTCAGCTTTTTCTTTTACTTCTATCTTCAATCTTTAAGGACTGCCCATAGCACATGTACGTCCTCAAGAAGATTCACAGGCTAAATCTTAGCTTACAGTAGACACCCTGCTGTTAACTGCCTGGAACAGTTGTGAAGATTACGCTCTTTATCACAGCCTGCCAGAAGCAGTCTGTAATACAAGAGCTGAGTATTAACAATATACGGTATTTCATACAGTTCTAATGCAGTATATTGCATAAGAGCTCCATGCAAGGTATCCGGTCGTGTCAGGTATCAACGCATCCCAAGAGTCCTCATCTATCAAGATATAAAAATGATAATGAAAAATAGCACCCAAATATCCAAATTGCCATTTTTCACTATTTTGCAACATATTAAATTTCGAATAAAAAGTGATCAAAAGTCATCGCAATCCACAAATGGTAGGCTAATTTTTTTCTGGGACGAGCTGCATTTTTAATGCTAACACAGTTCGTACACCAAAGTGTGAAAAAGTTATTGGCCTCAAATAGTGCAAATGAAAAAATACATTTTTTGAACAAAAGGTTTGAATTTTTAAAAAATCCTGTTTGAACCTCTAAAAACCTTAATAAATTTGCTATTCCTGTGATCGTGACAATCTACAGAATCCACAGAAAGACTATAAAAACAGTGTCAAAGTTTTACATGTATGTCAGCTCTTTTTATTGCCGAAATAAAAGTTTAAGCGGCGCTCAGGGTGACAGAACCTAAATGCCCCTCGGCCTTCCGTACTCAAATTTATGCACGCCCCCACTGCAAGCCTCCTCCTGCTGTTGGCCGGGAACTAGGATCAGCAGGAGGCTTGCAGCAGGGGGGGGGCATGCATAAATTAAAGTCCAGGGAAGCCAAGAGGCGCTCGAGTGCCGTCAGCCTGAGCGCCTCCGCTCAGCATCAATGACAATAGAATGAGACACAAATAACCTTGCTTCCTTTAACCCCACTTACTTTGGCTTATATCATCCTTGTTTCTTCCCTCAATTTGATTTTCACTTGAATTCTCTGTTGAATTTCATCTTGCTTGCAGATAAGAGAAGTTAAGTGAGGTTCCATATTGCATAGAAGTTCTTTAGAGAGGGGGAAGCCGTAAGGTCTACACTGAACAGCTCAGAGACGGACAGTCCTATCTGACCAGAAACAGTGTTATTCTTCATGTAGCACCACAAGTTCTGCCAAAGTTAGTAGAAGGTACTGATTTGCACTTAAGGAAACCTACCATTTGCTTTTAATGCATTATGAAGCAAAACAATACTTGAGAATGCTGTAGCTGCACTGATCGATAACATGTCGGGAAGATTTATCTCAAGAGGTATAACTGATCAGCTTCCATGGAAACCAATCAGAGTTTAGCTTTTATTTTCTGAACAGCTGTGGGAAAATAAAAGCTGAGCTTATGATTGGTTACCATGGGCAACTAGAACAGTTATGCTCTAAGAGACTTATGATAAATCACACCACTTGGTTTAATTCCTGAATTGGTGGTTTGCTGAATAAACAATTATAAGATTATGAGGCTGTTGTGCTCCTGTGGGCGTGCCCCGCCATTCTTCTCTACTTTAATGCATTTGCTCCAGCCTTGTCCTGCCGCAAAAGCTGAGAATTACGTCATCTGACCGGCAGAAGTAATCAATCGCTGCACCATCCTCCCAGCTGTGTGTATCAGTCATCCAGCTCAGGTTGATAGTCCTGTCTGGACATTTCCGACAGCGTTGTGTGTATGTGGAAGTAATTTGTTTATGTACGGCAGCCAGGAACCCAGCTTTCCCAAGGGCCCTGAATTTTATAATTGGTTTATGAGCAAAACCACCCAGTTCAGGGATTAAACAATATGGGGTTTGTGATTTTATCATAAGTCTCTTAGAGCATAACTGTCCTAGTTTTCCATGGCAACCAATCAATCTCAGATTTCATTTTCCACATCTGTTCATATGTTTCTCTGCTTTAGTTCGCTACAGCATCTCAAGGTATGTTTGGTTTCACAATGCACGAAAACAAAGGTAGATTTCCTTTAAGTATATAATAGTATTATTGTATGTTTTAAAATGTAAATCAACTATAAAAATCTAAACCCAGGCTGAAAGCTTGTACTTATAATGGATGAGCAAGGTCATTCTACTCTATTATTCTGGTAAGTGGAGAGAAACAGTTGTGTTGTGTCAATCTATTGCTTGTGTAGTATGTGTCATTTGTTTTAATAGCCAAATAGCATTTCTTGTTCTATGATTCTGAACTTGAGATTATACAAATGCGTCAAAGCTTAGTTTGTCATTCGTACGTACATTCTCATATACAGTATCATTAGCTTTCGAAGGATTTGCAGGCAGCCGGATCAAAACAGATCAATTTTTAGTTTAAGGAAAAAGACATGTTTTGATTTTTGCTCAGGACTTCAGTGGGAGGTTCTACATGTGATGAAGTAATCTTTGTATGGACTCCTATTGCATAGCAAAAGCAGGGATATCAATAATCAAAATAAATGTGATAACAAAACATATATACAATATATCAACCTGCTTAGCCTCTCCTGCTCTATACCGTTACAGACAGAATAATAATATAATAGTTTATACTCAATGGGGGTAATTTACATGTTTTTTTGTTCTCTATTTATGGCATTGTTTTTTTGGATTTTCCATTGCGCCAATGAAAATGGACAACATAAAGTCACTTTGACATAGACCCTGCCTTGCTCCAAAATTCATATATTTGTATTCCCTAGGGGCAGTTTTGGCAAAAATTGACTCCAGTCCTACCCTGTCTTGTGCTTCAAGTTTTGTATTATTTTTTTGTGACTTTTATAGGACTGTCGCAAACAACCTCATAACATAAGACACTGACAGCAGATTATTAAGGGCAAAGCCACTTTAATGATTTGGGGAAGAGGAGCTCCAAAGACAGACATAGAAGTGTCATAAGGAGATGCTCTAATGATAAATTACCCCAAAAGTTTTCACAAAACATCCTTCCTGCAGGAAGGACAATCTTGCTGTATAAACTGCTGTTTGCAATTTGCACTATATACAAGCAGCATAACTGCTCTATAACATGTTGCCCCCAGATAAGACACGGATGTACAATCTATTTATTCCTCCTACTACATACAATGTCGCCAGTTTATTTACTGTCTGTCAGCATCTCTCCTGCTCTCTACCATGCAGTCTTCAGTTAGAGAGTGTGTACAATCTGCTCAGCATCTCCTGCTCTATAGCATGCTGTCTTCAGTTAGGAGATATGTACAATCTGATCAGCACTCCTGCTCTATAGCATGCCGTTCTTCAGTTAGGAGGACTATGTACCATCTGCTCAGCATCTCCTGCTCTATAGCATGCTGTCTTCAGTTAGGAGACTATGTACAACATCGCTCAGCATCTTTCTGCTCATAACATGCTGCTGGCATATAGGACACTATATATAATCTTCTCAGCTCCTCCTGCTCTATAATGTGGCCTCCAGTAGGACACTATATATAATCTGCTCAGCACTTCCTGCTCTATAACATGCTTCCTGCAGAGGATACTGTATATAATCTGCTCAGCATCCCCTACTCAATAACATGCTGCTGCAGATAGGAGACTATATATATAATCTGACTCAGAGTCCTGTTCTATAATATACTTCCTGCAGATAGAATACTACATATATCTGCTCAGCAACCCCTTCTCTATACCATGCTGCCTGTGGATAAACAATATGTACAATCTGCTCAGCTCCTCCTGCTTTATAACATGCTACACTGCGGAATAAAACAATACAAGTATGTACAATCTGCAGCTCCCTTGCTCTAAACATCTGCCTGTGGTATAAAACATGATGTACAATCTGTCGCTCGCTCCAGTCTATAACATGCTGCCCGAGATATGACACTGTGCAGAATCCAAACAGCTTCTCCTGCTCTATATCATGCTGCCTACACATGAGACTGTTCAACATGAATTTGCAGGTAAATCAAATGAGCAAATGTCTTGTCCTGTAGTATCCTGTAATATGCAGAATATTATAATAAGATATCAGGATTGGATGCTATATTTAGCAAGGTGCGTCGTAAAAAGCGTTACAGCAGGTGGTGATATACTATTAATGTTCAGCAATGGCTATGTACAACAGCTGAAATCTTCTTATACATGACTTTGATTTCTCAGGCTGCTAATTATTGTGCTACAAGTGGTATTCCCTATTTTTCAGTATAGAAATCCTATTAAATAATGGCTCTGAAACAGTATTTTCCTCGATGGGAAGATTTATTGAACAGGGGCGCGAGTGATATGATAATGATATAACATTTTGGAATGGTAGTAGACTGACAATTTAATAGCTGGAGACAAGTGTACTGGAAAATGTCTCTCTGTTGTATTTTCACTTAATACTATGGATTTCAGCTTTTGGGAAGAATGTTGAGGAAAAGGGATACACACACAGAAATATGACAATATAGCAAATAGACAGAAATAGATCAATAGTCATCCTATGTCCGTGTTTGTGAACGCTTATTGCCTTTTCAAGTTACATTTCCAACCTCCCATTATCCCGTATTACAGGAATCTTTATCTTCTTACATATGTAAGATGTTCTCTAGACTTAATCTAAGGGCTCATGCAGATGAATGTGAAATTTGGACATGTGCTAGCCATTGTTTCAGCAGCCCCCATCTGCATCTAAGGGCTCGTGCACCTGGCCACGTATTCCATGGCCACATATTCTATGAACCAACTGGAGTTCTGTCCTATTCTCCATTGAGTTCGTTAGGACTTCTGGATCGGCATACAACTCAGCCAAAAAAGTCCTCGTGCAATGGAGCAGATAAGGAGAACTTGAGATACCTCATTCTGCTGATTGAGGGATATCAACAGCCATGACCCTCCATGATCCTATATTTATACCCTATCCTGATCATATGGAATAAATATAGTTATAGGGTATTCTCATCTGGTCATTGCCATTTAATTTAATTCATCTGCCATATACGTACAGTACATTTCTTAAATTGAATGTTATTAAAAAAAATGTTCCCAAGTGAAGATAATTTCCCATAAATGTAGTCATTTTGTTCTTTAGAAATGTATTTGTCGTCCTTGGATACGACCACCTCTGCTGGAGTTATTGCACAAAGAAACAAATTGTTTTTGAATATAAAATAGCCGGGAGTTATTGTATGTCCTACAGCCGTCCTGTGGAAATGATCGCTGAATCCAGGTGGTCAGACAGGACTCGATGCATGCCCGCCGCTCAAGGGTGCCATGGTGGTCATATCCAAGGACAGCTATGTTGTTTCTAAGGGAAAGCATTGAGACATTTATGGAAATGATTATTATACAGGTTCATTATATTTAATAACATGCAATTGAGAAAATGTATCTATATGGAAGATGAAATAAAGTAAATGTGAATGCCCTGATGAGAATATCCCTTTAACGACACAACCACTTACTTATTCTAGGAATAAATGATCAATAACAAAAATCCTGGATTATTCCTTTAAACTACTTTATTAGATTATGTAAATCATTGATAAGTTTGCTTACACATTGTTTTTTTAATTTGCAGAAGTATATAGTATAACCATAAGTTCCATTGTTATACTGTGTAATATAATCATTGTGGGATTACATTTACTTAAAATAAAGACTCTATATGGAAAATATAGACAATAAGCACATTACTGACATTGCCACATCTGGACTTGACTGCTACTCCCCAGCACCCAGTAATTTTTTTGTGAACCTCTATGTGGCATGGGTATCGCCGGCCTCTCTCACATCTGTTTTATGCTTATTGTGTCACTCTGATTCTTAATCATATAAGAAGCATGTCACTATGCTAATGAGGGAAGCTGCTTAATTACACTTTCTGAACGATGTCCACATGCACAGAAACCCTACCATTATCTTATTAACATATTTAATTTGCATAATTAAAATGCTACATGCTAAAGATGCAGCACTCATATAAGTGCCAACACTAATATGGGGGAAATATATATACATTTACCATTGCTCTTCACAGCACTTACTATTCAAGTCGTAAGAGACTGTGCCAACAACAGTCTTGGCATCTATCCAGTAATAACATTCCAATGTTATCACCATGAATTACCCCTTTAAGCGGATCCAGTTGCTGGCAGGGGGGGGGGGTGCACACTTTTCCCTTTGTCTGATGCCTGGCAGCGGTGGATGTATGGTTGCTCGCTCTGATAGCTTTCAATAGGCAGCCTGAGAAAAAATAATGTATGTTAGGGCAACCCTTAAGTTTCCCAAAGTATTCTTTTTATACACAGCAGTAAAATAGTGCCATACAGAATAATGACACATTGTTGGTAATTTTATGAACAATACAAAAAAAATTAATTCTGGGATGGAATAAAAAAAAAATGTAAAAGCAATAAAATAAAGTGTTAAAAAAAAATAACTCCTGCAAAAAAATACAGAGATTTTTTTACTTTGTTTTTAACTGAGCAATATTAATGAACAGGAATAAAATATAATCAATATGCAGGTCAAGGGTGGAGGTACATATAAAAACAAGACATTATAGAACAGATAAAACAATAGAAATTCAAAAGTTATAGTTTATTTATTTTAGAATTTCATTTAGAAGTTAAAACAAGTAAAAAACGTTATCATGTTCCTCTATAGGATGTATCATCAGTGTCTTGTGCAGATCGTGGTCGCACTTCTGGAAACCAGAACTTTTCCCTATAAGGGGAACAATGAAGAATCATCGCTGTTAAAGTGAGACATTGGGGCTCATTTACTAAGGGTCCATGGACCGCAATCTTTCGGATATCAGACGATTTCTGATGTGCACCGCATTTAGAATGGCTTTTTGTCGCACGTGACGGATTTTGGCTTTCATGCAACACAAATCGGGGGGCGGGGCGTCGGAACCATGCAACTGATTGGACAAACCGCAGGATTTAACATTCAAAATTGTGTTGCAAGCCATGCAACTTACATGCACCAGGGAGAAGAAGGTGAACTTTGGAGGACCTCAGCGAGGAAGCGACACATGCATGAAAGGGATGCACGATTTTAGTGAATCACGGCAGCTCCGAGCTCGTCGGACAACGCACCTTGGGGATCAGGACGGGTAAGCAAATGTGCCGCAGTATGTTTTTTATCTCTATGGGTACATTAGCTTGCCCCATTGTCTGACAAAAAATGCAATTGATAAGATTCACTAAGATGTTGGCCTGATTTCCTTCATGTGTCGCTTCTCCGCTCAGGACGGAGTTCAATTCTTCTTCCTGGTGTATGTAAGTGCATGTCTTGCGACACAATTCAAACTTCACAATTCACAATTTCAAATTCCAAGCTCAGTCCGATCTGTCGGACCCCCAGCCCCCATTTCTGTCGCTTGAAAGCCAGTGCAGCTGCACCAAAAAATGATCCCCTGTTAAATACCGTCACAGCGTGCAAAACCTGAAATAGTCGGAAAATCGATGAAAGGTGCGTCCTGGTAAATAAGCAGCAGGCATTGCAGGGACAAGTAATGGTGGGAAACATCAACAGGAATCCCTAGATACGGTAACTATAGGTCCCCTCTGCTATTCTTTTTACTTACATAAAGTTCTCTATTTCCAACCTACTGTAGTTTTCATATTGTGATCTCACATAAGATTTAATATTCTTCATGTAATTTCACTGTGTTACTTATATTCTCGAGCTAAGGGCACTAAACTGTGCTTGTGGGGTAACTTGTGACTTTATTAAAAAAAATCCCTCTATCATCTAGGAATAATTATCAGAGGCTCCTCGGATACATGAAACCCTTCTGGCCTGGATAAGTAATGAAGCTGGGAAGCTTGGTTTCATTTTCTTCCAGAACTCTGCTGACCGAGGTATCATTATTGAAAAATAGACGGCTGCTATGTCTACCTGATGTTTCAAATACAGTAACTTCATGAAGAAGTCCCTGGAGTCGGAAGATAGCTTACTTCAGAACACATCCTTACATCTATCTTTTAAGTTTCAACCTGAGCTTATGTAATGGTTTTGCTCCAAATGAAATGATATCCCTTCCAACAATAACAAAAAATGGAGAGGAAATGAATAGACTATATATACAACCCATGTTATACTATATGGGCTTGTCATACCCATAATTCCTAATACATTTGGGGCAGATTTATCAAGCTGTCTGAAAGTTAGAATATTTCTAGTTGCCAGGCACCAATCACAGATCCCTTTAAAATATTCATGAGCAATTGTAAAATGAAAGCTGAGCTGTGATTGGTTTGCCATGGCAACTAGGATATTCTGACTTTAGACAGCTTGATAAATCTGCTCCTTGTGTTAAAAGTTTTGGTCCTGAAATCTGAAACTTTGGAAAAAATGTTGGTACCCTTAAAGGGTTTGAAGGGGTATTCCCACAAAGACAATTCTTAAATAAACTCAGGATACAAAATAAACAAATTCTCTTATATTATTTACACAAATACAGCATTTCACAGATATAAGTCCAACCTGTCTCTATCAGTCCTGAATATGAAATGGAGTAAAAATTACCAGAAATATACGGACGTGCTACTGAAAGTGATACAGGACATTTTATTTCTCAAAAAATGAAATGGAAGGACAACGCATTTTGGGGGGATCTGCTCCCTTAATCAGGTCAAAAAACAACAAAACAACAATCAAGCTTGTTAGCCCAATTACACATAGAGCGGAGGTGTTCTGTCAGTAGTGATATTGGTTCTAATTACAACCAGTCAGCCGGATTGCACATGCTGGCCAGAGGGTGTTTTTATCAGTAGTGATGTTAGTCATAAATAGCAGGACATGGCATGTGGCTGGGATGCTGGATGTTAGTCCTGGTGATATTGCCTTGGCCCAACTGTAAATCTTTGACTAGGTCAGATTCATCTCAGGATAGTTCTCTTATGTGCACAATGCAGTGCTCTCTACCTCCTCCCCTGCATACAAGAGCAGCTCAGACACAGGCACTTCCTGCCAGCAAGCAGCGCAGTGTGCAGAGACTTAACTCTACAAACTACAGACAGATATGGTCTTATCAGGGGAGGGGGAGAAAGGATATAGCTTTTTAATAAAGTGAGGAAGCATCTCTTTTACATATATCTGCTGGAGATCGTCCTTATGTCCTATCAGGCTGTAAGACAAACACAGGGCATGAGCCATGAGCTTGTAGCAGGAACCTCTCCAATTCTAGTCCTGACAATTTGCTGCAGCGGAGGCTCCCCTACTCTCAGATGAAAAAAAAGTTGACGGACAAGATGCTGTAACACCCAGTAAAAATAGCCCCCACTCTCAGTCCTGACATCTGGATGCAACAGGAGTATTTTCCACTCACAGCATTTAAGCAGGAGTCTTCTCCACCCTGAGCCCTGACAACTGGTTGCAGCAGGAGTCTTCTCCGCTCTCAGCCCTGATAACTGACTGTAGCAGGAGTCTTCTCCGCTCTCAGCCCTGATAACTGACTGTAGCAGGAGTCTTCTCTCACCCTGAGCCCTGACAACTGTTGTCAGCAGGAGTCTTCTCCGCTCTCAGCCTGATAACTGACTGTACGGAGTCTTCTCCGCTCTCAGCCCTGATAACTGACTGTAGCAGGAGTCTTCTCCGCTCTCAGCCCTGATAACTGACTGTAGCAGGAGTCTTCTCCGCTCTCAGCCCTGATAACTGACTGTAGCAGGAGTCTCTCCGCTCTCAGCCCTGATAACTGACTGTAGCAGGAGTCTTCTCCCCGCTCTCAGCCCTGATAACTGACTGTAGCAGGAGTCTTCTCCGCTCTCAGCCCTGATAACTGACTGTAAGCAGGAGTTCTTCTCCACCCTCAGCCCTGATAACTGACTGCAGCAGGAGTCTTCTCCGCTCCAGCCCTGATACTGACTGTAGCAGGAGTCTTCTGCACTCTCAGCCCTGATAACTGACTGTAGCAGGAGTCTTCTCCGCTCTCAGCCCTGATAACTGACTGTAGCAGGAGTCTTCTGCACTCTCAGCCCTGATAACTGACTGTAGCAGGAGTCTTCTGCACTCTCAGCCCTGATAACTGACTGTAGCAGGAGTCTTCTCTGCTCTCAACCTTAAACAACTGGCTGCAGCAAGAGTCTTCTCCCCTCTCAGCCCTGACAACTGGCTGCTGCAGGAAGCTCCTCCCTCTTACCTAACTAAGCTAGTACACCCAGTGTTTTATCCTGCTGCGTAACTGAAAATGAAATAGATCATCAACCATTTAACCCATTGGGGCAGATTTATCAAGTGTCCAAGTCAGAATATTTCCATTGCCCATAGCAACCAATCACAGCTCACTTTCATTTTACCAGTGCTCATGGATATTCTAAAGGGGAGCTGTGATTGGTTGCCATGGGCAACTGGAAATTTCGACTTCAGAGACACTTGATAAATCTGCCCCAATAAATTGTGTTTCTGCAGGACACTGAAAGATTTTTTTTAATAATCTGTAGAATGGAGCAAGATTATCCCTAATTATAAGTATATGGCCAAAAAAAAAATAAGTTATGCAAAAAAAAAAAAAAAACTGCAACATTACTACCTGAGGTTAAGCAAAAGTAATAGTGTGTAGTGCAGATAGAGGTAACAAACAGCGCAGATGCTGCATGATAGACCGTTTGTCATTAAGATGATGTTCCTGCATCTCAGTAACCGATGCTCCAGCAGTCACTTTGGCTTTAGTTACACCTAGGTACATTTTCATTGATTTATTTAGTTGTTTATTTGTTTGCTTTGTACAAATAACTCATTATCCATCGCCATTAAGCCCAACATAAAACTGTCCGGTGTTCCGTTTGTATAATACTGTAGATTGATAGCAATTAACTTCCTAGTCGTTTCGACAATTCAATTATTTATGATTTTCGTTGCATTTGTTTGGAATTAATCACCATTAATTGTTGAGAAAAGCCATAACTATTGTGCCCTCGTCTCTTATTATTTACTTTCTCACATTGTCATTTACCTCTTTTTCTCAAGTATTTTTGTTTAATCTCGGGCGATTTCCGATAAAATTTACAAGAATTTCAGCTTCTCAATGTTAGTTAATCACACCATGATAAGGGGTTTATTGTCGATAATGAAAAAAATGTTCGCATATTTAAACCTTTCCAGTAGTGAGGTACTTTTTATGTTTATAAAATAAGGAGACAATGGTTTCCCGTTTTTTTTTTTTTTTTTTTTTTTTTAATTTGCAGCGAGAAGGAGGTTACAAATTGAATCCCATTGAATGCTATCCCCTAGGCCATCGTTCTGATCCTCTGATGCCCTTGATTCAAGTTCTCCATTTTTCTGCTTTTGGACTAGATGAGGCCGAGAGAGCTTGACTTCAGTACTGAGCTCTCTAATTATGCTTTTTCTGCAAAGTTGCCAGTGGCTTAAAAAAACGGTGGTGCATGGGCCAAAATGCACGATTCATCAAAATTTAATAATGGTTTTTCACTACGTTTAACAGAAAATTGTGCACTTTTTTGCCATTTTTAAATATATAAAAAATTCTGTAAAAAGTGATCAAACCGTCGATCAGTCCTTAAAATGGAAAACGCCGTCAAATGTCACAAAAATTAACACCACCCACAGCTCCGTACACCAAAGTATTTTTATATTTTATATTTAATTATATTTATAGTACTTTATTAGCGCCAGAAGATAGCAACATACATTTTTTTTTGTAAACATTATAAAACCTATACAAATTTTATATCCCTGTAATCGTACCGTCCCAAAGAATAAAGTAGACATGTCATTTGGGGTTTCAGTGAAAGCAGTCAAATCCACCCACAAGAAATGGCACAAATGCGTGTATTTGGAATTTTTTTCCCGCTGCCTAATACACGGCATGGAATATCAAATACCACCATTTTGAAGTGCACTTTTTTTTACACAGAAAACGCCATCTACAGCTCTGTACATGGAAAAATCAAAAAGTTATAGATTTTTGAAGGTGGGGTGTGAAAATGAAAACGCAAAAACGAAAAAGGGCTGCAGCGGGAAGGGTTAATAGATCAATTTCTCCTGACATGTTCACTATTATGGCAGGTATTTTGAGTCCTGTCCATTTTTTTTGTTCTGTATTTTTTTAGCTGTAGAGGTGCAGCCCTATCTTTATTCTCCCTCTGTCTCTCTTCTACATATGAGGATTGTACAGTGTTGTAGGAGAGCGTTACGCAGCACACGCCGCATAGTAATGGCTTTTCTGCTTGTAACCCTATAATGTAGGAGATCGTGTGCTATTTTAGCAATGTCTGCAGAGCAATGGTCTGTCTGGGCAATGGTTAATATGAGGTCACCTATGTATAGCTCATCCCTTCCTGCACGCAACAACCTGCTCAGCTGGGTGTTTATCTGTAACCTCTTTCCCTCTCCCCCTTCCCTCCCCCTCCCAATCCCCTGCTCCTCCTGTGACCACGGGGATGCGCTTTTGCTGATGAGGTGCGCCCGGTCATGAAGCGAATTATCCTGCTGTTGTATTTTAGCATTTCAATTTATTTCACATTCTGCTGCGGATTCAAAGTACCCATCCAGCGGCTCCATCTCCTTACAGGAGCCCATCCTGTTAGCAGCAGGGGAATATTGCAGCCGGAGTGTAAAAATTCTAAGAGGAAGCAAACCACCCAACTGAACACCAACAATCAAGCAGAGGATTTTATGTTATATTTCTTAACCAGAGCATGACTGGGTAGGAAGAGCGAGCGGCATCCTGCCGGCACAGGATTACCTCCTTTTATTCCATAGGCAATATGCCAGCACACAAGCACAGGCTCCTATTCATTGAACTGACTGTATACTGAGAATTCCTAGACGGTTTTCTATCATGCATCTTCTGCCTGCAATGATTTTTATATCCTAGCGGAAAGTTAAAATCACTTCCAATTACTCTAATTACAATTTTATATTTCTAGAAGAAACCCACATGTAAATATTTTACAGATTTCCTCTTATGTATTTTATATGATAGTGTATATTCAGTAAGTGGCTAATGCATCTCTAACAAATGGTGTGAGCAGAGGACTTAGATTGTAAGATCTTCTCAACCAGGCACCGATTCCTTTGTTCCAATTGCTGGTCATTTTATTGCTCTGCAGTATATGATCTGTATACCCTATGATCTGTAAATTGTGAAAGAACATATAATAATAATATTAATAATACTTAATAGTTAATAATTAATAAAGCAATTAATAATAATCATGTACATTTGGTTGTTGTTTAGTATTAAATCGGGTTTCACTAAAGAGTATTTGTGGGGCTATGGTCCTTTTGACTTTTGTAGGGCAAAAGGGATCCTATGATAAAACATATCCCTTCTTGTCATCTGAAAGGCAATGTAAACTTTAGGTGACCCGTTTTTTTTTTTTTGTGCCTATTGTATCTATAACAACAATAAAATCATCCTACCAATAGAAATTTATTTAAAATGTCCAGCCCTTCATGTCAGACGTGTATGGCTACATGCTGCGTAGCTCACCTCTTTCTCCCTCACTAATATCTGTCTGATTAAGATTTAGATGGTCAACTCCCTCTCTCCACTTAAGTACAAGTGTCTATAAAAGATCTAGCTGTCAGGTAGCCCAGCCACTACACCTCCCACCTCACGAAGACAGCTCAAATGCTACATACTGTTTGTTGCCTTGTGCCCTTAGCCACGCCCCACTTTCATCCATTCCCATCTCACAGAAGACAGCTCATCGATACTTCTTATTCCTGCTGTTTTCTCCCACATCCATGCTGACATGCCTAGGATCTTACAAGGAATATCTCTGTTACCACTGTATATAAGTATAACTCAGGGGAGAGGGCAACATCTCCTAGCCTCATTGACACAGCGGTATGTGTCAGGTATGTGTGCTACAGACAGACAGCAGAAAACAGCTGACCAGAGCTAGGGGATGCCTCATAGTCATAAGTCTGAAAGAGAAACTACAATTTGTAAACTATTTTATGGATCTAGTGCATCTTTTTTTTACTACCGGAACTTATGTAGTAACATATAGCTTTTTTACATTTTTCTTACACTAAGGTATATGGCCTTCAACCCCTTCATACCTTCACCCCTATGTGTTATGTTTTAATAGGTTGAGTGCTGGTGTTCAAGAGGGCTCACGGGCTGAACCCTCTCCATATCAGGTGAGTGTTGGCTGCATATTGCAGCAAACATCCAACGTCAACGTGGCTTTGATTTTTTTTTATAAATGTAGCTTTAGGAAATGTAACCCAAAATCATGTGTTATTTTGTAGAAATAGAGGAAACGTTGTCTTCCTCCTTATTCTATTGTTCTTATTTATGTTCCGAAAAGCAGTAAGGAATGCAGAATTGTATTTTCTCCTTCGCTGTGTATTTCCTTATGCCACAAAAAAAAAGAATTGTTCTCATTTATAGTAACTGTAACGATTCTGCTTTTCTACTTGTATATTGTATATTATCTACTATGAAGACTATACGCTGCATGATGCTGCAACATTCTGAATACTATTATACAAAAACACATTTCGGTTATACTGTAGTTTAGACATCACTACAGCACTTTGTTTCATTGAAGGGATGGCAAAAATGCGCCTTTATATCAGACGACCCTATAATTCTTTGTTTATCACAGGCAATACCAGACCAAAAATTACATTGTGTGCATGTAGCCTTATACTAGTTATACATTAGTAGAACAATTTTTACGTAATATATCCACGTTGAATCACTCACAATTTTTGACTTTACAAATCTGCCAACAGGACAGTGAAAAATGGTTTATATTCTAGGATGGTGGCTGGACTTGGAAGATTCTGGTGCACTGCTGGGTAACATCTCTTCACTTAATGCAGCACAGCCCCTTCCCCCTGCAATTTCAGCTTCAGACTAGATATTACAAACCAAAAAAATTGCAAACACATCCGTCTGCAGTATATCATATGCACAATGCACACAAAGTCCGCTCCCAAATGAAATAATTAAGCAAACCACACGAACAGGGGAAGACATGATGTAGACCAAAAAAAAGTTAAAGTAAAGAGTCTTTATTGATATTATTAAATTTTCATTAAAATACATATACAGACTAGGAAAATTACTACTAAGTAAGGCATAAGCCTAAGTGGCGCAACAGGACAAGGATCCTACATACACATGTAGGAATATGGAAATGTTATATTAACCAAAAATTTAGGCATAAAATAGACAAAGCCCTTACTAAGGAACAGGTATCAGTGGTGGGTATAAGATTTAGGCATCCAGACTAGAGATGAGCGAGCATACTCGTTCGAGCTGATGCTCTGTTCGTGTATAATGTACTAAAAACGCTCATTGCTTGGACGATGTATTTCGCCCGCTCGAGAACTGCTGGAGTCATGCAAATTGTCTTCTGATAAGTTAGCATATGTATGGAAATATACATGCAGAATGGTGTTCTTCACAATAGTATGTGAAAATCTTCACCATATTGTTCTTCACATACTATTGTGAAGAACACCGTTCTTAACTCGTGTCTTCTGATAAGTTAGCAGATGTACGGAAACATCTGCAATGTGTTCTTCAGTGAAGAACACATTGCAGATGTTTCCGTATATCTGCTAAATCAGAAGACATTATTTCTCTATAAATGACCATTGAAAAATGCTCGAGTCTCCCATTGACTTCAATGGGGTTCGTTATTCGAGACGAGCACTCGAGCACTCGGCAAAAGTTTGTCTTGAATAACGAGCACTCGAGCATTTTAGTGCTCGCTCATCATCTCTAATCCAGGCGCCAGGTGCCCCCCTGACGCGCGTTTCTTGATCTCTCAAAGCAGGTGTATAAGGGGTGTACATACCAATCACAACCGATTGCCGAGACTGATGCATACAACATGGTGATGGCTGTCCCGGAAGCCTGCAGTGACAACCAAGAAGTATGTCACCTAGGTTAAATATTACAGCAGAGGGTAGGGTTGTGACGGGATCCATAGACGTCTGATGCGGACCAATATCAGCCCCCCTCACGTTTGTGTGCAAGGTGCCTAAGTTATACTAGGTTTTACATAACCCAACACAATGGAATTAATTCATAGGAACATTTTAATTTTATGAGCACAAAGTTGCCTGAGTTCCTGCTGGAGCAGTAAAATGTGAGAAATCAGATGTTCCGGTGACTCATCTTTCATCCCTTGTGCTTAGCTCATATAATTAACAAAATGACGGATGTCTGGATGCCTTCATAATGCAGTGTGATTGCCTTTCATGAATCCCATAAAGTTACAAGAAGATCTAATCAGTGTTTTGGAGATTGATTTAGACCATCTCCGCTGATTTACGGTGGGGAAAATGACAATGACTTTCTGTACCTATTCCGGAATTAGAACATTTTTTTGTCATCGGTAATAAAAAGACTTGAGACATCGTAGACATTTATCCCCATGTAATGTATGAAGCTCTTCGGCACCAAAAGCTTAAAGGACATCTACCATCAGATTATTGGTGGTAAACTACCCTACGCCTCCTGAGGAAGCAATAGGCGAAACAACGCGTCGGGGCGAGGGGCAGACAAAGCCATAGCAAGAAGGTAATAATCTGTTATCTGTTCATTATAGAAGAGATGTTCTTTATCTGATGTACTGTTAAAAAATATAACACCGGCTTGCTATAGATGGGCTGCTAAAGTCTCCCCTATTATCTTGGGTCATTTTTAATTTTTGTACAAATTAATGTCTGTATTGGTTTTAATATATTGAAATAAAATAAGAATGTTTTTAAACACATTACTCTGTGAATTCCCCTTATTGTACGGTATTTGATTGTTAGTTAGGGGGAATTCATCCTAACTACGTAAGGACGTATTAAATTTGGGGTATACCCTATAATGGATGCTCTAGATATGGATACCTCTAGAGATGATGCAAGTGTCTCCAGTGTAATCCAGGGTGCCCCTGTTCCCGAGAAATAAGGTTTTAAAATTATGTAAATTAGCCTGAGGCACTCAGGCTCATGTCACCTGAGCACCTCATGTCTCAACTCCTTAATTATGCACGCCCCCTGGTTCATTAATGTACACCCCCTCTGTCCGCTCACTCAGAACAGACAGCCAGTGACGTCATCCGGCTATCTGGAAATCTTGCGCATGCGTGAGAACTTCTCCCTTGCACAGCTTGTGGCTTACCAGTGCGACCACAGAGATAAGAGCGGACGGTGGGAGTGAATATTAATGATCCAGCGAGCGTGCATAATTAACGAGCGGAGGAGCCATAAGACGCTCCTGTGATGTGAGCCTTAGGGTCTCAGGCTACTTTACATATTTTTTAAACCTTATTTTCTTTGGACTACGGGCACACTGCGTTACCCAGGAGACACTTGCATCATCCCCAAGAGGTAATGAGCATTCATTATAGGACAGTCACCACCTGTAATCTAGTGGTAGATGTCCTTTAATTTGTAACTGGGCCCCATTTTTGATGCTCTGCTTATAACATTGGTGTCTCTTTAGTTTTTAAAGTACACTGTGTACTGTGTGTGGGTAAGGTGCTTATAACTTTAACTGTCAGTCATTGTGTGTGGGCGGGGCACTTAGAACTGTTCTTGCCTATCACTGTGTGTGGGTGGGAAAATCAAGACTCTAGCTGCCAATCACTGTGTGTGGGCAAGGTGCTTATAATTTTAACTGTCAATCATTGTGTATGGGCGGGGCACTTAGAACTGTTCTTGCCTATCACTGTGTGTGGGTGGGAAATCAAGACTCTAGCTGCCATCACTGTGTGTGGGCAAGGTGCTTATAATTTTAACTGTCAATCATTGTGTATGGGCGGGGCACTTAGAACTGTTCTTGCCTATCACTGTGTGTGGGTGGGAAAATCAAGACTCTGGCTGCCAATCACTGTGTGTGGATGAATTATTTAGAACTCTTATTGTCAATCGTTGTGGGTGGGCTTAGTTCTTACAACTCTAACTGCCAATTACTGTGGGTGTGCAGGGTTCTCAGAACACTTATTGTAAACCTTTGTGGGTGGGATGGGTACTAAGAATTCTACTGTCAATCACTAGGTTTGGGCAGGATACTTAGAATTCTTTCTGTTAATCACTGGGTGTGGCCGGTATTTTAGAACTCTTACTGCCATCACTGCATGTGGGCGGGCTCCTTACATATATCTCTGTTAATCACTTGTGTGTCAGGGGTTTCCAGGACTCTCACTGTCTCTCCTAAGACTCCTGTCGTGATTCATTTGAAAATTCTGCTACAGGTTCGATCCTTCTATCAAATGCTGGACTCAGATAGGAGGGCATTAATCTTCTGAAGGATTTGCTTTAAAACTAAATCTATAAAAGTTGTGGAAAAGCCGCACTGCCATCACTGTAGAGATCTTTCAGTATATATTGGAGCAACATTGGTTAAATTACCATAATAAAACTGAACAAATCCCCAAAATAACTTTCCAATATTCAAATGAATCTTCTTCAAGTCTCTCTGGATTGTGCCATTAGGAATGCCTTAAGAACACATTCAAAGTTGGTTTACCATTTTCCTATATGAGTATAAGAGCTCCTGATTGTAAACATATCCGAATGGGCTGCATTACTTAGCCTTTAGGCACTCAACCATATTTAGAAGCTCCATCACATAAATTCTCAATATAGTGGTATGCATTTCAATAGGGTCATGCATTCCCATAGGGAGATCTTTATAAAGTGATAGCATGCTCCATGGATGCTGATACTCATACTAAGATTTCCCCTAGGAGCACTGTGAGTGCCATATTTCAACAAGGGGCATGTGGAGTAGAGCATATTGACCAGTAAGTTTGGTGTAAAGTGTCTGTAATCTTACACTGACCAGCCTAGACACTGATAGGAGCAACAACAGCAATAGAGCTGAATAAAATTGCAAAGTAAGGGGTTAAAAATTATCTTTATTATGTAACATCAATAGGGATTTACGTTTGAGATCTTTCTTTCAAGGCCGAACCCCTTTAAAAGGAAGTAAGACACAGCAAAACTTCTAGCGGTTTATCTACCATTTGGACAAGTAGATAGGACATGTTGAATTTTTCTCCATTTGCCTTTGGGTGAGAGTTGGAGGTTCCTGTACCTACATGTTGGGTTCAGCAAGCTTATCCAACATTAATCTAGCATGTATAGCCAGCTTTTTTAAAACATCACAAATAATGTAGTTTTTTTCTGTGGAAGCAAACGCCATAACATTTCTAATCATATGTCAGACCTACTGTATGGTTAATAGCCTTCAAAGGAACCATTAAGGCAATTTTAGACATTAATCACTACCGTCCTTATGGACCTGTGGTGGTAGTTCCCAAATTGCCCTGTATCATATAGTTTCCATGGCGGCTATTAAAACAATAACGTTAGAGTCCGATCAGGCACTTTGGTGTCTGCAATGCCTTTGTGCTGCTTCCTTTGAAGCTGAAGTAGTACATCCCAACATCATTGTGCATGTGCTATACCTATGGAAAAGATGCGGTGAAGCTAGGTTGTACTACGTTGGCTTCAACCGAACTGCACAGAAGTGAGAGTGAAGTAGGTGTTTTTTTTTTTTATTTCTGACCAGAACCAAAATGATGCATGGTATTTGGGACACTTATCCATCAGTCCATAAGTATCACCAAATTGCCCTAACAGGTTGCCATTAGGACAGTTAGTACCAGTACTGTACCAGACATCTGTGTTTAACACAGTCTCTATACTTACAATCCTGACTCTAATTGGAGGTACATTTCTATTTTTCACGCATCTAACATGATTTATTTTGCATTCCTCCTCGTTTTATATTAGATTATTGGGCTGAAAATCCTAAATTGCTTTAGGGTTAAAGATGAGAACGTGTATCCTCTTTTCTTATAGTTGCGGGCAAGTCCCCTCCCTTCCTTCCAACTTCTACACAGGGGGAGGTTAATGAGGCATTGTGGAGCTCAAACCCCTAATCTAACCCTATTAAACATAAAAGGAGGTTTTGGCATCTTTCAGTTAAACTCATTAACTTTTATGGCATATAATTGATCACATTAAAAATAATTCTCTGCTCCTGCTGGGTGCTAGCCTTTCGGTAACTTTACCGCAACATGGCATCTTTTTTTCCAAACAGTTCAGTGAGTCGGGCTGTTAGTATGGCTCTTGGCAAAATATATATTAGGATAGGTTGTTGTTGTAGGCGTAGACAATTAGTACCGGAGCCAAATGCAGAGCTTGCAGTACATTATGGATTCTAGTTTCGTTACCAGAATGCCCAAGCGACCTATAATAATCGGATTAACCTACTGTATACTCGGATATCACTATGGTCAAGTATTTTAATAAATGTTATTATACTTATAGCAATTATGTTCATTTGTGAATTTAACCCTAGGCATTCTTAGGCTTAAAGAAGTTTTTCCATGACATGCCCACATGGCCACATACTTCCAAGTTTAGGTCTGTGTCTGATCGGAGGTTTATGTAGCCTCCTCTGCACAAGGTTAGCATAGTACTCTAAAAGTGAAGATAACGCCCCTTTCTGAGCAGACCACACATTGGATGAAGATGACCCTGTGGTCAGGCACTGGTCATTTGAGAACCCGATTAAGGTTAACTACTATATTCCAGAAAGTAGTCAAATGTGCTTGTTTATTTTGCAGTTTTTAAGCCTGGTTATACAGTGGCAAAGGGGATGGAACATTGCAAAGGTTAAATTCCACATGCTATGTACACAACGACAAATCAGAGCTCACATAGTACTGTCGTGAGCCATATACTTACATATGTGTGCAACTTTAATCTATTAGCTAGTCTTGTCCCATAACACACAGGTAATAATTTTTCTTCCATGTGGTTTCACAGAATCAGATTGTCTCGCAGGGTTTTTTACACAGCTTATGGATGGGAATTTTAAAACTCAAATACTCTAATTGTATTACATGGCAGATTTTACTCGAAATGCAATATCGACACTCAAATTTGTGCGAATCCAGAAATTGTAAGCGGCCTTAAAGGGATATTCCCACGAAGACAAAATTTTAAATATACTCAGATAACAAAATAACACATGCTCTAATTCAATGTTATTTACAAAATTACAGTTTTTTCACAGTATTCCAACCCCTCTCCATCATTCTTGGTATATTGGTTGCTCTGGGATCCAACCGTAAATCTTCTGACTATGGTGGGCAGGGAAGATTCTTCTTATAGAATAGCTTCTCCTATCTGCACATGGCAGTGCTCTCTGCCTACTGCCTCCCCCTGCATTACGAGACCAGCTCAACACAGGCACTATCTGTCTGTGGCAAGCAGCGTGCAAAGTTTATTCTACAAACTACAGTAAGGTCTTTATCCAGTGGAGGAGGGCACTCCTTGTTTTATAGCTAGAAGTGTGTCAGTGTGTGTTTTTTCCATCCATGGATCTCATCATCTCTCTTTTTGTCTGTGTGTCAGATACTTGTAGAATGCTAAATGAAAGTGTACCACACAGCATCTCACCGCACAAGAGGAATCATGAGTGTCTGGTTGCAGACACACTCTGGAATCTTACACTGAAAGTCACTGAGAACTTTTCGTTCGTGGGCAAACCCCTTTAAAAGAAGTGCCAATTTCACTGTCCTCAGGCTGTGAAGCTGAAGTTATTGAAGTTCTCTCTGCCATGTTGTTTGTTTAAAAATCTGTCCACTTAATCCAGAATATTCTATATGTGAATTAGCACGGAATAATTTTTCTGCGGTGGTGCGTCCCGTTGTAAGAGTAATTCAGCCAAGGTGTTTACCAGCAAAACATTCACAGCAGAAGTACCATTGTTTCTCATGACCTCCAGCACTTAGAGGAAGATCCTCGCACTCAGCCCACCTGGCACTTCACTTTCCTGAAATAATAACTTAGGATACATAGGGAACGTAAGGATTGTAATCACCATGCTTCTAGGTGCTGATTAAAGCTGATTGGATCTTGTAATTGTGACTTGAATTATAATTTGTCTATCACAGAGTGAGCATTTAAAGGGGATTCATGCCAATGGAACAGTTGGCAATGGAATATAAAACTCATCTTATCCATTGCATCTCTCCGCCCTCGCCCACTGAACAGGCAACACAAACAACTATGTCTTTTTGAATGGAATGTACTAAAAAAATCTTAAATACATATTTCTTGGTAAACATAAAAACTTCTAAATATCAATGTCCTTTTTATGCACTCCTTATTATCGGTTGGTGCTTCTGGAAGGGATCCTACCCCATTACATGTATAATGTATACCCCAGGCAAATAAAACTTAAGTTGAGCTAATGAACAAAGTTTTATTGTGGTAATCCAAAGTTTTGGCAGAAATAAACCTTTGTCAAATTTGTCTACCGCTGTAAGAAGGAAGTCAGAAGAAGGCCGGCATTCACGTGTCTGTAGCGCTGCGTGGTATTGCACATCTGTGCCTGTGGATGGACAAAATACCAATGTTAAGAGATTATTGCTGTTCTTTTTGTCTATAACTTTTATGGTATAAAAAGAATGAATGAGAAGCAGTATGTGCTGCTCATAATGATGTATTCCTGGATCTATATATAGCACGTGCTTGAAGCTTCCTGGCTAGGAGGATGAACAATGGTAGGACGTCTGCTCAATCCCTTTAAATCAATTAATATTAGAAAGAAAAGGAGAAGAAGCAGAGACAAGAAGAGAGAGTGAGAGTGCATGTTATTACACTATAATACCTGTTGCTTTTGATAGTCAAATAAAGTCACCATGGATAACTGAAATATAAGATGTTACAAAGCTTTCAGGACCGCTAGGGTGCCTTCATCAGGCCAGATAAACAGGATTACTGAGTTATCATCAGTTCAGCCCGATACCCCCTGAGGACGCCAGTCTATTGCGAAAACTGTCGGGGGGGGCTGATTGAGCGACTTATTTTTTAAGATAATTGTGTTGGAAAGTAGTGGGATGTCCAATGGTCCAAATGTGTCGGACTGCAGCGACTATATTAGGATCTAAACAGAACTCATACAGTTAGTTGGACACTTCAGGAGGCTTAGTGCTAGATCCCAAGACCTTTATCCGTACCAATTAGGGATAATAATAGCAGCAGGATTGGAGTTAGCTTACTTGCTAGCAAGTTTACTAATGTGTGTTGTGAACTCTGAACCACCTCTAACAATTGAGCATGTTGTGACTGCGAGCCATAGAGAGGTTGAGCAATATGTACCACCAACTGCGTGACTGCTAATTAGAAGAGGACAGTAATACATCTCATCAACTAGTGGTTCCCTTTGGGATACCACTGACCTTGGGATAATCTTAGGTCCATATTAGCCCAGCAGTACCCACACCAGAGTCGGAGAGGCATCTCCCCTCCCTGGTAGAGGCAAAAGATGGTCACTAACACACACTCTATCGTTACAGCACAGTACGTTTCTCCCCAAAAGTGTCATAACACTTACTATTACTAACCCACCACCACCACAACCTTTTAAGATTGTTCGGTTCAGCCACATATACCCCAGAAAAGTGATAGACACAACTTTACTCTGGTTTTAAAAAACGAATACAATACATAAAGTTACATTTTATATATTTTTTTTCCATTTTCCCAATTTGGTCTAAAGACCTTTGTTGCAGAAATGCAAATTGAGTAAATATATTGAGGATTACTGAAGTGACACAGTCTTATACACGATGAACAGAGAAATAATGCAAAAAAAAAGTAAACAAAGGACAATAGCATAACAAAGTTGAGACAACAGTCCTTAATTAGATGACTCGGACTGTGTGATGGTTTATGGTCTCCAAGAGGAGTCTCTCATGACCACTATCTCAGGATAACATTTGTTAGATGTTTTAGTGGGTCATGAATCCCTTTGATAAATTGAGTCCTGTGTTGAGGGTGTCAAAGAGGTAATAAACTTGTATTCCCAAATTCGTCTCTCACTTGGTGAATGAAAATTACTAGAGCCTTCATTCCAGGGTATTATTGCCAGGACTGCAGAAGTGTTTGGCCACTGGGAGATGTTTCATGTTCCACTTCTATGTGGTCCAACTGATTGTGTGCACAAAATGTCCTGATAAGCCCGGATAAGGTCTCATCACCACCATAAAAAATTAGCATAACTCTAACCGGGGGTCAAACACTTCTGCAGTCCTGGTCCCAATACCATGGATATGAAGGGGATTCATAACTACACCATCCAACAATGTTCTCCTGAGATAGTGGGTTCATCAGAGACTCCAAGTCTTTAACATGGAGGCAATGAACCGTCGCACAGCCCAAGTCTCTAATTAAGGACTTTTGTCCCAACTTTGTTATTGCTATTGTTTTTTGTTTACATTCTTTTGCATTATTTCTCTGTTCATGTGAATCAGATCTGTGTCACTTCTGGAAGCCTGTTTTTATACTGCCTGATGAAGGGACCTAAGCTGTCCTGAAAGCTTGTAACATCTTATATTTCAGTTAGCCATTAAAGGTATCACATCTCAGGAAGGTTACTTTATTTCACCTAACAAAAGCAACAGGACTTCTCCAACTGGCTAACACGGTATAAAACTTTTTTCTTTTCCCTATAGACACCACATTATACTAGGGTTTCTTCTTTCACACTTTGTTTCGCATACGCCTACTGCAAAATATTTTTATAGTAGGTGATTATGGCCACAGTTTATGGTTATGGCTACACAGTAATGCACATTGTATCTTTGTTTTTTATTCTTTTAAGCTTGTTATCTGTTCTACGGATATGGTCCAGAAGTCTGATATTTCATTTTCTTATGGCACAGAGACACAACCCCTATTGGCTGATGGAAATGAAAGTTTTACCTCCCCCTTGACTAAAATGGTCTTATTCTCTATACATAGGACTTATTTGGTTCATATCTTTTAAATAAAATAGGAAAGGTCACAACTATAAACAGTGTGGATCAAATATCTTATGCCGGTGATCATGCGCCATAGTATCATAGCCCCGCCATCCCTCCGCACAGCGCAGTCATCAAGATGCTTAGGTCACTAGATGTATCTAAGCGGGTGGCTGTGCAGGATTTATCTCTATGCCAGGTCTATCACGTGTGTAAAGGCAATGGCTGCAGCAAGTGTTTCAGACTTGAGAACAGGAACACCCTGCACTGGCCCACTCCTTATCGGCCGCCCCCCTTCACGCCACTCCATGACCCCTTGGCGTGGAGGAGGCGGAAAGGGCAAGTATTGCAAGTGCAATGCTATTTTTTCTGACTTCTACTCACTTTTGTGTATAGAAGGTCCTGATAAATCCCCCCAGTTTCATCGCACATAAATATCCAACTGACTCTATTCATCACATGTTACATGATCAATAACTTTAACAGACTTATAAATCATAATAAACGTTTATTACAAATGATTATTAGAAACTTTGTATGTTTCTTTTCTTTTCTGAGGGACATACCTCATTGCCCTCTTATTTTGGCCCCATTGACTTCTTGCCTAATCTATGAAAAGAGTCACAGCCTATATCCAACGCAATGAAAGGAATAGCAATACTATATATGCTCATTGTACAAGCATTAGAGCTAAAGGGGTAACGGTGATACAATACCATAAAGAATTTTATAAAAAGCGACATTTGTTTTAAACAGGCCTCCAAAATCTCAATCTCAAATCTCAAGTATCGGTGTATGATGAAGTCACCACTCCCCCGGTAGCCGTATACATAAGATGGCTCTGGCCTCCTAACATATCTTCAGCCGGTCTGTGCAGTACACAATTCTATGCCAGAATTGCACCTTAATAGGCAAACTTCAGTCATGACAGTTGCAAGCTATCACAATTGGCAGGCGAGGTCAGGAACGCCCCACACGGCCACTCCCGCTCCCCCGCTTACAATGTCCACTTCCACGCTCCTTCATGTCCATTTACTTGTAGTGTAGATTTGTATCCATGTTAGTCATGGAGAGCAGAAGAAGAGTGAAGAAATCAGAGGTGATACCCTTTTAGGGCTAACTGAGTATATTTGATGCTGAGCTTTCGAGAATACTAGTTCTTCCTCGTCAGACATGATGTTAACTTCATGTCTGACAAAGAGAACAGTAATTCTTAAACTCACCATCAAATATACCTAGTTAGGCCCCAAAAAAGTTTGCCTGATTTCTTCACCTTCTCCATGTCCATTTGCAGTTTGCTAGTAATTGTGATTATTTCAGGTCGTGCCCTCCTTTACAATCCCTGGTAAATTTCCTCCTTGGCTGTGGGCCAATGTACGGAAAATTTAGTAATCATGATTATACTGTGAACAGTCTATCGGTCATTAAAGGGGTCCTGAATGACACTGATTTAGTCAAAGAACGTATTATTTACAAGACGTAAAAAAGTGTTATCCTAGTGTGACGATAAATTTTAAAAGGCTCCAAAAGTATAATGTGCATATGACTTTCGCCTAGAGATGGTAGCCTCCCTAGATCTTTATAGAGGGTTTGTTCTGTAAACGGACTCCGATTCCATTATGTTCATGCAGCATGAATCCAGATTGAATGGGATTTCCTCTTCGTTTTGAGGCCTTTTCTGCTCCCAGTGTTAACGGGGCATTGTTTATCTGGCAGATTTTCTTGTTTTATATTGCTTGCATTTTAAAGACTTTCCATTTACGCCATCTAGACCTAATGCGCTGGCAGCAAAGAGGCAGGTACAGATGGGCGATAGAACTGGCTGTAGCAAATGTTTACATACTATAGTCCATTTTCCTATTAAAAACTGCAAAACCACTTTTCATAGTAGTTTTTTATGGGGCCTGTTATTAACCTAATCCTTAAATAGCATATGAAGTACAACGTGACTCCGGAACACTGCTAGAAATGATGGATAGTCTGTCGCTGCCACCTTAAAGTGGAGTTATACAAAACACTACTTGTCAGGAAAACATTTCAATATTCAGTGCACACGGAGCCGAGATTACATTCAACGGGACAAAAAAAAATAAAAGGTTTTTTCCACTGAAGGTTGATTTTTTATTTTTCCTTGGCGTAAACATGCTATAAATTAGAGGTCTTTACAACTCCAGCGAACCCTCCACCTGGCCTGCAAATCCATCAGATCTGTCAGAAGTGGGCTAAAGTGGTAATAGAGGTGAAGAGAATGGGGTATACATCTGCATTACTGTTCATAGGATTCATTTGCATTCTATTCTAGAGTATTTGTATCACTGGCATTATTGAATTTTTATTTCATAGAAAGTGACCCCACAAAGTGGATAGTATTCATGTTGTCAGAAATGTTTGACCTTGTAGAACTACTTTTTCTCGGTGAATAACTTTTTTATTAAAAGAAACAAAAATTGATGAAAGACACAACATGGGACATGGCCCTCAACTAGCCCAAAATGCAGAAGTAGCTCACAAAATGACAAAAATGAGCCATTACAAAATTGGAACTAGAACAAAAACTAAAAGAATGAAAGGAGTGAGAAAGAGAATAACGAGAAGTGATTAAAGAAGGTAGAAGAAAGGGAGAGATTCCTGGGAAGTGGGACCAAATCAAAGTTGGGTATGGTGAAACACCCAAGTTGTAAGGATAGACTCCTCCCCAAGTCCTAAACATCAGCAGCCATTTCGGACAAGCCCCTGTGTGCAAAACTAACCCACCAGGAGTGAATGCACCAAGTTCTCCCAATTGGAGGCATCAGTTCCTCCATTCTATAAATTCTACCGGAAAGGAAGGTGTCGTGGACCTACATTTTCTAACAGTACCCTTTTTTTGCTTTCACAATCGTCACTGGTAGCAATGAAACAATGCTACAATTAGCTCAAAACTAATATTTTGTGCCAGTTATAACCATATCTCCGATTAGGGATCCTAACAAACGTCTCATTAATGTTTCCAATTATGTCAAATCATTATACATAAATCAGTTCCATACCATAAGTTTAAATATTTTTTGTATTTTTTTTTTCATATTTGCATACATTTTAAAAACCTCCCAATGTTTCCGACCACATACAGGTCACTTCTAAGTAGCGATCTCTCATTAATTTAATAATTTGTACCCCATCCAAAACTTTTTTTTGACTCCTGACATTAGATTTTAAAAATGTTGGGTTGTCATCAGAACTAGGATTTCCATAAACTTATTAATGCAGACACATTTAATACCTGTGTTTATGCTGTTATTTGTAGCCTGGGACTAATACAGTAAATTAACCAATGCAAGGGTCCGTTTTGTAATATGGGTCTCTGTAAGCAGGTGTTCTTAGTATGTGACCGCCTGTACAGATGACAGAGATACAACAAGTAACTTGGTCAGAGCTTTTCCTTTTCCCGTCTCCCTCTCAGAATGACATTAGTACAGATCATAGAGCATGTTCCACAAATTCTCTACTAAAGTTATAACTTTCTACAAATCCCCATATATTTGTTCCTTAAAGAGATTTTTGTGCTCTTATTAGAGATAAACAATATATTGGTAGTTTTAAAGTTTTTTCTGGAGGGTTCCTCCAGAGGTTGAAAAACATGGCAGAGTGTTCCAAAACAGCTCCAAGTCCGACACACGGCATGTGTGGAATTACGTCTCAGCGTATAGAAATTATGAGCTTAGTTCGAATCTATACACTCACCATTTCCAGGAGCAGGAGCTGTTTTCCTGGAAGAAAGCAGCCATTGTTTATCAACAGCTGAACAACCCCTTTAAGTGAATCCCTATCTGTTTCTGCTTCTCGTTAAAATAATCTTTTAAACTAGTGTGATTCATCCGCAGAGCTTATGGTGGAGGGAAAGGAGCAAGAGAAAAAGAAAAAAAAACTGTAAAAATGAATTTCCTATGACAAAGTAGCAACAAAGAACGGACCTTATAGATTGTGGACCCGAATCGTAACTTTTGAAAAATTGTCAAACTTCAGTAGAGCTAAACTTAATGCCCGCTCAACATTAATGACTTATCCACATGACTTTATAATCTTATAAATATCATATTGGAATGTGCATCCTGTAACCCTATCTTTTACGTTTTATTGAAGATTAAGTAATGGTAGCGTAATCTGCTGTAGGACGACCACAACGAATCTGCGTTACTTCGAATCACAAGTAGTGTGCCCTATGGTAGCGCGTCCGTCCGACCCATCGGTTGGCCGACGGCAAAGTGGCCGTACCATTCAAAATCATATTCACAGTAACCTCCTAATCCAGTCAGCCAAAAAATTTAGATTGTTGAAAAACTCGTAACAAACAGATTTTAAAAACTCACATATCGGTTTTAATTCAACAAAAATAAAAGATACGTTTCCTTTAATTGCAGATTTTTCTGATGTTGATACTGAGCGAGGCCTAAAGCACTAGACTGTACAGTAAATTGACTCTAACATCCCAATGAATAATCATTTTGTTTTCCTCTTTTTATTCTCAATTCATCCGTTTCGCATGTACTTTGACTCATTTGCTTATCACAACTGTGAATGATAATCAGCAATTCTTAGCCCTTTATTTTTTATTAATTGTAAATCACCAATTTCGCTGTATGCTCATGTATATGACGTTATAGCGGATTATCATATAATTGAGCCCTCAGATGGCCGCACGTACTTTAAAATTAGGTCGCATGGATTTAAATACTATGCACGTATTTTTATTATAATTTGCAGCATCTGGTGGAGATGGTATTATAGCAATAGTGACGATTGGGCACATATTTCGCTAAGTGGTTCTCTCACCATCAAGACAATTTAAGCAATAACATATATTATGGCTTAGCAACACATTAAAGTGCGTTCTGATCCTCTGTAATTATATTGTCATGCTGTTCACAACATAAAGGCATGATGTCTTGGGGAGAGATGGCTAATATGCAGTATCTCCAGCTGTTATATATGAGTCCCCATGCTGCCCTGTGATTAGCGCATAGACTGAGGAAGACAGCATTCCTTTCATCCAATAAGTTTTTGGATCATAAGTTTTTTTCTCTGTAATATTAATTCTTATTTGGCTTTGTATTAGAGAGTGAATGGAGACATTTTACACATGTAATTGATTCCAAACAACACGTAATAAAAATCAATGTAGAGTAGCTGCCATATCTATGGAAAAATTCAGCAAAATCCATGAAGCAGAAAATCCAATGTCTTATTTTGCAATCTCTTTTTTGCATGTTTGGGTGTGTACATGCAAATAAAAGCTCTGCTAAAGGGTTTCTACAATGGCCCTAGATAATAAATAATTCTCACTTCATTGCTTCTCCATTCACTCTACTTTCTCTACCCTGGGTTTACCCCTAACAAGGTAACGCCCAGGAGGAACCAAGAATCCAGGTGCCTTGTAGAGGAGCAGTCACCTCCTATACTTTAGTGAACTCCAGTAGTCCCATACATTTTATTTTACTCGCACAACAGCTTTTAATCCATGAAAAAGACTTCAGAATGACTAGGAATATTAGCCGAACCAGACCCCCCCGTTTAGACATAGCTTCCCCCCTTGTCATTACACTATAGTGCTCTAGGTTTATTTAAGCTTGACATTGCCACAAAAGATACGTTCGCAATTTTTATCAATGATGCTATAGAGTCTGACATTATTCTGTAGCTCTCCTCAAAGAGATAACATCACCATCATGCTACCTATGACAATTACCCTCTACTTTCTTGTCTAACTCTCCACTGTGAGCCTTGAAAATAAACGAGAAAGAGCAATATTCAATCATTGTACTCTGGTAGACAACAGTCAAAGTCATGTTTTAAGACACTGCCAATGATTTTACAAGGCAACTACCTTGGCCTTCGAGAGACCATTTCTAATTATTGGATGACACAATAATTTGCATTTGAGTTTGCAACTATTTGCTTATATTTTTCCTACAAATATGCTTTGTAAGACTATATGTAAGCTTCACAGAGTCAATGAAAACCTGTAACCTGCAATACCAATGAAGAACCGGGCTTTGTGTGATATTTTTTTTGGTTTGATACTTAGTAACATTACTTATTAGTGTTTGAACAGCCCTCACATTGCATGTTTTGGTTTTGTACCAACGTTTGTGGTTCAGGTCCCTGGAAGTTTGGGGGCCAAGTTCAGTCTCATATCCGACCATACAGACTGAACTTGCCATCGGTGTTGGCACTGATTGTTGGCTTAATCTCTTTAAATGCAACGCGGCATTTAAGTGCTGCTCCTGCACACCCAGCACTAACTTGCCAGGCGGTGGTTGGACAACCACCACTTTGACAGGAACGCTTACCATCCCAAAGGCCATGTGCACAGAGCTGCCCGCATGTGAGGCCGTCCACTCTCTGTTCTTTATGACTTGCCACACAATCCAGCATTGCGTACTGAACTCTGACCAAAAAAATAAATTTGGTGAAATTTTGGGTTCACAATGTCAGTATTAATATTCTTCTTTCCTTGCAATAATTGGCCAACTGGTCAAAGCCCAAATAACTCCTTATACTTACATACTATTATGCTTATTTGGCCCAGCTACAGCGTTCTCATCCTGTTAGATCCATTCCCACGATGGGCAGTTCTTATAATAAGTTAGAAGATTGAGCAGGAATCAGCAATGTGAAAACATTCAAAATAATCGAAAAGTTCAGAATTTATGGAGAGACTGAGAATATACTCTGTTTTCTGAAAGCAGGACGAATTTGCACTATTTCAAATTGCAGCCATCTATCGCTACTAGGCGCTAAGTCTTCTCCGCTCTCAGCCCTGATAACTGACTGTAGCAGGAGTCTTCTCTGCTCTCAGCCCTGATAACTGACTGTAGCAAGAGTCTTCTCTGCTCTCAACCTTAAACAACTGGCTGCAGCAAGAGTCTTCTCCGCTCTCAGCCCTGACAACTGGCTGCTGCAGGAAGCTCCTCCCTCTTACCTAACTAAGCTAGTACACCCAGTGTTTTATCCTGCTGCGTAACTGAAAATGAAATAGATCATCAACCATTTAACCCATTGGGGCAGATTTATCAAGTGTCTCAAAGTCAGAATATTTCCAGTTGCCCATAGCAACCAATCACAGCTCAGCTTTCATTTTACCAGTGCTCATGGATATTCTAAAGGGGAGCTGTGAAACTGGAAATATTCTGACTTTCAGACACTTGATAAATCTGCCCCAATAAATTGTGTTATCTGCAGGACTACTGAAAGATTTTTTTTAATAATCTGTAGAATGGAGCAAGATTATCCCTAATTATAAGTATATGGCCAAAAAACTGCAACATTACTACCTGAGGTTAAGCAAAAGTAATAGTGTGTAGTGCAGATAGAGGTAACAAACAGCGCAGATGCTGCATGATAGAGCCGGTTGTCATTAAGAATGATGTTCCTGCATCTCAGTAACCGATGCTCCAGCAGTCACTTTGGCTTTAGTTACACCTAGGTACATTTGCATTGATTTATTTAGTTGTTTATTTGTTTGCTTTGTACAAATAACTCATTATCCATCGCCATTAAGCCCAACATAAAACTGTCCGGTGTTCCGGTTGTATAAATACTGTAGATTTGATAGCAATTAACTTCCTAGTCGTTTCGACAATTCAATTATTTATGATTTTCGTTGCATTTGTTTGGAATTAATCACCATTAATTGTTGAAGAAAAGCCATAACTAATTGTGCCCTCGTCTCTTATTAATAACTTTCTCATTCATTGTCATTTACCTCTTTTTCAAGTATTTTCGTTTAATCTTGGGCGATTTCCGAATAAAAATTTACAAGAATTTCAGCTTCTCAATGTTAGTTAATCACACCATGACTAAGGGGTTTATTGTCAGATAATGAAAAAAATGTTCGCATATTTCACCCTTTTCCAGTAGTGAGGTACTTTTTAGGTTTAAAAAAAAATAAGGAGACAATAGTGGTTTCCAGTTTTTTTTTTTTTTTTTTTTAATATTGCAGCGGAGAAGGAGGGTTACAAATTGAATCCCATTGAATGCTATCCCCTAGGCCATCGTTCTGATCCTCTGATGCCCTTGATTCAAGTTCTCCATTTTTCTGCTTCTGGACTAGATGAGACAGAGAGAGCTTGACTTCAGTACTGAGCTCTCTAATTCTGCTTATTTGCATATGACTCCAAAAGTGTTTACCCCCTGATCGCCACCGGCAAAGTTGCCAGTGGCTTAAAAAAAACGGTGGTGCATGGGCAAAAATGCACGATCTATCAAAATATAATAATAGTTTTTCACTACGTTTAACAGAAAATTGTGCACTTTTTTGCCATTTTTAAATATATAAAAAATTCTGTAAAAAGTGATCAAAACGGCGATCAGTCCTTAAAATGGAAAATGCCATTAAATGTCACAAAAATTAACACCACCCACAGCTCCATACCCCGAAGTATAAAAAAGTTATTAGCGCCAGAAGATAGATAAAACCTATACAAATTTTATATCCCCGTAATCGTACCGTCCCAAAGAATAAAGTAGACATGTCATTTGGGGTTTCAGTGAAAGCAGTAAAATCCAAGCCCACAAGAAAATGGCACAAATGCGTGTATTTGGAATTTTTTTCCCGCTGCCTAATACACGGCATGGAATATCAAATACCACCATTTTGAAGTGCACTTTTTTACACAGAAAACAAGCCATCTTACAGCTCTGTACATGGAAAAATCAAAAAGTTATAGATTTTTGAAGGTGGGGTGTGAAAATTAAAACGCAAAAACGAAAAAGGGCTGCAGCGGGAAGGGGTTAATAGATCAATTTCTCCTGACATGTTCACTATTATGGCAGGTATTTTGAGTCCTGTCCATTTTTTTTGTTCTGTATTTTTTTAGCTGTAGAGGTGGCAGCCCTATCTTTATTCTCCCTCTGTCTCTCTTCTACATATGAGGATTGTACAGTGTTGTAGGAGAGCGTTACGCAGCACACGCCGCATAGTAATGGCTTTTCTGCTTGTAACCCTATAATGTAGGAGATGCGTGTGCTATTAATAGCAATGTCTGGCAGAGCAATGGGTCTGTCTGGGCAATGGTTAATATGAGGTCACCTATGTATAGCTCATCCCTTCCTGCACGCACAACCTGCTCAGCTGGGTGTTTATCTGTAACCTCTTTCCCTCTCCCCCTTCCCTCCCTCCTCCCAATCCCCTGCTCCTCCATGGGACACAATGGGATGCGCTTTTGCTGATGAGGTCGCCCGGGTCATGAAGCGAATTTATCCTGCTGTTGTATTATTAGCATTTCAATTTATTTACACATTCTGCTGCGGATTCAAAGTACCCATCCAGCGGCTCCATCTCCTTACAGGAGCCCATCCTGTTAGCAGCAGGGGGAATATTGCAGCCGGAGTGTAAAAATTCTAAGAGGAAGCAAACCACCCAACTGAAACCAACAATCAAGCAGAGGATTTTATGTTATATTTCTTAACCAAGAGCAATGACTGGGTAGGAAGAGCGAGCGGCATCCTGCCGGCACAGGATTACCTCCTTTTATTCCATAGGCAATATGCCAGCACACAAGCACAGGCTCCTATTCATTGAACTGACTGTATACTGAGGATTCCTAGACGGTTTTCTATCATGCGTCTTCTGCCTGCAATGATTTTTAGATCCTAGCGGAAAGTTAAAAATCATTTCCAATTACTCTAATTACAATTTTATATTTCTAGAAGAAACCCACATGTAAATATTTTACAGATTTCATCTTATGTATTTTATATGATAGTGTATATTCAGCATGTGGCTAATGCATCTCTAACAAATGGTGTTTTGCACAGGACTTAGATTGTAAGATCTTCTCAACCAGGCACCGATTCCTTTGTTCCAATTGCTGGTCATTTTATTGCTCTGCAGTATATGATCTGTATACCCTATGATCTGTAAATTTTGAAAGAACATATAATAATATTAATAATACTTAATAGTTAATAATTAATAAAGCAATTAATAATAATCATGTACGTTTGGTTGTTGTTCAGTATTAAATCGGGTTTCACTAAAGAGTATTTGTGGGGCTATGGTCCTTTTGACTTTTGTAGGGCAAAAGGGATCCTATGATAAAACATATCACTTCTTGTCATCTGAAAGGCAATGTAAACTTTAGGTAACCCGTTGTTTTCTTTTCTGCTTATTGTATCTATAACAACAATAAAATAATCCTACCAATAGAAATTAATTAAAAATGTCCAGCCCTTCATGTCAGACATGTATGGCTACATGTTGCGTAGCTCACCTCTTTCTCCCTCACTAATATCTGTCTGATTAAGATTTAGATGGTCGACTCCCTCTCTCCACTTAAGTACAAGCGTCTATAAAAGATCTAGCCGACAGGTAGCCCAGCAACTACACCTCCCACCTCACAGAAGACAGCTCAGAATGATACAATACTGTTTTGTTGCCTTGTGCCCTTAGCCACGCCCCACTTTCATCCATTCCCATCTCACAGAAGACAGCTCAGTCTGATACTTCTTATTCCTGCTGTTTTCTCCCACATCCATGCTGACATGCCTAGGATCTTACAAGGAATATCTCTGTTACCACTGTATATAAGTATAACTCAGGGGAGAGGGCAACATCTCCTAGCCTCATTGACACAGCAGGTATGTATCAGGTATGTGTACTACAGACAGACAGCAGAAAACAGCTGACCAGAGCTAGGGGGATGCCCCATAGTCATAAGTCTGAAAGAGAAGAAGCTACAATTTGTAAACTATTATTTATGGATCTAGTGCATCTTTTTTTTACATTTTACATTTTTCTTACACTAAGGTATATGGCCTTCAACCCCTTCATACCTTCACCCCTAAGTGTTATGTTTTAATAAGTTGAGTGCTGGTGTTCAAAGAGGGCTCATGGGCTGAACCCTCTCCATATCAGGTGAGTGTTGGCTGCATATTGCAGCAAACATCCAACGTCAACGTGGCTTTGATTTTTTTTATAAATGTAGCTTTTAGGAAATGTAACCCAAAAATCAATGTGTTATTTTGTATGAAATAGAGGAAACGTTGTCTTCCTCCTGATTCTATTGTTCTTATTTATGTTCCGAAAAGCAGTAAGGAACGCAGAATTGTATTTTCTCCTTCGCTGTGTTTTTCCTTATGCCAAAAAAAAAAAGAATTGTTCTCATTTATAGTTACTGTAACGATTCTGCTATTCTACTCGTATATTGTATATTATCTACTATGAAGACTATACGCTGCATGATGCTGCAACATTCTGAATACTATTATACAAAACACATTTCGGTTATACTGTAGGTTAGACATCACTACAGCAGCTTTGTTTCATTGAAGGGATAGGGATTGCAAAAATGCGCCTTTATATCAGATCGACCCTATAATTCTTTGTTTATCACAGGCAGTACCAGACCAAAAATTACATTGTGTGATGTAGCCTTATACTAGTTATACATTAGTAGAAACAATTTTTACGTAATATATCCACGTTGAATCACTCACAGTTTTTGACTTTACAAATCTGCCAACAGGACAGTGAAAAATGGATTTATATTCTAGGATTGTGGCTGGACTTGGAAGATTCTGGTGCACTGCTGGGTAACATCTCTTCACTTAATGCAGCACAGCCCCTTCCCCCTGCAATTTCAGGCTTCAGGCTAGATATCACAAACCAAAAAAATTGCAAACACATCCGTCTGCAGTATATCATATGCACCAATTGCACACAAAGTCCGCTCCCAAATGAAATAATTAAGCAAACCACACGAAACAGGGGGAATACATGATGTAGACCAAAAAAAAGTTAAAGTAAAAGAGTCTTTATTGATAATTATTAAAAATTTCAGTAAAATACATATACAGACTAGGAAAATTACTACTAAGTAAGGCATAAGCCATAAGTGGCGCAACAGGACAAGGATCCTACATACACATGTATGAATATGGAATATGTTATATTAACCAAAAAATTTAGGCATAAAATAGACAAAGCCAGCTTACATAAGGAACAGGTATCAGTGGTGGGTATAAGATTTAGGCATCCAGACTAGAGATGAGCGAGCATACTCGTTCGAGCTTGATGCTCGTTCGTGTATTAATGTACTAAAAACGGCTCATTGCTTGGACGAGTATTTCGCCCGCTCGAGAACTGCTGGAGTCAATGCAAATTGTCTTCTGATAAGTTAGCATATGTATGGAAATATACATGCAGAATGGTGTTCTTCACAATAGTATGTGAAGAATCTTCACACATATTGTTCTTCACATACTATTGTGAAGAACACCGTTCTTAACTCGTGTCTTCTGATAAGTTAGCAGATGTACGGAAACATCTGCAATGTGTTCTTCAGTGAAGAACACATTGCAGATGTTTCCGTATATCTGCTAAATCAGAAGACATTATTTCTCTATAAAATGACACATTGAAAAATGCTCGAGTCTCCCATTGACTTCAATGGGGTTCGTTATTCGAGACGAGCACTCGAGCATCGGCAAAAGTTTGTCTTGAATAACGAGCACTCGAGCATTTTAGTGCTCGCTCATCTCTAATCCAGGCGCCAGCGTGCCACCTGACGCGCGTTTCTTGATCTCTCAAAGCAGGTGTATAAGGGGTGTACATACCAATCACAACCGATTGCCGAGACTGATGCAATACAACATGGTGATGGCTGTCCCGGAAGCCTGCAGTGACAACCAAGAAGTATGTCACCTAGGTTAAATATTACAGCAAAGGGTAAGGGTTGTGACGGGATCCATAGACGTCTATGCGGACCAATATCAGCCCCCCTCACGTTTGTGTGCAAGGTGCCTAAGTTATACGTAGGTTTTACATAACCAACCACAATGGAATTAATTCATAGGAACATTTTAATTTTATGAGCAACAAAGTTGCCTGAGTTCCTGGCTGGAGCAGTAAAATGTGAGAAAATCAGATGTTCCGGTGACTCATCTTTCATCCCTTGTGCTTAGCTCATAATATAATTAACAAAATGACGAAGATGTCTGGATGCCTTCATAATGCAGTGTGATTGCCTTTCATGAATCCCATAAAGTTACAAGAAGATCTAATCAGGTGTTTGGAGATTGATTTAGACCATCTCCGCTGATTTACGGTGGGGAGAAAATGACAATGACTTTCTGTACCTATTCCGGAATTAGAACATTTTTTGTCATCGGTAATAAAAAG
Source organism: Engystomops pustulosus (assembly GCA_019512145.1). NCBI lineage: Eukaryota > Metazoa > Chordata > Amphibia > Anura > Leptodactylidae > Engystomops > Engystomops pustulosus. The sequence continues at coordinate 239,523,625 of CM033642.1, read as the reverse complement.
ACTTGAGACATCGTAGACATTTATCCCCATGTAATGTATGAAGCTCTTCGGCACCAAAAGCTTAAAGGACATCTACCATCAGATTATTGGTGGTAAACTACCCTACGCCTCCTGAGGAAGCAATAGGCGAAACGCGCGTCGGGGCGAGGGGCAGACAACAGCCATAGCAAGAAGGTAATAATCTGTATACTGTTCATTATAGAAAGAGATGTTCTTTATCTGATGTACTGTTAAAAAATATTACACCGGCTTGCTATAGATGGGCTGCTAAAGTCTCCCCTATTATCTTGGGATCATTTTAATTTTTGTACAAATTAATGTCTGTATTGGTTTTAATATATATGAAATAAAAATTAAGAATGTTTTTAAACACATTACTCTTGAATTCCCCTTATTGTACGGTATTTGATTGTAGTTAGGGGGGAATTCATCCTAACTAAACGTAAGGACGTATTAAATTTGGGGTATACCCTATAATGGATGCTCTAGATACGGATACCTCTAGAGATGATGCAAGTGTCTCCAGTGTAATCCAGGGTGCCCATGGTCCCTTGAAATAAGGTTTTAAATTATGTAAATTAGCCTGAGGCACCCAGGCTCATGTCACCTGAGCACCTCATGTCTCAACTCCTTAATTATGCACGCCCCCTGGTTCATTAATATACACCCCCTCTGTCCGCTCACTCAAGAACAGACAACCAGTGACGTCTTCGGGCTATCTGGAAATCTTGCACAAGCGCAAGAACTTCTCCCTTGCGCAGCTCGTGGCTTACCAGTGCGACCACAGAGATAAGAGCGGACGGTGAGCGGATGGTGGGAGTGAATATTAATGATCCGGCGGGCGTGCATAATTAACAAGCGGAGGAGCCATGAGACGCTCCTGTGATGTGAGCCTTAGGGTCTCAGGATACTTTACATATTTTTTAAACCTTATTTTCTTTGGACTACGGGCACCCTGCATTACACAGGAGACACTTGCATCATCCCCAAGAGGTAATGAGCATTCATTATAGGACAGTCACCACCTGTAATCTAGTGGTAGATGTCCATTAATTTGTAACTTGGCCCCATTTTTGATGCTCTGCTTATAACATTGGTGTCTCTTTAGTTTTTAAAGTACACTTTGTGTCCTCTTAGTGTCCCCTGTGTGTAAGTTACTAAGACCTCTCACTGTCAATAACTGTGCGTGTACAGGGTACTTAGAAATCTTAGAACTGTCAATCACTGTGTGTGGGGAAGGTGCTTATAACTTTAACTGTCAGTCATTGTGTGTGGGCGGGGCACTTAGAACTCTTCTTGCCTATCACTGTGTGTGGGTGGGAAAATTAAGACTCTGGCTGCCAATCACTGTGTGTGGATGAATTACTTAGAACTCTTATTGTCAATCGTGTGGGTGGGCTTGGTTCTTACAACTCTAACTGCCAATTACTGTGGGTGTGCAGGGTTCTCAGAACACTTATTGTAAACCTTTGTGGGTGGGATGGGTACTAAGAATTCTAACTGTCAATCACTATGTTTGGGCAGGATACTTAGAATTCTTTCTGTTAATCACTGGGTGTGGCCGGTATATTTAGAACTCTTACTGCCAATCACTGCATGTGGGCGGGCTACTTACATATATCTCTGTTAATCACTGTGTGTGTCAGGGGTTTCCAGGACTCTCACTGTCTCTCCTAAGACTCCTGTCATGATTTTTTTGAAAAATTCTGCTACAGGTTCGATCCTTCTATCAAATCCTGGACTCAGATAGGAGGGCAGTAATCTTCTGAAGGATTTGCTTTAAAACTAAATCTATAAAAGAGTTGTGGAAAAGCCACACTGCCATCACTGTAGAGATCTTTCAGTATATATTGCAGCAACATTGGTTAAATTACCATAATAAAACTGAACAAATCCCCAAAATAAACTTTCCAATACAGGTATTCAAATGAATCTTCTTCAAGTCTCTCTGGATTGTGCCATTAGGAATGCCTTAAGAACACATTCAAAGTTGGTTTACCATTTTCCTATATGAGATATTAGAGCTCTGCTGATTGATAACATATCAGAACGGGCTGCATTACTTAGGCTTTAGGCACTCAACCATATTTAGAAGCTCCATCACATAAATTCTCAATATAGTGGTAATGCATTTCAATAGGGTCATGCATTCCCATAGGGAGATCTTTATAAAGTGATAGCATGCTCCATTGGATGTTGATACTCATACTAAGATTTCCCCTAGGAGCACTGTTGAGTGCCATATTTCAACAAGGAGCTATGTGGAGTAGAGTATATTGACCAGTAAGTTTGTGTTAAAGTGTCTGCAATCTTACACTGACCAGCCTAGACACTGATAGGAGCAACAACAGCAATAGAACTGAATAAAATTGCAAAGTAAGGGGTTAAAAATGATCTTTAATATGTAAACATCAATAAGGGATTTACGTTTGAGATCTTTCTTTCATGGCCAAACCCCTTTAAAAGGCACAGCAAAACTTCTATGTTGAAATTTCTCCATTTGCCTTTAGGTGAGAGTTGGGAGGTTCCTGTACCTACATGTTGGGTCAGCAAGCTTATCCAACATTAATCTAGCATGTATAGCCAGCTTTTTTAAAACATCAGCAAGTAATATAGTTTTTTCTGTGGAAGCAAACGCCATAACATTTCTAATCATAGTCAGACCTACTGTATGGTTAATAGCCTTCAAAGGGAACCATTAAGGGCAGTGGTGTAGTTCCCAAATTGCCCTGTATCATATAGTTCCATGGCGGCTATTAAACGTTAGAGTATGATCAGATATGATTGAAGCTGAAGTAGTACATCCACAACATCATTGTGCATGTGCTATACCTATGGAAAAGATGCGGTGAAGCTAGGTTGTACTACGTTGGCTTCACCGAACAACTGCACAGATGTGGAGAGTGAAGTAGGTGTTTTTTTTTTTTTATTTCTGGACCAGAACCAAAATGATGCATGGTGATTTGGGACACTTATCCATCAGTCCATAAGTATCCCAAATTGCCCTAACAGGTTCCCATTAGGACAGTTAGAACCAGTACTGTACCAGACATCTGTGTTTAACCAACAGTCTCTATACTTACAATCCTGACTCTAAATTGGAGGTACATTTCTATTTTTCAGCATCTAACATGATTTATTTTGCATTCCTCCTCGTTTTATTTTAAGATTATTGGGCTGAAAATCCTAAATTGCTTTAGGGTGTAAAGATGAGAACGTGTATCCATCTTTCATTATAGTTGCGGGCAGAGTCCCCTCCCTTCCTTCCAACTTCTGACACAGGGGGAGGTTAATGAGGCATTGTGGAGTTCCTGCACAAGTACTAAACCCCTATTATAACATAAAAGGAGGTTTGGCATCTTTCAGTATAAACTCATTAACTTTTATGGCATAATAAATTGATCACATTAAAAAATAATTCTGCTCCTGCTGGGTGCAAGTTAACCTTTCGTAACTTTCGCAACATGGCATCTTTTTTTTCCAAACAGTTCATTGAGTCGGGGCTGTTAGTAGGGCTCTTGGCAAAATATATATTAGGATAGGTTGTTGTTGTAAGGCGATAGACAATTAGTAACCAGAGCCAAATGCAGAGCTTGCAGTACATTATGGATTCTAGTTTCGTTACCAGAATTCCCAAGCGACCTATAATAATCGGATTAACCTACTGTATACTACGGATTATCACTATGGTCAAGTATTTAAGTAAATGTTATTATATCTTATAGCAATTATGTTCATTTGTGAAATTTACCCTAGGCATTCTATAGGCTTAAAGAAGTTTTCCATGAACATGGCCCACATGGCCACATACTTCCAAGTTCAGCTCTGTGCCTGATCGGAGGTTTATGTAGCCTCCTCTGAACAAGGTTAGCATAGTACTCTAAAAAGTGAAGATAACGCCCCTTGTCTGAGCAGACCACACATTGGATGAAGATGACCCTGTGGTCAGGCACTGGTCATTTGAGAACCCGATTAAGGTTAACTACTATATTCCAGAAAGTAGTCAAAATGTGCTTGTTTATTTTGCAGTTTTAAGCCTGGCAAAGGGGATGGAACATTGCAAAGGTTAAATTCCACATGCTATGTACACAACGACAATCAAGAGCTCACATAGTACTGTCGTGAGCCATATACATTACATATGTGTGCCACTTTAATCTATTAGCTAGTCTTGTCCCATAACACACAGGTAATAATTTTTCTTCCTATGTGTTTCACAGGAATCAGATTGTCTCGCAGGGTTTTTACACAGCTTATGGATGGGAATTTTAAAACTCAAATACTCTAATTGTATTACATGGCAGATTTTACTCGACAATATCGACACTCAAAATTTGTGCAGAATCCAGAAAATGTGTAAGCGGCCTTAAAGGGATATTCCCACGAAGACAAAATCATTAAATATACTCAGGATAACAAAATAACACATGCTCTAATTCAATGTTATTTACAAAATTACAGTTTTTCACAGTATTCCAACCTATCTCTATCATTCTTGGTATATACAATATTGGTTGCTCTGGGATCCAACCGTAAATCTTCTGACTATGGTTGGGCAGGGAAGATTCTTCTTATGAATAGCTTCTCCTATCTGCACATGGCAGTGCTCTCTGCCTACTGCCCCTCCCCCTGCATTACGAGACCAGCTCAGACACAGGCACTATCTGTCTGTGGCAAGCAGCGTGCAAAGTTTATTCTACAAACTACAGATAAGGTCTTTATCCAGTGGAGGAGGCACTCCTGTGTGTTATAGCTAAGAAGTGTGTCAGTGTGTGTTTTTTCCATCTCATGGATCTCATCATCTCTCTTTTTGTCTGTGTGTCAGATACTTATAGAATGCTAAATGAAAGTGTAGCACACAGCATCTCACAGCACAAGAGGAATCATGAAGTGTCTGGTTGCAGACACACTCTGGAATCTTACACTGAAAGTCACTGAGAACTTTCGTTCGTGGGCAAACCCCTTTAAAAGAAGTGCCAAAGTTGTCACTGTCCTCAGGCTGTGAAGCTGAAGTTATTGAAGTTCTCTCTGCCATGTTGTTTGTTTAAAAATCTGTCCACTTAATCCAGAATATTCTATATGTGAATTAGCACGGAATAATTTTCTGCGGTGGTGCGTCCCGTTGTAAGAGTAATTCAGCCAAGGTGTTTACAAGCAAAACATTCACAGCAGAAGTACCATTGTTTCTCATGACCTCCAGCACTTAGAGGAAGATCCTCGCACTCAGCCCCACCTGGCACTTCACTTTCCTGAAATAATAACTTAGGATACATAGGGAAAGTAAGGATGTAATCACCATGGCTTCTAGGTGCTGATTAAAGCTGATTGGATCTTGTAATGTTGACTTGAATTATAATTTGTCTATCACAGAGTGAGCATTTAAAGGGGATTCCATGCCAATGGAAACAGTTGGCAATGGAATATAAAACTCATCTTATCCATTAAGCATCTCTCCGCCCTCCCCACTGAACAGGCAACACAAAACAACTATGTCTTTTTGAATGGAATGTACTTAAAAAAATCTTAAATACATATTTTCTTGGTAAACATAAAAACTTCTAAATATCAAATGTCCTTGTTATGCACTCCTTATTATCGGTTGGTGCTTCTGGAAGGGATCCTACCCCATTACATGTATAAAGTATATCCAGGCAAATAAAACTTAAGTTGAAGCTAATGAACAAAGTTTTATTGTGGTAATCCAAAGTTTTGGCAGAAATAAACCTTTGTCAAATTTGTCTACCGCTGTAAGAAGGAAGTCAGAAAGAAGGCCGGCATTCATGTGTCTGTAGCGCTGCGTGGTATTGCACATCTGTGCCTGTGGATGGACAAGAATACCAATGTTAAGAGATTATTGCTGTTCTTTTTGTCTATAACTTTTATGGTATAAAAAGAAATGAATGAGAAAGCAGTATGTGCTGCTCATGAATGATGTATTCCTGGATCTATATATAGCACGTGCTTGAAGCTTCCTGGCTAGGAGGATATGACCATATGGTAGGACGTCTGCTCAATCCCCTTTAAATCAATTAATATTAGAAAGAGAAGGAGAAGAAGAGAGACAGAAGAAGAGAGAGTGAGAGAGTGCATGTTATTACACTATAAATACCTGTTGCTTTTGATAGGTCAAATAAAGTCACCATGGATAACTGAAATATAAGATGTTACAAGCTTTCAGGACCGCTAGGGTGCCTTCATCAGGCAGGTATAACAGGATTACTGAAGTTATCATCAGTTCAGCCCCGATACCCCCTGAGGACGCCAGTCTATGGCGAAACATGTCGGGGGGGCTGATTGAGCGACTTATTTTTTAAGATAATTGTGTTGGAAAGTAGTGGGATGTCCAATGGTCCAAATGTGTCGGACTGCAGCGACATATATTAGGATCTAATCAAGAACTCATACAGTTAGTTGGACACTTCAGGAGACATAGTGCTAGATCCCAAGACCTTTATCCCGTACCAATTAGGGATAATAATAGCAGCAGGATTGGAGTTAGCTACTTGCTAGCAAGTTTACTAATGTGTGTATGTGAACTCTGAACCACCTCTAACAATTGAGCATGTGTGACTGTGAGCCATAGAGAGGTTGAGCAATATGTACCACCAACTGCGTGACTGCTAATTATAGAGAGGACAAGTAATACATCTCATCAACTAGTGGTTCCCTTTGTGGATACCACTGACCTTTGGGATAATCTTAGAGGTCCATATTAGCCCAGCAGTACCCACAACCAGAGTCGGAGAGGCATCTCCCCTCCCTGGTAGAGGCAAAAGAGTGGTCACTAACACACACTCTATCGTTACAGCACAGTACGTTCTCCCCATAAAGTGTCATAACACTTACTATTACTAACCCACCACCACCACAAAAACTTTTAAGATTGTTCGGTTCAGCACATATACCCCAGAAAAGTGATAGACACAGACTTTACTCTGGTTTTAAAAAACGAATACAATAAAAGTTACATTTTATATATTTTTTCCATTTTCCCAATTTGGTCTAAAGACCTTTGCTTGCAGAAATGCAAATTGAGTAAATATATTGAGGATTACTGAAGTGACACAGATCTTATACACGATGAACAGAGAAATAATGCAAAAAAAAAAGTAAACAAAAGGACAATAGCAATAACAAAGTTGAGACAACAGGTCCTTAATTAGATGACTCGGACTGTGTGATGGTTTATGGTCTCCAAGAGGAGTCTCTCATGACCACTATCTCAGGATAACATTTGTTAGATGTTTTAGTGGGTCATGAATCCCTTTGATAAATTGAGTCCTGTGTTGAGGGTGTCAAAGAAGGTAATAAACTTGTATTCCCAAATTCGTCTCTCACTTGGTGAATGAAAATTACTAGAGCCTTCATATCCAGGGTATTATGGCCAGGACTGCAGAAGTGTTTGGCCACCGGGAGATGTTTCATGTTCCACTTCTAATGTGGTCCAACTGATTGTGTGCACAAAATGTCCTGATAAGCCCGGATAAGGTCTCATCACCACACATAAAAAATTAGCATAAACATCTACCGGGGGTCAAACACTTCTGCAGTCCTGGTCCCAATACCATGGATATGAAGGGATTCATAACTACACCATCCAACAAATGTTCTCCTGAGATAGTGGGGTCATCAGAGACTCCAGAGTCTTTAACATGGAGGCAATGAACCGTCGCACAGCCCAAGTCATCTAATTAAGGACCTGTTGTCCTAACTTTGTTATTGCTATTGTTTATTTGTTTACATTCTTTTGCATTATTTCTCTGTTCATGGTGAATCAGATCTGTGTCACTTCTGGAAGCCTGTTTTTATAACTGCCTGATGAAGGGACCTAAGCTGTCCTGAAAGCTTGTAACATCTTATATTTCAGTTAGCCATTAAAAGGTATCACAATCTCAGGAAGGTTACTTTATTTCACCTAACAAAAGCAACAGGACTTTCTCCAACTGGCTAACACGGTATAAAACTTTTTTTCTTATTACACTATAGACACACATTATACTAGGGGTTTCTTTCACACTTTGTTTCGCATACGCCTACTGCAAAATATTTTATAGTAGGTGATTATGGCCACATGTTTATGGTTATGGCTACACAGTAATGCACATTGTATCTTTGTTTTTTGATTCTTTTAAGCTTGTCTATCTGTTCTACAGATATGGTCCAGAAGTCTGATATTTCATTTTCTTATGGCACAGAGACACAACCCTATTGGCTGATGGAAATGAAAGTTTACCTCCCCCTTGACTAAAATGGTCTTATTCTCTTATACATAGGACTTATTTGGTTCATATCTTTTAAATAAAAATAGGAAAGGTCACAACTATAAACAGTGTGGATCAAATATCTTATGCCGGTGATCATGCGCCATAGTATCATAGCCCCGCCATCCCTCCGGCACAGCGGCAGTCATCAAGATGCTTAGGTTACTAGATGTATCTAGCGGGTGGCTGTGCAGGATTTTATCTCTATGCCAGGTCCTATCACGTGTGTAAAGGCAATGGCTGCAGCAAGTGTTCAGACTTGAGAACAGGAACACCCTGCACTGGCCCACTCCCTTATCGGCCGCCCCCCTTCACGCCACTCCATGACCCCTTGGCGTGGAGGAGGCGGAAAGGGCAAGAATATTGCAAGTGCTAGCAATGCACTAGCATTTGTGATTATTTCAGGGCTTCTACTCACTTTTGTGGTATAGAGGTCCTGATAGATACCCCCCAGTATTCATCGCACATAAATATCCAACTGACTCTAATTCATCACAAGTGTTACATGATCAATAACTTTTAAACAGACTTATAAATCAATAATAAACGTTTATTACAAATGATTATTAGAAACTTTGTAATGTTTCTTTTCTGAGGAAAGTACCTCATTGCCCTCTTATTTTGGCCCCTATTGACTTCTTGCCTAATCTATGAAAAGAGTCAAAGCAGCTATATCCAACAGCAATGAAAGGAATAGCAATACATATATATGCTACATTGTACAAGCATTAGAGCTAAAGGAGGTAACAGGTGATACAATAACCATAAAGAATTTTATAAAAAGGCGACATTTGTTTTAACAGGGCCTCCAAAATCTCAATCTCAAATCTCAAGTATCGGTGTATGATGAAGTCACCACTCCCCCGGTAGCCGTATACATAAGATGGCTCTGGCCTCCTAACATATCTTACAGCCGGTCTGTGCAGTACACAATTCTATGCCAGAATTGCACCTTAATAGGCAAACTTTCAGTCATGACAGTTTGCAAGCTATCACAATTGTGCAGGCGTAGGTCAGGAACGCCCCACAACGGCCAACTCCCCCGCTTACAATGTCCACTTCACGCTCCTTCATGTCCATTTACTTGTAGTGTAGATTTGTACCATGTTAGTCATGGAGAGCAGAAGAAGAGTGAAGAAATCAGGTGATACCTTTTTAGGGCTAACTGAGTATATTTGATGCTGAGCTTTCGAGAATACTAGTTCTCTTCGTCAGACATGATGTTAACTTCATGTCTGACAAAGAGAACTAGTATTCTTAAAAGCTCACCATCAAATATACTCAGTTAGCCCCAAAAAGGTATTGCCTGATTTCTTCACTCTTCTTCCATGTCCATTTGGCAGTTTGCTAGTAATTGTGATTATTTCAGGTCGTGCACTCCCTTTACAATCCCTGGTAAATTTCCTCCTGTGGGCTGTGGGACCGATGTAGGAAAAATTTAGTAAATCATGATTATACTGTGAACAGTCTATCGGTCATTAAAGGGGTCCTGAATGACACTGATTTAGTCAAATGACGTATTATTACAATACGAGTAAAAAGTGGTTATCCTAGTGATGAACGATAAATTTTAAAAAGGCTCCAAAAGTATAATGTGCATATGACTTTCGCCTAGAGATGGTAGCTCCCTAGATGCTTTAGAGAGGGTTGTTCTGTAAACAGAGACTCGATTCCCATTATGTTCATGCAGCATGACATCCAGATTGAATGGGATTTCTCTTTAGTTTTGAGGCCTTTTCTGCTCCCAGTGTTAACGGGGCATTGTTTATGGCATATTTTCTTGTTTTATTGCTTGCATTTTAAAGACTTTCCATTTACAGCCATTTAGACCTAATGCGCTGGCAGCAAAGAGGCAGGTACAGATAGGGCGATAGAACTGGCTGTAGCAAATGTTTACATACTATATGCCATTTTCCTATTAAAAATGACTGCACCACTTTTCATAGTAGTTTTATGGGGCCTGTTATTAACCTAATCAATTAAATAGCATATGAAGTACAACGTGAATCCGGAACACTGCTAGAAATGATGGATAGTCTGTCGCTGCCACCTTAAAGTGGAGTTAATACAAACACTACTTGTCAGGAAAACATTTCAATATTCAGTGCACAGCGGAGCCGAGATTACAATTCAACGGGACAAAAAAAAATAAAAGGTTTTTCCACTGAAGGTTGATTTTTATTTTTTCCTTGGCGTAGAACAATGCTATAAATTAGAGGTCTTTACAACATCCAGCGAACCCTCCACCGGCTGGCCTGCAAAATCCATCAGATCTGTCAGAAGAGTGGGCTAAAGTGGTAATGAGAGGGAAATGGGATACATCTGCATTACTGTTCATTAGGATTCATTTGCATATTCATATTCTAGAGTATTTGTATCACTGGCATTATTGAATATTTATTTCATAGAAAGTGACCCCAAAGTGGATAGTATTCATGTTGTCAGAAAATGTTTGACCTTGTAGAACTACTTTTTCTTGGTGAATAACTTTTTGTTAAGAGAAACAAAAATTGATGAAGAAGACAACAACATGGGACACCGAAGGCCCTCAAGTATGCCCAAAATGCAGAAAGTAAGCTCACAAAATGACAAAAATATGAGCCATTACAAAATTGGAAACTAAGAAAACAAAAACTAAAACAGAAGAAGGAGATGAGAAAGAGAATAAACGAGAAAGTGATTAAAGAAGGTAGAAGAAAGGGAGAGATTCCTGGGAAAGGTGGGACCAAATCAAAGTTGGGGTAGGTGGTGAAACACCCAAGTTGTAAGGATAGACTCCTCCCCCAAGTCCTAAACATCAGCAGCCATTCGGACAAAGCCCCTGTGGTGCAAAACTAAACCCACCAGGGAGTGAATGCACCAAAGTTCTCCCAATTGGAGGCTATCAGTTCCTCCATTCTATAAATTCTACCGGAAAGGAAGGTGTCGTGGACCTACAGTTCTAACAGTACCCTTTTTTTATGCTTTCACAATCGTCACTGGTAGCAATGAAAACAATGCTACAATTAGCTAAAAACTAATATTTTGGTGCCAGTTATAACCATATCTCCGATTTAGGGATCCTAACAAACGTCTCATTATGTTTCCAATTATGTCTCAAATCATTATACAGTAAATCAAGTTCCATAAGTTAAATATATTTTTGTGATTTTTTTTTTCATTATTTGCATACAATTTTAAAACCTCTCCAATGTTTCCGACTACATACAGGTCACTTCTAAGTAGCGATCTCATCATTACTTTATAATTGTAACCCCAGCCAAAATTTTTTGGACTCTCTGACAATTAGATTTTAAAAATGTTGGGTTGTCATCAGAACTAGGATTTCCAATAAAGCTTAATTGCAGACACATTTAATAACTGTTTTAGCTGTTTATTGTAGCCTGGGACTAAAGTACAGTAAATTACCAATTACCAGAGGTCCGTTTGTAACTAGGGGTCGTCTGTAAGTCAGGTGTTCTTAAGTAGGGGACCGCCTGTACAGATGACAAGGGATACAACAAGTAATGGTCAGAGCTTTCCTTTTCCCCTCTCCCTTCTGCAGAATGACATTAGTACAGATCATAGAGCATGTCCACAACATTCTTACTAAAAGTTATACCTTTTCTACAAAATCCCATGATATTTGTATCCTGTAAAGAGATTTTCTGTGCTCTTATTAGAGATAAACAAATATATTGGTAGTTTAATACATTTTTTACTCAACTGCCACTTTTTAGACACTAAACAGGGTTCTCCAGAGGTTGAAAAACATGGCAGAGTGTTTCCAAAAACAGCTCCAAGTCTGACCACGGCATGTGTGGAATTACAGCTCAGCTGTATAGAAATTAATAGAGCTTAGTTGCGAATCTATACACTACCCATTATCAGGAGAGGAGCTGTTTTGGAAGAAAGCAGCCATGTTTATCAACCAGCTGACAACCCCTTTAAGTGAATCCCTATCTTTTCTGCTTCTCGTTAAAATAATCTTTTAAAATAGTGTGATTCATCCCAGAGCTTAGGGTGGAGGGAGGAGCAAGAGAAAAAGAAAAAAAAACTGTAAAAAATGAATTTCTATGACAATAGTAGCAACAAAGAACGGACCTTATAGATTTGGACCCGAATCGTAACTTTTGAAAAATTGGTCAAAGCTTCAGTAGAGCTAAACTAAGCTCCGCTCAACAATTAATGAACTTATCCACATGATTTATAATTTATAAATTATCAATATGGATGTGACATCTGTAAACCCATATCTTTTAGTTTAATTGAAAGATTAAGTGAATGGTAGCTGTATCTGCTGTATGGACGACCACAACACATCTGCCGTTTACTTCTAGATCACTAGAGTAGTGTCACTATGGGTACCTCTACCCATCGGTGGCCGAACCAAGTGCCGTACCATTCAAAAATCATATTCCAGGTAACCTCCCTAATCCAGTCCAAAAATTAGATTGTGAAAAAATCTTAAAAACAGATTTTAAAAAATCAGCAATATCGGTTTTTAATTCATACAAAAATAAAAGATACGTTTCCTTTAATTGCAGATTTTTCGGATGTTGATACTGAGCGAGGCTAAAGCACTAGACTGTACAGTAAATTGACTCTAACATCCCAATGGAATAATAATTTGTTTTCCTCTTTTTATTTCACGAGTTTCTCATGTATTTGAGCTCATTTGCTTATTCTACAATGTGAAATGATAATCAGCAATTCTTAGCCTTTATTTTTTATTAATTGTAAATACCAATTTCGCTGTATGCTCATGTATATGACTTTATTAGCGGATTACTCATATATATTGAGCCTCTTCAGTGCCGCACAGTAATTAAAATTAGGTCAGATGGATTAAATACTATGCACGGATTTTATTATAATTTGCAGCATCTGGTAGGAGATGGTATTATAGCAATGAAGTGACAGATTGGGGCACATATTTCGCTAAGTGGTGCTCTACCATAAGACAATTTTCAGAGCAATAACATATATTATGGCTTAGCAACAACATGTAAAGTGCGTTCTGATTTTATCTGATGTATAATTTTTCATTGTCTTCATCAACATAAAGGCATGATACATTGGGGAGAGATGGCTAATATGCAGTACTCCAGCTGTTATAGATGATTCCCATGCTGCTCCTGTGATGACCATAGACTGAGGAGGAACAGCAATTCCTTGCATCCAATAAGTTTTGGATCATAAAGTTTTTTTCTCTGTATATTAATCTTATTTGGCTTTGTATTAGAGAGTGAATGGAGACATTTATACACATGTAATTGAGTCAAAACAACACGTAATAAAAATCAATGAGAGTAGACTGCATATCTATGGAAAAAATTCAAGCAAAATCCATGAACGCAGAAATCCAATGTTATGTTGCAAATTCTTTTTTGCATGTTGGGTTGTACATGCAAATAAAAGCTCTGCTAAAGAGGTTCTACAATGGCACCTAGATAATAAATAATTCTCACTTCAATGCTTCTCCATTCACTTACTTCTCTACCTGGGTGTACCCCTAACAAGGTAACGCCCAGGAGGAACCAAGACCAGGTGCATTTGTAGAGAAGCAGTAACTCCTATACTTTTAGTGAACTCCAGTAGAGCCCATTACATTTTATTTTACTGCACAACATCTTTAATCCATGAAAAAGACTTCAGAAATGACTAGGAATATTAGCCAAACCAGACCCCCCGTTTAGACAGCTTCCCCCCTTGTCATTACACTATAGTTCTACTATGTATATTATGCTTGACTATATGCCAACAAAAGATACGTTCGCATATTTTATCCAGATGAGGCTATAGAGTCTGACATTATTCTGTAGCTCTCCTACAAAAAGGAGGTAACCATCACATCAATGCTACCTATAGACAATTACCCTCTACTTCATTGTCTAACTCTCCACTCTAGAGCCTTGAAATATAAAAGGAGATAAGAGCAATATCAATCATTGTACTCTGTAGACAACAGTCAAAGTCATGTTTTAAGACACTGCCAATGATTTACAAGGCAACTACCTTGGCCTTCGAGAGACCATTTCTAATTTATTGGATGACAAATAATTTGCATTTGAGTTTGCACTAATTTGCTTATATTTTTCCTATCAAATATGACTTGTAAGACTATATGTAAGCTTCACAGAGTCAATGAAAACCTGTACCTGCAATACCAATGAGAACCAGGGCTTTGTTGATATTTTTTTGTTGAGTACTTAGTAACATTACTTAGTTAGTGTTGAACAGGCCTCAATTGCAATGTTTTGGTTTGTACCAAACTTTGTGGGTTCAGGTCCCTTGGAAGTTTGGGGCCAAGTTCAGCTCAATATCCGACCATAGACAATGACTGCAATCGGTGTTGGCACTGATTGTGGGCGTTATCTCTTTAAATGCAAGCGGCATTTAAGTGGCTGCTCCTGCACACCAGCACTAACTTGCCAGCGGTGTTGGACACCACCACTTTGGACAGGAACGCTGACCATCCCCAAAAAGGCAGTGCACAGAGCTGCCCGCATGTGAGTGCCAGTACACTCTCTGTTCTTTATGACTTTGCCATCACCAATCCAGCATTTGAGTACTGAACTCTGACCCAAAAAAATATAAATTTGGGTAAATTTTTGGGTTCACAATGTCAGTATTATTTAATTCTCTTCCTTGTCATAAATTGGCCAACTGTACAAAGCCCAAAACTTCTTATACTTACATACTATTATGCTTTATTATGGCCCCAGCTACAGCGTTCTCATCCTGTTGAGATCTCATTCCACGATGGCAGCTATAATAAGTTAGAAGATTGAGCAGGGAATCAGCAATATGAAAACATTCAAAATAAAGCGGAAAAGTTCAGAATTTATGGAGAGACTGAGAATATACTCTGTTTTTCTGAAAGCAGGACTGAATTTGCACTATTTCTAGAATTGACAGCATTATCGATACTAGGCGCTAGAAAGTTCTTAACCTGTCATACATGGCTTCTGATAAGTCCAAGCCCACCAAAATTTTCCTTGCATTTATATAACACATTATTATAGTTACATAGAAGTAAGTCTATAATTTGCCTGATTTGCAGCCAGTATCAATGTGCCAGTAACTAGTTCTGTCTCTCTGATGCTTCCTTTTAGCGTGACCTTTATTCTTATTGTGTTGTCTTTGTCCCGATTTCTCTTTTCTGTGTCACATCTCATTTCACAAGTTTCTTTTTCCCTTCACCTTCTTCATTTCTATTCTACTCCACCATCTCTTTAAAGACAGTTTAATTACACATTTTCCCCGGCCGTTATTTTTTTTGCTCTGTATCTTCTGTCAGTTCTCTATAATTTTTTCCTTGAATTCTACCATCAGCCTCCATCAAAGTACTTGCAGCAAGAAATGATTGACAGGACATGAAGGGAGGCGGGGGAGAGCTGATGTATGCGGAGAATGAGGAAGCAAAAATTGCATCAGGCAGAATCACACAACTTCAGGGCGACAAGATTTGTAAAATAACGGAGCTTGAGGCGATCATATGTCATATGTCGTATTTTATGGACAAATTCTGGCTAAGACTGGTACCTACTAAGGCATTCTGAGTTGATAGAGGGGACTCATGTTTACCTGTGGTGTTGCTAAAGACTAGGGCAGATTAAATCTGCCATGGGCCCTGGGGTGTGTTAATATTATAACCCCTACAAGTCTGGAATCACTTCCTACATATTGTACAAGAATCAAGCTATTTGAGTAATATAGGATGCATCCCTTATGACTCTGGCTTTCAATCTGCAGTTTCAGAACTTTGGAGGACCTTCAAAAGCCCTAAATTGGCTCTTGTGTACATTGAATTGTATGGAAAGTAGGAACAGATGTACAAGGATTTCATGGGTGGAGGTCCATCTCAGTATCAAATTTGGTGGGTGGTTTCAGTGGCCATGGGCCCCCTAGTAGGCTTGGGCCCTGGGCTCCCACCCAAACTGCCTATATTATAATCCACTACTGGCTAAAGGGTAAGTTAATATATGCTGTCAGGTTCTCCCACTGATAAGAGCTGAATTTTAGGGGTCCCAAGAGTAGGGCATTCTATGCTCTGCGATCCTTCCAATAATGGGTGTACCTAGAGTAGAAATGATTCTCTACATTGGGTCCAGAAGTGGTCCAGTTATATCTATTGTCTACCATAGTCTGTCTATAGGTAGATGTTAACAATGTCACTGTGTAGCAGGAGAATTTTTACTTATTTAGAAGCTCATACAGTAAAAGGCAGTGAAGTACATACATCATAATGATCCAAAGAACATTAATCCATGCCAGCATAGGTCGGATTGTCTCTCATCTTGATTCAGCCATGTCGATAGATCTGTATAAAAATGATAATTTCTCAAAAATAACAATATTATGTGTTGTTTCCCCCTACTGAGAAAACCTAATGAGAAAGCTCTCGAACTGCAAATATTTTAGTGCTGCTAGGTCTATGGAAAGCGGTAAAGGCACAAGAGGGGAGATGGGAAGGTCACGTGAGGGTGCGGAATGACACACAGAGGAGACGTTACCACGGCTCATTGGGAACAGCACCAAGCCTTTTTTAATTTTGTCTAAATACTTTAAATGGTTCCAAACTTGGGTTATTTGCATAGCTTAAGAGATAATAGTGTCTGAGTAATGAAGGATTGCAAATTTGTAGTGAGAAGAAAGAAGAAGCAACAAAAAGGCATTAACATTTTCCATTAGAATTCCACCTCATTAGGTTGTAGGCAGATGTTAAGTACATTAACCCTCTTCGGGTCTATACTGGGAATTGCTATGCCGAAACCCATTACTGACAGTAGAGGGGTAAGAGAACTGGTCACTGAACAAGAAGCTTCAACACTACTGTAGGACATTCTATGTCTCCAAAAATTTTGTACAAAAGGATTGTCACAATATGTTGTCTTGTAACACATAGCAATTTGTGAGACATCTTTGCAAAGTAACCGAGTTGCTAAAAGAGTCGAAAATGCATTATAAATCTGACATACCAGCTTTTTTGTGCAAATTGAGCCCCAATCCTGGATTTCTCTTGGCTTAGGTTTCCCAGTCACAAATATCAAATGTATGCAAATCTTATGTCGGCTTTAAAATGCCAACAAGTTCTTATTTTATGTGTGCATGGAAAATAGGATGGCAGGCTATTGTCTTATTATATATATATAGAGTTACATCTATAAGATATGCATTCAGAAGGAACAATTTATCCTGCGTTGTCTCATTTTACAACAAGACTTATGGAAACAATAATAAAACTTGCGGCGTACAAAAGAAGATCCGCCATAAAGTTGGATAAAGAACGGGCCTGATTGTATCTGACAGGTCAATGGCTAGAAACGCGGTGGGTTCTTTGCTTTCAGAGAGAACACTTGATGAAATTACTGTATGTTGGAAAGTGACAGAGCTTTTTGATTCTATTATCTGTCTCCGCGAGTCTGCTCTTCATTTGGTAGCAGGGACGCTCTTTGAGATTCTTCTGTGGATGATGTGACAGACAAATTTTCGCCTTGCTTCCTTGCATCTGACCTTAAGAAAAAAAAACTTTACACTTTCCCTCAAATCTTTAACTCCTTCATTGTCCATGCTCTTCTTGCCTCTAACAGTAGCGTTAGAGTAGCTTCCCCCAATCTTGTATCTTTCAAGGATCGTGATTTCTATTAATGTAGATACATGAGAGATTGAGGTAGTATTTGCTTGGTGAAAGGACAAGAAGAAATAAAAAAGTCTACATTTCTTCTTTCCTGTTCTAATCTCATTTCAAAGTGGCTGAATCCTGACAGTGAAATGTAACGCAAAAGAAATTCTCCATTATTAATGCTGAGAGCTCAAAGGTCGCACCTGGAGGGGAAAGATAATAGATTTAGAGATTTAATAACTGTTACAGTCAGTTGTCTTAGTGAGACCAGATATTAAAAGATGTGTACTTACAAAAATGTGTCAAATGAGCGTGGTGATTAATCCAGAAGTGACCGGGAATACCAAATGTGTCAGGAGCCCCTCAATTGCTGAACAGTATACCATATTGAAGTTGGATTAACATGAAGACATTATACACCACACAGATGTGACATTCTCAAAGGACATCTACCACCAAGATTAAGGATTGTAAACCAAGCACACTGAAAAGGTTGGCTCCAGGATCCAGTAGGCCCCTGGGCAGCAGAGCCTCAGTGGGTCCCTTTACAGTGAACTCACTTGGTGGCATTAAAAATTCAGAATCTAAAACAGTCTCCTGTTATCTAAAATGTTCCCTAGTTTATCATACCAAACATCCCCCTCATGGTTATTTTATATAAGGCCCCCTATAGATTTATTACATACAGCCCCCCTTACCTTCATGGATTCCTTATGTACAGCCTTAGGTGGGTCCCCCCTGCAGCCGTGGGCCCCGGCACTTGCCTAGGTATACCCAGTGGTGGAGCTGGACCTGCACACCGACACTGACAGGAGGTGTGTGTCTCCTCTGTGAGCATCTTCTCTGGATCTGGCTCTTCTTTTAGCTTCTTATGTCCTGTTTTTTTTAAATGCTTTTAAATTATAGAAATGAGCCTGGTGTACATAACCTCGCTACCTGTGACTTTTGGTAGGACAAATGTTCTTCATGCAGAAGGTTTTCCTTTTTTAAAATGTATTTAAACTCAATAAAACCTGTATAGATGTGGTATCCCTGGATCACAGTGACCCAAACAATAAACGAGACGTGTCATTTGGAGCGCACATTGAAAGGCGTAAAAACTATCCTACAAGAAAATGTTTTTTTCACCAATTTCACCATATTTGGAATTTTCCCCTGCTTCCCAGTACACGATAGAATATTAAATGCCATCCCCACGAAGTAAAATTTTTTATGCAGAAAGCAAGAGCCTCACACAGTTCTGTATACAGAAAATTTTTTAAAAAATAGATTTTTGGTTTCTTATGCCTTTATTTTTACAAAAAAAAAATAGTTTTAACTGTGATGGGACTGAGCCTAAAGGGCTCCGGATTCTACAGCTGTTAATTGAACCAGGAGCCTTTTGCATAGTTTTTAAAGCCTTTTTTTTGTAAAAGCAAGGGCATTTGATGTTAAAAGAAGAGCGGATTATGCCAGGGGGGTAAGGAGGGGGCACACACCAGTATGGCAATGTGCTTGGTTTACAATCCCTGATCTTGATAGATTTCCTTTAATACATTTGACCCAATACTTATGTCCATTCTTCCAACTTCTTAATTTTTTTCTGATATCCTGTACAATGGAGTTACCAATATAAAACTATGCTTCAATACAGACACAACGCATGACATCTTCTAGCACTGTTTATCAGAAATAGTGCATGTAATCCAAATAATGTATTATAGTTAAAGTTTTGGACCCTCACAAAAAAATAAAAACCTTTACATTACTGAAGAGAAAGGTTAAAGACCCGTAACTCTACTTTATTGTATTCTTAGTAGGGATCTACAAAGTTTTCCCTCCATAAACATAGTTATGGGGACAAAGATACAATTTAGATTCTATGCCAAGTGGTGAAATGTTTCATTGTGTACTAAGTGTTGGTGTTTCCATCGTCAACATTCTCTCATCTGATCCTTGTGACATCCTGAGTAAGGTAATAATGAAGCGCAGTCCTGATAAATGTATTCTTATATATATAAACGTTTTCTTCAACAACATCGAGATGAGTTACAGAGGACAAGGACATAGAAGACTAAACTATTCACATTCTACTTGTTTGATGTCCATTAACGATAAAGAATTATTATGATATGTTCAAGCTCCATATTTATAAGAACATCACATAAAATGGGCACTGACTGTACCGGGATAAGTCACTACATGGGCAGAACGCCTCCAAACGTGACTTAGTTATTTCACAATATTTCTTCAAATCTGCAAAAATTCATGAAAATATTCAAAAATATCAATAAAAGGGCTAAAAATGATGGAAAAATACAAAATGAGAGGAAAATACCGCCTCACAGCATATTCCTAGCATATGCAGTGCCATCAGCCCACACATTGAATCATAAAATCCCCATGTATCTAATAGATATGCAGGTGTGAGATCTTTTATATGAAGACCTGTTATCCATAATGATCTAAACAACAACATAAAGCACTACCACTACATCAACCACCTTGAGTGCTTTACTATGCAACCACCATTAGTAGAGCTGCATGGTTATTCCAAGGTCAGCGTGGGCATGAAACCACTTATTATGATGGGCTACAGTCCAATTTATCTGAAGATCTCCAGAAATAACTGCAATACACAGAAATAACTGCAATATGATGTATATTTGTCCCTAAGGTTTCTCTTCGTCTTTCACAAAGGAATCTTATAGCAATGAATTTGGCTACTGTACTGGCAGAGGATGAACTATTTATCCATTACAACCTTAACATTATAAGGAGCTGTAATACAGTCAATGGGATAATGCCTTCATATAGCTTTATGTTGATCCCCAACACGCCCAAGAGCAAAGAACATGTGGTAGGTTCTATCAGATATTGTATTGTGTAGAGATTTCCCCTGTAAGCTATCTCTGTAACAGGGCTGTAACTACAGTGGTAGCAGCCATTGGACCCACAGTGTCGGGGGCCCATCATCCAACCTGACACACTAAAGAGTGGAGGATGTGCATCATTATACATATATATATTATGACACACATTGTACAGCACAATATGTATATAACATATATGTGATGTATATATGCTTTATCTGTGATGTATATATTCTATATGTATAAACAGTGTATAGTGTGTGTACATATGCTGTACATTTGTAGATTACATTGTGTGTGTGTCTATATTCTCTATATGTGAGTGCATAAGTGTATAAATGTGTTGTTACTTGCATGTATGAGTATACAAATATGTATATATTTTAAGCGGGAAGGGGGTTCATTTAGAAGCCTGCTATGGGGCCTTGACTCTCCTGGTTACCCCCCTGCTCTGTAATAAATAACTGCATGCAGCACCATATGTCAGCACACAGTGGCTGATGTATCATGCCTTGTGCGTCACAGAATTTGCGACTTTTTGTGGGCACAACAGGGCAGGTAACAAGATGAGGACACCCTGGCCAGCCAAACTTACTATAATATTTGCCAAAAGATTGGCATAGGTTATACCTGAAATCTATGCTAGTTCAGACCTGGTGTAAATTTCAATTATGATGCTGCGCCAGAACTACTAGTAGGTCGGAAATTCTGAGTAATACCGGCTGCGCCAATGACTGGTGCAGAGTCTTAAAGTAAATCTACCACTCTACACTTTATAAATTATTAATCCAGCAGGGTGGTTACAACTGTATGGGTTCATTTACTAAGGGTCCGCGGTCTGCACTATCATCGGAATACCCGACGATTTCCGATGTGCGCCACATTTAGAAAGAGTTTTTGGCGCACCTGATAGGATTTTGGTGCATCGGCGCCGGATTGCATGTGACAAGACATGCACTAATATGCACCGGGAGGAAGAAAGTGAATTCCGGCGGACCTGATCGGGGAAGCGACACATGCAGGAACTCGGGCACACGATGATCTTCATTAATCATGGCAGATGTGGATTCCGGGAGGGGGCATCACAGTAGGCTAGGAGAAGTACTCGGGGGGGGGGGGGAGTAATAGCCAGATCCCTTGGCACTCAGAGGGGGCTCTGGTGACTTCCACCAGAGCACTTCTCTGCCACCTTCCTACTACTTCTGCTGGCAGACAGTGGGAGTGGGGTATCACAGGAGAAGTGAGGCGGGGAAGAAGTGCTCTTGAGGGCGTGTACTAATCAGAGCCCTTGGAGCTTTAAGTTCATTTGAATAAAGTTAAAGTTCATTTTCTAAGTAAAGTAAAGGAGCACAGGTCCTAATACACACAGCTCTAACCACATTGCTGGGATCTACCAAGTTAATAGTTAAGCAAGTGGAAATCTACATGTAGATTTCCTTTAATACATCTGCCCCAGAGTGTGTACCGCTTAGCAGTACCTGTGTGGCTCCAAATGGCTCTTCTAGATGCATTGTCTAATCTACATTAGATACAAAATATCAAAATGTCACAAATATATCTCAACATGATGTACCGATAAATAAAATTACTGTCAAACTAGGAATTTAGAATGATCCATACATTTCCATATTTTCTATTCCCTTATTATTTTTTAGACTTGTCTTATTTACTTTTTAACTAATCCCCCTTTCCACTAATGTGCCGCTGACGGCTGCAGACATCAGTCAATCCGATATTAATTGTATGCCAATGGTATTGATGTCGTGTCCTAGTTTGCAGAATTTTTTCTGCCCGTTTATTGGCTGAAGTCTGGATAATAGGCAATTCCTGGGGATGGATTGATTGCCCTCTAGACTAGTAAAGAGAAACAATTTATAACAGCAGAAATGTAATTACCCGGCACTAAGTCCTCATGGGCTAAGCATCATTCAGTTTATAGAGATAACAATAGTTTTTGGGTTGAAATATATACATCCAAGAAAAAGAAATAAATGTAGAAGATTGCCGAGGATAAGAAGTGTTTACTGTTAAATATTCATTCCTCATTCACTACTCTCCCAGTCAAATGAAACAGAGTAAATCTGGCAAGCCTCGGGAAATGAAGGCAAACTCGCCTGTGAGTAAAAAGAGCGCAAAGATAAGTCATAAGAAAACATTGTAATAAAACTGTAGAAACCGTCAAGTCACTTCTAAATTTTGTTCTCAAAGTAAAGTAAAATAAACCTCCCAATATCAGCTTTATCATTGGATGAGACATTTAAATACCAGACAGTAATATTACATTGGTTTGGTTTTGTGTTTAGATCTTTGTCTTTTTTTTTTCTACATACTTTGACGCTTCCCTAATCTCATTGGATTTATATATATGAAATTATGAATGCACAATCTGCAACTTTTTGGAAACCCTGATGGTCATAGGGTTCATTGGATATTATTCTGTGCCACTTACAAGCCTTTACATCACTAAACTAGTTCCCTCAGGTAAATGAAATGTCCTTTGAGGATGAAATGTCCTTTCCAGAATTCCCTCTTTTATGTGAAATCTTTGCCATTTGTTGAGTCAGGTTTAGATGCTGCAGGAGAGCGTAACTTATTATTCACTTATGTTAAATCTTTCCTAGTTAAAAAAGTCTCCTCCAAAATCATATACATATGAGCAGAGAAGAATACATTTTTTTGCCTGAGATGAGGCTTTCAGAGACTCAAAATTCCCTTTGTACGCCTTTTACTTGGGTTCTATAGTAGCTTTAAAGTTAAAGGAAATCTACCACTTGTTTTTATGCATTGTGAACCAAACATACTTTGAGAATGCTGTAGCTACACTGATGCAGAAACATATCTTGATTGGAGAGCTTTTGCTCAAAAAACTGTTATAAAATTCAGGACCTTGGGAAAGCTGGGTGCCCTGGCTGCCGTACATAAATGCATAATTTCCACATACACCACAGCTTATGGAACTGTCCAGATAGGACTAATCAACTTACGCTGGATGACTCATATGCAGCAGCTGGGGGGTGGTGCAGCGATTGATTACTTCTGCCTGTCAGGGACAACACAGTGAACACAGTGGGGCACATTTACTTACCTGTCGCGATCTCCGCTGTGCGTTGTCCGACAAGGACGAGGATTCGGGTCTTCCATGATTCACTAAGATCATGCGCCCGATATCCTGCATGTTTTGCTTCCCCCGCTGAGGTCCGCCGGCGTTCACCTTCTTCTTCCCGGTGCATGTGAGTGCTGATCTTGCGACACAATTTGCTTTTTAAATTCCACGGTTTGTCCGAATCAGTCGGGTTGTCTGGTGGCCAAGTGACATCCCCCCCCCCAATTTGTGTCGCATGCAAGCTGGCGCCAATGCGCCATAATCCGATCGCGTGCCCCAAAAACCCGGGGCAATTCAGGGCAAAACGGAAATAATCACTACAAGTGATCACTTGTATTTCACTTAACCATCTCTGGGACCTTCAATGATCCTGTCAATTACAAGATAGAGAATGACAGGATTCATGTGATCTGAAAGATGATTCATGACATCCAAAGCTTCTAGATACTATAACAGCAGTTAGGGGCGTATGAAGTGACTGGCACTCAATGACTCTTTTTCACTCTTTTTCACATAACCTTAGAACAGTTTTGTTTTATCGGTAAACGGGAGAGAGATTTCACATAAAAGAGGGACTGTTTATTAGTGATGAATGGACTCAAAACCTGCAATGTTCTGGTTCTGGACTTCAGCCAGTAGTATGGGTTTGGCTTAAGCCCCCTCAGCCTCCTCCCTCCTGTCATTATCACATGCAATTGACTGTTAACTCTTTAACTGCCACCAACCAGTATTCAACTGCAATGGCGGTGCCCCTGATGGCACCAACCATTGTGATGTCGATCAACGATCCTTGGGAAAATGTCGGCATGCATACCAACAGCATTTTGAGGGTAACTGAGTTACCAGTGGGGGTGACTGTTTGGGTTGGATTAGGGTGTTTCAGACTAGCAGGTCAGGTAGGATGTCTACCGCTAATAATAATTTTCAGGTGATAGGATGAAAAATCTACAATAAAATAAAAACCCCACATTTTCTTCATTTTCTTGGATTGTGCAGTAATAAGGATGACGTGTTTTCCATTAGGAAACCCTGCCTGGCCCATCCATTTCAAGCTTTTATCACTGTATCTTTCCATCACCCAGCATGCCGGACTGCCTTGACCCCTTCAGCAGATGTTGTTAAAGCTAAGTTCATGTACGATTATATCCGGAGATATGGGGATGCTTTTTCTAAATCAACACATTTGCTTTGATGATTTCAGGGAGCGTCTGTGTGCCTAGATGCCGCCTCACTTTGGTGGGTAAATTGAGCTTATTATGATACTTTAATTTCAATTCCTCTTCTAAAACGGTCTTTTAATTCCTGGTGATTTGTTTGTGACATGATTAAATGGTCAGACTTGGCAGGAGTCCACTCTCCGAGCTCCAGGCAGAGAGAATCTTTACATCATTAAAGATTAAGATGTTTTGCGCACCTAAAACATATTAAATTGGCAGGCAATTACAAAAAAGGAATGAGGACTTGGTGGCTGTAAACAGCGAAGGCCACAGCTAGGTCAGTTTGGAGTGTTCCTGTCAGCTCCTTAATTCCTCGGATCATTTCCTTCCCTCCTACCCTTAATTATTCATTAAAATGTATGACAAGCAAGTACTGCAGACGACAGGTGTCACTTCAGAAATATTCCACTGTGCAACCTCAAGCACTTAGCTGCGGCCAGGACATAGTCCTCTGTCAGGTTCTTCTCTGCAAGGATCTGTGCCGCCTCCTTCCATCGCTCCGTAAGATTCGGCTCTTTTTAGAAACAATACCTACATTTGCATAAATGCAAAATGAACAACCTGTTCGGAAAATTCCTTTTTAATTGCACGGGAGTATAAAAAGCAGTAAACGCCTTATGATTTATTAGTGCCTTCTCATGGGAATTCTTGTTTCTGGTTTCTCTAATTATTTTTGATTTTCCCAATGTTTAAAGCTGTTGTTTTTTTTACCTATAAGTGGAAAAGGAAGAAGCAAGCTACAGTGTACAGTTCATGGGGCACATATGGTATATATGGTATATATGGTATATGGCAGTGATGGCGAACCTTTTGGAGACAGAGTGCCCAAACTACAACCAAAATCTACTTGTATGTCGCGAAGTGCCAACATGATAATTTCAGCAGTAACTTATTGATTCCTTCTGAATCACAGATTTTACTCGTATTGGTGTCCTGAGTTAACCAATACAATAGAAAGATGGAGAAATTTGGATTGTAGCTTCCCTCCAGGGTCCCCTGAAGAGGAAGGATCAGGGGACCCAGAAGGAGAAGAGTCTTTCTATACATAATCAGTCTTCGACTGTGTGAAGAGAAGCAGATACAGCAGCGTGTTGTAATTGTAAAGGAGCAGAGTTGGATGATTTACAGTACCTCAGTGCCATAAGATACAGGTCGTCTATCCAACTGGTGGGTTACAGGGCAAGGGTTACAAAGGTGGGCTCCTTTTCCTCCTAGGGTAAGTACTACTGTATAACACACAAAAGTAAGTAACTATCCAAGGCCTTACATTACAGTAATAGTCCCCTTCATCTATAGACTTCCACAATCAAACATTTTAACTAATCCCTCGTAAAGGGGGGGTGTTGGCAATCTCCGTCAGCTCCATAGAGATGAATGAGAGCAAAAATGGACCGTATGCTCCAATCATCTCAGGAGCGACAAGGGATCCACGGGAGGTTTACCCCCATTCTGTTTTCATCACCCCCCCACTTGATTAGTAAGTTGGCCCTAACTTGTTTTTGTGGGAAAAAAACTCTTAGCAGTCCAGTCCATTGATCACATAGAGCTAGACAGATTTAGCAGAAACATCATACTCGGTGGAGAGTGAAGGAGGATGGAAGGAGACAGAAAGGGAGCCTGATAAGGGGATAGTTTTATTAGAGAGTAGAAACTTTGTATTATCTTTGCAAAACTTAGGGAAGTAAAGAAAATTAGGGTTTAAGAAAAAACTTAGGGATATCACTGCCACCGGTCCTTTATTCAGTAGTATTTGGCCCACTAATGTTCCGAGTTTTTTTATTTTATTTTTTTGTAAATTTCAGAAACTGACCTGTTTATTATGTGATTGAATGGACTCAAAACTGCAATGTTCTGGTTGGACTCAGCAGTAGTATGGGTTTGGCTTAAGCCCCCTCAGCCTCCTCCCCTGTCATATCACATGCAATTGACTGTTAAACTCTTTAACTGCCAACAACCCGTATTCCACTGCAATGGCGGTGCCCCTGATGGCACCCAACCATTGTGATTGTCGATCAACGATCCTTGGGAAAATGTCGGCATGCATTACCAACAGCATTTTGAGGGTAACTGAGTTACCAGTGGGGGTTGACTGTTGGGGTTGGATTAGGGTTGCTTCAGACTAGCAGGTCAGTAGGTTAGGTGTCTACCGCTAATAATAGTTTTCAGGTGATAGGATGAAAATCACAATAAAATAAAAAACCCCACATTTTCTTCATTTTCTTGGATTGTGCAGT
Organism: Engystomops pustulosus; assembly: GCA_019512145.1. Taxonomy (NCBI): domain Eukaryota; kingdom Metazoa; phylum Chordata; class Amphibia; order Anura; family Leptodactylidae; genus Engystomops; species Engystomops pustulosus. Next base: position 239,496,351 of record CM033642.1, on the reverse strand, counting down.
AATAAGGATGGACGGTGTTTTCCATTAGGAAACCCTGGCCCCCATCCATTTTCAAGCTTTTATCACTGGGTTTCCTCACCCAATGCCGGACTGCCTTGACCCCTTCAGCAGATGTTGTTAAACTAAGTTCATGTACGATTTTATCTCGAGATATGGGGATGCTTTTTTAAAATCAACACATTTGGCTTTTGAGATTTCAGGGGGGGAGCTGTCTGTGTTGCCTAGATGCCGCCCTCAATTTGGTGGTTAATTTGAGCTTTATTTGATACTTTAATTTCAATTCCTATTCTAAAACGGTTCTTTTAATTCCTGGTGATTTGTTTGTGACATGATTAAATGGCGCAGTCAGAATTGCAGGAGTCCACTCTCCGAGCTCCGGCAGAGAGAATCTTTCACATAAAGATTAAGATGTTTTGCGCACCTCCTAAAACAATATTAAATGGCAGGCCATTACAAAAAAGGAATGAGGACTTGGTGCGCTGTAAACGCGAAGGCCACAGCTAGGTCAGTTTGGAGTGTTCCTGTCAGCTCCTTAATCTCGGATCATTCTTCCCTCGACCCTTAATATTCATTAAAATGTATGACAAGCAAGTACGCAGACGCCAGGTGTCACTTCAGAAATATTCCACTGTGGCAACCTTCAAGCACTTAGCTGCGGCCAGGACCTAGTCCTCTGTCAGGTTTTCTATGCAAGGATTCTGTGCCGCCTCCTTCCATCGCTCCGTAAGATTCGGCTCTTTTTAGAAACAATACCTACATTTGCATAAAAGCAAAATGACAACCTGTTCGGAAAATTCCTTTTAATTGCACGGGAGTATAAAAAAGCCGTAAACGCCTTATTGATTATTAGTGCCTTCTCATAGGGAATTCTTTGTTTCTGGCTTCTCTAATATTTTGGATTTTCCCAAAGTTTAAAGCTGTTGTTTTTTTTTTACCTATAAGGGAAAAAGGGAAGAAGCAAGCTACAGTGTAGAGTTCATGGGGCACATATGGTATATATGGTATATACGGTATATGGCATATATTATACTAAGGTCTGTGCGCCAGTTTTCCGTCGGACTTTGCACATTCTTTTAGGTGCAAACTCCTTGCACAGGTATTTAAGAAGTGTCCCGCCCCACAATTGTGTCGCTTGTGACCCTTTTGTGATGGCGCAGCTGCACTAGGCATCATGGGACACAAATTCAGGGGCGTTCGGGTGCTCAGTTGGACTGTGCACCAGATTTAACATGCAAAGTCTGACAGAGGCATGCCCTATGTTAAAGGTGCACCAAAAAAATAGTCAGTGCACTCTGTTTTTGGCAGTGCAGGGAGAGTCAGATTCATGAAGAACGGGCACCAGAGATCCTGAATCTGGCGCCCCCTGCACACTACACAGGTAACTGTAAGAACACTGCACTGTTCTTAGTAAATGTGCCTCAATGTACCTGACGGAGCACTAAGAGTTTTTAGATGGTGGATGTTAATGGGTGAGAACATACCAGTGAGAGGTGCTGGTCCTCCTCCTTTTTTCACTCCACTCCTGGTTTGGACATCAAAAACTGCATTTGAAAAACTGATCATGTGAATGCACCTTAAAAAGAAACCTGGTACCATGAATTAGCAGTATAATCTACAGGGAGCATATTATCAAGCATGAGGAGCTGTGTAGATTCTGCAGGTAGCATGTTATAGAGCAGGAGGAGTTGAACAATTTTTATTTTAGGCATAATAGAATAGAATAGGTGGAACCATGCAGACTGCATGTGGTGTCATATATACAGGCTGCATGTTATAGAGCTGGAGGAGCTGAGTGGGGGAAAACGGCGCTTAGTATGCTAATATTCCCCCTCCCCGCTCACTCCATGTCGGATACTGCATATTGAGAGGCTCCAGCTATAGTCTCTGCTGGTTTTCCAGCAGACACTATAGTAAAGCTAGCAGAACGGGGCAGTCAAGCACCCAAAAGTGGCATGTGGGGCATAAAACAAGTAAAAATGCTGAATAAAAATAGAGTAAAAATATAGATGTTTATATGCCTTTTCTGCCAGAAAACTGAAAGGCCAGGCAAAGTACATTTCACCGCAGTGTTTTACCTGCATAAAGAATGTTATAGAGTAGGAGGATCTGAGTTGATTTTACATCATGTCCAATGCTATCTCAATGTGCTGTCCATATGACTTCTAATCTATCATGTGGTTGTCCCATTTGTTGTGAGACCACACAGTAATAGCCGCATTGTGTGGGCAATATGGATGTATTAGTCACGTTTTCCTCATCTTTGCGAGAGTGCGTCCTAATAGTGATGCACTTTTGTGGGGGTTTTTTTCTGTTCTTTCTTTCTTTTCATTTTTTGTATTGGATGATAATGGAGTCTGTCTGGTTGACAGCATGAATGTTGCTGCCTTCTGTTCCATTTTTTTCTGTCAAAAGTTATGGAACTGTGAACAAAGGCTGTGAGCGAAAACCTGAATGGCTGCGAGAACATAGGCTGGTTCTGTAACTCTTATATAATGGACTGCATTCTGTGAGTGAGACACTCGGGAGTTCTATGACGTCAAACAAGGTTTCAATATATAAAATGCAAGATCCTTTCTACCTGGGCATTGCTGCTCCATTTCCTTCTAAAGACTGCTAGATATTGCTGTGTATAGAGGTATACTGCCGCCTTTTCCATTGGCTTTACATATCCGGGGATTTGTACCATGAAATAAGCAGCTGTGTGTAGTATTCTACAAAGGGATATACAGAACTATCTATCATATCTCTGCCATCCAGTCATTGCTCATTGGTTTGGTAACATGTCAAAATATTTTATCTAAATATTTTCTGAGACTTTAAGGAGAAAAACTCCATACAAACCCTTTAATTCCAAACATCTAGACCATTGGCTTTAGATCTTACTCACTATGACCCAATTTTAAGTCTATCATGAGATGTTACTCCCCCTTCTATAACACCCCATGATTGGAGTGAAATTTGGACAGTTCTTGAAACTTAATACTGTATCGGTTAATACATTTGTCTTAAAGGAAATCTACCATTCAAATCCATCCTGATAAACCAAGGACACTTAGTCGTAGATCCAGGCACCGTGACTGTGGTAATCCTCTTATTTTTGTAATCTTCTTATATTTTAACAAAACATATTATAATAATAATACAATTATCTAGCAATCACAGGGAAGCATAGGTGCAATCGACTGCACCCAAAAATTAGACTAACACAAGAGTGTACAGTGGGAATAACATGGATGTACAGCTTTGAGCAATAAGGGGTTCATGTAAACAGGACTAGGAAGGGAAGCACAAAAGAGAACAAGCTAAGAATAGGCCGGAAGAGTAAAGAAGATGGGAGGGCAGTGCCCCCCAAACCTGGTCCCAATTCCATCGAGTCTAAGGCTCATCTGTCTCCATCGCCTTATCATTTGTCAGCTGAAGGAAGAGAGCGGAGTAGACAAAGGAAGACCAGGTCCTTGCTCCATTCAAAGGCAATCAAATAGGAGACTTTTTCTAAGTTTGGCTTGGGATCTATTCTATACCCTATTTCTCTAATTCACCTGAAAATTTGTATCTAACCCCCTCTAGACCTCTAAAACACAGAACTTTCATGAAAAGCTCCTATCTACTTTTGTTAATTTTTTTGCAAAAGTCAGTAGCTGCCATATTAATAGATTTGTCCTAAGCGAAGCTGAAAAGATTTGATTTGGTGCCTGAAAAATGGCAGATTTGTTCCGAATGTACGAACCATCTATCTCATCTATACTTAAGTTGTAGCTGTGTGCATAATTTTCTTGACTTCTTAAATAACTTTATCCAAGGATGACTTTTTTTTTGAGCTTTTGAGTGGTTACCTGTCATCTGATGTGTAAAATAACATTCTGTGATTAATTTGTCTATCTATTTGTACCAGGATTGACACCTGAAGCTGTGTCTATGGCAACTGATGGAATTATCTCTCCTAGGAAACAATAAAGGCAGCAAAGTAACTTGTTTATTAGGCTTCAGCCATTATTGAATCATTGACATGTGTAGGAGGGGAATCTGCTTATACTCAGATACTTTACGGGTGCGAATGACTCTTCTGATGTTGTGTACCGCTCACAGTTTATACAGTGTTTAGCGATGGAATTGTTTTTAGTAAATGTCAGCTCGATGTGGTGACCTCTTGGGTTTGCTGTCCATGGTGCTGGAACAATAGTAACACTGCTGTAGTAAAGGCATTGTAAAATAGATGCATTGACGTGACTTGCATAAAAAAAATGGTTTTTGTATTTATTGTAAATTCAGATGCTGCCCACGATCTCTGAGATTTTCTCATATTTTACGTGGTCTTACATTTTTTCACCAGTTGATAGTGAGAACAGCCAAATTGGGGTAAAATAAAAGGTCTCTATTAATATAGGAAGCACGATTCTACTGTGCTTTAAAGCTGTGGATATATTCACAGAGCTGTGAAATAGGCTGCTATAGGAATAATCTCCCATATAGCCGGTTATGAAGCTGCCCATATACAGTACAAACCAAAATGTTGGACACACCTTTTCATTCAAAGAGTTTTCTGTATCTTCATGACTACAAAATTGTAGAGTCACACTGAAGGCATCAAAACTATGAATTAATACATGTGGAATAATATATTTAACAAACAAGTGTGAAACGACTGAAAAAACTCTTGGCATTCTCTTGATGAGCTTCAAGAGGTAGTGAAGCATGGTCTTCCAACAGTCTTGAAGGAGTTCCCAGAGATGCTTAGCATTTGTTGCCCTTTTGCCACCACTATGCGGTCCAGCTCACCCCAAACCATCTGGATTGGGTTCAGGTCTGGTGACTGGAAGACAGGTCATCTGACATAGCACCCCTCTCCTTCTTGGTCAAAAAGCCATTACACTGCCTGGAGGTGAGTTTGGGGTCATTGTCCTGTTGAAAAATAAATGATTGTCCAACTAAATGCAATAGATGGAATAGCAGCTGCTGCAAGATGCTCTGGTAACCATGCTGGTTCAGTATACCTTTAATTTTGAATAAATCCCCAACAGCGTCACCAGTAAAGCACCCCCACACCATCACACCTCCATGCTTCACGGTGGGAACATGATGGGAGACATATTTTCAGTTTTTTCACCCTTTTTTGTTAAGTATATAATTCCACATGTGTTAATTCATAGTTTTGAGGTCTTCAGTGTAAATCTACAATTTTTATAGTCAATTTTTATAGTGCAGGCACTTCTTAAATACATGTGCAAGCCGTGTAATCCCCAAAAAAGGTGAACAGTTCAACGAAAGTGAGCCGTGCAACCCTTAGTAAATGAGCCCCAATATTTTTTTAGACTCTGAGATGTAATTGGTTCAATCCCATTGTAATACAATTGGTGAAAATTGAGAGAATTCTAGGAATTTGTTGGGAAATTATATCCTGTTTTTGAAAGTTTTTAAATTATCATACAGTGAATACAGTTTTTTTACATTAGGAGCTTTTTTTTCACCTTAACCCGTCAAAACCAACATCAATACTACAGTATAAAGGTGACTTAGGGGGTAGTTGAAATATATTTGTGCTTTGTTATTATGTTCCAGATTTATTTCTCCTTGTATTGTCACCTCAAATGTGTTTGGATTTTGTCTATGGTTTTCTATACTTAATGCTCCCCAAATCCTGCCCTCTGGTTTGAGTGACGAGTAGTCACAGAGTCAAGGGGTTAAAAGGATAGGATTATAGGATAATTTTGCATATAGCTATGCTTCAACTTTCCGATAAAGTGGTCTCAGGGTCGAACCTCATTGAGAACTTCATAAGCATCTACTAACCAGCTAAAAGTTTAAATATCTTGGTTTTACAATAAAACTTTCCAAACTTTTATGAATTAATTTGCCTTCCTGATTATATACTGTAAAAGCAAATGTCACCGCATCCCCTGCCCGTCTTCCATTTCTGCTGACATATCAGAAAATCCATCCCGTGAATAAATTCCACTTAATAGGAAACTGATGTGAAAAAATATCACCACAGCTCTTCATAAAAGCTGGAGATCTCTTAATTCAGATAGAGGTCTTTCGACGTGTCAATTTAGCAATTTTCCAAGAATAACAACTCTCGGTAAGTCATAGAACTATAATTGGAGGAGGATACGATATGAGATGTTATTCATTCATACAGCCGCCATATCCATCATAAACATGTAATATAAAAGAGAGCAGTATTTCATTATCACTGGATGGTAATGGCTGGCTGCATTTCTGTAGTGCGATGCTTTCGCTTTAGCTATTTCCCTTATGTTCGCTGTCTGTGAGTGATGATAAAAGTCTCAGTGTTTGCTTCTAGAATATTTAGTTTCCGCCATGGTAGAAACTGCTGAAGTTATTGGATGTCAGTGGCCAAGATTTATCCGAGGAGCAGAGGATTTACAGTAGCACTCAGTATCATTTGCCTATGTTAGTGGCAGGTGAGTGCATCTGTAAATCTCACCCCTCCTCCATAAATCCTCACCAATTTGTCTTAAAGTGAGGTTGCAGGATCTCGTAGGATTGCAAAGGGTAGAAGCAGGTGTATTTATTCCATAAAATGTATCAGTGCTGGTTTATTCATCATATCACCCTCATCGGTGGAATTGACCTCTCTCGTATACAAAGTAAAATCACTTTGCTCAGAATTCTTCCGTTCTTCTATCTCTTGTCCTTAAATAACCTCGTAGCGTTTACCTAACGTGTAAGCGTATCATTGACCTAAACCGCCCGGTCCATTAAAAAAGTTATAAATGGTTAATCATGGTGAGTGGAATATTCCATTTTGACCATTAAAACTAGGTCAGCCATTGTGAAAGATGTGTATTATATGGATGGTTAAAGTCTACTTCTTTCTACTTTTTGTAGCATTTCAGATGTCTATTTTTGTGACAGATTCTATTCATATTTTGGAAATGTTAAAAGGGTTGTTTACCTTTGGCACTAGCTGACATTATTGGTGACTTTCCATTTTTTGACCAATCACAGGTCTTAGCATTGACCCCCATTACTGATGCCATTCGGTCATGTGTCGTCTGTGCTGAAGTCCCTGCTGGAGCCTATGATTGGCTCCTAAGAGTTGTCCTCGACAAATAGGAAGTCACTACGGATGACAGTAGATACCATGTAAACAAAGGAGAATAGAAGGTCTTCACTGGGAATGAAGAAACACAAAAAAATTGGACAAGCCCTTTAAGTAAATATTGGTGCAGCTTTCTAACTTAATCTAAGCCAAAAGCAGGTGTAAAGTACAGCTAGACAGTCTCATACTACAGCAAATTTATCATCCAGTATCAGACACTGTAATAAATCTGGTCTTACCTTGTTATGACACTTTTGATAAATATTTCCTATTTTCTCTTCCTTTGCAAATATCATACAAATTAAGGGTCCATTCACACACGGTATGCCCGCCGTGACCCCTCCTCCCTCCATAGAGAATAGCGGCGCACGGCCGCACACACGCCGAAAGATAGAGCATGCTCTATCTTTTTGCGGTGTGCGGACCGGATCGGTGCCACGCATGTGTGGCACCGTATCTGCGCCGCGCTGCTATTGCCGTCTATGGGGACGTACATGCGGCCGCAAATTTGTGGCCGCATGTATGTCCCCGCAGACGGCCATGTGAATGTGCCCTTAAGAATACACAAGAGCAGGGCCATATACATTAGACAATTGTCTTCCAAACCTACAAGATTCAGGAGAGCCAACAGAGATCTTATTTAGACTGGGAGTGTCGCGACTCGATTCCCAATTCCAAGCCAACACCCGAAGTGTCTACAATGGGGCAGATTTACTTACCCGGTCCATTCGCGATCCGGCGGTGCGTTCTCTGCGGTGGATTCGGGTCCGGCCGGGATTCACTAAGGTAGTTCCTCCGACGTCCACCAGGTGGCGCTGCTGTGCTGAAGTTCCCCGAGGCCCGCTGGAATGCCCTGAAGTTGACCGGCCTATTTCTAGTGAAGGTAAGTGCAAGTCCCGCAACACTTTTTTTTTTTTAATGCGGCGGTTTTTCCGAATCCGTCGGGTTTTCGTTCGGCCACGCCCCCCGATTTCCGTCGCGTGCATGCCAGCGCCAATGTGCCACAATCCAATCGCGTGCGCCTAAATCCCGGGGCAATACAGGGAAAATCGGCGCAAATCGGAAATATTCGGGTAACACGTCGGGGAAATGCGAATCGGGCCCTTAGTAAATGATCCCTATTGTATTCTTTTACTTTCTGTTTTGAAAAAACATGCAGTTGAGTTATGGGGGTGAAAGGAAGCAATATTGTATAATACTGGAATCTCCTATGCTGCAGAGAGTACCTGGCAATTGTAATTGTCATATTAAAATGGCTTCTAATAGTAAAAATCAAAGTATGTACCATCCAAATTATCTTAAATAAACAATGATATACACTCCAATTTTATGCCATCAGTGTATTTGCATGACTACAAGCACACCAGCCACCAGAAACTGCTGTAAGTTTCGGCTCACAAACTACAGGATTTTACCTACAATATACATGCTTTCATGTAGAGTTACACCATAGGGGAAATTCGTTAAGACTGCCATTTTAATCACTATTCATAAAATCTCCCCCACCCATGCTCCTGTATCCCCCACCTGTATCTACACAGAGGCTCCGGACACAATCTCCCCCAGGTCCAACCTGTTTAGACCAGGTTTGACCTGGCAGAGATTTCAGATACAGTTTTCTTGGGGAGACTAAAATAAATGTGGTGTCTGGGGCCTGGTGGGGAAATGGCATGGATGGGGACATTTACTCACCTTTACTAACAGAAACTGTCAGAGAAAGGATAGTAAATCTCCCTTAGGTTTAAATAGGTGACAGAATTTTAGATTTTTTTCTTTTAGATTTTTTTCGATTTAGGGATTTTTATTATAGGCACAAGAGGTGCATATGTATGTAAAAGAGCAAAAGAACAACGTACGGTATTGAATATGATCTGTAATAATAGGTTATTTCCTGACGTGTTATGTATGTTACGTGCTTGTATCATAGGACTGCCTGACGCTATAGGAGGTCTAATGATGTATAAGTAACACAGGGCTATTTGTTGATATATACATCATGTGCATATGAATATAGAGAATTATGATAGGAGTGTATATATTTTATTGTTGGGGAATGATTGTAGCAGCAGTGTGACCACGGGGTGCGTGGCAAGAAGCAGGGAGTTTGATGGATGGTTGCAAAGCAGCATGGTGCCCGGGAGGAGAGGGGGAACAACATTTTGGGCTCACAGAACCATGAAATGCTTCTAATGATTTCATTTTAGCAAAGAAAACGTAGTGCTATGCACTGTCTCATACATTATGTGAACTGGATCTGGAGATTGCTACTTCCAGTATATCCCCAAGCCATGAACTGTACCTTGGAAATAAGAAATTCCCATGATGCTCCTATGCATTTAAATAGTAACATCAGAGTGAACCATTGAGTGTTTACTAAGCAGAAAAAATGTAGCTCTTCCAGGACAGTAGATGCTCCGAGAGATTGTACCCCGCAGGCTCCACGCCTCTCATAATGATCATTATTGTATTTTTTGTGAAGAGCAAAAAAGAAATGACCAAAGGAATACAATCTTCATACAAAAATGTCTAATAACACCAGGAATCATCATGTTTGGGTTTTGATACACTACAGATATATCTATGCAGCAATGGGGGCAGATTAAGACTGCTATGGGCCCTGGACTGTATTATCTCTGTACTGTGACATCACTGAGTGTAAAATCCCCTACTGTGACATCACATAATGCAACATCTCTGCTCTGGGACATTTGTGACATGCAGTGACGTAAATAGAAGCTGATGGGCCCCAGTGCAAAGTCTGTGCCAGGCCCCCTGACTATAATGTATGGTTTATAGTACTAGTCTCCTAATATGGGAAAGTGACACCATAAGGGCCCCCTAAACATTTTGGGCCCTGGTGCGACTGCAACCTCTGCACCCGCTCAAGTTACACCCCTGGTGACACGTGAATTCCAAAAAGCAAATTACTGATGCTGAATGTGTTCATCCCAAATTGGGACCAAAGTTATAAAAGATTTTAAACAAATGGAAAAGGAAAGATAAGGTGTGTTTCTAGGTAGCAAGTGCAGTATATGATAGTTTGATCTAATGTGTAAATGGATCTTGTATAGGGATAGATCATTTTAATAGGCAAAAGAACATCCTTGAATGACCATGGAAGAAACACAAATGCTATTAAGAAGCAATTGAATACACACAATGTGCCGAGCACTCCTACACAGCTCCGAATCGAAAACCCAGCAGTGTATCAGTAAGAGCACTGCTTATGATCAAAGCAAGAATAAATAATACACACACACAAACATAGAATAAAATACAACTTACGGTGACGTGCAAATGCATGCTGGGACTTGAGAAGGCATGAATTGCGCAGGTTCATAACTCCAGACGTCATTGGTCATTTTCTCATTTACTGGTTTATTTAAAACATGCGATTAACTTCAAGACAGTTGTACGTGTCCTGGCAGAAGGGGCAAACTTTTAGCCTTACATCTGAAATGTACTTACCTTGTATTTATTTCAGATATATTTTGCTTTTAGCCTAAGGAAGGAAAAGTAAAGCCGCACTTGAAGGGAACCTGTCACCAGTAACATACTCAATAAACCCTAAAGAGTACCTTATGCAAGTCTGTAATTGTATCTAAATGTTTATTTTTTTCGGTGGGTCCTCTGCGTTGCTGAGTTTGTTCCTCTGCGTTTCTTCTAGTTTTTGAGGCAATGAGGTGGAAAAGCTCTTGGATGCAGTCAAGCTCCCCTGCCTCCTCACATGGATACATCTTCACATCACTTCTATATGATCAAAGCAAGAAAAAATTATACACACACACAAACATAGAATAAAATACAACTTACGGTGACGTGCGAATGCATGCTGGGACTTGAGAAGGCATGAATTGCGCAGGGCATTGGTCATTGGTCATTTTCTCATTTACTGGTTTTTTTAAAACATGCGATTAACTTCAAGACAGTTGTATGTGTCCTGGCAGAAGGGGCAAACTTTTAGCCTTACATCTGAAATGTACTTACCTTGTATTTATTTCAGATATATTTTGCTTTTAGCCTAAAGGAGGAAAAGTAAAGCTGCACTTGAAGGGAACCTGTCACCAGTAACCTACTCAATAAACCCTTAAGAGTACCTTATGCAAGTCTGTAATTGTATCTAAATGTTTATTTTTTTGGTGGGTCCTCTGCGTTGCTGAGTTTGTTCCTCTGCGTTTCTTCTAGTTTTCGAGGCAATGCGGTGGAAACGCTCTTGGATGCTGCCAAGCTCCCCTGCCTCCTCACATGGATACATCTTCACATCACTTCTAATCTATTTGAAATTCCTGCACATGCATCAGCCTGCGCGCCCCCAGATGACTCGCTCCATAAATGCACATCGTACATGCGCCAATGCATGCCAGCTAGATCTTACTCACATCAGTGCTGTTCATATTGCTGGCAAATGCACATTATGTGCCTATGGAGTCAGTTGGGGGGGTGGCCGTTGCATGTGCAGAAATGTCAAACAGATTAGCAGTGACGTGGAGCTGGGGGCTGTGTGGAGGGTCGGGTTTGGGGAGGCCATGCGGAGGCGAGGGAGCATGACTGCATCCAACAACTCTCCCGCCTCCTGGACTGGAAATCTAAAATAAAACCATTTTTGGACAAATGCAGCAATGCAGATGACCCACAGAAAAACCATTTAGACATCACAGATTTGTATAAGGTACTCTTTAGGATTTATTGAGTAGGTTACTGCTGACAGGTTCCCTTTAATAAACTACTACCAGTATGTTATCATTCAGCTTAACACCTTTGAGATCATGGCTCATGTGGAGGCATCATCCAGAAAATAAACTTTGAAGTGAGATGTAAAATAGTTGCAAAAATTCATGAAACAGGAGACACCAGCACTGAAGTAAAGCTCTCCCCACCTCCGAATGTCCCCTTTATTGTAAAAAAGTTCCTACATCCACTAATCTCTATTTTGCTAGCATTTTGGGAACCTTATGGACTTTCTTTTTCCCATCAGTAGGTTGTCTGTAATGTGGGGAAGGGCAGGTCCTCCAGAAAGTGGGGATCCCAGATATAAACTAAAAAATTAAAATGATATGATTATTAGAGATGAGCAGATTATTCAAGGTAAGATATGTAGAAGCTTCTTTAATCAAAGATTTGCCTAAGGCACTAATCGAATCAGTCCGAAACGATGTTGCTCTAATTGTCTTTAGAGTTGTAAAGACATAGCTCATATTCCAGTTTTGTATACATTTTTTATTTTACCCCAACCATTTACCAACCCCTTTCGCCCCAAGCACTGGGTTGAATGACTACCTGCTGCCTTTTTGAAAGATTTGTTCGGAAGCAAAGCAGAATTTGGATACAATACAAAAATGCTAGATTCATATCAATAATCATACACTCTTAAAAAGTTGTAACATGCAATAAAATATGAAAAATAACCAAAAGTGTAATATGTGATACAATCAGAAGAATGGTGCGTGTGGTAACTGAGGAAAATGCAATGGTAATGGAATATTCTGGAAACTCAGAGGGCCTGGGTGAGGAGAAAATAAATATCCTTTAAAACAAAGATTAATTTTGGAGTCCTATGTGCGTTATTACCTCCAGTATATAGAAAAAAACACAATCGGAAGAAATGCAATTTGCTGCCTGAGCCCTTTCCTTTCTCCGCTTTCTCTTCTTCCCCTCTTTCCCCCTCCTTCTGGTTCCCGTTGACGCGGTTAATTTATTAGCTTTACAGAAAGTGTCTCGCTGGTATTACTTAACATAATTCTTTCTTATTAAGCGAGGAGAGTACATTTGTTAACTCGGCCCAGACGATAGTGTTTTGCCTTTTACATCATCAGCCATGAAATTCTCTTCTTGATCCCTCGCTCGGTGCTGGACCTCATATCTCTGACCCTTGGGGCATGATGCAGGGGGAGAGGGAGCTAGCAATGAGTGATACCCTGCTAGAGAGATAGGGAAGAAGAGAGCGAGAAAAGGAAAAATAATCGCACATATACTACATAAACTAAACTGTAAGCACAGCAGCAGGGAGACTCATCTACATGAATGTTCTCTCCACTTTATTACTGCATGACTCCATCCAGCTAATGACAGGATAATAGAAGGCCTTACCGATAAAAAGCTATAAAAGAAAATTGTTTTTTTTTCTCTCCTTTTTAATTTGTTCACACAAGATCACATTATATTTTTCTACCTTTTAAGGCTGAAGTTACACATAGCATTGTCCCCGACCAGATGAATGTTGATGCAATTCCTCCTCAAAGAATAAAACTTGTCACTAGCAAGAAAAAATTAGCAATGTCACAAAGAAAATTAATTCAATCTTTCACATTTGTGTTATAGGATTGGATGTTCTTGACATTTGTGTCATAGCTGACTGCCATCTCTAAGAACATCACCCAATGATCCCCAATAACTTATAACGGGGTCTTCAAAATATTCTTTCGTACAATTGAATCCCTGACTAGGCTGCAATTTCAAGTGTGCTGTATCAATAAAAAAGTCTTGGATACTTTTTTATATACGTGATTACATTGACCTTTTACATACATAAAACCATTACATTGACCTTCCAACAAACAAAAATTAATTAGACTATACAAGAGTAGACATGAGTAGTCAACATATCTGGCATCATCCATTTTACTCTTGGGGACTTCATTCAGTCTTGTCTTTTGTAAAAAACTTCAGGACAGTTACTTATGGATATGCCCTGATATGCCAGATGCGCTACCCCGAAATGGGACTATCGGCACCATCAGTTGGATTTTTTGGTCTTCTACAAGCTTATAACTTGTGGAAAGCCAGAAGCAAGTTCCATAGACTCCTGTTTATATGTATCTTCAGGGATAGTACCACACCGCTATCCAGGCTATTTTAGGTATGACAAGTCTGCTCAGTTCAATTAAAGGGGTTGTCTGACAAAAGTAATATACTGCCTGACATCAGGATAAGTTACTTTCACGAGTCAACCCCTTTACATGAAGATATTAAAAGTTGCAATACCAGACACAGGATGCAGATCTTTTTTCATATACTGTATCCTCTCGTATCATAAACTGTATCCTCATCGAACCTTTGCCTAAAGGGGATCAAAGTTACTTTCTATAATATCTCTATCATATCTATTGTAAATAACATGTCAGGAAATTCCTAAACTGGGGAATTCCTTAAAGACCTTTTTCTACCTTCAGTAAAGAGAATAAAAGATGGAGGAGCAGAGAGTTAGAAAAATATAGCTGAAGAAACCCTTACAGATCAAGTATTAGGAGAGCGTTGCCGAGCTAGGGGAGGCCTAGACTGTGATTGGGATGAGAAATATCACCAGGTAAAGTGAGACTGACATTATAACAAAGGAGCCTCTTGGGAGGGAGAGGTGTGATGAAAATACAGACAAAGCGCATTAACCTGCAAGAAGGAGTCAAACATACTTTTCTTCAAGGACTGGTAATCAGGCTAATAGTCCAGAAAAAACAAAACCAGACCCAAAATTCACAGAAAACAAACAGGATGTAGGGAGCCGTGCCGCAGGGGGTGGGGGGGGGCAGCCCCGACCATGAAACCTTATTGAGGACTATTATACTGTGCCCAGGAATTAGTCTACTTTTTCTATGTGCTTAGTGAATGTGTAAATGTGACAGAGGAATAGAGTTTGATTTAGGAAAGAACAGATAAACAATATCGAATTCGGCCTCATTGGACATGAAAAGTCATACAAGGCACAAAATACATTTCCCTTCTTCATTTGTTAATGGGTATAAGACTACATGCACACAACTGTAAATTTTGGCAGTGAGTTGACCACTGTTGCCCTAATAGATACGTGAGGCTGGACAGCTATGACACAAAATATGGAGCAGGTCCTATTCCGACCGCTAAGTTTTTATGGGTATCCGTACCTAAAATGCTATTTCACATCCCCTGCTGATGTCCTTTGGCCATAACGAGACGCAAACAAGTCCTAAGAGTCAAAAAGGCCACCAGTTACCACAGCATGGTCTTTTAATTAAAATAAAATGGGCTGCCTAAAATAACAAACAAAGGAGGCTGTTCTGGAGAAACCCTCTTGTGTATTATGTTCACAATGGCATGTGTCTATAATCCCAACAACTTGAAAAGTTGTGACTCCAAAGTTGCCGTTTGCGAAGTACAGTATCAGTATGGTAGCTCTGGGGAAATATGGGAGCACCATGTTCCCTAAAGTGAGGTTAACCAGACCACAAAAAAGGAGAGGTAGACACCAATCCAAGTGCTACTGAATGTTTGTGGAACCCAAAGTTGTTGCTTACAGTTGATGGTCCGTGTGCACAAACCCAATGCCGAGTCATTCAATGGTGGAAGACACACCACACGTAGAATTAAGTCTTGTAGTCTTTGTTTCATCCAAGCATATTAACACGAAGTTTCGATTTACCAAAAATCTATCTCAATCTTTAAATGCTTGATAAAGATTTTTGGAGGAATAGTTGTGTTAATATGTTTGGATGAAATAAAGACTACAAGACTTTTAATTAAACGAGTGCTGTGGCCTCCTCCATTGAGCTAACCAGACCAGGTCGCAAAAAGAAAAGTTTTACATGTACAAGTTATTTATAGATTAAGAAAGAACTATTTATATTGCCAGTCCAAAGGTGGTTCAATTGGATGTAAGTTTATATTATAGCATTGGCATTGGTAATCAATATGAATATGATTGGTTATCTAGTACTGGTTACTCCAGGTGATCACCTGCACAAAGCAAT
Organism: Engystomops pustulosus; assembly: GCA_019512145.1. Classification (NCBI taxonomy): domain Eukaryota; kingdom Metazoa; phylum Chordata; class Amphibia; order Anura; family Leptodactylidae; genus Engystomops; species Engystomops pustulosus. Next base: position 239,480,571 of record CM033642.1, on the reverse strand, counting down.
GTCTTATTCACAAGTCTATGAAGTCCCTTCTATTCATTACATGGCCAAGTCGCACTTCAGAACCATTCAAGTGAGTGCGACCAAGCAGCAATACCAAAGGACTAATCTGCTTTATTCTGCAGGTCATGAACTATCCCCTTAAATGAATAGTTTTTAAAATAATGCAAAACTAGCTGGGGATCACATCTATGTGATGTACACATCCTCAGGCTAGACATACAGAAAACGGTTCTTGTTGTGATACAACCACAGTTGTCCCCCTACAACTATGACTTTAAAGAGAACCTATCATATATTTTTCACAAATACAGCTAGTGGCAGGTTTGTATAGAGCCCTGGTAACAATCTGACACCCTTCTTTTAGCTAAAAATTGTTTCCCTCATAGCCCCATAAAATCAGAGTTATAAACTAGTCTGGTATCTAGGGATCTATAGAGCGAGTCGGAGGACGTGGCCTAATGTCATGTGACCATGGTGACATCATCACAGGTCCTTTAGCCACTTAACATTAGCAAACTGTACCCATGTACATATCTGACCACATCAAAAATCACAGTATGCCTGCTTGGACATCTACTCCTCTCCATGCAGGCTGCTGTGATTTGATGTGATATGATATGCTGTGATTTCATAAGATATGTGCTTGGTGTACAGTTTGCTAATGTTAGAAGGCTAAAGGACCTGCAATGATGTCACCCTGGTCACATGACAGTACTGCTGTATGCAGAGCTAGCAAGGGGAGGAGCTGCTTGATTCAGCCTCGAGGGGGCCACACACCCCTTGACTTGCTATAGATATCCTTGGATACCAGGTAAAATTATAAAGTTGAATTTATGGGAATATGAGGGGAATTATTTTTAGCTAAAAGAAGGGTGTCAGTTAGTTACTAGGGCTCTATGGGAACCTGCCACTAGCTATATTTGTGAATAATGTGATGACAGTTTCCCTTTAACCTAAGTTAAATGTGAAAACCTCATATTTCCTTCTTTTTAGCCATCAAATGCATCTCCTCTAAAATGGCAGGGCTTTTAAATCAGCATCCACACATTTGGCGAATAATAAAATATCGCAAGAAACCACAGTATGTTCACAGAGTTCCTTAACAGGCGGCTGTGATTGTTTAGACAGCGAGTGTTGAAATTTCTGAGAGAATCTGTATTATTGATATCGTTCTGAGCCGAGAAATGATAAGTGCAGAATAGATCTTCAGGCTTTCTGTCTTATTTTGTATTCTAAGAAAAATAGGTATTTTGAAAGGAAAATGAAATATCAAAGATAGGGGTGAAGAAACGCTGATCAATAAATGACTAGTAAAGGGCTTAAAGTGCACCAGACATTGGTAAACAGTGTAAGCGGGGGCGGGGCCTTTATGGAAATTATTATTATTATAATCCAATTGTACATAGTAATAGAAACATAGACATCAAAAAGTTTCAATTTTGATGTATGCAAATGGCATGGGTTTTTTTTACTCCCCCCAATCATCTGATTCCACAGTTATCGGCCTGGTACATTGGTTTTCCATCATTCTAAAAACGATTTATAAACTGGCCATATTTGCTAAATGCTAAATATCTGAAATTACTGCTCTGTGAAGCTACAGTAATAATGGTTTAAATTATAGATTCTACAATAATTTCTCTCTTTAAATACATTGGTTTCCTAACATTACAATTAAATACTATTGGGAAAATGAAAATCCTAATGAAATCCTAGGTGCTGTTTACTGCCCACCATAAATCTCGGCCTAATGTTTGAAGAACTTAAAGCCCTGTATAAACTATGGCAGGGAACTCCCAAAAAGCACCAGTCCAAAAACCTACCAGTCCATTAAAGTTGTGCCGTGAAATGTGGTAAAACTGGCTTAAAATGCCACCAAAAAACTGGCGTGAACAATTGTTACAATTGTTTCCAGTCTTCTACTGGATTTTAGCGAGGCTTACCAAGGCTATGTTGGGCATTCATCAATTGTGGCGCATGATCCTTTTTTTGGCACACATATTGTGCGGTTAGACTGGAATGTTAGACTTTGGCGCAAAGGCTTAATGAATTGGTGCACGACCGAAAAGGTTCTGAACTGACTCCACATTCATGGAGGTGAAATAGAACCTGGTAGGCCAGCTTTTAGCTTGTCTAATTTGTAAGCCAAAAAGTGTGTCCAAAAAAGTGTCGGGAACCTAGAAGAGAAGGAAAAGTGTCGGGATTAGTAAGATGCGCCCAAATTGAGTGACCAAAAAGTAAAAAGGCGTGAGTGTCAGAAAAGGACCAATATTGTGGTGCTGACACTTCATATGGTGCACAGGGCACATCAATTAAATAATACTGTCAGAAAGCTAATAATATGTGTCTAATTAATGATAAGGCATGGACCTAAATCCAGGGTATGCTGCAGGGGGATATAAAGACATGCTTTAAAAATAACGGCAGTCTTGATACATGACATTGCCATGGCGGCATCGAGCCTCGGGTTGGCTTCTCTTACCTTGAAGGCTTACGGCACAACCTGCTCCTAGAAGCACTTTAACATCTCGGCTCATTTAGCGAGAACTTATTATGAGAGAAAATAATAACACGCTCGTTGCGTGACGCTCCCTTGTAATGAAGCAGATGAGCAGGTCTGTGGGAGGAAGAGATAATAAGAGAGAAATAGAATGAAATGTTGATAAACACCGACGAACAAGTGAAAATGATTAGGGAAGATTCAGTAGATTTGGAAGAAAGGTCAGAACGGATGATGAATACATTTATTAATTACTGTGCCGGTACAGGAGAGCAGAGCTGGAGAAGAGTGTACATCAGTGGAATGGGTTTCCGAATTCAAAGAGGTGAATCATTCATTAAGGCAATGCTCGTAGTGCAATCTTCTTATGTACTGCAAGTCCTCTATATCATCTGCTCAGTAGTGGATAGGATTTCTTGGTACAAGTGATAATTTGTGAGTTCTATGAGCACACAGCAGTAGTCAGAGTCTTTTTACTCACTGCAGTGTAAGTCAAAGGTATATGTCAGTATATACTCCATTTTATAGTCGTACATTAAGGCATATAGACTAAGATATTTTAACCTAAAGGCCGCTCATAATTTCCCAAACAGCAATAGGACATTGCCTATAAAAACTTCTGTAACAGTACAAAATGCCCTCAGCTCCTCCCCTCTGCTCTGAGCGATAGCTGCAGAATTGTTATGATTTGACAATCAGGCCTTTGCTCACGATGGTTACATACAAGATAGGTTCTCTTAGTTTCTGCTTGAGTACTGGTATATTTTATAATTGTAATAGTTATAATTTTTTGTCAGGCTTGGTCCAGTGTTCTGAGCGCTATGTACTGCTGTATTTGTTGCTTTATTGGTATGTTCCGATAAAGCTAGCAATTTCACACTGCTATTACTGGGGTAGGGCTAGGGATCTGCTTATTTTAGTAAGCAGCTACTAGAGACAGTATTCGGGTGACAGGTCCTCTTTAAGTCGAGGTCTGCCTGTACTTGGATCAGTGGATAAAGCAGAGATTCCGAAACCCAAAACATTGAGAGAATTCCCAGTTTGACACTTGTAATTGCAGCATTACGAGGATCTTGAACTTGAACTCCCGAGTCACAGACGTGAATATGTAAACTATAAACTTAGTATTAATTATAGTTTAATATTTTTCTCTAGTGGCGCAGGTCTTCCTGAAGGTCTAAAAATCTTTTCTTTTAATTTTCAAATTTAAATTGCTTATTTCAGTTCAGTAATGCAGCAGAGTACAGTAGTCCGAAAGCTTTTCAACAGAATATTTACACACCAGTTTTTTAAAGGGGATATCTGGTTTCATTCATTTTTATTTAGTAATACTTACCTTGGTCCATGCCTCCTGTCCAGTGTGGCGTGTCCAATCATGACTAGTCTCAGTTGGTATACAAAAACTAAGCAGTGACCTCATGTCCACAGCATGCACCCCCTACACAGGACCCCCTCATACACGCTGTAGCGTGTAGCGTGGGTAGGGGTGATGGTTGGTGCCTCACTGGATCGGAGGCACAGACTAAGATAAGTATTACTACTTTATTATTTGGAGATCACTTGAGTCCCATGGTATAAAAATTACCAAAACTGAACAACCCTTTAGTGAATCCTCCATATGGCCTGAAATTGCAACTGTTTACCCCCTTGCACCATGCTGAGTGGGTTTGGAAGAGTAAGAAAGAGCCCTTGCTTGGGACCAGGTCGATCGGGCCGCCTGAGGCAAACTGTAGGCCATTTTACGCCATGCAGGACCTAATTGATAGATGCAGCTTCGAGTTATAGGCGAAGTTTAAATATACACTGGCGCACGATTTACCAGCATGTGATAAATCCCTCCCCAATGTCTATAAAAACCATTCAGCTTTTATTTTTCAACAGATGAATACTGAATGGTTACAATGAGCAACTTAGACCAGTTCTATAGAACGCTTTGACAATTTCACAGCATATTCCGGTCAAAGTATCATGTCTTCTCTCATGAGATAATACAATATGGATGATGTAACGCCTTTGCAATGTCCTGACTGCATTGGTTTTTTACGCCTAAGACCAATGTCAGATGGTTATTACGTGCGAGTTCTCATATACACCTATAGATTGAGAGATGAGAGAAGCCTGATCCATTTTCTACTGACATTTTGCCCACCAGCCACATTGATCTCTTCAGTTTTTGTCTAAGTTGCAGCCACTGGAAATAGATTTTTCTCTTTTGCCTTGATTGGGGTCAAGTCTAAATGAACTTTCTTTTCATCCTTCAGGCGCAGCAGGCGAAAGTAAAAGAAATACTCATTTTATTTTTAAGAAATCTGCCCTGGAACAAGTTGAAAATAGTTTTGCGGTTCAGTGTTGGATTCCATCTTGTGTCGGAGGTCATTGATTACCAGAGCTTATTTTTAGGTCAAAGAAAGAAGTAGAGTAGCTTTAGTCTGAACTCGGAAATATTGCTGCTGTAAACTTTATTTCTGTTCTGTAGAACACTTTTATGATCTTGTACTATACTGCCTGTACAAGGAATATATATATATGTTGGCTTTATGGTAGAATTTATTACAAGGGTTTTCCAGGATTTACAAAAGGAGAATGAGTCCTCATAAAAAATAGCTATAATGAATTCTTCATCTCCCCATCTTATCGTCACCATCATGTTAGGTTAGTCCCTGACGATCTCATTATGCAAATGTGTCATGAATTCTCTGATGTGACAAAATTGAGACATTTTCAAGACAAAAATGTCTGCGATGACTCTTGCCCTCTATTATATTTTTTTTTTTCGAGTGTGGAAATTAAAGTGCATCAGCAACAGTCTTACATTTCACATCGATGTAAATTTTTTTATTACTTACCGATTATTAAATATGGCAGAGGAAAGAATGAAAGGGAAAAACTTTTGAAAAACTTTTGAAAAAAGTTTTGAAAAGTGATAGGGTAGCTGATAGGGTTAACCTGGAGTATGCAAAGACAGCAAGGTGCCAAAATGTAGCATTGTCCAGTGCAGAAAATGCATGCTGTACGGCTCCTTTCACACGACCATAATTGTGAGGGTGATCTGGCCGCACAATTTGTGGCCAGATCAAAACCACCATTGACTTCTATGGCACTCGGTCACGGTGCGGTAAGAACACTGTGCCTCATCGCACCCTGATTGAGATGGGCATCAACGCAGCAAAATATAGGTCCAGTCCTATCTTTGGGCTGATGGTGCTGCATCTCAGGTTCCTATGGAGAAGGAGGGAGTGAGGAGCGGTCAGCCTCCTCCACCCTAGCCATGTGCTTTGGCCAGGATGAGTACATGGTTGTGTGAATGAGGCATTAATTGTAGCCCAAATCTCACAGCTGTTGCAAATTCCTGTTTTTATGAAGTGCCTAGATTTATCATGAGGAATGTGCCTACATGTTTTTTAGTTACCTTAAAATATTACCCATCAATAACATTTATCGCCTTTACATACAGGGGATAAATATATGAATGCGGGTGGTCTGGGCTATTAGAACTTCCCCAAATCAGCATATAGAAGAAGTCCCATTGCAGCATATAGAAGAAGTTCCATTGCAGTCATGAGGATGAGCTCCATCCTGTGCTCCATTGTCTTCTATGAGACTTTGGGTTGGCACGACAACATAAAAGTTCAAAGCAGAAGGAAACTTGCAATTCCTGTGTTCTGTTTATTTTTGGGGGGGACATACCAATCCTTCATATAGTTATTTTGTTTGTATGTAAGATTGAAGTTTTTACTTTCACTAGAAGTTGTCTTCTGATCTTTCTTCATTAACTCTTGTCTTACTTTATGCAGGTTTGATTTCTGCAGTAACAAATGAGATCAGCAATAAGCCAACTGGAAGATGGGATCCAAGTCAAGATACAACATCCACCACCCTAATAGAGGATCTGGAAGGAGAGGTGCCTTTCATCACTACGGCACCTACTATGACATTGTTGAACCACCACCCGCTTTTAGAGGGCATTCTTCACGAAACTATTATGAAAAAAGACTTCCGTCATCTTCCATCTTACTTTACCAGGACCAGACAAGATGACCGTGATATGAAAGACAGACTGTCTGCGCTGAAAACAAGGGTTAATCTGGCACATGCAGACCATGCGTTGACATCTCACGATGATTCTTCTACACCTACAATTCCTTTGAACCCATCCACAATGATAATGGACACTACTTCCATTGTCACTGAGAATGGAGGAGAAGTACAGGATACTGTCTCATCATCTCCAGTCCTGGATTCACTGCCAACTTTACATTCCCATGTTGCACCCCAAACAGAAAAGGGTAATGTTTATTATGCATCGCAACAAGGTGAACGCCACATTGAGCCTCTATCAATTGCTCATCCCTACATTCCTGCTACCACACAAAGTGGAATTGGTACGTCTGGGGAGACTGAAAGCATCAGGGGCGTTAAAGCGGACACAAAGGATACAAAAAAGACAACATCCAACATATCACAGAATGAAGAAGAAGAGGAAACTACAACCAGCACCATTATTACCACAACTGTGACCACTGTGCCAGTACCAGGTAACTGTGTCCCTTTGTAACCACAATAACCAGCCTGATAAATGGGTTATCCCAACTATAAAACATCTACAAATACATAACCCACAGTAATGCTAGTAACATGGCACAGCCACATGCTGGGGGCCCCTCAGAGTGTAGGGATGTGACTACTAACTATGGGACCCATAGCAAAACAGGACAAATTTCAATAGGCTTAGATAATACACACAGTGACATCAGAGTACAAAGATAATAAGGAAATTGATGTCACAATGCAGGGATAATGCCCACATTGATGCCACAGTACAGGTATAATATACAAAGTGAAGTCACAGTACAGGGATAATGCATACAGTGATGTCACAGTACCCAGGACCGTCATTAGGGGCGGCAAACTGGGCATTTTCCCATGACCACCTATCCTAAAGAGGCCCCCTGCATGTGAACTTTTGTGGGCAGAGGATATATTGCTCTTGTCTGTATATCTATAATCTATCCCTCCTTTCAATTGCCTATTTCTTATCTATATATCTGTCTATATAATAATTAAACTGTTTGTCTATTTATCTTCATATCCTCTATGTACCTATCTATCTCCTATCTATTATCTATCTGTCTATTAATTGATATTCTATCTCTCTTCTACTTTATCTATCTCTTATATCTATCTCCTATCATCCATATAGCTATCTATATATAATCTATTGTATAGTTCTGCATCTATAAATCTATATCATCTTTCATATTTATCTTCTATCATCCATCTACCTCTTGTCTATCATCTCCTATAAAATTCTCCTACAGCCCCATATTACAGATACTTACCATACTACTGGGTGTAACTACAAAGGAGTTATTATTGTTCAGGGCTAAAGGAGCCTCTTACTGACTGTGACTGTTCAAAAATTGTTTTATTTTAGTTTTGCCCAGGGCCACACTTTGTCTAAAACCGGCCCTGACAGTACAGGGAAAATACACACAGTGATGTCCCAGTACAGGGAAAAACTGGCTATTTTTTGACAGGGCCATCTGGCTCTACTATAGACTTTAGCATTATTTCTGGAGGGCCACTACCCGGGTCATTGTTTGAAACAATTTTGTGAGTGCCAACTGACAGGCACTCAATCGTCCATTTTTCTGGAGGGCAACCTACCCGGTCCTCTGTTTAAAAAATTTTTGGGACTGACAATACAGGCACTCAATCTATTCCATTTTTACCTGCAGGGCCACCTACCTGCTCTCTGGTTTGAACAATTTTTGGGACGGCCACATACAGGCCACTCAAATTTCCTATTCCATTTACTGCGAGGGCCACCTCCTGTCCTCTGGTTGAAACATTTTGGACTGCCAATACAGGGCACTCAATCTATTCCATTTCTACTGCAGGGCCACCACCCTGCTTCCTCTGGTTTGAAACCATTTTGGGACTGCCAAATACAGGCACTCAAGCTATTCAATTTTACATGCAGGGCACCTACCTGCTCATCTGGTTTGAACAAATTTTTGGGACGGCCACATACAGGAACTCAATCATTCTTTTACTGGCGGGCCCACCTACATGTCCTCTGGTTTGAAACAATTTTGGGACGCCCACATAAGGCAATCAATTATCCCATTTACTGGAGGCAACCTACCTGCCCTCTGGTTTGAAAAAGGTTTGGGACTGCCACATACAGGCCACTATCCAAATATTTAAATTGTCTCCATAGCAGCCTCCACACGTTGTCTCATTGCTACCTCCAAAAGTCGTCCATTATAGAGGCCCTCACATTTAACATAGTGCCCTATCAAACGAGGGTGTGTTCAAGCGAAATTTGGGTGTGTTTTCATGGATTCACATCAAAGTTGTTAACTTTGTCGCACCCCTGCTTTGTAAATCACCAAAATATACTGGCAACTTTACCATTTAGGGATATTATTTCAGCGCGCTGAGGATATGTTAAATTCCCCTCAACCGGCATATCCTAAAACTTTATAAGAAACGCTACTACACTTGTCTTATACAAAAGGTTCGTAGAAGTGCTGTTTTGGGGAGTAGCCTAGGAGACAGGGGCTGATGGGGAAGCTCGCCTGGCAGCGGACGCCAGCTCCATGCGCATATCATGCGTTCTGCGCAATCTGTTCCCTCACCGCCATACCCAAACTTATAAGGACCCTACTACACTTAACTTGGTGCAGGGGGCTGGGGACGAGTCTGACCCTGGGGCTGGTCCATATACTGCACGACGCAGGAATGCGGGGCCTAACCTCGGTCGCAGGTCCAAAGGCCCTACTATAACTCCTCCCACCCTCCTCCACCTCTCCTCCTCCGCAATTTACCATCCGTGGGCATGGCGCCATCAGTCGGTAGCTCTAGGCACAGCAGCAGTGCCGTCGCTAAGCGACAGGCAGGCGGTGCTGAAACTGCTGAGCCTAGGCATAAAAGGCACCACCGCCAAGAGCTAGTACAGGGAATTTCCACATCAAAGTTGTTAACTTTGTCGCCCCCTGCTGTGTAATCCCCAAAATATACTTGCAAACTTTTACCATTTAGGATATTATTTCAGCGATTCTGCGCATTGTGTACCATTACCCTCACCAGGCATATCCTAAACTTTTTATAAGGAACTGTCTACTACACTTGATACTTATACAAAGGTTCTTAGAAGTGCTGTTTGGGGAGTTAGTAGAGGACAGGGGCTTGGATGGCGAAAGCTCGGCCTTGGCGCGGAGCGCCAGCTCCATGGCAGATCCAACTAACATCGTTTAACGGCCAGCACCTTTAATCTACTATAGTTCACGGCCTCCATACATCGTCACCTTATCAAAGAGCTGGTCAGGCAGAATTTTGGGTTGTTTTCATGGCTCCATGTTAGATTTGTCGCCACCAGGCTGTGTAATCCACAAAAATATACTGGCCCAAAACTTTTATAATGTACCGATATTATTTGAGCTTGTGAGTCTTCGCAGCAACAAACTTTGCCCCCCGCCGACTCTCTGCCCCACCCCATTGGTGTTGGTTTGAAGCCTGAGTACATTCTAGGTATGTCGCCATGAAACTCTCTAGCCTTGCTGCCGCTGCCTGCATGCCGTCCCCTATATCGTGTCAGGGTCAATTATTGGATATGTTTTAGATAGATGCTATCCTAGCGTCATTCTGTCACTCTGTATTGCCATGTGGGGCCATAATTTTGGCATAATGGGGCGATTATGCGCCCAGAGGCATCCTGCAGGCTGCCCCTGCTGTTTCCTGTCATTTCCGTGGGGGGCCATCCTTTTCTGAGGTTCCCAGGTGTTTGGCCCAGCTTTCCCTGGCAGAGCCTGGTCCCCTTGAAAAATGCCGAGGTATCCCATTGACTTCAATGGGGTTGTTATTCGGACGAGCACTCGAGCACGGAAAGTCGTCTAGAATACGAGTACCCGAGCATTTTAGTGTTCGCGCATCTCATTTCAAATCCTTCTAGTTGAAACTATGACCACTCAGACGCAAAGTATAGGTAATGCTATGGCCAGGCCAGTGCAGTGTAGCTGCCACTTGAAATTATCGGCTGGCGCAGGAGGGAGGGTGGGGCAACCCTGACCCTGGGACCAATAAGTGCCAAAATGTGCCCGGTGATCTTATTTCAACCAGCGTGACATTCAACTGAGGACCATGGGGACCATGGACATGGCCATAAAGTGCAGAAGGGAGGCAAGTGTAGCTTTTTTGCTATTTTCAGTGGACAACCCTCATAAAAAAAAAATATTCTCCCGTATACACTTCTGTGTGAAATAAGATTGTTATTTAAAAAAAAGTGGAATAACTCAAGAAAAAAGAAAAAATGTTAAACGTTGGAGGATGGCGTTGTCTTGCTGTTGATTCAGAGTTCCGCCAATTGGGGTAACAGCAATGTGAATGGAATTTTTGAGTTAAGTGGGAGAGATTGCCCTTAAAATCCCCGGCAAAAAGAATCTGTAACTTCTGTTAAATGAATATTTGATTACAAATAAAGTGAACTTTGTGGCATTGTAATATGCTTCCACAATAAAAATTCGAATTTCCTCTATGCCTAGATTCATCTAGTCTCATTTCCGTGAATATTAAAATTATCAGGCCAAGGCAAGTAAAAGCACATGGAACAATTTTACTCCATCATTTCATGACTTTGATGAAATGAACTCAGTAGGGGCTCTTTCTATCAATTCCTCTTTAATAGTACAGCTGGGCTTTCTACTCTCACGGGGTTGTTTTATGATTATCAATAGGTTTTTATGTTACAAATGATTGGTACTTTAAATAGATTGGAATGATTGGTACCCTTACATGTTGCACCAACTGGCTTTTCAAAGCAAAGAAAGTGTAGATTACCAGAAAAGTTAGTTATTACTGACCACCCAGCCTAATGTCCCCAGAAACGAATGTAAATAATGGACTTCTAGCATCTGAGCCTCTTCCTGCAAGGTCTCGAAACTAAGTCCATTTGTTAGTTATCGTCAACCGAAGAGTCATGAACGTTCGAAGAGTCAAAAATAAATGGGAAAATATTATTGTATATTACATCTGTAGCCCACTGTGGCAAGCCTTTTATGACTTAACCTCTTAGGCTAATCCATAGGGGACTGAACCTTTAAGATAGTATAAGGTATATCCACAGGTAGCACTGAAAGTCCCAATGACAAAAAGCTGAAGTGGACTCTGCCTTTAATCTTTTGGTAGTCAGAAATGTCAAAAAATATCCAAAATGATGGATTGTTTTTTATGGGTAGGGTTTATCTGGGTTAATCTGGTTTCTTTTCATAGCCCAGCATAGTTATATCACCTAGAAAATGAAAACTTGAAGTGAAATGTACTGGTAGTATACGTTCAAGGAGATGGTAGTTTAACAATGAAATTACGCTCTGAACACACATAACATGACTTACATCATGCACAGACTTCAAGAAAATCTGTTAGTGATTTGTTTCTAGGTGTGGGAATATCAGTTACAGTGAATGGGGATTTTAAGAAAGGGAAAGCTTGAATTCAGTATTAAAGGGAACCTAGCACCAGGAGACCATTCATTTTAGCACTCCCCCAGGTCCCCACAGAGCATAGTACATACACTGCCAAAGTGTTTTTGTATAAAAAATAGGTGTTACAGAAAAAAAGATATGTTTATTTACCTTTCATTAGCATCAGCTGTGCTGACTAGGCAATTCTCCTGGTAGTGGCTGGAAAGGAGCATTCCACCCCACCTTGGGAAACTGCTTCCTAAGTGTGTCCTTTTCAGTATATGAGTAACTCCCCTCACCGGGGATTGGCTGAGAGGAGCAGGGGGCGTCGCTAAGCCAAGTGATGTGTGTTTGTTTTCCATATATTTGAAAAGGACACATGGAGGAGCGTTCTCCGGGGGGTTGGGGGGGGGAATTGTTTCATTTACAGCCACTCCAGGGGACGAGTGCTAGGACAAGCAGATGCTAAGAAAGGTACAATATAACATATCGTTTTTCTGTAAAACCTATTTTTTTATACAAAAACATTGGCAGTGTGGTACTATGCTTATGGGGACTGGGGAGTGCTAAAAATGGGCTCTGTGACAGGTTCCCTTTTTAAACACATCCTTTGACTTATGTACAACAAATTTACAAATTACTTTCAAAGTTTCATTTCTTGATGATTCAACACCCTGGACCATGTAGATACAATCTGGAAGCGCATGACCACCTACTGAAGGGTTTATTAGGTATATTTCAGATGACAGGTTAACGGGATGTCTGTAATTGGTGTTGTGGTAAGTATGTTTTGGCTTGAATATAGAATATAACAAACACAATTTAAAAATTACATTAAAAAAAAAAAAAAAAACTCAGGCTCTGTTCACAGCTTTCATGGGGTCTTTTGGTACAATCCTCACCAGTTGTTTATTGGTTTATTGTTTTCAAAAAACAAAATCTGGGATTTAGTAAAAAAAACTAAATCTGAAGGACAAACCTGGAGGATGTAAAAAAAAAAAAGTCACGTTGCGTTGATGAATATTTATGCGCCATCTGGAAACCAATTAATTTCTCTAAAAGTGCACATTGTGTCCTCTCATTCATTAGAATACTAGGTTTTTTCTAGAGATTTTTTTTATCATTTTTACCACTATCTCATGAGGTCGAAAGAAAATTAAAAACTGTGCAATAGATGATGGTCATGAACGGCAGGAAAGAGAGTTTATCCTTATGGGAGTCTGTGCCAACTAGCACTTTTTTACACTAAGGTCAGAATGAACTGAATATCGTACATTTCCCCTTTCCATTAGATCAAAGTGCAAGGTTTTCCCTCACGTGAATTCTGAGCAACAGCAGCTCTAAAATAGTCAGCATTCATGTACAGGAAAGCTGGTCAGAGCGCAAATCCTTCAGAGAGGAGATAAATCCTTAACTCTAATCGGAACAGCTTTCCAAAGGTCAGGGAATAAGGACGCATGAAAGAGGAGAGAAGAGAAATACGAGAGAGAGAAAGGCGTCTAAAGGGAGGATAGGAAACGCAAGCCATTTACAGCATCTATTTTAACACACCAAGTATGTAGTGTCATCATTGGCTCATAGAAATTGGGGCACATTTATGACCCTCCGAGTCGTGATGCCCGATCCAGATCTCTACGATGTGATGCACTGTGACGCGATCCACGTAGATCCTGCACCCGACATTGATATGTTGGCTCCGCTCAGGTCGACCGGAGTTCCTTCTTTTCCCGGGCATGTTAAGAGCTTGCTTGACACACAAATTGACATGTTAAATCCCGCTCTTAGTCGAAATCAGTCGGATTGTCCCGACAGCCCGCATCCCAATTGGCGGTTGCGTGAAAGCTGCCGCAATTGCGACAAATCAGATCGGAGTGCGACACAAATTCCATAGTGCGATCCCCGATAAGTGGGACAGACCCGTCGAGAAAATGCAGCCGCAGGACCTTAGTAAATAGCCCCATTGTGTAGTATGGAAAAAAGAAACATTTATTGATACACTCTGGAGTACATTTTTGGCAGTAAGTATGTAGTTATAGGAGAGTGCCGAATACAAAGTCTTAAGGGAAACTTGGCAGTGTAACAATAGATATCATCAGCTGTATAATAAAGTTGTGATGGTCAGGTGGTATATGGGAACTGGTAGGGACTGGTCTATTTGCCCATAAATCAGCTTATATATTTTATCAACATATGATAGAGTAAGAAAAGCAGAGATCTTTATTATAGTCTTTATGATTAAAAAAAATTCTGGATGGACTTCTGGGAGAGAGAGGTTTGTATACCCCACCCACAGACAGTGTTGCCATTGAGAGTACTGATTACTCCGCCCCCACACAATCATTGAAATTGAGAACCCTGCCCACCACAGAGTGATAGACAAGGAGAGGCGATTACCATCGAATTTTGCAGGGATTCTTTTCTGTAAGAGAAGAGAGCAGTGAACTCTCTCGCAGGAGGTTGTATGGGGACTCTATGTACATGTGTAAAAATTGTTGGACCAGTGGTTTTAAAAGGACGTAGTAGAAATGGAAAATGTTGCAGAGAAGAAGCACAAGATTATTAGGGAGAATGGGGGATTAAACAAAACAATGAATAAAACTAAATACTAACAGGCAAGGAAGTACAAGGATCTCTCAAACAATCGTATTTATACCTAGGCCTGCAAAAGGACAAGGGAGACATCATCTATGCCTAGAGGAGGAGGAGGTCTACCATTCACCTGCCAGGGGACATCCTCTACACCTAGAGGAGCGGAGGTTCTACCATCACCATAGACATGGGACATCTCTACACTAGAGGAGAGGAGGTTCTACCACACCATAGACAGGGGAATCTTCTACACCTAGATGAGAGGCGGCTCTACCCTCACCATATAAGGGGACATCCTCTACACCTAGAGGAGAGGTTAGTTCTGCAATCACATAGACAGGGGACATCTCTACACATAGAGGAGAGGCAGTTCTACCATCACCATATACAGGGACTCTCTACACAGAGAGGAGAGTTAGTTTATACATACCATAGACAGGGGGGTGCATCCTGAAACCTAGAGAGAGAGGCTCGACCATCACCATAGACAGGGGGCATCCTCTACACCTAGAGGAGAGGCCAGTTCTACATCACCTAGACAGGGGCTCCTCTTACACCCTGAGGAGAGGCAGTTCTACCATCCCATATACAGCCGGACATCCTCTACACTAGAGGAGAGTAGTATACCATCACCATAGACAGGGTGCATCCTATACAACCTAGAGGAGAGGAGGCTCGACATCACCATAGACAGGGGGCATCCTCACACCTAGAGGAGAGGAAGTTCTACCATACCATATACGGGACATCCTATACACCTAGAGGAGAGTTAGTTATACCATACAAGACAGGGGGCATCCTATACACATAGAGGAGAGGCAGTTCTTACATCACCATAGACAGGGGGCATCCTTTACACCTAGGAAGAGGAGGTTCTACCACACAAAGCCAGGGGGCATTCCCTACACCTAGAGGAGAGGAGGTCACCATCACCAGAAGGAGCATCCCTACACCTAGAGGAGAGGCGGATCTAAATCACCATAGAAGGGGGATCCTATACACCTAGAGGAGAGGAGGTTCTACCATCACCATAGACAGGGGGCATTTCCTCACACCTAGAGGAGGGGCAGTTCTACCATCACCATAGACGGGCATCCTCTACACTAGAGGAGCGGTGGGTCTACCATCACCATAGAAGGGGGCATCTTACACCTAGAGAGGGCGATTCATACATCACCATAGAAGGGGGCACCTCTACACCTGGACGAGAGGAGGTTCCACATCACCATGAGGACAGGGGCCATCCTCTACACCTAGAGGAGAGGTTCAAGACGTCACCATAGACCGGGGGCATCCTATAAGGGGAGGACAGGTGGTTTACATCACCATTAGGGTTATGGGGAAAAAAACATATGTTTATTCTAAGGTTGGCCTCTGATGGAATGTTTCTTTGCGCTTTGATACTATTATATGCTCCTCAAAAAGTGATTGACATGAGAGTACCTGACTACCCCTTTCCACACAAAGAGGAGTCATCAATACCCCACCACCAGGACAATGATTGAATTAAGAGTCCTGATCATCGGCCTACAAAATATTGGACACTGAAAGCACATCTTAATCCATATGCAGTTGACTGACACATTGCTTTATAACATAAAATCCAGCAAATCTGTGAATCATTCTGTCTTTTTGATAAGAAGAACTCTTTCGCCATTATTATTTTCAGTCATGTAAACTCGTGAGAATGAATATTAACTTTGACATTCCAATGCGTACTTACCATGTTCTCAGAGAAAAGCTTTGCCAAATCATGCTTGAGGTGTTATGTATTTATAGAAACCGTTAAAGAAAATCTACACCCAGAACCAAGCCCACAATTACATGCGGAGTGTGCCCCTCGGGCAGGATCTGCTCTTTCTTTAGCTTTTTATGTCCTGTTTTACAAGAAGCAACTTTAAAATTATGCAAATGAACAAAGAATCTAGTCTCATAGCCCTTCAGCTTCTTTGCATATTTTTAAGCTTTTATCATAAAAACAAGAGCATAAAAGCTAAAGAAAGAGTGGATCCTGCAAAAGGTGCACACACAGAATGGAAGTGTACTGGTGACATCCTTCACCCTGTGGTAGATTTCCTTTAGCAGTGCATTCGAATAGCTGCCAGATGATGTTTGTTACAGAACTGGAAAATAAAGTTCTAAGGCAAAAAAAGGGTTTTTGAACTTGCTAAATAGTTCATTATGAAAATTCATTATTGTTTTATATCATAATTCTCCAGTTATTTGGACCAATGGAGTGGTGTGGCTTCTTCACAGTATAGTCAGCACATTGCCGTATAGCGTTATATATATATATATATATATATATATATATATATATATATATATTATATATTATCAGCAGGAGGCCTTCAGAATCTTTAAAATAATATATTTTTTTATTTGCCTAATTGATAGGAAATACTAAATAAATAAGGAATAAATTATTTAAAAAAACCTAAAGAGAATGAGTGAATATACAAACCATTCGCAAGTCTTGCCACATGTATTAGACCCATGATTAAAATGTCACCATCTTCTAAATTAAGTTATTTTTTAACGGAGCCAGAGTTATGCATAAGGTGCCATGTACCATTTCAGTATGTTTCAAGTTTCTCCCTCCGGCTGCCTCTTATAATGACTGAGTATTATAATCCATTCTTCACACTCAGCGGAGCTGACCCATCACTAATAGATGTGACAAAGAGGAAAAAAAACAGGGTTAAACAGCATGCATTCCATTCGCCAAAAAAGAAACCAATCTAAAACTCAGGACTAATTCTGCCCTTCTAAACCACATCGGGGCCAAAGAGGGTTGATATATATATTAGGGCTATATAATTAAACAAGATAATAAGATAATATATCACTGAGTAAGCAGTTTAACAATTGGAATCCTTGCTCAGTGGGAACGTGCCCCAATACTTACAAACTGACCAACCATTACGGGGTCATTATATCATAGGTAGTAACAAAAGTTTCACTCGGAGTAAATAAGAAAAAAATGGATGAAGGCTTGGGTGGTGATAGACAATTAATGGCGTCATCTTCTTGCGTCAAGGGACGTCCTATGTAAGACATTGACTTCTTGACGTTGTCAGGATGATCCTTTAATATCTGGCTATTCAATGGAAAACCACTGAGCGGTCTTTTAGATTAAACTGAAAAAAGCACAGTGCCATCAAATTAAAAGCAGCCTGTTCAGTCCTTTGTGTGGTTTTGTCATTATGAAGGGATTGAGGACCCAATGAATTGCTTTCCTAAAGGACCATGGAATGTTCTATCCATTGATCAGAGGCGTACTTCGTTGACCTTATCGTCACTTCTCTTGACTATGGGCAACACTTCCATTGACCTTGAGATGTGACTTCATGAACATCGGGACTTCACTTCCTTAGTGGTCCTAGGTCAAGGGAACCCAGTTTTTTTCTTTTTTTACTTGGTTGCTAAGGGTTTGTAAGATTTCAAGTCGAGAGCCGTTTTATGTGTTTATCACTTTCGAAATTGGATAAAAGAAAAAAAAGTTTGAAATATGGGGGCAACATTACTTACCTGGTCCATTCGCGTTTCCGCGGTGGCTTCTCGGGACGAGCGTTGGGTCTTACGGCGATTCAGAAGGTCCTGCGACCGATAGTCCACCAGGTGTTGTCAGGTTGCGCCGAGGTCGCGAGTGGCCGTCGGGAGTTCAACTTATCTCTTCCTGGTGCAGTGTGAGTAGGCCCGTGCGACCATCTTTTTGTTTTTATGCTGGCGTTTTTTTCCGAATCGTGGGTTTCCGTTCAGCACGCCCCCCGATTTCCGTTGCGTGCATGCGGCGCTGATGCGCCACAAACGATTGCGTTGGTGCGCCAACAATCGGGCAATTCATGGAAATCGGAGGCCAAATTGGGAACATTCACGGTAACACGTCGGGAAAAAACGTAGTAAATGACCCCATTATGTCTAATCATGTAATAATACTGCTTTCCTACGGTCTAACCTTTTAACATTAATGATATGGGCTTGGAATCGGGTCGAGGGGAGTAGATACTCTGTATTATATTACTCTGTTATGTCTCATTTCTTTGCATATGTTCCCAAATTGTAAATCACTACGGAATTTGATGGGCCATATAAAAATTATTATTAGGGAATATATTTGTTAACAATGGGCAAAATAAGTTTTTTGTTTTTAAAAATAAGGTCTGGTAGTAATGAAAAAGAGTAAAGAAGTACGAGTATCTTATTCAATACCAGAACTGGCTAGACCCCCAGAGAGCCGTTGACCACAGTAAATGTGGGGGATTAGAGTGAGACACGGTTACAGCTCAGATCCAAAGACGCAATAGGTTAATAGGTTCAAGACATTACCAAGTAGAAGCAACTTCCCAATCTCCCTGGATATCTGAACGTGAGAATGCATTACCTTTTAGACAGCCGAACCACTGACGGAATGTTCTGCGAGAAAATGTAGACTATGGCAGGAAATTATTGAACTCGATGGAATCTGATGTAAGAGACCAATGATGCGGCTGTATAGCCCTTTCCAGTAAATGCTTGAATATTCAATATTATAGTTATGGATTTCATACCCTCTTTGCAGGCAGTCCAACATGGCTGTGGTACCATGAGATCCAAAACTAAGATGGTAACATCGATACAAGTAGAGTTAGAAGAAGTTAGGTTTGTGACTTTTTTCAGGAGGTTGAGTGGTGGTGGTACTCCATGCATTTAGTCCGTAATGTTGGCATACCACAAGTTCTGTCATAGGACCCTACTCTTTACCATCTATCCTCTGGTCTATACAGCTCATGAATGATCCATGCGGTGACGGACAGAATCTATTCCCTGACCTAGACATATCTGTCTTTAGCCACAACTCGAGTGTCGATCATCCATATACACCTACTTTCCTTCCCATTTTTAAAACTTACATGGCAAAAAGGAAACTTACTCTTTTTCTCTACCTTTAATGCACCCTCCCCCAAACGAACAATCACAATTCGTGGGACACATTTCCCTGGTCCTTAAGTCCACTGCCTTAGAGTCATTCTTTGACTCTGCCTTATCCTTTGTGCTACATCCAAGCCCTTACAACCTGCCACGTCCATTCCAGAAACATCTCATGACCTTCCTAAACCTGTAATAGTTCAAAATTGCTATCAATGCCCTTCTCATCTCAACTAATGCAGTATATTCGTGTCTCCCAGATAACTCTCTAATACCCTCCAAACTATCCTTAACTTGCCCCATGACTAATCCATCTCCTCGTTTCTCCCCTGTCTTTCACTAGGATCCGTCTTTATTCATACTATAATTGGCTCATTTTGGAGAAGAAATTGAGAACAATTGTCTTTTAAAATATGCAAGGAGTATCAGGGCTCCTGTCTACACCACAGAAAGCCCCTTATGGCTCCCTTTTCTGTTAAGTAGGTACGCTCTGTTCAGCATACTGCCCGCCTCCGCCCTCCCCCGCCCAAGCAGAGCCAGTGATGCATAAACAGAAGACTAAGCAGAAGGGGCATGGGCAATGTAGATAGGAGCCCCTGAAGGCTCATTTGAATTTACTCCAAAACAATGTGTGTAGAAGATAAAGAGAGCAGATGTTGGTTCAGGGATACCCGCTTGCATGTAAGTGTTGCTTGGTCAACCATTCTGATCCATGTGGTAGATTTTCCTTAAAAGATTGACTACAACACACCCATACTACCTTCTTCTTATACCCTCCCATTACGATGTGAGCCTCACGGGTTTGGTCGCCCTTCCACTTTCCCAGATCTCTGTACTTTGTGTTTTTACTAGACATTTGTTCTAGTCTTAATGCTAAGTATGTTGAACCCTTTAATGAGTACACAGCCCATGAATCAATATTGATAAATTATACTGATATCTGATGACCAGTTAGAATTTTGGGAAAGCCCATTTCATGAAGGAACATTTTAATGATAAGCAAACTCTAAGGACAAATAATAAGGATTCTCCAGAAGTCGGTTTTGAAAATTTATGGTATTGGGAAGTAGTTCTTTATTTTCCAAGTCGAGAAGGCTAATGTGATTTGGCTGTGAATAGGCAAGGCTGCTTTGTTATGTGACTATTTTCTATACCTGCTGCCCCAGGGGGTGTGCATTGGTTGTATCTGAGTGTTTTCAATAACAGCTCAAACTCTGCACTAATCCTATTTTTCTGTTCTGTGTAAAATGCACATGAATAATGGTTTTCAGTTTTTTTGGCCTCAGAGAATAAACTCACCCAGTTAAATCCTCCTTAATGGAGAAGGCGAATAAAGGGGGATTATAGGCGACATTGTAAATGTACATTAAGCAGACAATTAACTTACCCTAAAACTCTGACTTCTAGTAAAACAGGCAGTCCCCGGGTTACATACAAGATAGGGGCGGAGGTGTGTCTAAGTTGAATTGTATGTAAAGTCGAAAAAATGTAATGTTTATATGAAAGTGCTAGACAATTTTTTTCTTTGCCCAGAGTGACAATGGAGTTTCAAATGTTTGGGGTATGTAATTGGACCAAGAATTATCAATAAAGCTTCATTACAGACATCTACAGCTGATCATTGCAGTCTGGGACTCTAGTAAAGCATCCAGAGAGCTTCACCAGAGGTCACAGTGGGCAGAGGGGTCCGTCGTACCTATGGGTTGTGTAAGCGGGTTTTGTGCCTTAAGTAGGGGACGCCTGTATTTGTTTTTTATCCCATAGACAGGCTAGTCCCGGTTTTTACATAGGTTTGTTCTAAGTTGAATTGTATGTAAGTCGAAACGTTATATTTTATAATTGTAGTTCCCAGCCAAATAATTTTTTTGGACATAGTGACTATGGAGTCGTCATATCATTTCAAATTTTTTGCTCTACTGGGGCCAAGGATTATCAATATTTAAAGCTCAGTACAAACACCTAACCAGCTGATCATTCCTGGGAATATAGTAAAGATTATAGAGCTTCACCATAGGTCACCAGTAGGCGTAGATCAGTCTGTAACAATGAGTTGTCTGTAAAATGTGGGTGTCATTAAGTAGGGCGGGGACCGCATGTATATCCAATAAATAAATATCCAAAGTCGCTAATAGCTTTGTACCCCAAAACAAAAACAGAATACATGCCACTGACTATAACAAAAGGGAGGGGCATTGACCAGTAAATTCAAATTACAGATAAAAATATCAGATGAAAATATCTGGCCATGCTTAAGGTAGTGTACAGGAGGGTTACTAGTGAAAACATTTCCTACAAAAAGTAACAGCCCTCAAACCAAGCTTAAAGGGTGACACCTTTGGAAGACAACAAAGCAAAAAAAACAAGATTTTTTCCCCACATTAGGTTGTTTCTGAAGTTTAGTTAAACTGTAAAACAAACCCCCTAAATTTGATAATTATCATAATGTTATGACCGTCGATAGGATCAACATTTTAGCTTTTCACATTGGCCATTGTTTTTCCCCCCCCACCCCACCCCCCACTGATACGTTGTCCGTCGTTCAAAAAAATTTCAGTTAAGTTTTTTTACACTGATGAGATGAGAAACCAGGTGAATTACCATGTATCGAAGCATGTTTTTTGCAGACAAACAGACAACATGAAGCAATACGGAGGACAATTACACTCAATAAGTGTAAAAATCAAGTACAGAATGATGTTTTTTTCGGCTACACCCCATAAAGAGTTTTCAGGTATAGGCATCAAAAACCCAACCCCAAATACTCACTTCCAAAATTCCAACTCATCCCACAGGACAAGCCTTACAGGGGAAATTATTTTATACCTCACAAAAGTTCCCAATTAAGAAAGCAAAAACTGATATACAGGGGCAGATTTACTTACCCGGTCCTGTCGCGCTCCAGTAGTGTTGTCTGTAAGGGATTTGGGTCTTCCGGCGATTCACTCAGGTGGCCGCCCATGATCCACTAGGTGTCGCTGCGGCGCTGAGCCATCAGTGTTCACTGGAGTTCACAAGGCTATCCTGGGTGGCAGGTAACTAAGGCGTGTCAAGCGACATTTTTAAAAAAAATATGGTGGTTTTTCCGATCTGGCGGGGTGTTCTTACGCCCGCGCCCCCCCGATTTCCGTTGCGTGCGTGCCGCGACGATGCGCCACATACGAAGTTGTGACGCCAAAAAACACGGCGCAAACGGTTATTTGGGTAACCTGCAGAAAAACGCCCTTAGTAAATGACCCCCACAAAGGTACGGTAGTTTAGAGTCACTTTAAGCCAAGTCTTACAATCTTAAAGGGCTCTGGTTGGGTCTTCTTTTAGCATGGATTGTTTCTGCTCTTGCAAGTGAACTGCTCCAAAGTCCTCTCTGCAATTTTGTCTTGCACTCTACACATGTCTGTTGGAAAAGCCGACATGTAAACAGGGCCTAGAAAGCAATGATGTCAAAAACACCTGTATAAATGAACTCCAAAATGATCATCTGGTAAAACCTGCACTTCCACTAAAAGCCTATAAATGTTTGTTGTTTTTAACTTTTTTGGCGATTATGTTTCCGAAACGGCATTTGAGCAGAGATTCATGGGGGAAGGTGTGATGATGGTGTGAGGTCATGTCATGACCTAATCATTTTATGAGCCACTTTCGATCATATGATTCCCACAGCCAGGAACACGGTTCTTATCTGCAGTGATCTTCTGAAATTTGTGTGATGTCATATGGCTCGATCCGTTTACGGAGCCTGCTGAGCCCCACTCAAGGGGACACTAACACACCACATCTCGATGGAGGGGATAATACAGAAGGAGGTGGTAGACATGGTTCCAAACCCGTGTAAAGAGATTAACGCAATGTGAAATGGACTATGTACAAAGATCGTGTGTTAAACAAAAAAGCTGTGGATGACAGAGACGATTCACCCACACCAGTATAATTAAAGTGGTTTCAGGGCAGCGAGAGCCAGCGAGTTGATTAGAAGAGCCTGCAGCTTCCCAGAATGGAAACTCTACGTACGTGCCCCGTTACATTCTTTCATATTTATCAGACACAAAAAGTATACGGTACTGTGCAAAGATTTAGGCAGATGTGGAAAAAATATATTCTGTTTTCTAAAGTATGATAGGAATGGTGAAAATGTATTCTACCGCAAAGAAACCACAGGCCAACAAGGGAAATTCTACCATCAAAAATCGCATGGTAAACCAAGACACTTACTAATAGATCCAGGCCAGTGAGGTGGTAAAACTTCTTATATTTGTTATCCATGTGTGCTTCTGACTAAAAATACCTTTAAAATTATACCAATGGGCCCCAAGGGCTCTGGAGGTGTTACTAGAGCCCCTCCATTCTGTAGTTCACAGGCGTTGCCTCTTGAGGAGCATGTCTACCCTTCCTCGTGCTCCTTGGCATTCCCTCCCTGTCCTGCTGTAATCTCGCACCGTGTAAAAAACATGGAGATACAGCATGTTAAACCTGGTGAGGCCTACTGTTTTAGGCATAATTTTAAGGAAGGCGGCCAAAGATAACAAATCTAAGAGATTACACAGAAACGATGACGGGATCTAGGAGTAAGGTCACTGGTTTTGGTGCCGGTTGGAGGGGCAGCCGGGCATCCTTTGTAAAACGGCGAACTTTGTTCACGTGTTTATAACAATAAGCCAGGTACGATCTGCTGTAGACTTTGTTTGCGCTGGCCGAGCCAACCTTACAGGCCTAAACCTGTTGATGTATCCGGGACAAGAAGGTGGGGCGTTGCCTCTCCATACACCAGCATTGTGGTCTTTGCCTTGGTTGTAATGATACATCTCCACCCATAAACGATATACACATAACGATACACGCACGCACATACTTACAGCATCATATTTAATATGCATATTCTAACTGCAAAATTGTGCCGCATATTATGTATATAATGGTGCAAATCCTCCAGGGCAAATAGTGGCTGCTGATGGCTTGCTACCGCTGTAGTTTTTGCCCCCTGATTGCTGTATGTATGTCCATATCTCCATCTTATTGTTCACTGTGTTGAATCCCTATAACAAAATGCTTTCCCGTAATTTGTACTTGTTTTATCTGTACCTTCAGAATAGTGCACATGTCCACAGTCCACGCTATTCAATGCACCATGACCTTGTTTTGTCTTTTAATTGCTATGTGAATTCATTCCAACTGGAAAAGTTCTTCTACATGAACAACTTTTATTCTAGCTCTTGGCCGTTATTAAACGTGTGTGGTGTGATAGAAACAAGTCCTCTTTCCGACTATGGAATTCAGGGTGAAATGACGGAAATATTCCTGCTAAACACCGCATGTGCAGGAGCAGCCAAGGCGTCTAAGGATCAATTAAATAGATCGGAGCGAATCAAAGAGCCTCCATCCTGTATCTGTAAACTAGCGGAGCGCCCTTCCTGCACTCAGAAGGAGCGTAAGGAACCAGACACCATAAAGTACGATGTAAATAATCTGTAACATCTTGGACTTTGTGCATATTTTAAGGCTTTTCAGCAGGTGCTTGTTTGTCAGGAGAATGGGGTAGTGTCGAGAAGTCTTCTGATGCGTATGGGGTCTGTGGCCTGAGGAGATGTATCTGACTCTATTTGTGCTTATGACAGATTGTGTGGGTCCCTAGAGGGTTTCACTCTTGTTTCTTGAAGGAAATTCCAAAGAAAAGAAGAGTTTAATGAGACATTGTTCGGATGATTGCCATCTCTTGTGTTGTAGCCTCCACTCATTGCTTTGTCATATCCGTTCTTCATGATGCTGCCTTACAATTATTCTCAGCCTTTCTTGTTTTCGTCTCCATCGTTCTTTGCTTTCAGCACTCTCACTGTAATTTGTACCATCTCATCACCATGCATTCTCCCTCCTCCCTTCTTCCCACTCCCGTCCCACCACCTGCAGCTTGTATCGGGCTGTCAGGATGTGTTCTGTGCATCCTCATATTCAGAGATGTTCTTTTACCCAATAGAGTGCCATGAATTACCGAATTGAGGCTCCTAGATTCTATCGCCTGCCTGCCCGAGGGGGAAAATGCTGATCTCTCTCTTTCCTTAGTTCAATTCAAGTTCCCATAGGTCTGTACATGGAAGCGATGGAGGCTGAAACCTTTCTTTTTTATCTTCTTAAGATGTTATGTATATAAAAGAGTTATGAAAGGAACATCTTTGACTGTTCCTATGGAGGAGCTATCATGGGTGCAGTGACCAAGTGTCACAAAGAGTCTATCCAAAAGTGCCATTTACTACAAGATCTATAAAAGCTTAAAGGTGTTGGACACTTACCTATGGTTTTATTTTTTTTTTGCCCAATGTGTGTAAGTGTGTGGGGGGGCAGGATGGGCAGGATTTAAAGTAATGTACCAATTATACTACATATCTTAAAAAGTTCTTTCTGTGATATTGTAACGGAAGCCCTCCGGTCTTTTACCTCATCAGCGAACATCCTGTCCATAAAAGACCACAGCTGGAGGGTATGTGATCGCATCTGTCATGAACAATCGCCCATAAACTTCAATGTATACCAAAACTTTACCTCACTGTAGGCAGAGACCAGTCTGGTCTAGAGTCTAGGTCCCTGGGGTGTAGTCTAGAGACCGGTCCACTGCCACATTCAGGAAGCTGCTCCATCAGTGTACTTTCAAATTTAAAAAAACCCCATCTCTGCATAAACTCCGCCACGTCGCTTCCTCCCTGCAAGCATACATACAGGGGGTCATTTACTAAGGGCCCGAATTCACGATTCCGACGTGTTACCCGAATATTCCGATTGCGCCGGTTGTACATGAATTGCCCAGGGGTTTTTGGAGCACGCGATCGGATTGTGGCGCACGGGGCCGGCATGCGGCGACAGGAATCGGGGGGGGTGGCCGAAAAACCGCCGCATTAAAAACCGAACAAATGTGCGCTGTGGGGGAGCGCTCACCTTCCCTTCTTGGGATGGTGCATCCGGGGCGTTAGATTATTTTCGGCGTGCAGCGCCAAGGTGGCGGCGGAGGAACTACAATCTTAATCCCAGCCGGACCGAATCCTGTGCAGAGAACGCGCCCGCTGGATCGCGAATGTGCCGGGGAAGTAAAAGTGCCCCAAAATGTCGTACCGCTGTTCCTATCTCACTTCTTATTGCATTCAGGCAATCTCGTGCTGCGCAGTCGCATCCAATGGCGCATGTCATTATGGCACATGCCATACTAATTATGTGAACATTAGCACACACATGCACCAATATTTTCTGCAAAATGACAAGCAACATAATGGGTGCATTTAGAGGTCAATGTTGTCATTCACTACGACAATTTTTTGTAGTTTTCAAGTATTGGATGGATGTAAACCCGATTCAACGCCGCACTAGTACGAAACATTATATAGAGGCCTGTGTTTAAGAATGATTGACCAGAGCATGTTCCAATGCAGTATTCCATCTTCTGAACCATTGCATTCCAGAATCAAGACTGCCAGCTGCACTTGTGTAATTCGGGAAACTTGTTACCTTTCTGGCCAGAAATGACTCCTGTTCCCGCTTTACTGATAAGCCTAGAGGTCAAGGCTTGCTACATCTCTAGAAATTTAGAGACAGTGGACCCATGTAAAAGTTCCCGATTAATTTCTGGTAGGCCCATGGTTTTTATAAAAAGCGTTTAATGTAAAAATTAAATTACATGAAGGTTACGGTAAACAGTGACTATCTTTGCTTTTGCCAAATGTGTCCTTTTTAGGGATATGGGGAGCATATTGCAAGTTTCATACATTGTTGTGACGAGACCTTATTGTATGATTTGAACTCTGACCTGCAACTCAATTTGTCTGAACCAAGGACACACCATTACCTGTCAAGGACCATGCATACGACCGTAGGAGAACCTGTGATATGATGCACAATTTGCAGCTTATTTATGGCACCTAGTCACGTGTGGGAACACACTGGGGCTTATTACAAGGATGCATAGACAACCTTTAGTCTGACTTTCTGATGTTTGGGGTTTTGCTGGCTGTGACAGATATTTCACAGGGGATTGCGTCGCACGCATCAGATTTGGCACAGCTGCGCTGGCTTTAGTGGCTAGAAATCGGTTTGTCCGTGCCGAATGGGGATTTAACTTTCAAAGTGTGTCGGAAGATCAAGCACTTACGCAACCAGGAACAAGAAGGTGGAAAACTCGGCGGACCGGAGGGGACAGCAACACAGGCAGGATATTGGCGCACAATCTTAGTGAATCGTGGCAAGGCGCATGGATGGCACTTTATGTGAACTCGCAAAAATGGGTAAGTTGTGTGCCCACAGGGTCTCACCACAAATTGAGTGAAGCCGTTGGTCGTGACACAAAATATAGGGAAAATCCTTTCTCTGCCAACACTATACGGTGGTTGCTCGGCCCTATTGAGTGAAGGGGTGAAAGTGCTCATTTCTCCCCTCTGCTGCATTCAGCAGAGCTACGCCCATGACGGCCAGAGCGAAGCATAAACGTAGTGTGTGTGGGGCATTACTGAAGCTATCCTGAATCAACATTCTTTTGTTATACCTTGTTTGCCGTAAGTGCCTGACTTCTCGAGAGTGACGTAGATCATATTCCCAGAGAGAAAAGTCCAATCCCTGTATCGGAGTGTAAGTAATAAGTCTCTTGGATGATTTTCCCTGGACTTAGCCCCAAGTCATATCAGCCCGGTGGGCACATGGGGGCAGCCAGTGCCTTAAAATGCAAAACAACTGAATGCAGAGATTAACTTCCAAGTCATTCAGATAAATCACCTTCCAACGTGACTTTTCTCAGAGAAAGATGAAAATGGATATAACTGCAATGACAGCTAAAAACAAGGAGGATTATTTTTTTCTCTCTCAGAGGCTCCAACCTGTTTATCAGATGAGTGATAGAGTATTGTCACAGATGTATTTATTCACTTTAGTAAAATATACAGCTAGGACGAAAGTGTTTCTGAACAGACACAATCGTTTTATTCTCTTTCAAAATACTACATAAATCAAAAAACACATATTTACAGAAATATTCAGTCTGGTTACAAACCGCTGGTGAAGACAGGCAAAATTTTACTGAAAAATTTCCAGTGTAGGGAAGTAAATGCTGACGGTGGAGACAGACAAAGTTCAAGTAAAGAAGAATTCATCTTGGTCTGTTGTACAGTGCATTATGCCAGGGCATCATTAGTAGTTTTAGGGTGCCCAGTATGAATCCAGTTTTAAGGAATTCAAATCTCCACTAGGAATGAAGATTCTAAACAAGCAAAAACTGATTTGATGGTGTGGTGTGCCCCTCTGAGGATCGGTATTCTTTAAGCTTCCTTGCTTTTTTTTTTTAAAAGAAAAAAAGGCTTTAAATATATGCAATGAGCATGAGGGATTCAGGCTTCCATTAAAACATATGTAGCCCATAGCCCCTTAGGCTTCATTTGCATAATTTTAAAAGCTTGTTTTGTAAAAACCACATAAGAAGTGTATAGTGTGGCCCCTCTATATCTTCCCCGTATTGAGGCCTCTCCTCTCCCCCCATTATTGTGGCCCTCTCATCTCCTCATATTGTGGACCCTCATCTCCCCTTATAATTTGGACCTGTTCATCTCCCCTCCTATTGTGGCCCTCATCTTTACATATTGTGGCTTTCTCATCTTTCACTCATATTGTAAGCCTCTATTCTCCCTCATAGAGTGGCACTCTCATTTCCTATTGGATTTTGGCCCTGCTATAATATTCTGATTTATGACCCCTATCACCTCCTCCCTTATATTGTGGCCCCCTATTGACCGCTTCATATTATGGTCTCTCATCTCCTCTCGTATTGCAGCCCTTCTCATCTCCTCCTCTATTGTGGACCCTTCTCATCGATCCCGTATGTTGGTAGCCTGCAGCACATACCCCAATATTCGCAGCTCCTCTCATACATCCAGTACTGGGACACTTCTTCATATCCCATATTGGGGACCCCTCTTAAATCAATCCCATATGTAGGCTCCACAACTTATACCCCCATATTGTAGCCCCCATTGGGGGCCTACAGAATCAGGGGCCCAACTGGAGGATCAAATGTTCACTGTGCGGCACCGAGCCTGAGGCGGGTTGATCTGTGTTTGTTCTCATTCAAGGTGGATGCGTACTGTAGGAATGGATATGTCTAGATCAGCAGGATCCTCTTGCTCTGCCTAATGGATTGTCATAAGGACACCACCTTTCAAAAAATTACTCTGTAGATCCTCCCAGTCCTTTACAGACCTCTATTTTTTGAGAGGGAAATGGCCATCAATGTATGTCAAGGACAGCTCGAATCTACCAGGAGCACTACTGCTGATCCTCTCTTCGTTCTGGCTCATATAAGTGTGAATGTGGGGAAACCCTTCCCTATCCATATTGTATAAAAAGGGCATTGGCTAATAAACGTTTCTTAGAATATGTCAGTGCCAAACACGTTACTGTCCATGATTTATTATGTCCTTTACCCAGAAATAAGTGGTTACTTGTGCTTGCTGGGTGTTAACGATTAAAGTACCGGTCTTTTTTCCAATTCCCTAATCAATGGTTCTGCTTCCTCAAAGATACACTGCAAGAATATACGAAAAGAGCGGAGAGAGGGAGAGAGGCGCTTTGTTGATTAGAACAACACATGACAGCTCCCCCACATCCTGCCTCATCATACGGTCTCTCATTATACATCAAACACAGTTCTTGGGCTGCAACGCGCCAGGAACAAAGCCACTTGTGTACCTATCAAGACAAGCTTGGCCCCAACAATCTTAGCACTGTAAGATCATCCCAGGCCATAACATTGGCTTTTCTTTCCTCCAGAGCTGTAAGTATAGGCCAAGGTTCGCATGCGTTCTTGGACATGTACTAAACAAACATTTGCTCTGCTAAATGTATACGTCTCAAATGCTCCATGTGTGGAGGTCAAATATTCCTATCACTCATTGCTAGGCAGGAACATAGTCAAGGCAAGTCAATATCCCCACTGCGCCTTGGGGCTCGGCTGTACTGGAAACATCTGTCTGGTAATATATCATCTCCTTTACCTCGTCTTTAAATATAAAATGTCTTAAGTAGAAATCAGTTGAACTATAGAAGTAGTGGCCCAAGCACATAGTGTTTTAGGTAATGGTCAGAGCCTTGAGGGCCCAAGCTCCAGATGGACATAATGGCGAATAAATGTTAGGGGTACCCGGAAACATGACTGGAATTTAAGACAACCTTGACGAACCTTGATTTTAGAAGATAACACTTTTACGTTGGTTGGGTAAATGAAATACATGGCTTAGAATCCAGCACGGGGCCATGTTGTCTCATCTCCATGTCCTCTTAAATATAGTAGAGTCCCTCTCTATCAGGTATTGAGATAACCTTACAAAGATATTTAGATCGGGGTCTCATTAGAATTCCTCACTTTCAATAGATTGAATCATGTCAAGGGTAATAACATATCATTTTCTTATGTGCATAAATTCAAGTTACTTTGGTTTATTGCTTTGAGGAATAGCATGAAACTTCCCAGCCCAATGAATTCATTAAACAGGTCTATAATCATTGTAAACTGGCAGATTAAATTTGGCTTAAGTAGGAAAGAGATAGTATCAATCGATC
This sequence comes from Engystomops pustulosus, assembly GCA_019512145.1. NCBI lineage: Eukaryota > Metazoa > Chordata > Amphibia > Anura > Leptodactylidae > Engystomops > Engystomops pustulosus. The sequence continues at coordinate 239,449,542 of CM033642.1, read as the reverse complement.
AAACACCACGGCCACTACAGAAGTGTGCGGGCAATTAAAAGGGTTGTCCCCTTAAGAAATTGCCGCAAATAATTGATACTATATATGTTTGTGTATGAAAGTTTTTACATTTTCCAGTAACTTCGGTTATCATTCCTCAGTTTCTAGATCTCGGCTTGCTGATGTTTACTGAAGCTTCATTATTACTCCAGTGGATAATCACCCTTCCATGGTAATCTGATGCCCAAACAGGTACAGGCTAGTTCTATCACAGAGAGCTGGGTGTTGATAGAACGAGCCGTGCACCGGTGGACATCAAATGCCAGGGACCGGTTGATCACAGAAAGTAACAATGAAGCTCCTGTTGAAAGACACCAAGCAGACGAGATCTAGAAAACCATGAAGAATTGAGTTGAAAGTGTATTGGAAACGTTCCATTTCACAGACAATTATTTGCGAATTTGCTGAAAGTGGACAACCCTTTATTAGAGGCAATGAGTTATGGGAAGCATTAAAGATTGTGTCCAGTTAGACATTTTCAGAAATTATAATCTTATCAGTTAAAGGGGTTCCATGGAAGACAAAAAAAACAATTCTCTAATTCACTGTTCTTGACAAAATTGCAACATTTTCCAAAGAGATAGTCCAAACTGTCCGATCAGTGTAGACAAATTTCGGTTGCCCCTGACATGACCCTGTCGCCTTCTGACGTCGGGTGGCCGCATCTTGTATTCCTTTGACAGCGTACAGATGAGATTATGCCTCTCTTTGTCTGGCCGGTAGCCACACCCCTGCACCGAAGCTCAGAGAGACTTACTGAGCCATCCTGCCAGGACAACGTGAGTGAGAGAGAGCTGCAAACCACAGCTATAAGATAAGTGATCCAGGGAGGGGGAGTTTAGGCACATATTATATGAGATGTAGCAGTACTAAAAGTGTAACAGTGTTAAAAGTCTGTCAGCCCTGCTGTCATGCCTCTATTTAATAGGCATCTTACATCTCTGATCGTCGATCTCTCTCTTTCTAGTGTCAGTGTGTTAGTATAATGTCAGAGTCAGATGAAAGTGCATATACACCAATTCCTGATAATGAACCACATGGCAACCCACAGAGCTAGATGGTCCTAATGTGGAATTTAGCACTGAGCAGCCCAAGGAGTGTAGGAGCTAAAACAAAATAACACTGAGTAAAATTGTAAAGTAAGGGGTTAAAATGATCTATGTGTTAAACACTTGGGCGATTGAGATGTTGAGAATGTTACTTTGTGGGGAAAAACCCCTCTTTAAGGTTGATATAGGGGAAAATATGGGAGAAAACAAAGCCCAGAGTAAGAGGCAGGTCAGAAGGCAAGCTGAGATCAGGAAATCCAAAAAACAGAAGTCCAAAAATGCTAACAAGCTTCTAGAAAAACTTATAGTGAGCAAAAGTGGGCAAAAAATACTCTTATCAGAATGTTCTGGTTTTGAAAGGTTTAGAGTCCTGGTTTAGAAAGTGATCGGTCCGGTCCACAAACATCCAGACCAAACAGAAAACAGACTAGCAGGGGAGGAATGTGAATGGAGAATACATTTGCCATAACTAGCTTAAAGGGAACCTACACCACGATTCTATCTATTAAAGGTAGATCGCGGTGGTAGTGTGGATTAAGGACGGGAGGAGAGCTTTTTTAGAGCTAATCCTCACGTCCCCGCTAACTTGTAATAAAAATTTATTCCCCTAACATGTAAATTTTTAGTTAGCGGCTACTGGGGCGTGGAGTAGCCGGGCACGAGGCTACACAGAGCGGGCTATCCACGCCCCCAGTAGCCCCGTTAATCCTCTACCTGTTGTTCAGCTCGCGGCATCGACAAGCGGAGTTCTGCGCATGCCGCAGTTTAGCTCCGGGCCTGGGCGTGGCTGCTCCAGCTGCGTTCTGCGATGCGCCAGAACCAGAACCGGCCCAGCATGTCGGGCGAGGCGCGCAACTACGAGGAGCTGCGGACGCGACGAAACAAAGGGTAGGAGAGTAGGACGTGGCTACTGGGCGTGGATAGCACCACTGTGGTAGCCTCGTGCCCGGGACTCCACGCCCGTAGACGCTAAACTAAATTTACAGTTAGGGGATAAAGTTTATTAAAGTTAGAGGGGAGTGGGCATTAGCTCTAAAAAGAGCTACTCCTAAACGTCCCTTACATCCAATACCACCGATCTACCTTATAGGGCGAATCGTGGGTGGTAGGGCCATATTAACGATTTGCAGCCGGATGAGAACCAAGGCCAGCAGGGAGACAGACGTGGGGGGTGGAATTGTGAATTCAGACAACCAGGAGTTCAACAGGCCAGGTTCAGACTAGTCCAGGCAGCGAAATGCAACTAAGTACCAAAATCAACTCACTGCCTTTACTTATCGACCAGTGGGATGAGCTGAATAATCTGTGTTACAGATGTTAATAAGCCCTATAAATAAGGTGACCATTTAGAACACTAAAATGGAGCCTCTTTCCTCAGTGATTAGGACATTTTGGGTTCCTTAATACCTAAATAAAAATGACTATTTTGAAATAACTTTTCATTTCCTAACCATGAGGACAGTATGCAGGGTAAACATAGATGCAGTTTCATTGGTGATTAAAACAAGTAAATAAAATAACTTATTCCAATACTTTTCCTACCAACTAGATTTACAAGCATTGCGTTAATAGGACACATACTTACCTTAAATGCCTTCCACCAGGGGATAGCTATATTGACAGTACCTACTACGGGTTACTCTCTTGAGCCTGTATTTCCTATTCCATTTACTTCAGTCTTCCGTATCAACAGACATACAGAATAGTACTTCTCTGTTTTTATAAATCACTTAAGTGCAATGGGAATCGTCTGTATAAAAACTGACACCGGGGGGAGTGAAACCCACCCAAACAAAACAATTTCAGTTTTGATTGTGCAATTTTAAATCAATGATCGGATATGATAAATCTAGACACTGGGAAGAAGGGACTAGTGTCGTGGGGGCATTGCTGTATGCTGCGATGTGTACGATGAATAAAATCAATAAGGATGAGGCACTCATGTCGTAGCACAGCTATGCCGGGTATAGAATAAACGATTGCAGCTCGATCAACTCCTACTATTACAGAAAGACTTACCGGGATTTCTGGCTTTAAGTAATATTAACCATGAGAAAGGACACAAAAAACCTTTACATGGAACATTGGATTACAAGTAATTTGGGTTTGGATTTACAATAAGGAACTTGGTTTACAAGCAAAGTTCATATATGTGAATTCCTCCCCGCCCTCTACTGTACTGTACTGTTACTGTACCTCCTCTCTCGCAAAACTGTCTTAACACAATACTGAAGATGTAGAGATAATGGGCTACTTAACGTGTAAATATTTTTGGGGGTTTTGAATTGGATATGGTGTCTGTTTAATGATGTTTGTATGGAAAACTCTTTGATAAAGAAGCCATTTGGATAACAAAGGCATGTTCCCGAAACAAATTTCTCGTAATCCAAGTTTCCACTGTACTATAGTACAATTTGATTTGTCACCAGTGTTGTAACCTCTGTAAATGGAGGAAGGAGGCGATAAGTACTAACTTCTTTTGGTGCTAGTGGCTAAAGTGTGTTGACTTTGGATAACCACTTTCAGTAATAATGAGAACTACTTGCTAATAAGATGAATAACTACTTTAAGCGAATCCAATAATTTATTAGATTTTACATATTAATAATTTATTAATAGCATAAAATGCATATGTAAGATTTATTCTAGCATCTTCGTTTTATTAGTAATAATAAAGAGGTGTGAGTCACCCAAGTAAGTTGGCTTCATGTCTTAAGTATAATGGGTTACAGGTCAAGGTAAATTACTAGTTTTCCGAATACCTTTTACTATAATATAATCCAATATGCTATGATAGGTCCACAGATGAGCGAGGAATCTCTTTTCTTGCCATATGTAGTTGTAAGGGAAAAAACATAACATCTAGTGTGCACCAATCAGGAACAGGGTCATTGAGAACCCCGCTCAGGGGAAAATTACTGCTCAAAACATGCTCAATACATTTCACGTAACAGTATTAGTTTTTAGTATTAAAAAAGAGAGTGAAATGCGTGGGTTCCTTGAAGTTCTTAAAGGGGTTTCCCCACGAAGAACATTAGGCCCTATTCCACAGGATAGGACCTAACTTGCTGATCAGTGGGGGTCGCAGTACACGGCTGTCTGCCCATTAGTCTAACAGAACGGACGAGGGTCAAACGGACGTTATCGGGTTGTCTGCTGCGGGGGTCTCAGCATGAGGACCCACATATAAGCAATTAGCCCTATCCGTGGATAGTTCCTAACTCTTGTGGGAAAACCCATTTAATGTTTTTAGAACGTATAAACAGTCAAAAGTTGATATTATTGAATAATAGGGGGGAAAATGATGGTTATTGCAAGACATTTTTCTTCAATTATTCTGAATTTTGGCTTAAAAAAAGTTATTCGGTGAGAGACGAGAAAATCAATTCTGCCTCGCTTTTGCTCGTGTTAACTGTTAGAAAAGGCACCAGTGAAGGATTATTTGCATATTCTACAAATTCAGCAAATGCAAAAGTAAAAATCTGTGCTAACGCTGACCAAGCCATCTTATAAAGAATGTGAAGCCAGAGGTAAACACTGACTGCTGACTGCATCACATATATAAGAAACAGATTTTTATGAATAAAGCGTAAAGCACCAGGTTATTATTTTTTACACCAGCCCATGGTATGGTCTGAAGTTCCCCTGTGCTCTTGTGGGCAGGAGAAAGAGCAGAAAAGAAAAATCAGAAACGAGACAGTTTTAATTTTAATGAAAGGAATGTTTTTAAACTGCTAATAAAATTTGCACAGTGTCTATTTTTATGTAGTATCACAGTCTCTAGAAAAGGACTGAGTATTGCAGATTTATGTAAATGCGAATATATTAGGTTTCATATTGGAACATCTGTGAAATGTTGGGAATTGTAGTAGACCTGTACAGTACGGAAACTGCAGTGATCTCTACTTAGTTTGCATACTGTTCTGCACTAGTCTGAAACCATGGTTGTATTACCATTCCAGGTTGTATTAACTGAATTTCACCGAACTTATCTGTCTCTCCTGTTGACTTTGTCTTGGACTGCAAACAGTTAAGTTTCTGTGAGGACAAAGATTTTGAGTAAAGGGATTGGTCAGATAAACCAACCTAATAAGCCCACTACCAGTATGTTATGTTACCAGTAAGTATTTAACACCTTCCTCTTCATGTACATTCATGTATATTTTCATTACCCAGTGTTTGTGGCAACATTCAGAAAACAACTTTGAAGAGACTGTAAATTGGGTTTTATAAGGCAGGGTGGGGGAGTAGCTGTTAGCCCTGAAGTCATGATGATGACGAATGCAAGACCATCAATCACAGCAGGAGCAGCAGGGACATTCTGAGGGGGGTAGGGGGAGTGAGCTTGACTTCAGTGGGGGCTAAAATGTCCGCCTCCTGACTTTAATTTTTTGTAGTTTGTTACAGGGAGACCATGTTTGTATTAGGGTGGCACAATGCATCGAAAACCCTGTATTTTTTTTTAACATAGAATTAGTTAGAAAGCTTCAATATTGGGTTTCTGTAATATTCAGAACTGAGAATATGGGATACAGACTCAAGTTCTACAGACTCCTAGTAAGCTGTCGCAGAGATGACGAGGGTCAGAGAGGGAGGAACTAATGTTCATCATGGAAATACCATCAACTGTCCAATATGGTGTTTATACATTTATGAATTATTTGATATTATTAAACTTAAAATAAGACAGGATTCAACATGAAAATGTTCTACTCTCTAGCAGAACGTATAATGCTCATGTTAACGCCCCAGTGACTGCACCTAAACAGCATCTGGATTAAGATAATACTTTTTTTCTTTATAGAGTCTTTTGATACTTTCCAGATATTGTTATGGCACTCAAAATTATGGTATTGGCGCGACCCTATTTTGTATAGTAGTTCTCTACCGCAATATTTAGTTTAAGATTTAGCAATCTAACTATATCATTTACTGAAACTATCCAATTTTTAGCTATGGTTCTATACAGATAACGGCATTCGTATGTTGCCCCACTTTCTGTAGCAGAGAAATATACCCAATTATAGATGAATATTTTTTTTCCCAATCATTCTTGCTTTTGTCAATTAATTACCAGAGATGGGACAATGGCCCAGCTGGTGTCTCAATGGTTAGATGTAGGGGAGGGGGCAGTAATGGTTCTTCTTTTTATGTGAGAATGAGTCTGTAGGCAACTTAATAAGTTAATGTAGTGTGTTTACTACCTGAGAACAATATAAATGAGTTAATTGAAAGTTCCAATCAGAAAGCTACAATGCGGCGGACCACCTTCCTCCTTTATAAAGCTGTTTTTGGTAAATTGGATGTCACACAACAGCTTCAGGTGCCTGGCTTTGTCAAACTGTAATGATATGTAGCTTAGAACAAATGTCTTGGAGTTCTGTATAAGCAAGCCTCTTTTATTACCAGCATGGTGGTTGGAAAAATGTTTAAAGAAATTTTTGTATATTCCATTGTACGTACTGCGTATGGTGGCTCAGTGGCTCCAATGGTGACCTGTAGTTGTGGGTCTGGGTTCGAATTCAACCAAGGGAGGAACATCTGGCATGACGTTTGTATGTCACTGGTGATACTGATCCGTTATGAGCGCAGTAAATTAAGTAAAGTTAGAAGTGGTGACCACAGGTAGAGGCACTCAATAAAAGGGCCAAGATAAACAACATTTAGGATGCACATCACATTAACGTGTGCCCACCGTACCCGTGGCGCTGCTCACCCCCCCCGCCCTCTCAATAGAGTAACATGGGGCACGACGCTGTATTACACGGGAGTACGGAATGGACGGTGCGGTGCGCACTTATGTTTGCACCGTAGCGATCCCGTAAGGAGCCGTGCTCCATTGCCATCTATGGTGACTATATAGGCTGTTTAGACATCACCCTTTATACGTCCCCCATACGGCATGTTTAATGCAGCCTTAAGCAAATTATGTATTTTGCATGAAAGAAAAACACTGGGTGTTATTTATCATTGGTTTTCTTGGCTTTTTTGGCTGAAAAAGTCTAAAAGTTGTCAAATTGAGGGTTTGAGACTTTCACTGCCCTAAAAGTCTCAAGCATTAATACACCTCTTCAGTCATTTGGCCTAAACATAGAACTGCTCATAGTGCAAACCATACAAAGCCAGATCATGACTTGGACTTTCAAAAAGTCCAATAAAAGTCCATAAGTCACTCCAGTCTCTGCGTCTATGTGCTGAGTCCTTTTTATGCATTTTGAGACTTTTTGGGATTGAAAAAAATACTTTGTTTTTCTGGATCTTAAAATTTGTCGGACATTTTGAATTATGTGAACGCCACTAAAAAGAACACAATTTGTCCTGATGTCAGGATTAGGTTAAGACGAGATACATTATCTAGGTCCATCTACAATTTTGGACAGAATCTATGATTCTACATGCTCAAAGTTCTCAGCAAATTATGGCCAATTATGTTTATTTTTTTTTTTTTCAAATCTTGGTATAAATTTCATTTTCTACGGACAAAAGATTGAAGACACTTGTGAATATTTGTTTTCTATTCAGCACAAAAGGTCAGTGTGATTAAAATACATTTACTCAGAACAGTTACATTTTGCCCGCTGCCATAAGCGGTATAGGAAATTACAAAAAGGACGATGCATGCTTCTCAAAAACCTTCTAACGTTCTATACCAATTCTATCCTTTCTGACTAAGAGGGATTGCGGTGGTCTCCATAGCAGCATTTTAACTACAGCAATATCAGAAAAGAGACAGTGAAGGTGTTCACTTTATATATCATCATTTTCCCAACCTAGGAGGAGCCAGGACAGAGTAACAGCGACTGGCCACAACAATATAACAGACACGGCTTGCGGGAGGTAAACCAATTTAAAAATTCCGCATATCGATATGAGTACTTACAAAGCTCCGGTTACAAAGGAACAAGTAGAGGCCAGAATACAGAAAAATACATGATGTTGTTTTACTGCTATGGGTTTCATTTTTTTTTGTATTGTACTTCTTATCTGTTTTTCCCTAAGAAGAAGGTTACAGTATTGAATTACATGACAACCTGGATGTTATCATTGGGGAGGGAATTTCTCTAAACCCACTATCCAATCAGTGCAATCCGTGTTGGACACTGTAGAATGTAAGGGTACAAGACACTCTTCCTTTGACAAGGTTTATAGTAGCACCTAGTTATCAATTAAACAACATGGGGATCACTGGTCTGATGAAACCCCGCCCCTCTGGCACCACGGATACAGGAGTTACATGGCGTGAGGTGGTTTTAAAAAGAAAAAAAACAATCACAAGTCCTGACAGTTTGCAAGGAATTGATATTATTTCAGGGCTTGAAGTCCAAAAGATGGGTACAATCCCCCATTGGTGTAAGGAAGGATACGCAACCGAAATATAATGAAATTTTTTTCATTAAGTACCTGCGCATTATGGATTTAGAAGTCCAGTCTTTGTGTCCCACGTTACGGCTGGAGATACATGTTGTCTACTCACATTCGATATTGTAACAGTATCTCCAACTAAGAAGGGTTTCCCCAGATGTGATATTGATGACTTACAGATTGGTAGGGGTCCGATACTATGTCATACACTGATTACTGTTACAGTCAAATGAAATAGGTGTGGATTCATTCAAAGTTTATTGCACCAGGAGGGTGTTCTATCAGCTGATATAAGGGGCCTGGAACATCTTGGGTCAGTAAAGGGGTTCAGGTAATAGCAAGTGGATAGGGCCTAACTTGTTGAGAGATGGGGGTCTCAGTGAAAAGAGATCCATGCACCCGAAATTGGATGGAAGCAACCAGTGAGCCATGCAGGGCTGCTCCATCATCTCTATGGTGGTGATGGGGTATTGGGTTATAATGGTTATGCTGGAAAACCATTGATGGTTGGCTGTCATCAGTACCGGCCACGGGACTTTTGCAAAAAAAAACGAGCAAAATTAATAAAAATGTATGGTTTAATAAAAAGTATACAAACTTCCCATCAAAAACTATAATCAGTAGACTTATCTTCTCCTGCTCTATGATACCAGAATAATGGCCAGGTATTGCGACTTCAGTTTCAAGGGGGCAGTTTTTATTAGCCATTCCTGGAAGACTAAATTACTCAAAATCATCTATGAAGCTGCGTTTTGTATGCAACTAATTTACAGATTCTCTATCCTTTTCATCTGGCAGACCCTGCTTTATGGCTTATTGAAACTTATATTATTACAGAACATTCCATGTTTTACCTTATGCCATGCAAAAAAATATTATCCCTAAAAAGCTGATAAAACTAGTAGTATAAACCAAACGGTATAAATATAGATAGATTCTAAAAAAACGCATAAACGTCATCTTGTAATAATAATAACTTTCCCCATATTGTAAATACATCCATAATTTCCATACGTTACGGAATAAGACGTGAATAACTGTAATAGCACTTAGGATAATAGACCTTGACGTTACCGGTCTTCTAATTGTATAATTACAATGTGTAGAGATCTGCGCACGACCTGCCTAGCTGTCTGTTTGCGATGCCAAGACTCTATTAATCGGCACAGGTATGAACACAAGTGTATGAGGAGGGTGGGTATGAGAGCAACTACCCAAATTCTTTCACATGGTGATCAGCAGGCTTTTTCATTATGGAAGTGACAGAATGGCGACATTGTGAACATAAAGCCCTTAATTATAGACTTCCCATAGAAAAAAATGTTCGACAACATTGAAAGATGAAGTTAATTATTTTATGATAACCCTTTACATAAAGAGTTTTGAATAAGCCTCTGTAGTAGAAACTTTCAACGGTTTAACGGAAAACCTACCACAGAAAATTACCTATTAAAGGTAGATCGGGTGGTAGGTGGATCAATGGACGTCCCCGCACTTTTTTAGAACTTTATTAGCATTGTATGCATATTTTTTTATGCTGCCTACTGCGGCGTAGCGTAGACGCATCTGAGGTCAAAATGGAGGGCGACTCCAAGCCCCGGTATTCCACGCCACCCGGTACCCTTTTTTCCCCTCCTACTCACCATCTTCGGCCGCGAATCAGATTGCGGACGAGGGCGTAGTACGAGGAAGGCTGCGCGCGAAGATGGTGAGTAGGAGGGGAAAAGAGCTACGGGCGGGGAGGAGCGCGCTGTAACCTCAGATGGCGGCCTACTCCACGACCCAGTAGCCCGATAAAAAAATTTGCCATAAAAGCTAATAACAACTTACTAAAAAAAGTGCGGGGATGTGAGGATTAGCCTTAAAAGGGCTATCCTCATGTCCCATGATCCACCTAACACCTGATCTACCTTTATAGTAGATTTGTGGTGTTAGGTTCCCTTTAAGGGTTGTCCAAAGGTTTATGAAAAAAAATGGCTCATGTTCTTCAAAACAGCTCCACAATGACCATGGTTTGTTATCCGATACTGCATCTCTGTGGTATAGAGATTTTTAGCACAAGAAACGAAAGAAAAGGCAGAATTGTATAGAGATGAATGGGGGTATAGAATTGAAATTACCACCCATTGTCAGGAAAGGTCCACCATGCTCCGGAGGTTGTTTTTCAACATCCAAACAATCTCATTTATTAAGGTATCAGTGGTGTCCCCAGTTAAGGAGGTCCCTTATTAATAAAGCCATAATAATTGTTATCAATTATTTATGAGCACTTTAACTCTAAACTTTGATTAGTGGTTCACATAATTTACAATAGGCAAACAAACAAATGGAAGTACAAAATATTCCAACTGCGTTGTGAACTGAACCAGGAGGTGGCACTCTGCCCATGAGGGCTAACAATCACCTGATGGGGCCTATTCCTGAGGAAGAAGCCCTCAGTAGGGATGCAGAGATCAGTTGTCGTTTGGGTTCGAACCTGTACCAACAGGGCAGGGAACTGAACATTGGGTTGGATCCGCTCCTCACTATTGTCCTTGTTGCCAGCATAGGCTGTCAAAGACAATACAAGAACATTAATTTCCAATCTTAGGGATCCCATCATTAACCCCTGATTTTAAAGGGGATAAGAAAGCCATGTCGCCGCCGATGAGACCAGTACTGGTACTTACAAGAGTAAGACAGACAGAAGGCAGTTAAAACTGCCAGATGAGATTGTTAACCATTGAGATAAATAAGTTCCATCATGGAGCTGTAGACAAAATAATTTTAAGAACACAGAGCAAGATATAAAGCTGCAAGATCATATAAGGCAAGCACACTGACCACGGGAGATGAAGGCAAGCACACTGCTCCAAATGTATATTAGGCATGCATACTTCCCCATGGAGATAAGGCAAGCACAGCATACTTGACGATGATGGCAAGAACACTGCTATGTAAACCCTCGGGCTGCTTAAGCCCGGGGTTGCAAGGACTGGCCGTGCTCTATTGCTGGAGACGGACGACCCTCGATCCCTCCCACCCTGACAGATCTGCGGGGGTCAGTGCTTCCGCTGGGGGGCAACACGGGGTTGCAGGTCTGGATATTATCCCTGGCGCGGAGCATCCGTCCTCTTTCTGGACGGCTCGCCGCTAGGAAAGATCCCGCACGGACCCCCCCTTGTTGTGTTTTTTGTTTTTTGTTAAGGTTATGGTGTGTAAGTGTTGTTAATATGTTTTGTGTTTTTCATTGCTTTGTTATGGATTGGAAGTCACAGCTTGGCCTATGCGGGAATCCTTGACACTCTCGTGAATGAGATCAACACGAAGAATACGAGGACATGCCCCCGTGGAGGGGGGCATGGCGGCGATTCGGGTAGGTAAGAGGAGGGTCTCGGGTTCCCCATTGACCAACAGTTAATTTGTTTAAAGATTAAAGCTGGTCGACGCCCATTTTTTATCACCAATTTACGAGTCTGTGTTTTTTGTCGCTTGCCGGGGGGTAAGTCTGGGGTTCAGGGACGTTGTACGGCCAAGTCTGGGAGAAAAGGCATGCAGACTGCCCCCTGGAGATTAGGCAAACACCTGCTCTTGGAGATAAGTGGAACACCACTGTCCCCTGGAGATACGTGGAAACACTGCCCTGGAGATAAGTGGAACACACTGCCTCCTGGAGATAAGGCAAACACTCTGCCCCCTGGAGATAAGTGGAGCACACTGCCCCCTTGAGATAAGTGGAGCACACTGTCCCCTGGAGATAAGTGGAGCACACTGCCCCCTGGAGATAAGTGGAGCACACTGTCCCCTGGAGATAAGTGGAGCACACTGTCCCCTGGAGATTTGTGGAGCACACTGCCCCATGGAGATAAGGCAACACCTGCCCCCTGGAGATACTGATCATAAGAACTACTGCAGCTATACACAATACATAATTTCTTACCAACTCAGCATTTCCCAGTTTTACTCAGTCGTTATGTGTTTGTTGCATAAAGTTTTTCTCGACGACGGCATTGTAAAGGTCCAGCTCAGCAATATAAAACCTTTATCCAAATCTGCAATATTACAGCAATTGACCATTTTCCTTTTTATTGATGTGAGGTTTAATACCCATGTATTTATTACTATTAGGCACTCTCGACATTCCCATACAATGTATAGAGTTATATGATCTTCATTTACTCAGTACTTTACTCCCTGTAATGATCTTACATAGGGCTACCTTAATGTCAACTCCATAACCAGAATACACCATAGAATTTGATTTTTTTAAATGCAGTCAAGGCCAGTGTTATAGAGCGCTTCCTCTAAACGGCGACGCCCAGAACGCCCTAGGAGCCGTTAAAATTTTTAGACAGGTCTGTAAGAAAGAAGATAGTATCCTAGATGATCCTTTAAATGTCTTGTCTAATTTAGAGATGATCGACAAACCCAATGGGGACACATCTATAATAATTGTATTGTGCGGAGAGAGATTTTGGCCACAGTGTATCGGCTGCAGGACAAACCTATGGGATGAGTCCATATGTCACAACAGAAAATAAAACCTAATTTCTATTTATTTCCGAGCAGGATGGGAGGTTCCGATACTCTCTTATTTGGTCGCATTCTACCCACAATTCCTGTCCCAATAGAGTTCCGTGTGATTGAAATGTGTTCGGGAAAGCTCAAATGTATTTATAAGGTATTTTCATTAATTCTCTTCAATTTAGAAATGGTTTCAGTTTTCCGGTTTATTTCCAAAAAGACAAATAAAACAAAATCTAATTAAAGGACATGTCTAATAAAAAGCAAAAGAAACAAAAATAATGTATATATCCTTGTAAGGGCTTCCCCTCTTCAGAGGACCTCTTCAAAACATTCACTGCGCATACTTACATTCTTACCAATGGCACATGGGCAATGTTCCAAGTATTTTTATGGGATCCCTATCCCATAGATCAGTGGATGGCGAAACCTTATAGCGGCCGATGCCCAAACTGCAAACCAAAACCCCCCTTATTTATCGTGATGGTGCCCATCCAAAAGTTAAAGCAGGAAACTTATTGCCCCTGTTCACAACTTTCAATTCATATGGCCTCATGAGGACCAGCAAACAGTAGAAAGATGGGAAAATTTCATCATTTTAGCTTCTTTCTAGTGTCCCTCTGTACAGAGGAGAATTGTGGGACCAGCAGAAGGGACCCCAAAGTTAATTCGGCCATGTCACACATTCTCCTTTTCCTACGAGTCCCAAGTAGTGACTGAAAAGACACATCTTGTTAAGTTGCTTGGAACTGCAAGCAAGTTCTTTGAGTCTTTCTGGGAGCTGGGGCGATGGCCCGGGTGCCACAAAAGGGCTCGGGTGCCGCTTCTGGCACCCGTGCATAGGTTCGCCACCACTGCCTAGATGATTTTTCATTGAGGGTCCTTACTACCTGGAACCCACAGCTCTATGGAGAAAGTGGGGCTATATTCTAAGGTTCATTTTTTTTAACCAACAACACAGGAAGAAGTAGTGGTGAGCAGTGAGAGGGGTGTGCAAAATGTCAATTTATTATGCGTTTCAGATATGCCAGCATAAGAATGTTGTAAATTGAATGACTGGGGCTTATGTACTAAGGCTTGACAGGTATTAAACAGGGCTTTGCGCTTGGGATTGTGGTGCACACGATCAGATTGTGGTTTGCAGCGGTTGGGTGAGTCTTTCATGCGATAGAAATGGGGGCGGGGGGGGCAGGCCATCAGCGATCCGGACTGGTTTTTTGAATGAGTGAGGGATTTAACTTTAAAGTGTTTCGCAAGACAATGCACGTACATGCATGCCAGGGAAGCAGAAGGCGAACTCGGTCGGGCCCATGAACGGAAGAGGACACATGCAGGATATTGGCGTGATAATGTTAGTGATTACGGCAGAGCGCCATTCTCATCGCACAATACTTTTTTGGGTAACTCGGTTTGGAAACGGCCTAAGCAAATGTCCCTAGATGTTTTTATTCATCTTGTACTGAGAATAACTGTGTTTATTACCCTTGGACACAGCTGATATGTTTTAACCTCTATACTGTTGAATCACTGTGTATACCCTGTACTGTGACATGACATGTGATTTCCCTTGCACTGTGACATCACTATGTGTATTCCCTGTACTGTGACATCACTATGTGTATTCCCTGGACTGTGACATCCACTGTGTGTATTATCCTGTACTGGGACTTCACTGTGTGTATTATCCCTGTACTGTGATATTCACTGTGTGTAGTATCTGGTAATGGGACATTCACTGTGTGTATTTTCTGTACTGGGACATCACGTGTGTATTTTCCTGTACAGTCACATCATGTGTGTATTCTCCTGTACTGTGAATCACTGTGTGTATTATCTGGTCCTGTGACATCACTAGGTGGATTTTCCCTGTTACTGTGACATCAATATGTGTATATCCCTTGCACTTGACATCAATATGTGTATTCACTGTTACTGTGACATCACTATGGGTATTTTCCCTGTGACTGGGACTTCACTGTGTGTAGTATCCCGTTACGGTGATATTCATGTGTGTATTATCTGTGTGTACTGGGACCATCACTGTTCGTGTATTTCCCTGTACGGGACATCACATGTGTGTATTTTCCCTTGACGTACATCACTGTGGTATAATCCCTGTATGTGATATCACTGGTGTATTATCTGTGTACTGTGACATCCCACTTGTGTATTTTCCCTGTACTGTGACATCACTATGTGTATGTCCTGCCACGGTGACATCACTGTGTGTATTTTCCCTGTACATGTGGACATCAAGATGTGATATTTTCCCTGTACTGTGACATCCACTATGTGTATTTTCCCGTTTACTGGGAACTTCACTGTGTGTATTATCCTGTACTGTGATATCACTGGGTGTATTATATGTTTGTACTGGGACATACTGTGTGTATTTTTCCTGTACTGTCACATCACATGTGTGTATATCCCGTATGTGCTATCATGTGTGTATATCTGTGTACTGGGACATAAATGTGTGTATTTTCCCTGTACTGGGACATCCACTGTGTGTATTTTTCCCTTACGGATGACATCCCTGTGTGTAGTATCCCTGTACTGGGACATCACTGTTGTTTTTCCCTGTACTGGGGACATCACTGTGTGATTTTCCCTGTAGCTGTGATATCAGTGGTGTATTATCTGCTGTTGTGGGACATCCTGTGGGTATATCACAGTACAGGGATAATACACACAGTGAAGTCCCAGTACAGGGAAAATACACACAGTGATGTCACAGTACAGGGAATACACATAGTGATGTCACAGTACAGGGAATACACATAGTGATGTCACAGTGCAGGGAAAATACACATAGTAATGTCACAGTACAGGGATAATACACAGTGATGTCACAGTATAAGGTTAAAACATACAGCTGTGTCAAAGGGATAATAAACACAGTTATGTCTCAGTACAAGATGAATAAAACATATTAGGGACATTTGCTTAGCCGTTCCACCGAGTTACCCAAAAAAGTATTGTGCGATGAGAATGCGCTCTGCCGTAATTCACTAACATTATGCACCCAATATCCTGCATGTGTCTCTTCCCCGTTCAGGCCCGACAGAGTTCGCCTTCTTCTTCCCGGTGCATGTAAGTGCATTGTCTTGCGAAACAATTTGAAAGTTAAATCCCGCACTCAGTCAAAAACAGTCGGATCGTCTGATGGCCTGCCCCCCCCCCCCCCTTTCTATCGCATGAAAGACGGCACCGCTGCACCACAATCTGATCGGGTGCAACACAATCCCAGCGCAAAGCCCTGTTTAATACCTGTCAAAGCCTTAGTACATAAGCCCCAGTCATTCAATTTACAACATTCATTATGCTGTCATATCTAGGAAGAATGCATAATAAAGTGACATTTTGCACACCCCCTCTCACTGTCACCACTAACTGCTTCCTGTGTTTTGGTTAAAATGAACCTTAGAACGAGATCCACTTTCTCCATAGAGCTGGGGGTTCCAGTAGTAGGATCATCTAGGGGATAGGGAATAACATAAAAATACTTGGAACAACCCCTTTAAGCATTGCCCAGTGTGACATCATTGGTAGATGTAATATGCCAGTGAAGTGTTTGAAGAGGTCTCTGAAGAGTGGAAGCCCTAACAAGGATATATAAATTATTTTTGTTTTTGCTTTTTAATTAGACATTCCTTTAATTAAGATTTGTTTATTTGTCTTTTTGTGAAATAAACCGGAATAACTGAAACAATTTCTAAGCTTGAAGAGAAATTATGAAATTACCTTATAAATTACACATTCAGCATTTCCAAAACATTTTAATAAGCACAAACTCTTTTGGGACAGCAATTTGTGGGTAGAGGAGACCAAATAAGAGAGTATCGGAACGCATCCTGCCTCGGAATAAATAGAATTAGTTATTTTCTGATTGTGACATATGGACATCATCCCATAGGTTTGCCTGCAGCCTCATACACTGTGCCAAAAATCTCTCTCCGCTACAATACATTATTATAGATGTGCCCATTGGGTTTGTCGTATCATCTCTAAATGAGACAAATACATTTAAATGATCATCTAGGATACTATCTTCTTTCTTACAGAACCCTGCAGTAAAAATTTTACGGCTCCTGAGGGCGTTCTGCGGTCGCCGGTTTATAGAAGCGCTCCGTATAACACTGGCCTTGACTGCAGTTATACAATCTATGTGTATTCTGGTTATGGAGTTGAAATTAAGGTAAGCCCTATGTAAGATAATGACAGGGAGTGAAAGTACTGAGTAAATGAAGATCATATAACTGCTATACATTGTATGGGAATGTCTAGGAGTGCCTAAATAGTAATAAAATACATGGGTATTAAACCTTCACATCATAAAAAGGAAAATGGTCAAATTGCTGTAATATTGCAGATTTGGATAAAAGGTTTTATATGCTGAGCTGACCTTTACAATGCCGCGTCGAGAAAACTTTATGCAACATACACATAACAGAATGAGTAAAACTGGAAATGCTTGAGTTGGTAAGATTATGTATTGTGTATAGCTGCAGTAGTTTCTTATGATCAGTATCTCCAGGGGGCAGTGTGTTTGCCTTATCTCCAGGGGGCAGTGTACTCCACTTATCTCCAGGGGACAGTGTGCTCCACTTATCTCCAGGGGGCAGTGTGCTCCACTTATCTCCAAGAAGCAGTGTGTTTGCCTAATCTCCAGGGGGCAGTCTGCATGCCTTTTCTCCAAGACTGGCCGTACTAACGTCACTGAAACCCCAACTTACCCCCCGGCAAGCGGACAAAAAACACAGACTCGTAAATTGGGATAAAAAATGGGGCAAGCGGACAAAAAACACAGACTCGTAAATTGGGATAAAAAATGGGGCGTCGGACACAGCTTTAATCTTTAAACAAATTAACTGTTGGTCCAAATGGGGAACCCGAGACCCTCCTCTTACCACCTCGCATGCCAGGCCCCGCCTCCACGGGGGCATGTCCTCGTTGATTCGTCAGGTGATTGATCTCATTCACGAGAGGGTCAAGGATTCCGCCATAGGCCAAGCTGTGACTTCCAATACATAACAAGCAATGAAAGAACACAAAACATATTAACAAAACACTTACAAAACCAATAACATTAACAAAAAACAAAAAACAAAAAAAGGGGGAGGGCGGGCGGGATCTTTCCTAGCGCGGAGCCGTCCAGAAAGAGGACGGGATGCTCCGCGCCAGGGAATAAATATCCCAGACCTGCACCCCCGTGTGGCCAGCGGAAGCATAGGCAGTTGTGGCTTGTGTCATATCTGCAAGTAGCAGTGTGCGTGGCCTTACCGCCATGCAGGAAGTATCATCCCTAATATATCAGGAGCAGTGTGCTTGCCTTAATCTCCAGCGTCGGCAGTGTGCTTGCCTTATATGATCTTGTGCAGTCTATTACATATCTTGCTCTGTGTTTCTTAAAATTACTTTTGTCTAGCAGCTCCTATAGGAGACTTATTTATCTCAATGGTTACAAATCGTACAGCTGGAGCAGTTGTTACTGCCTGTCTGTCTGTCTTACTACTTTGTACAGTACCAGTACGGTCTACAATCGGCGGCGCATCGGCTTTCTTATCCCTTTAAAATGCAGGGGTTAGATGATGGGCCCCTAAGAATTAGAAATAAGTAACAGTAATGTTCTTGTATTTTCTTTGACAGCCTTATGGCTGGCAAACAGGACAACTAGTGAGGAGCGGATCCAAACCACAATGTTCAGTTCCCTGCCCCTGTTGGTACAGGTTCGAACCCAAACTACAACTGATCTGCTCATCCCTACTGAGGGCTTCTATCCTCAGGAATAGTCCCCATCAGGTGATTGTTAGCCCTCATGGGCAGAGTCCACCTTCCACTTGTTTCAGTTCAATGCAGTTTGGAATATTTTGTACTTCCATTTGTTTTTGCCTTATTGTAAATTATGTGAACGACTAATCAAATTTAGAGTTAGAAGTGCTCTATAAATAATTGATAACAATATATTATGGCTTATTAATAAAGGACCTACTTAACTGGGGAAACCACTGATACCTTAATAAAGAGATTGTTTGGAGGTTGAAAAACAACCTCCGGAGCATGGGTGGACCTTTCCTGACCATGGGTGGTATTTCAATTCTATACACCCCATTCATCTCTATACAATATCTGCTTTTCTGTTTTCTTGTGCTTAATCTCTATACAACAGAGATGCAGTATCGGCACAAACCATGGTCAGGTGTGGAGCTGTTTTTGGAAGACAGGAGCCATGTTTTTCAACCTTTGGACAACCCCTTTAAAGGGAACCTACCACCACAAATCTACCTATAAAGGTAGATCAGGTGTTAGGTGGATCAATGGGACATGAGGATAGCCCTTTTAAGGGCTAATCCTCACATCCCCGCACTTTTTTAGTAAGTTTTATTATCCTTGTATGGAAATTTTTTTATGCGGCTACTGGGGCGTGGAGTAGCCGCATCTGAGATTACAAGCAGGTTGCTTGCCGGTTCTGTACATAGATTTATTAAACAACATTGCTCTGCTTAATGGATACGTTCAAATGCTCATTGTGTGGAGGTCAAATATTCCTTCACATCATTGCTAGGCAGGACATAGTAGCAAGGCAAGTCAATATCTCCCACTTGCGCCTTGTGGTCGGCTTGTACTTGGAAACATTGTCTGGTATATATCATCTCCTTTACTCGTCTTTTACATATAAAAATGTCTTAAGTAGAAATCAGTTGAACTATAGAAGTAGGTGCCAAAACAATAGTGTTTATATCCGGTAATGGTTCAGAGCCTTGAGGGCAAGCCTCCAGATGGACATAATGGAGAATAAATGTTGGGTGTACCCGGAAACATTGATGGATGTTAAGACAACCATTGACGAACTTGATTTTTAGAAGATAACACTTTTACTTTGAGTTGGGTAAATGACATACATGGCCTTAGAATCCAGCACGGGGCCATGTTGTCTCTATCTCCCAGTCCTTAATATAGAGAGTCCTCTAGCTATTCAGTATGAGATCAGACCCTTACAAAGATATTTAGAATCGGGTCTCATTAGAATTCCATCACTTTCAATAGATTGAATCATGTCAAGCGGTTAATAACAGTCATTTTCTTAGGCCATAATTAAGTTACTTTGGTTTATGCCTTGAGGAAATAGCATGAAAGCTTCCCAGCCCAATGAATCATTAAACAGGTCTATAATCATGTAAACTGGCAGATTAAATTGCTTAAGTAGGAAGAGAAGTCTCAATCCGATCAAACAAACCACGGCCACTACAGAAGTTGCAGGGACAATTAAAAGGGTTGTCCCCTTAAGCAATTTGCGCAAATAATTGATACTATATATC
Organism: Engystomops pustulosus; assembly: GCA_019512145.1. NCBI lineage: Eukaryota > Metazoa > Chordata > Amphibia > Anura > Leptodactylidae > Engystomops > Engystomops pustulosus. The sequence goes on along the minus strand of CM033642.1, from coordinate 239,429,270 downwards.
GTTTGTGTAATGAAGTTTTTACATTTTCCAGTACAATTCGCTTATCATTCCTCAGTTTCCTAGATCATCTGCTGCCTGATGTTCTACTGAAGCTTCATTATTACTCCAGTGGAAAATAATCACCCTTCCATGCGTAATCTATGCCTGCAAACAGGTACAAGGCTCGTTCATATCAACAGAGAGCGTGTTGATAGCTAACGAGCCGTGCACCTGTGTGACACACAATGGCCAGACGGACCGGTTGACTCACAGAAAGAACAATGAAGCTTCCTGTTGAAAGACACCAAGCATGACGTAGATCTAGAAAACATGAAAGAATTGATGCTGAAAGTGTATTGGAAACGTTCCATTTCCAAACAGACAATTATTTGCGGAATTTGCTGAAATGGACAACCTTTGTATCTTAGAGGCAATGAGTTATGGGAAGCCATTAAAATTGTTCCAAGTTAGATCATTTTCAGAAATTATAATCTTATGTCAGTTCAACGGGGCTTCCATGGAAGACAAAAAAAACACATTCTCTAATTCACTGTTTTAACAAAATCTGCAGCATTCAAAGAGATAGTCAAACGTGTCCGATCAGTGTAGGACAATTTCGGTTTTGCCCCCTGACATGACCCTGCAGCCTATTCTGACGTCGGGGGGCTGGCGCGACCATCTTGTATGCTGTTGACATGGCTACAGATGAGATTTGCCTCTCTTTCTCTGGCAGCGTAGCCACACCCCTGCACCGAAGCTCAGAGAGACTTACTTGAGCCATCTGCCAGGACAACGCTTGAAAGTGAGAGAGAGGCTGCCAAACCACAGCTATAAGATAATAGTGATCAGGAGGGGGAGTTTAGGCACATATATATGAGATGTAGCAGTACTAAAGTGAACAGTGTAAAAGTCTGTCCAAGCCTTGTCTGTCATGACTGTCTATTAATAGGCTCATGTACATCTCATGATCGTCCGATCTTCTCTTTCTAGTGGTCAGTGTGTTAGTGATAATGTCAGAAGTCAGATGAAAGTGCATATACAACCATTCCCTGATAATGAACCCATTGGTCAACCCACAGAGTAGATGGGTCTAAGCTGCGAATTTGCGCACTGAGCCCAGCCCAAGGAGCTGATAGGAGCTAAAACAAAATAACACCGAGTTAAAAATTGCTAAGCTAAGGGAGTTTAAAATGGAACTATTGTTAACCACTTGGGGATGAGATGTTGAGAAGTTACTTTTGTGGGGAAAACCCCCTTTAAGGTTGAATATAGGGAAATATGAGGGGAAACAAAGATCCCAGAAGCTAAGAGGAGGCGAAGGCAAGCTGAGATCAGGAAATCCAAAAAACAGAAGCCAAAAATGCTAACAAAGCTTCTAGAAAACTTATAAGTTCGTGTAGCAAAAGGTGGGCAAAAATACTCCTTAGTCAGAATGTTTCGTTTTGATAAGGTTAGAGTCCGGTTTAGAAAGTTGATCGGTGCCCTGGTCCACCAACAATCGACTGCTGTTCTTTGATGGGACCAAACAGAAACAGACTAGCAGGCGGAGAATGTACGAATGGAGAATACATTTGCCCTATAACCAATAGCTTAAAGGGAACCTACACCATGATTCTATGCTTTAAAGTAGATCGCGGTGGAAGGTGGATTAAGGGACGTTGGTGGAGAGCTTTTGTTAGACGCTAATCCTCACCGCCGTCCCGCGCCTAACTTTTAATAAAAACTTTTATGCCCCTAACATGTAAATTTTAGTAGCGGCTACTGGGGCGTGGAGATAGCCGCGGCACGAGGCCTACACGAGCGGGACTATCGCACGCCCCCAGTAGCCACGTTTAATCCTCATACCTGTGTGTTCAGCTCGCGGCATCCGACAGCGGAGCTGATCTGCGCTGCGCGCAGTTAGCTCGGCGCCTGGAGCTGTGGCATGCTCCAGCTGCGTTTGATACGCCAGAGACCAGAACCGCCAGCATGTCGGGCGATGGCGAGCACTACGAGGAGCTGCGACGCCTGCGAACAACAAAGGGTACGGCGAGAGTAGACGCGGCTACTGGGCGTGGAGTAGCCCACTGCTGGTAGCCTCGTGCCCGGGCTACTCACGCCCCGTAGAGGCCGCCATAACAAATACATGTTAGGGGATTAAAGTTTATTAAAAGTTAGAGGGGACGTGAGGGATAGCTCAAAAAGAGCTCCTCCTCACGTCCCATTACATCCACTACCACCGATCTACTTATAGGTTAGAATCGTGGGGTAGGTGCCTTTAACGATTTGCAGCGGAGAGACCAAGGCAGCAGGAGACAGACGTGGGAGGATGGCATGTGAATTCAGAACAAGCCAGAGAGTCAACAGGGCCAGTGTTAGACTAGCTCAAAGGCAGCGAATGCAAACTAAGTACAAAATCAATCACTGCTTTACTTATCGACCAGTGGAGATGACTGGAATATCTGTGTTTACAGATGTTATATAACCACCTATAAAAGGTGACCATTTAAACACTAAAATGAGAGACCTCTTTCCTCAGTGATTAGGAACATGTTTGGAGTTCCTTAATACCTAAATAAAAATGACTATTTTGAATATCACTTTCATTTCCATAACCATGGGACAGTATGCCAGGGGTAAACATAGATGCGTTTACATTGGAAGACTAAAACAAGTATAATAAAAAACTTAATTCCAAACTTTTCCTACCAACATAGATTTACAAGCAATTGCGTTAATAGACCACGATACTCTACACTTAATATGCCTTCCACCAAGGGGATAGCTATATTGACAGATACCTACTACGGGGGTTACTCTCTTGAGCCTTGTATTTCCTATTCCATTACTTCAGTCTTCCGTATCAACAGACATACAGACTAGTACTTCTCTGTTTTTATAAAATCACTAAGTGCATGGGAATCGTCGTTAAAAACTGACACCGAGGAGATGGCGACGTGCAAACCCTCCCAACAAAACAATTTCAGTTTTGCATTAGTGCAATGTTTTAAAATCAATGAGTCTGCGAATGGAATAACTCTGTAGACACTGGCGCAGAAGGACTAGTTTGTCGTTGGGGCACATTGCTGTATGCTGCGATTGTGTCAGCTGAATGAATAGCACAATCAATAATGATGAGAGCATCTCATGGTCAGTAGACACAGCTTAATATGCGGGATAGAATAACACGATGTGCAGCTCTGGATCAATTCTACTATTACAGAAAGACTTACCGGGATTTCTGGCCTTTAAGTAATTATTAACCATGTAGAAGGACACGAAAAACCATTTAAGTGGAACTTGGATTACAAGGTAATTTGGGTTTGGATTTACAATATTAGAATTGGTTTACAAGCAAATTCATATAATGTGATCCTCCCCGCCCTCTACTGTACTGCCTACTGTACTGTACCTCCCTATCCGCAAAACTGTCTTAACACAATACTGAAGATGTAGAAGAAATAAATGGGCTACTAACGTGTCAATATTTGTGGGGGTTATGAATGATATTGTCTGTTTAATGATGTTGTATGGAAAACTTCTTTGATATAGAAGCCAATTTGGATAACAAAGCATGTTCCCGAAATCGAAAATTTTCTCAGTAATCCAAGTTTCCACTGTACTCGTAGTACAATTTGATTTGCACCAGGTTGTACCCTCTGTAAATGGAAGGAAGGAGGCAGACTTTAGAGGCTAATTCTATGTTTGTGCTGTGGCATAATAGTGTGTTACTTTGGATAACCCTTTCAGTAATAATGAGAAACTCTGCTAATAAGATGAATAATACTTAAAGCCTAATCCAATAATCTTTATTAGATTTTAAATTAATAATTTAATTAATAGCATGAAAATGCATATGTAAGATTATATTCTAGCAATCTTCGTTTTATATAGAATAATAAAGAGGTGGAGCCCAAGTAAGTTGGCTTTCATGTCTTAAGTATCGAATGGAGTTACGAGGTCAAGTAAATTTACTAGTTTTCCGGCAATACCTATTTACATAATATAGTCCAATATGCTTATATAGGATCCACAGATGAGCCGATGTGAATACCTTCTTTTTTGCCCATAGGAGTTGTAAGGGAAAAAAACAAGACATCTGTGTCACCAATCAGGAACAGGGTAATTGGACACAAACACACCGCTCAGGTGAAACTAGCTGCTCAAAAACATGCTCAATACATTTCACGTAAAGTATTAGTTTTTAGTATTAAAAAAGAGAAGTGAAATGGTGGCGTCCTTGAAGTTCTTAAAGGGGTTTCTCCCTACGAAGGACAATTAGGCCCCCCCTATCCACAGGATAGGACCTAACTTGCTGATCAGTGGGGGTCGTCAGTACGGACTTTTCTGGCTCCATTAGTCTAACAGAACGCGCACGAGGGTTCAAAGGAACGATTATCGGGTGTCTGCTAGCGGGGGCTCAGCCTATTGAGGACCACCCACCTATACAGCAATGTGAGCCCTATCCCGTGGATAGTTCCTAACTCTTCTGGTGGAAAACCCATTTAATGTCTTTTAGTAACGTACTAAAAGTCTAAAAGTTGATATGATATGAATAATAGGAGGGGAAAATGATGGTATTGCAACAAACATTTTTCTTCAAGTTATTCTGAATTTTGGGCTTAAAAAAAAGTTTAGAGCGGTGATGTTAGAGACTAGAAAATTCAATTTGCCTGCGCTTTTGCTGTGTTAGACTGTTGAGAAAACCTGGCACCAGTGAAGGATTATTTGATTATTCTACAAATTCAAGCAAATGCAAAAGTAAAATTGTTGTACTAACGTGACCAAGCATTTATATAAGAACTGTGAAGCCGAGGTAAACACTGACTGCTGATGCATCACAAATATAAGAAACAGATTTTTTATGAATAAAGCTAAAGCGACCAGCGTTTCTTATTTTTTACAAACCGCCCATGATATGGTTGAGTTCCCACCTGTTGCTCTGTGGGCAGGAGAAAGACAGACAAGAAAAATCAGAAGAGGACAGTTTTAATTTTTAATGACAAGGAATGTTTTTAAACTGCTAATTAAAATTTGCACCTCAGTGTCGTATTTTTATGTAGTATCCACAGTTCTAGAAAAGGACTGAGTATTCAAGATTTATGCTAAATGCAGAATATATTAGGTGTTCCTATTGACATGTAACATCTGTGAATGTTGGGAACTTGATAGACCTGTACGACGACAACTGCAGTGATCTTACTTAGTTGCAGCTAAGTTCTGCACTAGTCTGAACACTGGTTGTATTACCATCCAGGTTGTATTACTGAATTCCCCGAACTTATCTGTCTCTCCTGTTGACTTTGTCTTGGACTGCAAACAGTCAGTATCTGTGAGGACAAAGACTTTTGAGTTAAAGGGATCTGGTCAGCATAAACCACCTATATAAGCCACTACAGTATGTTATGTTACAGTAAGTAATTAACACCTTCCTCTTCATGTACATTGCATGTAATTTCATTACCCAGGTTTGACTTGGCCAAACATTCCGAAAACAACTTGAAAGACTGTAAATTGGGTTTTATAACGCAGGTGGGTGGGGGAGTGTGTTAGCCCTGAAGTCATTTTGATGATGACTGAATGCATGACCATCAATCCAGCAGGAGCAGCGGGACCATTCTGAGGGTGGGGGGGGGAGCTGATCAGTGGGGGCTAAAACTGTCCGCCCCCTGACTTTAATTTTTTGTAGGTTTGTACAGTGGAGACCAAACGTGTTTGTATTAGGGTGGACACAATGCATCGAAACCCTGTATTTTTTTTTAACCTAGAATAGTTCAGGCTCAATATTGGGTTTCTGTAATATTCAGAATGGATATATGGCTCAGATCAAGTTCTACAGACTCCTAGTAAGCTGGCTGCCAGAGATGGAGAGAGGTCAGATGAGGGAGGAACTAATGTTCATCATGGAAACTACCCATCATAACTGTCCATATATGGTGTTTATACATTTATGAATTATTGGGAGTATTATTAAACTTAAATAACGACAGGATTTCAACATTGAATGTATACTCTCTAGCAGAACGTATAATGCTCCTGTTAACGCCCCAGTGACTGCCACCCTAAAGCCGCATCTGGACTTAGATAATACTTTTTTCTTTATAGAGTCTTTTGATACTTTCCAGATAGTTGTTATGGCCACTCAAAATTTGGTTTGGCGCGACCCTATTTTGATAGTAGTTCTCTACCGCAATATTTAGTTCTAAGATTTAGCCAATCTAACTATATCATTTACTGAAACTATCCAATTTTTGTCTATTGGTTCTATTACAGATAACGGCATACAGTATGTGCACTTTCTGATCGCAGAGAAATATTACCCAAAATTGATAGATTGAATATTTTTTTTCCCAATTCATTTCTTGCTTTTGTCACCATTAATTACACAAGAAGATTGGAGAAATGCCCAGCTGGTGTCTCAAGGTTAGATGTAGGCGGAGGGGGCAGTAATGGTTCTTCTTTTTATGTGAGAAATGAGTCTGTAGGCAACTAATAAAAGTTAATGTAGTGTGTTTTACTACTTGAGAACCAATATAACATGAGGGATTAATTGAAAGTTCCAATACAGAGAAGCTACAATGCGGCGGGGACCACGCTTCCTCCTTTAAAGCTGTTTTTGTAAATTCAGGATGGGTCACACAACCAAGCTTCAGGCTGCCTGTGCTTTTCAAACTGTAAGTGATATGTAGCTGTTAGAACAAATGTCTTGGAGTTCGATAAGCAAGCCTCTTGTAATTACCAGCATGGTGGTGGAAAAAATGTTTAAAGAAACCGTTTTTGTATATTCCATTGTACAAGTACTGCATAAGTATGGTGCGCTCAGTGGCTCACTGGTGACCCTGTAGTGGATGGGGTCTGGGTTCGAATTCAACCAAGGAGAACATCATGCATGAGTTGTATGTCACTGGTTTATACTGATCCGTTTGAGCCAGTAAATAAGTTAAAGTTAGCGAGTGGTGAACAGGTAGAGGCACTCAAAAAAAGGGCCAAGATAAACAACATTTAGGAGATCTACATTAAGTGTGCCCACCGTACCGTAGCGCTTGCTACACCCCCGCGCCCTCCTCAATAGAGTTAACATGGGGCACGACGCCTGTATTCACGGAGTACGGAATGAGACGGTGCGCGCAACTTAGTTAGCACCGTAGCGATCTTCCAGTAAGGAGCCGTCCTGCCCATTGCATCTATGGTGGACTATATAGGCTGTTTAGTACATCACCCGTTTATACGTCGCCCCATACGGCCGGTTAATGACAGCCTTAAGCAAATTATGTATTTTGGCATGTATAAATAAAAACTTGGGTGTTATTTATCTTGGTTTTCTTGGCTTTTTTGGCGTGGAAAAAGTCTTAACTTAAAGTTGTCAAATTGAGGGGTTTTGAGACTTTTCACTCAGCCTAAAAAGTCTCAAGCATTACATTACACTCTTCATAATTTGGCCCTAACATAGAACTGCTCTAGTGCAAACCATACAAGACCAGATTCATGACTGGACTTTCCCAAGAAAGTCACATTAAAAGTGCCATAGTCCACTCCAGTCTCTGCGTGTGATGTGCTGAGTCCTTTTTATGATGTTGAGGACTTTTTGGGATTGAAAAAAATACTTTGTTTTTCCGGATCTTAAAATGTGTCGGACATTTGAATTATGTGAACGCCACTTTTAAAAGAACACATTTGTTCCTGATTGTCAGGATTAGGTAAGACGAGATACATTTATCTAGGTCCATCTACAATTCGTATGGACAGAATTACTGATTGCTACATGCTCAAAGTTGCTCAGCAAAATGTAGGAAATTATGTTTATTTTTTTTTTTTTCAAATCTTGGTATAATTTTCATTTTCTACGGACAAATGTGCAGAAATTGTGAATATTTGTTTATATTCAGCACAAAAGTTCAGTGTGATGATAAAAATAACATTTACTCGAACAGTAACATTTGCCCGCTGCCATACTCAACGTATAAGGAAATTACAAAAGAACGCTGCATGCTTCTCAAAAACCTTATCACGTCTCTACCAATTCTATCCTTTCTGAAGAGGGATGAGTGGTCTCCATGCAGCATTTTGTAATACAGCAAGATGCAGAAAGAGCCGTGAAGGTGTTCACTTGAATTATCATCATTTCCCATACCTAGGAGCCGGACAGAGAACAGCGACGTGGCCCACAATACCAGACACGGCTGCTATTGTAAACCAAGTAAAAAATTTAGCATATGATATGTTATACAAGCTCAGTGTTACAAAGGAACAAATTAGAGGCAGAAATAGAGAAAATAATGGATGTTGTTTTACTGCTATTGGGTTTCATTTTTTTTGTATTGCTACTTCTTATCTGTTTTTCTCTTAAGAGAGTGTACAGTTTGAATTACATTGACAATAGGATGTTATCATTGGGAGGGATTTCTCATAACACTATCCAATCAGTGCAATCAGTGTTGACAATGTAGACGTAAGGGTACAGACACTCTTCTTTGACAATGTATAGTAGCACTATTATCAATTAAACACACATTGGGGATCACTCGTGCGTATGATGAAACCCCGCCCCTCTGGCACCACCGGATACAGGAGTTACCTGGCGTGTGAGGTGGTTTTTAAAGAAAAAAACAATCACAATCCTGACAGTTTGCAAGGAATTGATATTATTTCAGGGCTTGTAAGTCCAAAAGCTGGCGTACAACTCCCCATTGTGTACAGAAGGATACGCAACCTAAAATGATAATGAAATTTTTTTTATTAGTACATGCTCATTATGGATTTAGAAGTCCATTCTTTGTGTCCCACGTTACGGTGGAGATACATGTTGTAATAATCACATTCGATATGAAACAAGTATCTCCAAACTAAAGAAGGTTTACCAGAATGATGATATTGATGACTTACAGATTGGTAGGGGTCCGATACTATGTCATATCACTGATTACTGATACAGTCAAATGAATAGGTGTGGATTACAAAGTTATTGCACAGGAGGGTGTCTCTATCAGCTATATAAGGGGCCTGGAAACATCTTGCGGTCAATTAAAGGGGTTGTCAGGTACATAGCAAGTGGATAGGGCCTAATTGTTGATAGATGGGGGTCTCAGTGAACAGAGATCCATGCACACCCGAAATTGATGGAGCAACCAGTTAGCCATTGCAGGGCTGCCTCCATTCATCTCTATGGTGGTGATGGGTTATTGGGTTTAATGGGTTATTCTGGAAAACCATTGATGGTTGGCTGTCATTCAGTACCGGCCCGGGACTTTTGCAAAAAAAAAAAGAGCAAAATTTAATAAAAATGTATGTTTAATAAAAGTATACTAAACATTTCCCATCAAAAACTATAATCAGTAGACTTATCTTCTCCTGCCTATGAAGTACGTATAAGGCCAGTGTATTGGACTTCATTTCAAGGGGGCAGTTCTTTTATAGCCATTCCGGATAGGTAACTAAATTACTCAAAATCATCTATGAAGCGCGCTTTGTATGCAACTCATTACAGTGATCGTTTGGTATGCAACTACATTTACAGATTCTCATCCTTTTCATACTCGGCAGACCATTGCCTTATGCTTATTGAAACTTATATTATTACAGAACCAGTTCCATGTTTTACCTTTGCCATGCCAAAAAAATATTATCCTCTAAAATAGCTGTTAACTAGTAGTTATTAACCCAAACGTAATAAATATAGAATAGATCGTAAAACCATAACGTCACTCTTGTAATAATAATAATTTTCCCAATATTGTAAATACATCCATAACTCCATACGTTACGGAAAGAACGTGAAATAACTGTAATAGCACTTAGGATAATTTTCGACCTTGACGTTACCGCGTCTCTAATTGCTATAATTACAATGTGTGAGATATCTGCGCACGACCTGCCTAGCTGTCTGTTTTGCGATGCCAAGCTCTAATAATGGCAAGGCTATGAACACCAGTTGTATGGAGGAGGGATGGCGTATGAGAGCAACTACCAAATTTTTCACATGGTGATCCAGCAGGCTTTTTCATTATGGAAGTGACAGAATGGGACATGTGAACATAAAGCCCTTAATTATAGACTTCCCATAGAAAAAAACTGTTCGACAACATATGAAGTCATTATTTTATGATAACCCTTTACATACAGAGTTTTGATATAGCCTCTGTAGTAGAAACTTTCAAGGATTTTAAGGAAAACATACCACCAGTAAAATTACCTATAAAGGTAGATCGGGTGGTAGGTGGATCAATGGGACGTCCCCCGCACTTTTTTAGAAACTTTATTAGCCTTGAGATATTTTTTTATGCTGCCTACTGGCGGCGTAGAGTAGCCGCATCTGAGGTCACATGGAGCGGCTACCCAAGCCCCGGTATTCCACGCCCCCGGTACCTTTTTTCCCCTCCTACTCACCATCTTCGGCCGCGAATCAGATTCGCCGGACGAGGGCGCTCGCTGCGAGGAGCTGCGCGGCCGAAGATGGTGATGTAGGAGGGGAAAAGAGGCTAATGGGCGTGAGTAGACCTCCGCCATGTACCCCTCAGAATGCCGGTAAAATTTTTTTATGCGGCTACTGGGGCGTGGAGTAGCCGCATCTGAGGTTACATGGCGCGGCTACTCCACGCCCCGGTAGCCTCTTTTCCCCTCCTACTCGCCAAGATTCGTCCGACGAATGTGTGCAGCCCCGGCTTCGGAGCAGTGACCGCACAGGCGCGGGCCTGCTGTTCTGCGCATGCTCAGACGGCAGATTCGTCAGGTGAGGGCGCGCAGCTCCTTGTAGATGGTGAGTAGGAGGGGAAAAGAGGCTACCGGGGCGTGGAGTAGCTGCGCCATGTAACCTCAGATGTGGCTACTCCACAGAGGTCCTTCTCTGAAGGCGGCGCAGACTCTTGCGGGGCAGGTGCTACTTCAGAGTGCAAGGAGTAAACTCTCTGGGCATCTTAACATACAAAACGGGCATAGAACACCGGCATCTCAACGGGTACCGCTGGGTACTCACTCAGGATCAGCCTCGGTGATGGGTCAGCTCGGGTGCACAATCTCTTTTCCCGATGTCAGGCAGGCAAAAGGTGCTCAACGATGATCAGCAATGCTCCTTTCCGGTGGCTGGACACGTGCGTCAGCACTCTAGCTGGTGTGCACGTGGTCGGCAGGTTCAGGTGCCAGAATCCAAGCTGGCTGATTAACCCTCTTCCTTGCTGGGCCACAACCACTCCGGCTCCTCCTCCAAGGTACTTCACCCCAACCACGCAGGGGGTGGAGCTTAGCGAGCCAGTGAGGATTTTGGCGGGCTGGAATTCTTTGCTGCACCACACAGTCTTCCAGAGGTTAATGCTTTGGGCGCTGCAGCGCCGGATATAACCGAGCTGACACAGTTCTTTTGCAGGGATTAACCCCATGAGTGCTTGAGCAGTGCTCTACAGCTCGTGGCGAGCAGTCTTTCCTGTACACTCTTGCACAATCACTTGTCTTACCCCGGATGGTAGCACAGTCTTTTAGTAAAAGGACAGTCTATAGTGCCAGTATAAGGCACAGAAATAGATATCCTGTTCGTAACGCCACTTGCAACATCCCCCACCGACGCCTAGCCATTTCTTGGGGCCTGGAGGCAGCCGGGGCCCAGAATACCGGAGTGGCTGGCGGTTGCGGCCTAGGCACGCTGTGATCACGGTGCTTGGTATGGGGGACTGGAGGGCTGTCCTACAGCCAGGCAGGTCTCCAGCAGGTGGTGTGTGCAAGAAATATGGAGGGAGAGGCTGATGTACTGGTTCTCCCTTGGGCAACCCATGAGTGTAAGATAAGCCCTGGTTAATGGATGGGAAGCCCTTGGTGGTAACAGCCGTATCCAGGGATCAGAAAGAGGCAACGTTGTGCAAATCAACTAACGTTTCTTTATTGAACAACAGGTAGCAGGCAAAGGGCCTAAATGGTCTCACAGCAGATTCTGGTACTGGAGGGCTCATGGAGATGGTCCTCGGGAATAGCGCACCAGCCTGGTAGTAGATGCAGGGATAATGGAGATGGAGCTGTGTCCAGACAGTGGAAGCTGCAGCTCTGGATTAGAGTCTCCGGACTCAGTTCCTGGCATTGGGTTCTGTGTCAGCACTAAAGGCGTCCTGTGCACTGACTTCTCTAACAGACAAAGACCATGAGGCCAGATAGACCAGCTAAGACTGGACTAAGACCAGGTGCTCCCCATGTGCTGCACAGGGGTTTTATCCTCCCCCTGGTCAGTTGGTAGCACCTCTCCAATTACACTCCAGTCTACAATACAGTCACATCATTGGTCTATAGCTTACACCCACTTAACTATTGCCCGTTCAGGCAGAGGCTACAGCTGCTATTACATAATCTCTCAGTGCTAGAAACTTTCTACAGGGAAATGACTCCCTCTGAAAGCTCCTTACCTGGAGAGGGCGCTATTCGCACCTACTGGCAGGGGTGTTGCACTAGCTAAAGTATTGGCTGCCCGATTCTCTAATGTAATTACAGTAATTATCCTTCGCCCACATCGGGATGAACACTTTGGGTGGATGGGCACAGGAGCGTCTGGCAGCAGTGCGGGAGGCGTCACAGCCGCTGCACAGAAGGTGGTGCAGCTAAACCTCCTTTAGCAGCAGCACGAACCAGGGACTGGCTTCACCGGCCCCAGTATGACCGCGAGTGGTAGCAGCTGTATGACACGGCCGCCGGCACTGATGGGAACAAGCGCTGAGGCTACGACTACCTACCAGAGCAACCTACCCCAGAGCCGGAGGGGGTGGACACTTCTGTGTGCCTCTGCAAGCAGGGAGGACAGCAGAGCTGAGGCTACGACTACCTACCAGAGCAACCCACCCCAGAGCCGGAGGGGGTGGACACTTCTGTGTGCCTCTGCAAGCAGGGAGGACAGCAGTAGCCGGGGCTTGGAGTAGCCGCGCCATGTGACCTCAGATGCGGCTACTCTACGCCCCAGTAGCAGCATAAAAAAATATGCATACAAGGCTAATAAAAGTTACTAAAAAAGTGCGGGGACGTCCCATTGATCCACCTACCACCCGATCTACCTTTATAGGTAGATTTATGGTGGTAGGTTCCCTTTAAATCCTTTGAAAGTTTCTACTACAGAGGCTTATATCAAAACTCTGTATGTAAAGGGTTATCATAAAATAATGACTTCAGATGTTGTCGAACAGTTTTTTTCTATGGGAAGTCTATAATTAAGGGCTTATGTTCACATGTCGCCATTCTGTCACTTCCATAATGAAAAAGCCTGCTGGATCACCATGTGAAAGAATTTGGTAGTTGCTCTCATACGCCATCCCTCCTCCATACAACTGGTGTTCATAGCCTGCCGATTAATTAGAGCTTGGCAATCGCAAAACAGACAGCTAGGCAGGTCGTGCGCAGATCTCTACACATTGTATTATAGCAATTAGAGACCGGTAACGTCAAGGTCGAAATTATCCTAAGTGCTATTACAGTTATTTCACGTTCTTTCCGTAACGTATGGAAAGTTATGGATGTATTTACAATATGGGGAAATTATTATTATTACAAGAGTGACGTTATGGTTTTACAATCTATCTTATATTTATTAGGTTTGGTTTAATAACTACTAGTTAACAGCTATTTTAGAGGATAATATTTTTTAGCATGGCATAAGGTAAAACATGGAACTGGTTCTGTAATAATATAAGTTTCAATAAGCAGAAAAGGCAATGGTCTGCCAGATGAAAAGGATGAGAATCTGTAAATGAGTTGCATACAAAACGCAGCTTCAGTAGATGATTTTTGAGTAATTTAGTTACCTTACAGGAATGGCTAATAAAGAACTGCCCCCTTGAAAATGAAGTCCAATAAACTGGCCATATACTGTATCATAGAGCAGGAGAAGATAAGTCTACTGATATATAGTTTTGATGGGAAATGTTTAGTATAACTTTTTATTAAACATACATTTTTATTAAATTTTGCTCTTTTTTTTGCAAAAGTCCCGTGGCCGGTACTGAATGACAGCCAACCATCAATGGGTTTTCCAGAATAACCCATTATAACCCAATAACCCATCACCACCATAGAGATGAATGGAGCAGCCCTGCATGGCTAACTGGTTGCTCCATCAATTTCGGGTGCAATGGATCTCTGTTCACTGAGACCCCCATCTATCAACAAGTTAGGCCCTATCCACTTGCTATGACCAGACAACCCCTTTAATGACCCAAGATGTTTCCAGGCCCCTTATATCAGCTGATAGAGACACCCTCCTGGTGCAATAAACTTTGAATCCACACCTATTCATTTGACTGTATCAGTAATCAGTGATATGACATAGTATCGGACCCCTACCAATCTGTAAGTCATCAATATCATCATTCTGGAAACCCTTCTTAGTTTGGAGATACTTGTTACATATCGAATGTGATTATACAACATGTATCTCCAGCCGTAACGTGGACACAAAGAATGGACTTCTAAATCCATAATGAGCAGGTACTTTAATGAAAAAAAATTTCAGTTATCATTTTAGGTTGCGTAATCCTTCTGACAACAATGGGGGATTGTACGCCAGCTTTTGGACTTACAAGCCCTGAAATAATATCAATTCCTTGCAAACTGTCAGGAATTGTGATTGTTTTTTCCTTTTAAACCACCTCAACGCCATGTAACTCCTGTATCCGGTGGTGCCAGAGGGGCGGGGTTTCATCATACGCAGGTGATCCCCAATGTGTGTATTAATTGATAACTAGGTGCTACTATAATCCTTGTCAAAGAAGAGTGTCTGTACCCTTACAGTCTACCAGTGTCAACACTGATTGCACTGATTGGATAGTGTTAGAGAAATCCCCTCCCCAATGATAACATCCAGTTGTCAATGTATTCATACTGTACCTTCTTAAGGAGAAAAACAGATAAGAAGTACAATACAAAAAAAATGAAAACCCAATAGCAGTAAAACAACATCCATTTATTTTCTGTATTTCTGCCTCTAATTTGTTCCTTTGTAACACTGAGCTTGTAAGTAATCATATCATATGCTAGAATTTTTAATTGGTTTACATAAAGCAGCCGTGTCTGGTATATTGTGGGCCACGTCGCTGTTCTCTGTCTGGCTCCTAGGTATGGGAAATGATGATATATAAGTGAACACCTTCACTGCTCTTTCTGCATATTGCTGTATTTAAAATGCTGCTATGGAGACCACTCATCCCTCTTAGCAGAAAGGATAGAAATTGGTAGAGACGTGAGAAGGTTTTTGAGAAGCATGCAGCGTTCTTTTGTATTGTCCTATTACCGAGTATGGCAGCGGGCAAAATGTACTGTTCTGAGTAAATGTTATTTTATCACACTGAACTTTTGTGCTGAATAGAAAACAAATATTCACAATTTCTGCATCTTTGTCCGTAGAAAATGAAAATTATACCAATGATTTGAAAAAAAAAAAAAATAAACATAAATTTCCATAATTTGCTGAGAACTTTGAGCATGTAGAATCTAGATCTGTCCATAAAATTGGTAGATGGACCTAGATAATTTATCTCGGCTTACCTAATCCTGACAATCAGGACAAATTGTGTTCTTTACGTTGCGTTCACATAATTCAAAATGTCCGACACATTTCAAGATCCAGAAGAAGACAAATATTTTTTTCAAATCCCCAAAAAGTCTCAAAATGCATAAAAAGACTCAGCACATAGACCAGCAGGAGACTGGAGTGACTATGGGACTTTTAATGGGACTTTTTGCGAAAGTCTCAAGTCATGAATCTGGCTTTGTATGGTGTTGCACTATGAGCAGTTCTATGTTTAGGCCAATTTAATGAAGAGGTGTATGTAATGCTGTGAGACTTTTTAGCAGTGAAAAGTCTCAAAAACCCTCAATTTGACAACTTTTAGACTTTTTCACGCCAAAAAAGCCCAAGAAAACCAATGATAAATAACACCCACAGTGTTTTTATTTCATGCAAAATACAATAATTTGCTTAAGGCTGCATTAACACTGCCGTATGGGGGACGTATAAACGGGTGATGTATAAACAGCCTATATAGGTCCACCATAGACGGCAATGGGAGCACGGCGCCTTACGGGAGCGATACGGTGCGACATAAGTGCGGCACCGTTCCATTCCGTACCCCGTGAATACAGCGGCGTGCCCCATGTTACTCTATTGAGAGGGGCGGGGGTGAGCAGCGCTACGGTACGGTGGGCACACGTTAATGTGATTGCATCCTAAATGTGTTTATCTTGGCCCTTTTTATTGAGTGCCTCTACCTGGTCACAACTTCTGAACTTTACTGTATTTACTGCTCATTAAAGGATCAGTATAAACCAGTGACATACAAACGTCATGCAGATGTTCTCCTTGGTTGAATTCGAACCCAGAACCCTACAACTACAGGGCACCAGTGAGCCACTGAGCCACCATACTGCCAGTACTTACAATGGAATATACAAAAAATGTTCTTTAAACATTTTTCCACCATGCTGGTAATTAAAGAGGCTTCTTACAGAACTCCAAGACATTTGTTCTAAGCTACATATCATTACAGTGTGACAAAGCAAGGCACATGAAGCGTGGTTGTGTGACACAATTTACAAAAAACAGCTTTAAAGGAGGAAGGTGGTCCAGCCGCATGGTAGCTTTCTGATTGGAAACTTTCAATTAACTCATTTATATTGTTCTCAGGTTAGTAACACACTACATTAACTTTTATTAAGTTGCTCAGACTCAATTTCTCACATAAAAAGAAGAACCAATTACTGCCCCCTCCCCTACATCTAACCATTGAGACACCAGCTGGGCAATTGTCACCATCTTCTTGTGAATTAGATGTGACAAAAGCAGAGAAATGAATTGGGGAAAAAAATATTCAATCTATAATTGGGTATATTTCTCTGCTACAGAAAGTGCAACATACTGTATGCCGTTATCTGTATAGAAGCCAATAGGATAAAAATTGGATAGTTTCAGTAAATGATATAGTTAGTTGCTAAAATCTTAGAAACTAAATATGCGGTAGAGAACTACTATACAAAATAGGGTCGCGCCAATACCAGAATTTTGAGTGCCATACAATATCTGGAAAGTATCAAAAGACTCTATAAAGAAAAAAGTATTATCTTAATCCAGATACGGTTTAGGGTGCAGTCACATGGGGCGTACAGGAGCATTATACTGTTCTGCTAGAGAGTAGACATTTCAAGTTGAAATCCTGTCTTATTTAATTTAATAATATCAAATAATTCAGAAATGTAGAAACACCATATATGGACAGTTGATGGTATTTCCATGATGACATTAGTTCCTGCCCTCTCTGACCTCTCATCTCTGCAGACAGCTACTAGGAGTCTGTAGAACTTGAGTCTGTAGCCATAAGTCATCCAGTTCTGAATATTACAGAAACCCAATATTGAACTGTTCTATGTTAAAAAAAAATACAGAGGTTTCGATGCATTGTGCAACCCTAATACAAACATGTGTCTCCATGGTAACAAACTACAAAAAATTAAAGTCAGGGAGGCGGACAGTTTAGCACTGAAGTCAAGCTCCCCCCCCCCCCCTCAGAATGTCCCCTCTGCTGTGATTGATGGTCTTGCATTCAGTCATATCATGACTTCAGGGCTAAACACTCCCCCACCCTGACGTTATAAACCCAATTTACATCTCATTTCAAAGTTAATTTTCTGAATGTTGCCACAACACTGGGTAATGAAATATACATGAATGTACATGAAGAGGAAGGTGTTAAGATACTTACTGGTAACATAACATACTGGTAGTGGCTTATTAGGTTGGTTTATGCTGACCAGATCCCTTTAACTCAAAAGGCATTTGTCCATCACAGATAACTTAACTGTTTGCAGTCCAAGACAAAGTCAACAGGAGACAGATAAGTTCGGTGGAAATCAGTTAATACAACCTGGAATGGTATACACCAGTGTTCAGACTAGTGCAGAACAGTATGCAAACTAAGTATAGAATCACTGTCAGTTGTCGTACTGTACAGGTCCTACAAGTCCCAACAGTCACAGATGTTACAATAGGAAACCTAATATATTCTCATTTACATAAATCTGAAATACTCAGTCCTTTCTAGAGAACTGTGGATACTACATAAAAATAGACACTGTGCAGAATTTTATTAGCAGTTTAGAAAACATTCCTTGTCATTAAAAATTAAAACTTTCTCAGTTCTGATTTTTCTGCTTCTTTCTCCTGCCCACAGCGCACAGGTGGGAACTGCAGAACAATACCATGGGGCTGGTGTAAAAAATAAGAACCTGGTGCTTTAGCTTTATTCAATAAAAATCTGTTCTTATTAATGCGATGGCAGTCACAGTCAGTGTTGTACCTCTGGCTTCACAGTTCTTATAATTGCTTGGTCAGCGTTAGCAACAGATTTTACTTTTGCATTTGCTGATTTTGTAGAATAATTCAGAATAATCCTTCACTGGTGCCAGGTTTTCTAAAAGTCTAACACTAGCAAAAGCAGAGGCAGAATTGATTTTCTAGTCTCTCACCGAATAACTTTTTTTAAGCCAAATTCAGAATAATTGAAAGAAAAATGTGTTGCAAACCATCATTTCCCCTCCTATTATTCAATATAATATCAACTTTTAAGACTTTTAGTACGTTATAAAAACATTAAATGGGTTTTCCCACAAAGGAAAGTTAGGAACTATCCACGGGATAGGGGCTAACTTGCTGATATGTGGGGGTCTCAGTGCTGAGACCCCCGCAGAACCCGATAACGTCCGTTGGACCCCTCGTCGTTCTGTTAGACTAATGGAGCAGACAGCCGTGTACTGAGACCCCCACTGATCAGCAAGTTAGGTCCTATCCTGTGGATAGGGCCTAATTTTCCTTCGTGGGAAAACCCCTTTAAGAACTTCAAGGACCCACTCAATTTCACTTCTCTTTTTTAATACTAAAAACTATACTTTTACGTGAAATGTATTGAGCATGTTTTTGAGCAGTAGTTTCCCCTGAGCGGGGTTCTCAATGAACCCTGTTCCAGATGGTGAACACTAGATGTTATGTTTTTTTCCCTTACACTACATATGGAAAGAAAAGGAGATTCACTCGCTCATCTGTGACCTATCATAAGCATATTGGATTATATTATAGTAAATGGTATTGCGGAAACTAGTAAATTTAACTTGACCTGTAACCCATGTCTACTTAAGACATGAAAAGCCAACTTACTTGGTGCCTCCACCTCTTATTATTACTATAAAAACGAAGATGCTAGAATAAATCTTACATGCATTTTATGCTATTAATAAATATATTATATTTAATATAATAAATATATTGGATTAGCTTTAAGTAGCTTATTTCATCTTATTAGCAGTATTTCTCATTATTACTTAAAGGGGTTATCCAACAGTAACACACTATTAGCCACTAGCAACAAAAGAATTTATACTTATCGCCTCCTTCCTTCCCTTTACAGAGGTTACACTGGTGACATCACATTGTACAAGAGTACAGTGGAAACTTGGATTACGAGAATAATTTGTTTCGGGAACATGCTTGTTATCCAAATCGCTCTTATATCAAAGCAAGTTTTTCCATACAAAATCATTAAAAGACAGACAATTCATTCCATACCCCAAAAATATTGACACGTGTAGTAGCCCATTTATTTCTTCTACATCTTCAGTATTGTGTTATACAGTTTTGCGAGAGAGGGAGGTACAGTACAGTACAGTACAGTAGAGGGCGGGGAGGATTCACATTATGAAATTTTGCTTGTAAACCAAGTTACAATTATTGTAAAATCCAACCCAAATTACTTGTAATCCAAGGTTCCACTGTAAAGGTTTTTTGTGTCCTTCTAATGGTTAATAATTACTTAAAGCCAGAAAATCCCGGTAAGGTCTTTCTGTAATAGTAGGAAGTTGGATTCGAGCTGCAATCTGTTATTCTATACCCGGCATAGCTGTAGTCTACTACATGAGTGCACTTCATCATTATTGATTGTGATTCAGCTGTACACATCGCAGCATACAGCAATGCCCCAAAGAAATCTAGTCTCTTCTCCCAGTGTCTAGATTTACATAGCAGATCATTGATTTTAAAAATTGCACAATGCAAAACTGAAATTGTTTGTTTGGAGTGGTTTCACTCGGTGTCAGTTTTATACAGAATATTCCCATTGCACTTAAGTGATTATATTAAAAACAAGAGAAGTAATATTCTGTATGGCTGTTAGATACGGAAGACTGAAGTAATGGAATAGGAAATACAGGCTCAAGAGAGTAACCCCGTAGTAAGGTACTGTCAATATAGCTATCCCCTTGGGTGGAAGGCATGTAAGGTAAGTATGTGGTCTATTAACGCAATGCTTGTAAATCTATGTGGTAGAAAAGTATTGTAATAAGTTATTTTATTATACTTGTGTTAAGTCTACCAATGAAACTGCCTCTATGTTTTACCCCTGCATACTGTCCTCATGGTTAGGAAAATGAAAGTGATTCAAAATAAGTCATTTTTATTTAGGTATTAAGGAAACCCAAAATGTTCCTATCACTGAGGAAAGAGGCTCCATTTTAGTGTATATAAATGGTCACCATTATTATAGGTGATTTATATAACATCTGTATAACACAGATATTCAGCGTCATCCACTGTCGATAAAGTAAAGCAGTGATTATGATTTTGTACTTAGTTTGCATTCTGCCTTGTACTAGTCTGAACACTGCCTTGTTTGACTCCTGGTTGTCTGAATTCAATTCCACCCCACACGTCTGTCTCCTGCTGCCTTGGTTCTCGGCTGCAAATCGTTAAAGGGCACCTACCACCACGATTCTACCTATAAAGGTAGATCGGGTGGTAGGTGGATGTAAGGGACGTTAGGAGAGCTCTTTTTAGAGCTAATCCTCACGTCCCCGCTAACTTTTAATAAACTTTATTCCCCTAACATGTAAATTTAGTTATGCGGCTACTGGGGCGTGGAGTAGCCGGGCATGCGCCATTTTTGTTTCCAGACTTGGCAATAGATGTGACCCCAGAGTATTTACTTTAAAATAGAACTTCTAACATAATTTAGAGTCTTTCACATTTACTGGCAAGAAAGTAAAGTATCTAACTTAAAGGTTTCCAAATCAACAGAAATTAAGTCGTTAGCAACTGTTTCTGTAATGTAAAAAACATGTGAGAAATAGAAAATGAACAAAAACTTTAATAAAAATAAAAAGTAATGAAAAGTAAAAGTTTGTGTTCTAAAGATTACTCAGGGAACACAAATGTATAGGCTGAGCAATGCGAACTACTATGACTAAGTAAACAATGTATGTGTGAGTGTATAAAATGCCACCTTTCCAACATGCAAGACCATCAAATTTGAACTATGTTTAAGTTGTGGCCCACAAGCCAAAGACCACCATGTGCAATGCCAAGAAGCGGTTGGAGTGGTGCACTGCGCACCACCACTGGTCTCTGAAACAGTTGAAAGATATTGGGGCACATTTACTAAGGGTCCGCAGACCGCATTTTCATCAGGTTTCCTGACTTTTTCTGTTTTGCGACACAATTCGGGGGGCATGGCCATCGGACAACCTGACTCATTCGGACTAAGAGCGGGATTTAACATTCAAAATTGTGTCGTATACATGCATCGGTAAGAAGAAGGTGAACTCAGGCGGGCCTCAGCGGGGAAGCGACTCATGCAGGAAATTGGACGTACGATCTCAGTGAATCACAGCAACTCCAAATCCTCGACGGACAACGCACCTCGGGGATCGCGACAGTAAGTAAATGTGCCCCATTGTCTGGAGTGATGAATCATACTTCTCCAGGTGGCAATTCTACATTTTTTCATACCCAAATAGAGACAAACGAAGTGTGAAATTAAATTGGGCTGATTTTCCTTTTTCTCTTTAAATTGGGCTGATTTATCCTTTTTTTCTATGTGTCATTGCAATTATACCCTCACAGATAATATGCAAATACGTTTTCCACATTCGGCCAAGGTGGTCTTAATTGGCAAAATCTCTGTGAGGAGAACTCTTACTTCCTCACACTAGTCAAAAGAATCCCCCTAGTGGAGCATCAATGGCTATAAGTCTCCACACGCCAACAAGATGGCTTTGATTAGCAAACTCTACTTAAGGAAAACTCTTACTTCCTCACAGATAATGTCAGGAGAATATGGATCCTGGTGCTATACACCACCAGAGATGTCTAGCAGAGGCTCCCCTTCCTTCATCGATTCACATGCATGCTCAGCCAAAGGAAGTGAGCAGGCATATCGGTAGATGTCCGGAGTAAAATAGTTGTTGACCACACTACTTGAAGATGTGTAGACACCTTTGCCTTCATGATTCAATGAAAGTACCTGGCCTCTTGTATACATTTTTGTGATTTGGGTTCATTAATATATGTATGAGCCTCAGTAAACATATAGCCCATGATTTGTGTTATGCCATCAGCAGTTGTCCAAACAACCTAAATCTAGGCACTAAATTTATTTTAACAAATGGGTCGGGGCTGGCAACACCTATACAATTTAGGCAAATGCCATGTCTGCTTATAATATCAATATCAATATATTTAGTAGAAATATTTAGTTTATTATTGCAAGGTCAATTGTGGTAATAAACTAAGCAAAATGTCAAAATTCAGTTGTAAACTGTGTGTTTTAGAGATTTTTCAAGGAACTAAGATGTCAAAAGTGGCTAAGACCCACAGAGAGAGAGATGTTGACAAAATGTTGATGCATTTTCTGGTGTAAACCAAGTTAAAGGGCACCTACCACCACGATTCTACCTATAAAGGTATATCGGGTGGTAGGTGGATGTAAGGGACGTGAGGAGAGCTCTTTTTAGAGCTAATCCTCACGTCCCCGCTAACTTTTAATAAACTTTATTCCCCTAACATGTAAATTTAGTTATGCGGCAACTGGGGCGTGGAGTAGCCGGGCACGAGGCTACACAGCGCGGCTACTCCACGCCCCAGTAGCCACGTTACTCCTCCTACCCTGTGTGTTCGGCGCGCAGCTCCTCGTAGCTGCGCGCCCTCGCCCGACATGCTGGCGTTCTGCGCATGCGCAGAACGCAGCTGAGCAGCCACAGCTCCGAGGCCGGAGCTACTGCGCATGCGCAGAACTCCGGCTTGTCGGATGCCGCGCGCTGAACACACAGGGTAGGAGGAGTAACGTGGCTACTGGGGCGTGGAGTAGCCGCGCTGTGTAGCCTCGTGCCCGGCTACTCCACGCCCCAGTAGCCGCATAACTAAATTTACATGTTAGGGGAATAAAGTTTATTAAAAGTTAGCGGGGACGTGAGGATTAGCTCTAAAAAGAGCTCTCCTCACGTCCCTTACATCCACCTACCACCCGATCTACCTTTATAGGTAGAATCGTGGTGGTAGGTTCCCTTTAAATATTAGGAGGTGTAAAGTTATACTAGACAGTCTAGCGATTAGCGATTCAGCATCAGACACATTTATAAGACTGTCTGACATTGCAAAGTCTACGTTTCAGATACGTTTTTTATTTGTTTGCATCTCTTAAAATTTATATAATGTTTGAACGAACATTAAATACAGATATTGAGCCAAGGAAAAAAATGGAATGTGCAATTTTTGTCCGTAACTATGTTATATAAAACATGCACATACACATAAATGCAGTTGCTTACTCTTAATATTGTTTGTTTTACTATATGTTACATCAGATTACTAGAAATAACTCATTTCTTATGCATACTACAAACTAATGAGATTGTTAAAAGGGAAGAGTGATAACATGTGTTGTCCAATGTTCTCCTACAAAAATAGAGATCTCAAGTAAGTAGCAGCAGAAAGCAATAAACAACACGTTAACATGCTGATAAAACGATAGATCGCCACTGAGTGGCCTACTAGTTCAATGTCTGACTCCAGGGAGCAAAGACACAAAGAAACTCTGCAAACTAACCCAATTCTATATCCTGAGATTTGATCTCTGCACCTCATGATTGATTTAATACAGCAGAACTATCCCTTTTATGCCCTATCTATCAGAAAAATAGGAAGGCTTCAATTAACTGTATGTCCAGCTAAAAGGATATACTTCATACTTTCATGGATTATTCTCGAGCTTCAGTAGCTCCAGAAGCCACAGTGTAAAGATTAGGTGACAACTGTAAGAAATACAACCTTGATAGCAGACATGAATAAATAAAACAAAGACACTTTCAATTGAAATATTTGCACAATTTTTGTTATATAGTTGAGTTTAATGTGGCTCTATTACTTTTTATAAAAATTTTGAATCCAAGAAACTTTGCAATATATTTTTACCAGAAGAAGCCATCCTTTTATAGCTGCCTTTGAGTCTCATCACCCCTCCTGCTTCCTAATATTATTTTTACCCTAAAATCTATGCTAAATTCCAACCTGCTAGTAAGAAAAACTAAAGCTTACTGAAGTGTTGGTTTACAACAGTGGGGAGGGTAACAAACAAGTCACAATACCTGGGTCTGCAACATACAAAAAGAACTAGAAATTATACACAGAGTCTGTTAAGGGGAAAACTTCTAGAATATGATTAACACAAATCTTGTAACTTTCATAAATAGTGTTTCTCCTCATGTACACATACTGTACTCTAGATTTACGCAAAGCTTCTTGAAAGGTTAGATTATTATTCTAATGTTGTCATTGACAAACATAGTTTCATAGTAGACTAGGTTGGAAAAAGACACAGATCCATCAAGTCCAACCTTATAAAACAAAAAATGGGTTTTGTTCCCATAAAGTGATATTTTTGTTCTTAAGAAAGACCTGCAGGCCCCTCTTGAACTCGTACAAAGAATCTGCAAAAAAAAACTCCTGTGGCAGAAAGTCTCACAGCTCTTACAGTAAAAAATCCTGTTCTGTGGTAGAACCACCTCTCATCTAGGCATAGATGATACCCCTGTCTATGGTGATGGTACAACCTCTCCTCTTGTTGTAGAGGATGTTCTCTGTCTATTCTGATGGTAGAACCACCTCTCCTCTAGGCATAGAGGAAGGCTCCTGTCTATTCTGATGGTAGAGCCACCTCTCCTCTAGGCATAGAGGAAGGCCCCTGTCTATGGTGATGGTAGAATCTCCTCTCCTCTAAGCGTAGAGGAAGGCCCCCTGTCTTCCCTCTTTGTGTAGAAGATGCTCCCTGACTATGGCAATGGTAGAATCGCCTTTCCTCTAGGTATAATGGATGCCCCCTGATTATGGCAATGGTAGAACTGCCTCTCCTCTAGGCATAGAGGAAGCCCCCTGTCTATGGTGATAGTAGAACCGCCTCTCCTTTAAGTGTAGAAGATGTTCCCTGACTATGCGGATAGTAGAACCGCCTCTCCTCTTGGTATAGCAGATGCCCCCCTGTCTATGGGGATGGTAGAACTGCCTTTCCTCTAGCCCTTTTGTCCTGCTCTCAGGCACAGGTATAATTAGATCTCTGTACTGCCCATTCAGGTATTTGTACATTGTATTGAGGTCTCCCTTCAGCTGTCTTTTTTTCTAAATTGAATAACAATAATAAGTTTTGTAATCTGTAATTTAATTATTTTTTACCCATTCCCTAAAAAAGTTTGGTTGTTCTCCTCTGCACTTGTTCCACTTCAAATATGTCCTTTTTATACACTGGTTCCCAAAATTGTACATAGTACGTCGATCAATGATTTGCGAGCTAAAAAATGTATATTACATAACATAACATATTAATATGCTATAATAAGTTTTATATAGGTTTTATAACTTCAACTAAAAAGTCACTTACTTCCCAAAGGTGCTGGGTGTTCCTTATAGCTCCTGCTTGAACTTTGTCTGGAGACACGATAACCCCTTGAAAGGGCCCTATCCATGTGCCCTGTTGGATTCTTTGAGCCGCACAGATACCATATGCCAGACCTGGCACGGTACTGGTGCACAGACACACTTCCCGCGGAAGATCCCGTAGCCACTCAGGTATTTCAGGTGGAGGGGCGACAGATGCTGTGCTACTGGTGCCCACGAGACGTCGCAGAGAATGCAAGGGCCCATGCATGGGACATTCTCCATTCCGATTATCTGCACACATGTCACAGCCTGGGTTGAAAAGATAAGAGAACATAAGTGTAAATATTCTTAAAATTCAATCTTTATTGTGAAACTTTATTCTGTAACTAATAATACTGCTATAATAATGCTATAAATATCATTTACTATGCTAGGCGCCCTACATATATATATATTCTTAGAATGGATTTTCCGTCTGTGACCTGCACACACCTTGGAGCTAGGTTGGTTAAAGACATGCACCCTTCCTTTGGACTACATCCTCATTATTCATTAAACTGCTGACCCTCTATTTTTGTTGGCTTGTTTCAAGAATACTTAAATGATGATCCAACTAATTATTTATAGGTGAATACTAGAGCTGGCTTCTTATAAAATTAACTGGTCAAACGGCCAAGGTAATCAACATGAATAAGGAACCTAGCAAGTTTAAGTAGAACCTTTGATGGTCAGATCTAAGGTGGAAATCCATGAAGATTTAACAAAAAAAACCAACTGTTTTGAATACCTTTTGCAACAATTGCACCCAATGATGCCCTAATTTATCTAAAAGTGGTTACAGAATTGAAGCAGTTACAAAAAAAAGTTGGTTAGTTAAGTGTCTCTGTTGCACCAGAATATCTTATTAAGTCTCAAGTTCTAGACATAACCGAGATCTAAACTGAGGCCATAGCCACTGAAATGAAACATGATATTTCCAGTGATGAAGTTTCAATGATATAAAAGTCTATTAATTGTGTCTGTCTATGCCTGACACCATAAATATTTGTCAAGCCTTTCCAAATTTCCCTGTAATCAATAGCATCTCAGTCACTTTAACTTATCCCAGACTAAATATTTAATGTATTCTCTTACTTGATACTTTCCGAAAAATAGAGAACATGTAGTATTGTGGCATGGTATTATGTAACATAATAAATCTGATGCTGAAAAGCGGTGTTCAGGATCTAACTGCGTTTTATAGACATAAAGGAGTTGATTTCTTTAAAGAATGAGGTTCTACTGAATTTAATTAGGTTCCTACTGTATAAATTCCTGGTTATTGATGGTTTTCCTGGAGACATGTTGTCTACACATGTAATATAAAAGTCATCCATCCCACAAATCTTAGCAGACAGTGATTCTGTATTTGAGAAGTCTACTTTCTGTCACTTCTAGCCCCTCTGCGCTCATATTCGTTTTTTAGAAGAATGTAGTAGGAGGTTAATAAAGTGATGGATGGAAGAATAAATAAAGTTGGTATTGACTTGTAAACTATTGTAGCAGAAGCTGTTGGAAAACACAGACGCACTGACTGAAATCAATGCCGTTGTAAGATTTCTTGAAAACAATGAAACCTGATGTCGTATAGTAGAGAATTAAAATAAAGTAGAAATCATGTAATATAGATACAAATGTGAATTACTGCTGTAAGAGGAAGCAGGCCTGGATGATTCATACAGACAAGAGCCAAAGCTCTCAAGATTGTATTAAATCTACAACTGAAAGTTGAAAGAACAAGGTCAGAAATAAAGTTTAAATCGGTTGAAGTAACAATGCTACAAATCACATTACCTACAGTCGTATAGAGAACCACAATCAGATCATGGAATAGAACATGATTCTGCAGCACAAACCAATTCTTGTGCCCTTTTTCAACTAATCTAAACCAAGTTAGAATAAAGGTTTTCTCATATTCCATCTTTATTTCCATGTACATAACATCAACTAATGTAAAGAAACAAGTTGCTTTCCATTTTATATTAAAAGAGCATGTTAGGCTAGGTTCAGCTCTGCACTCGTTTCCATTTTAGGTTCTAGAACAGAAAAGCAAAAATAATATCAGTGCGGAATCTGTCACTTGACATTATTGGCTCCAAATTGATCCTAATTGCATTGATCTGGTATCCCTCACCATGAAAAAAATACAGGCAGTCCACCACTTAAGAACATCCGGCTTACATACGACCCCTAGTTACAAACGGACCTCTGGATGTTGGTAATTTACTGTACTTTAGCCCTATGCTACAATAAACAGCTATAACAGTTATCAAATTTGTCTGCAATTAAGCTTTATTGTTATTCCTGGTTCTGATGACAATCCATCATTTTTTTAAAATCCAGTTTTCACAGAGACCAAAAAAAATTGGCTGCAGTTACAATGATAAAATATACAGTTCCGACTTACATACAAATTCAACTTAAGAACAAATTTAGAGAGCTTACAGATCTTGTACGTTACCCCGGACTGTCTGTACAGCACCTCCTTTTTCTAACTTTTTGAAAGGAATTTGCAATGGTGCGAACCTATCCTTAGCTTAATGATTTTGGAAGGCCTCTATGGACAAGATCAGATTCTCTTCTAGAAATCCAGAACTTTGCATTAAATTTAATGAATAAAGAATCGTCTTTGAGATTGTTAACAATATACTTTAGTG
The DNA here is from genome assembly GCA_019512145.1 of Engystomops pustulosus. Classification (NCBI taxonomy): domain Eukaryota; kingdom Metazoa; phylum Chordata; class Amphibia; order Anura; family Leptodactylidae; genus Engystomops; species Engystomops pustulosus. The sequence goes on along the minus strand of CM033642.1, from coordinate 239,400,920 downwards.
AATACATAAATTTATGCCATTGCATATCACAATTTTAACATTGAAAAGGTGAAAACAGATATTAAATCTAGAACAATGGGAAAACACAATCTTCCAGTTGGAGATAGCAAATGTACTACCGAAAACAAATTTAATTTGGTATTGGTTGGTTGGGTTGGTTCAATCATAATTTGGCAAAAAAATAAAACTTTGAGTGTCTGCTAAATGTCCCCTGTTATCCACAGGGGTAATAGAAGCCTCACTCCTATTGTTTCATCTGACAATGTCATTAATCTGTAATAAAAAATGTCTGAACTAGCTGCACACTCACGGCAATCCAGTCCATCCAATGTATAATTCCATTTTCCACAGAGAAAAAAACAATCCAGTCGGACGATCACCAAATTAAGAGAAAAAGGATGCAAACTCCGCCACTAATTTCTTTGCTGTTAAAACGTACCATTTTTTCTATATTGCTCAAAATAACAATAGATTGCATGGAACCTTTATGGACTTACGTGTTTTGAACTTTGGTTCTTACTCATAGTCAGACAAAGCCCGAAACACACAGGTCCGTGGGGTACCATGCAATCTGTTGTAACTTTAAGCAATATGGGATAGATAGTAAGTTTTAAAAGCAAATAAAAGAATCTTTTTTTTCTCTAAATTAATCTGTAATGTCTTACTTTGTATATGTACCCCATGGTCTGTAAGTCGCTGCGGTATATGATGGCGCTATATGAATAAAGATTTATTTATTCATTTTGATTTAAAGACACAGCAGATTCTCTAGATGTTTTGTACAGAAAATATAACATTTTTCTACAGAATACACATAAAATCCTTACACCTCTAAATGAGATATTATGATCATAAAATAATAAAAAAATTAAGCGTATATCTCTAAATGAGTTTAATTATTCTTCTAATTACTGCTATAAGTTATGACTTGGGCTACTCAACTTTCTATCCAATGAGCTTTTCCGGAAATGGTGAGTGTCAATATACCTTGTCAATAAGCCGGATAGAAAATGCTGCCTTCAACTTTTTTGACTGGGCGCCCTACATCAAACAATGTCTACACTGGAATGCTGGGTATTTGTGAATGCAAATCAGATGTATATGTGGGGTAGTGTATAATATCATAACTTTATTATATTTATTATATTACTCAATAATTTATAGACTGTTAATAATTTATTCCTGGTTAATTTGTGTATATAGTTAGATGTATTTCTGTGTTTGTGCTTGTTTTTAACCTCATATACAAATGTATGTGTATTATGTGAACCACTCCTGTAATGACTTAAAATAATGGCTTCTCCTGACAACTTGTATGGCAAATGAAAGCACTTTTGTTCAATCCAGCTCAGGTCAATAGTGATCAAATGTCAGTGTCCTTCCCAGGAGGCATGTTGAGCAGTGTTGGCGAAATCCATTGCTCTTCTCAATGTACTTATTAGTGACAGGTGTCCACGCACAAAAACTGGTATAATTGGGGACTCGTTGACAGTCAGAGTAAAAGGCCAACATCAAGGCACAGCAATGGATTGTTCCCTCGACACTTTGCTTTTCTTTTCTCATAATTCCAAGTTTAATCCAATAGTTGGTTTTAAATAATATAAAGACATCAGGCAGTGACACGACACCGGCACCCACACATGACACATACGTGCATCTCTACTAGTGGGTGCCTAGTATTCAGAATAAGAAGTGTAATTCCATCGGCTCACACGGTAGTCGTTGTATTGTGATCTGCATTACACTTTGGGGAATAGAGCACTTTTGACAACCATATCATGAATTCTTGACCTCTGGGTTAACAATATTAAAAAAGGCGTCTAAGACTTTTCACAATAACGCTACTTTAATCACCACAAACTTTCCAATATTGGTAGAAATTGCTGGCGGCTTCTGGAGCTGACTACAAAGCTTTTCATTGTGTAATTGCAGGACCTCTGCTGGATGTTATACTAATGACAGGTCTCGTGTCTTAGTACATTTCCTATTAAGGTAGCCCTAGACATAAAGATATGGTCATACTTCAATGGACATTCATCAAAAATGGGTCACAGATTACAACATATTTTTTACAATATGTGCAAAATATCTTTTTTGACTTATGCATTGAAAGCAGAAATGATCAGTTTAATGACTGAAGGTTCTCTTGGAATCTGGGTAATAGAATGTTACTTGTCAACAATCAGAAAAATTATTTGGATTAATAAATGGTTTGAAAGTTGTATGTATAGGTATAATATATTTTATTAAAGAATAATATTTTTTGTCCTAGTTGTTTCTCTCTTTCTTCCTGCACTTTGCCTCCGCCTATGTATGAAGACAACAGATAGATAAGGAGAAGTTGCTAATGTTTCTAGTAACTTTACTCCTCATGCATATGAACATTGTTTCCTCATGTGACACGGCTGAGATTTTTGGGGCTTTCTCATGTATTTCTATTGCTAATACACACAAATAAGGATTCCTCAGTCCCGTGTCTCCGCCTAGTACCCCGGAGAAAAAAATATTCTTGGCTGTGTTTGCAGCCTACTTTTTTATGATATACGGGTGACATACGGCTTTTTTTGCAGCCATACGAAAAACTTTTACACACATGCCACAAAAGTGGCCAATAGAGCCATGTTTTGTGGCCAAAGGAAAGATACTTTTGTGTGCAGAAGGCCTTACATACAGTGACTTCATTGTATTATCTAATGATGAGAACTGCAGAACCCTTTGGCTTCCTACCCTCCACTGGTTAAACCCATAATCATTTGCATGCAGCCATTTTGCCAAGGATTGTTTCTCTCCAATGACATCACAGAGAGTGAGGATCCTCATTAAAATGGAGACATGGTGGCATTTAAAGAGTTAACACCCAATCGCAGTAGTTACCAGCAGGAGTGAGCGGTGAACAGAACTTTCACTAGAATAAAACTGAACCTGAATGGGTCCACTTAGGTCTTCTCAGTCTTCTCTTTTTAAAGAGCTGAATTTGTAATTGAAATATTCTCCAGGTGTGTAAGGAGCCCCCCTTCCTTACCTCAGGATTTATTTTAAAAAGACTTCTTATTTCAGGGGAAGAGGTGAAAAATTACAAAGAAATGAAGTATTATAATATTAATAATAAAGTTTATTACAAAATGTTACTTATTGCAAATTAGTTTCCTTTTGGAGAACTAGTATTTTCTTTATAGACTACCGGAATAATCAATAAACAATCAATAAAATAATCTGCCAATAGTTGCAGTAGTTTTTATTACTAGGATTAGATATGACTTCCATGACAGATGTTAAAATATGATCTTTTTTTTTAAGGACAAAAGCACAAACAATCCAGTGTAAATAAATGTCGACATTCAATGGGGTTAGTGCTGTCAATGGAGCACAGATAAAATAGTATAAACCAAATAATAAAATTTATAAAATTCATAAAAGTGCAGCAACCATTCCGAAAATGAAAACTTTAAAAAAGCAACCCATGTTGAGGTGAAGCACCAGTATTAGTATTTCAACAACCTGATTAAAGCATAAATTTTCTATCTCCAACATCAGGGCATGCAATACACTCTATTACTTTGTACACTATACAAGGAACCTCATTTTGCAAGTTTTTACGATAAATCATATGCAAATGATCTTTCTCAGAAAGATCACACTGGTGCCATCTATTTTCAGTAACTTACTTACTATGTTTATATCAGACTCTTCAACATTTAGCCTCAACAGAAGTTGTTTCTGGGTGTTTGTTCCTCATCAGTGCAGAGCAGGTTTTTAGTTGTCTTAATAATCCTATCAGAGCTATGTACATAGTTTTCATATTCTATCCCATGAAACAATAGCACTAGATCATTTTCAGAGGGAAAGAAGATAATTCCCCACCATTGCTCTAAGTTATGTGTGTCTACAATTACAGTTGCATATATTAAAAATATAAAAAGAATTAACCAAACATATTACAATGTAAAAGACAAGAATAATTTCATATTGTCACATTTTATACCAGTTATTATCTATGAATGTCCTTCCCCGGACTATCACATTTCCTAACTGCTTGAAACTACAACTTTCTTTACTAAACCAATCTGTGTCCTCCTCCCGTCTGTTATCCGGCAAACACCAGACACCAAGCTCCAGGCTTCTCTGCAGTGCCACTGACTTTGAACTTTGTATATAAGATGGCGGCTGATGGTTGCTTCAAGCAGAGAAGCTCTTGTGTTAGCCCTTCATCATTTTAGACTATAAGCTCTCGTATCAGCCCCTCATCCTCATAGAATGTAAGTTCTTGTGTCACCCCCTCATCCTCATAGACTGTAAGCTCTTGTGTCACCCCCTCATCCTCATAGACTGTAAGTTCTTGTGTCACCCCCTCATCCTCATAGACTGTAAGCTCCTGTGTCCTCCCTTCATCCTCTTAGACTATAAGCTCTTGTGTCACCCTTCATCCTCATAGACTGTAAGCTCTTGTGTCCTCCATTTATCCTCATAAATAGCAAGCTCTTTTGTCCCCCTTTCTTCTCATAGACTGTAAGCTCTTTTGTCACCCCATCATCCTCATAAACTGTAAGCTCTTGTGTCTCCCCCTCATCCTCACAGACTGTAAGCTTTAGTGTCCCCCTTCATCCTCATAGACTCTGTGTTCTTCTGTACCCTCTTCCTTCTCATAGACTGTAAGCTCTTCTGTACCGAGGCCGGAGCTACTGCGCATGCGCAGAACTCCGGCTTGTCGGATGCCGCGCGCTGAACACACAGGGTAGGAGGAGTAACGTGGCTACTGGGGCGTGGAGTAGCCGCGCTGTGTAGCCTCGTGCCCGGCTACTCCACGCCCCAGTAGCCGCATAACTAAATTTACATGTTAGGGGAATAAAGTTTATTAAAAGTTAGCGGGGACGTGAGGATTAGCTCTAAAAAGAGCTCTCCTCACGTCGCTTACATCCACCTACCACCCGATCTACCTTTATAGGTAGAATCGTGGTGGTAGGTGCCCTTTAAGTAGGGGACCGCCTGAACTTCTTATACATACCCACAGTGTTTACACGTCACATACATACATATAGTATATACACATTTACACCTACATACAATACCATATACAGACATAAAGCTAATACACACATATACAGTAATAACACACCACACACATACATACACACCTACATACAGCACCTTATATATTCACACAGAGTTTATACTGAGTATATATGCACACACATACAGACTGCACATAGATGGCAGGAAGTAGAGATATACAAGTTTCATATCTGAGCTGCAGACTCGTGTGTGTGTACTGTGGAGGATGTGCACTGTTGTATATTTATTATGCTGTAAAATGCACAGCATAACACGTATATTAAGCTACACAACTTCCATTTGTTTGTTATCAGGTCGGATGCCGAGGCCCCCTGACACTGCGGACCCCATAGCAGCTCCTGTGGCTGAGGCAAGTAAAGGTTCCCCATCTTCACAAATGACAGCCATATTTTTATGTTTCCTCTCACTGACCAGAGTTGTCTCTGATCATGGACCATATCTCACTTTGTATAACTGTAGCAGATTTGGAGCCTCCTCAGCTCCTGAGCAGAAGACGTCTTACAAGTGACGACATCTATCAGACATGTTGAAAGAGATAAGAACCTGAACCCAGACCCCAACTAGTAACATCCGCAATCTTGGGGGTTGAGCTGAACCCGGCCCGACCTTCTAATAAAGGCTGAGGTCCGGTCCGGGGACCCAAACACTCAACGTTTGGTATAAGTGCTCAGCACTGCCCTTAACGGAAACTGGTTGAGCCAAAATCTGAAAAGAGATGCAGGAGGGCGGATGGCATAACTGGTGATCAATGATTGGACCCTCACTTTTAGTTGTATCATTTTCTACACTATAACTGCTTTCTGCCTGTAGTTAAGAGATTGTAGGTGCAGAGACATGAAAGATCTTCTTTCTGTGACTCTCTCCAGAGTTTTCCAGAGATTTTGTATCTATATCACTCTGTTAGCCTTTTGTTACATTCATTTGCCCCTTTATTAAAAAATTTGAGGTCTGCTTTATTGTCACCATGTAACTTGCTCAAGCAATGCATTATGGGCCATGGGGATTTTGTGAACACAAAATACACAGATCCTACTACAGAAGTTGGAGAAATTGGATAGACTGTATGTTTAATTTTCCTTTATGTTTCATTATTTTTACTAACACACTTATCACACCACAATCAGGTTACAAAAGGCAACGGAAATACAAAATAAGAAGGTTCCAAACTCAAAGATAAATAACTAAATCATCTTTTTTTCTTAGCATCAAAAAATATTAGATAAAGAACTAACCAATGACCCAAAACACCCTCATCGGGCAATTGTCTCTTCCACGTCTGTGGTACCTGGTGGTTGGTTCCATATTGGATAATCCAAGCAAAGTGTCTTCATAACTTGGAAGTTGTATGTGGCCTCTCTTTTTATTTAGCCACTTGGTCTTGCTGAGGAGGATTTAGTGGCTCCTTTATCTATGGACGAGTTGAGATCCATAAGAAATCAAATAAGAAATCATGACTTGATGAAAACATTGGGGCTCATTTACTAAGGGCCCCGCGGACCACACTTGCGTCGGACATCCCGACGATTTTCATTTTGCATCGCTAGGTCAGGGATTTAAAAGGGGATTTTGGTGCACGCGATCGGATTTTGGATTCGGTGCACTGGTACGCGGGATCTGTGGTGGACACATGCACCGGTACGAGGCCTCTTACTCTGGGCTTTGTTTTCTCCCATATTTCCCATATATCAACCTTAAAGGGGTTTTCCCACAAAAGTACATTCTCACATCTCAATCCCCAAGTGATGTTAACACAATAAAGATCATTTTAACCCCTTACTTTACAATTTTACTCAGTGTTATTTTTGTTTTAGCTCCTATCACTCCTTGGGCTGCTCAGTGCTAAATTCCACATTATGACCCATCTAGCTCTGTGGGTTGACAATGTGGTTACATTATCAGGGTATGGGTGTATATGCACTTTCATCTGACTTCTGACATTATACTAACACACTGACACATAGAAAGAGAGAGATCGGACAGATCAGAGATGTATGATGCCTATTACATAGAGGCATGACAGACAGAGGCTGACAGACTTTTACACTGTTACACTTTTAGTACTGCTACATCTCATAGATATGTGCCTAACTCCCCCTTCCCCTGGATCACTTATCTTCTTATAGCTTGTGGTTTGCAGCCTCTCTCTCACCTCAAGTTGTCCTGGCAGGATATGCTCAGTAAGTCTCTCTGAGCTTCGTGCAGGGGGTGTGGCTACAGGCTCAGAGCAAAGAGAGGCAGAAATCTCATCTGTACGCTGTCACACAGGAATACAAGATGGCGGCCACCCGACGTCAGAAGTTACAGGGTCATGTCTAGGGGCAACCGAAATTGTCTACACCTGATAGAGACAGGTTGGACTTATCTCTGTGAAATGTTGCAATTTTTGTTAATAACAGTGAATTAGAGAATGTGTTTTTTTGTCTTCATGGGAATACCCCTTTAACTGATAAGATTATAATTTCTGAAAAATGATCGAACTTGAAACAATCCTTTTAATGCTTCCCAATAACTCATTGCTCTAATAAAAGGGTTGTCCACTTTCAGCAAATTCCAGCAAATAATTGTCTGTGAAATGGAAAGTTTCCAATACACTTTCAGCATCAATTCTTCATGGTTTTCTAGATCTCTGCTTGGTGTCTTTCAACAGGAAGCTTCATTGTTTACTTTCTGTGAATAAACCGGTCCCTGGTCATGTGATGTCACACAGGTGCACGGCTCGTTATATCACACAGCTCTCTGTGATATAACGAGCCTTGTACCTGTTTGGCATCAGATGACCATGGAAGGGTGATTATCCACTGGAAGTAAATAATGAAGCTTCCAGTAGAACATCAGCAAGCAGAGATCTAGAAAACTGAGGAATTGATACAGAAAGTGTACTGGAAAAATGTAAAAACTTTCATTACACAAACATATATATTATCAATTATTTGCGCAAATTTGCTTAAGGGGACAACCCTTTTAATTGCCCCAATCTTCTGTAAGTGGCCGTGTTTGATCGGATTGAGACTATCTCTTTCCTACTTAAGCAAATTTTAATCTGCCAGTTTTACAATGATTGATAGACCTGTTTAATGAATTCATTGGGCTGGGAAGTTCATGCTATTCCTCAAAGGCAATAAACCAAAGTAAACTTGATTATGCACATAAGAAAATGAGATGTTATTACCCTTGACATGATTCATCTATTGAAAGTGAAGGAATTCTTAATGAGACCCAGATATTAAATATCTTGTAAAGGTTATGCTCATACCTGAATAGAGGGGACATCTACTATATTTAAGAGGACATGGGAGATAGAGACAACATGGCCCCGTGCTGGATTTCTAAGCCATGTATATCATTTACCAAACCAAAGTAAAAGTGTTATCTTCTAAAAATCAGGTTCGTCAAATGTTGTCTTAAGATTCCAGTCAATGTTTCCGGTGTACACATAACATTTATTCTCCATTATGTCCATCTGGAGCTTTGCCCTCAAGGCTCTGAACACATTACCATAAAACACTATTGTTATTGCAACCTACTTCTATAGGTCAACTGTATTTCTACTTAAGACATTTTATATGTAAAGACGAGGTAGAAGGAGATGATATATACCAGATGTTTCCAAGTACAGCCGGATCCCAGGAGGCGCAGTGGGGAATAAGTGACTTGGCCTTGAGCTATGTTCTGCCTAGCAATGAGTGAAGGAATATTTGACCTCCACACAAATAGCATTTGAGACGTATACATATAAGGCCAGAGCAATGTTGTTTAATACTATGTACAAGAACGCAATGCGAACCTTGCCTATTAACTTACAGCTCCTGGAGGAAAGAAGAAGCCAATGTTTATGGCCTGGGATGATCTTACAAGGTGCTAATGATTGGTGACAATATTGTCTTGATAGACACAAGTGCTTTGTATCCGGGGCTGCAGTTGGCAGCCCAAGAACTTGTTTGATGTATAATGAGAGACCGTCAGGCATGAGGCAGGATGTGGGGGAGCTGTCATGTGTTGTTCTAATCAACAAAGCGCCTCTCTCCCTCTCTCCGCTCTTTTTCGGTATAATTCTTGACAGTGTATCTTTGAGGGAAGCAGAACAATTGAGTTGGGATTGGAGACAGGTACTTCAATTCGTTAACACAGCCAGCACAAAGTAACCACTTTATTTCTGTGTAAAGGACAGAATAAATCATGGACAGTAAAGTTTTGCACTGACAATATTCTTAAAGAAAACGTTTATCCAAATGCCCTTTTATATACAGATATGATAAGGGAAGGGTTCCCCACATGTTCACACTTATATGAGCCAGAACGAAGAGAGGATCAGCAGTAGTGGCTCCTGGTAGATTCAGGCTGTCCTTGACATACATTGATGGCCATTCCTCTCAAAAAATAGAGGTCTGTAAAGGACTTGGGGAGGATCTACAGAGTAAATTTTGAAAGGTGGTGTCTCTTATAAGACAATCCCATTAGGCAGCAGAAGGATCACTGCTGATCTAGAACATATCCCATGTCCTACAGTACTCATCCAACCAGTGAATGAGAACAAACACTAGATCACCCGAAATCAGGCTCGGAGTGGCCCACAGGTGAACAGGTGGATCCTCCAGTGGGCCCCTGAGTTAGGTAGGCCCCCAAATGGGGGCTACAATATGGGGGGTATAAGTGGGAGCCTACAATATGGGATTGATTTAAGAGGGGGGCAACAATATGGGGGGATATGAGAAGTGGTCCCAGTATGGATGTATGAGAGGGAGCCTGCAATATTGGGGTATGTGTGAAGGCTACAACATAAGGGATAGATGAGAGGGGTCACAATATGATGAGGAGATGAGAAGGGCTCCAATACGAGGAGGAGATGAGAGACCATAATATGAGCGGTCAATAAGGGGCCACAATATAAGGGAGGAGGTGAGAGGGGTCATAATATAAGAAGATGATAAGCAGGGCCAAAATACAAGTAGGAAATGAGAGGGCCACTCTATGAGGGGGAGATGAGAGGCTACAATATGAGGGAAAGATGAGAAAGCCACAATATGTAAAGATGAGGGGCCACAATATGAGGGGGAGATGACAGGGTCCAAATTATAAGGGGGAGATGAGGGGCCACAATATGAGGAGATGAGAAGGGCCACAATATGGGGAGGAGATGAGAGGGGCCTCAATACGGGGAAGATATGAGAGGGGCCACACTATACACTTCTTATGTGGTTTTTACAAAACAAAGGCTTTTAAAATTATGCAAATGAGCCTAAGGGGCTATGGGCTACATAGGTTTTAATGGAGCCTGAAGTCCCTCAGGCTCATTTGCATAATATTTAAAGCCTTTTTTTCTTTAAAAAAAAGCAAGGAAGCTTAAAGAATAGCAGATCCTGCCAGAGGGGGCACACACCATCATAATCAGTTTGCTTAGTTTAGAATCTTTCATCCTAGTGGTAGATTGATTTCCTTTAAAACTGGGATTAGATAACTGGGGTGCACCCTAAAAATACATAATGAAGGCCCTGGCATAATGCACTGTACAACAGACCAAGATGAATTTCATTCTGTACTTGAACTTTGTCTGTCTCCACAGTCAGCATTTACTTCCTACAACTGGAATTTTTCATTAAAAGTTTTGCCTGTCTCACCAGCTGTTGTACCAGACTGAATGATTTCTGGTAAATATGTTTGTGTTGATTTATGTAGTGATTTGAGAGAATAAAAAGATTGTGTCTTTTTCAGAAACACTTTCGGCAGAGCTGTATATTTTACTAAAGTGAATAAATACATCGGGTGACCAAGTAATCTATCACTCATCTGAGAAACAGGATTTGGAGCCTTCCTGTAGAGAAGAAAAAAATAATCCTCCCTTGTTTTTAGCTGTCATTGCAGTATATCCAAATTTTCATCTTTCTCTGAAGAAAGTCACTGTTGGAAGGTGATTTATCTGAATGACATTGGAAAGTTAATCTCGCATTCAGTTGTTTTGCAGTTTAAGGGAAACTGGGCTATGGCCCCCATGTGCCACCAGGCTGAGATGACTTTGGGCTAATTCCAAGGGAAATCATCCAAGAGACCTTTACACTCCGATACAGGGATTGGACTTTTCTGGAATATGATCTAAAGGCTACTCTCGGAGAAGTTCAGGCACTTACGGCAGAACAAGGTAGAACAAAAGATGTTGATGCAGGATAGCTTCAGTAATGCCCCACACACACTACTTTATGCTCGCTCTGGCCGTCAATGGGCGTAGCATATGGCTGAATGCAGCAGAGGGGAGAAATGAGCACTTTTCACCCCTTCACTCAATAGGTAGCCGAGTAACCACACCGTATAGTTGGCAAAATAAAGGATTTTCCCTATATTTTGTGTCACGACCAACCGGCTCACTCAATGTGTGGTGAGACCCTGTGGGGCACACATACTTACCCAGTTTGCGGAGTTCACATAAAGTGCATCATGCACTCTGCCACGATTCACTAAGATTGTGCGCCCGATATCCTGCATGTGTTGCTTCCCCGCTCCGGTCCGCCGGAGTTCACCTTCTTTTTCCTGGTGCATGTAAGTGCTTGATCTTCCGACACAATTTGAAAGTTAAATCCCGCATTCGGCACGGACACCGATTTCTGCCACATGAAAGCCAGCGCAGCTGTGCCAAAATCTGATGCGTGCGACGCAATCCCCTGTTAAATATCTGTCACAGCCACGCAAAACCCCAAAACATCAGAAAGTCAGACGAAAGGTTGTCTATGCAGCCTTAGTAAATAAGCCCCAGTGTGTTCACCACACTGTGACTAGGTGCCATAAATACAGCTGCAAATTGTGCAGTCATATCACAGGTTCTCCTACGGTCGTATGCATGGGTCTTGACAGGTAATGGTGTGTCTGTGGTTACAGACCAAAGTTGAGTTGCAGGTCAGAGTTAAAATCATACAAATAAGGTCTCTTTCACACAAATGTATGAAAACTGCAATATGCTACCCATATCCGTAAAAAAGGACACATTTGCAAGAAAGCAAAGATTAGTCACTGTTAACGTACCTTCATGTAAGTTAAATTTTAACAATTTAAACCTTTTATAACCAGGGGCTACCAGAAATTAATCGGGAACACTTTTACTATGGGTCCACTGTCTCTTTAAATTTCTAGATGTAGCAAAGGCCTTTGACCTCTAGGCTTAATCAGTAAAGGAGGGAACAGGAGTTCATTTCTGGCCAGAAAGGTAACAAGTTACCGAATTACACAAAGTGCAGCTGGCAGTCTGGATTCTGGAATGCAATGGGTTCAGAAGATGGAATAAATTGCATTGGAACAAATGCTCTGGTCAATCCATTCTTAAACACAGGCCTCTATATAATGTTTCTGTACTAAGGCTGCGTTTGAATCTGGTTTACATTCCATCAAATACATTGAAAACTAAAAAAAATTGTAGTAGTGAATGACAACAGTGACATCTAAATGAACCCATTAATGTTGCTTGTCATTTTGCCAGAAAATATTGGTGCATGTTGTGCTAATGTTCACATAATTTATTATGGCATGTGCCATAAGGACATGCGCAATTGGATGCTGACTGCGCAGGCACGAGAATTGCCTGATGCAATAAGTGAGAATAGGAGACAGCGGACAGACATTGTGGGGCACATTTACTTACCCGGCCCATTCGCGATCCAGCGGCGCGTTCTCTGCACAGGATTCGGGTCCGGCTGGGATTTAAGATGGTAGTTCCTCCGCCGTCCACCAGGTGGCGCTGCAGCGCCGAAAATAATCTTAACGCCCCGGAATGCACCATCCCATAGAAGGTGAAGGTGAGCGCTCCCCAAGCGACACATTTTCGGTTTTTAAATGCGGCGGTTTTTCGGCCACGCCCCCCCGATTTCTGTCGCGCGCATGCCGGCCCCGATGCGCCACAATCCGATCGCGTGCGCCAAAAACCCGGGGCAATTCATGTACAAGCGGCGCAAATCGGAAATATTCGGGTAACACGTCGGGAAAGCGTGAATCGGGCCCTTAGTAAATGACCCCCTGTATGTATGACATTTGCAGGGAGGGAAGCGACGTGGGCGGAGTTATGCAGGAGATTGGGGTTTTTTAAATTTGAAAAGTACACATGATGGAGCAGCTTCCTGAATGTGGCAGTGGACCGGTCCTCTAGAGCTACACCCAGGGGACTCTAGACTCTAGACCAGACTGGTCTCTGCATACAGTGCAGGTAAAGTTTGGTATACATGAAGGTTAGGGCGATTGTTCATGGACAGATAGCGATCACATGACCCTCCATCTGTGGTCATTTTATGGACAGGAATGTTCGGCTGATGAGGTAAAAGACAGGAGGCTTCCCGTTACATATCAAGAAAGAACTTTTAATAGATGTATATTGGTAAATTACTTTAAATCCTGCCCCCCACACACTTACACACATTGCAAAATAACATGAGGTAAAGTGTCCAACACCTTTAAGCTTTTATAGATCTTTGTAGTAAATGGCACTTTGGGATATCTGTTGTGACACTTGTCACTGCACCCATGATAGCTCCTCCAATAGGAACAGTCAAAGATGTTCCTTTGCATAAAGCTTTAGATACAGAGCATCTTAAGAAGATAAAAAAGAAAAGGTTTCAGCCTCCATCGCTTCCATGTACAACATAATGGGAACTTGAATTGAACGAAGGAAAGAGAGAGAGGCAGCATTTTCCCTCGGGGCAGGCAGCGAGAGAATCGAGGAGGCCTCATTCGGTATTCATGGCACCTCTATTGAGGTGAGAAGGAACATCACTGAATATGAGGATGCACAGAACACATCCTGACAGCCCGAGACAGCTGCAGGGGTGGGACGGGAGGGGAGAAGGGAGGATGGAGAATGCATGGGGATGAGAGGTACAAATTAAAGTGAGAGTGCGGAAAGCAAAGAAAAGATGGAGAGCGAAAACAAGAAAGCTGAGAATAAGTGTAAGGAGCATAATGAAGAAACGGATATAGAACAAAGCAAATGAGTGGAGGCTACACAAAGAGATGGCAATCATCCAACAAATGGTCTCATTAAACTCTTCTTTTCTTTGGAATTTCCTTCAAGAAACAAGAGTGAAACCCTCCTAGGACCCTCAGCATTCTGTCAATAAGCACAAATATGAGTAGATACATTCTCCTCAGGCCCACAGACCCCATACTCATCCAGAAGACTGCTCGACACTACCCCATTCTCCTGACACCAAGCACCTGCTGAAAAGCCTTAAAATATGCAAAAAGTCAAGATGTTAGCAGATTATTTACTCGTACTTTATGGTTGTCTGGTTCCTGAGCGCTCCTTCTGATGTGCAGGAAGGGAGCTACAGCTAGTTACAGATGACATGAGTGATGCTTCTTGATTCGCTCTGATCTATTTAATTGCATCCTGAGACGACTGGCTGCTCCTGCACATGCGGTGTGCAGCAGGAATATGGCGCTGTCATTTCAGCACTGAATTCCATAGCGGAAAGAGACTTGTTTGCCTATCACACACGTTTAAGAAAGGCCAAGAGCTAGAATAAAGTTGTTCATGTAGAAGAAACTTTTCCCAGGTGGAATGATCACATAGGCAATTAAAAGACAAAAACAAGGTAAATGGTGCATTGATATCGGTGGACTGTGGACATGTGCACTATTCTGAAGGTAACAGATAAAACCAAGTACAAAATTAAGGGAAAAACATTTTTGTTATAGGTAATTCACACAGTGAACAAGCAGATGAGATAATGGGACACACATACCAAGGCAATCAGGGGCAAAACTACAGCGGTAGCAGCCATAGCAGCCACTATGTGGCCCTGGAGGATGTGCACCATTATATACATAATATGCGGCACAATTGTGCAGTATAATATGCATATAACATATTATGCTGTATGTATGTGCGTGCGTGTATCTGTTATGTGTATATCGTTTATGGTGGAGATGTATCATACACCAAGGCACCAATGCTGGTGTATGGAAGAGGCAACGCCCCACCTTCTTGTCCCGGATACATCAACAGGTTTAGGCCGGTAGGTGGCTCGGCCAGCAAACAAAGCTACAGCAGATCGTACCTGGCTTAGTGCTTATAAACAGTGAACAAAAGTTCGCTGGTTTTACAAAAGGATGCCCCGTGCCTGCTCCCTCCACCGGCAGCCAAAACCAGTGACCATTACTCATAGATCCAGTCATCGTTTCTGTGGTAATCTTCTTATATTTGTTATCTTTGGCCTCCTTCCTTAAAATTATGCTAAAAAGCCAGTAGGCCTCACCAGGTGTTTTACATGCTGTAGCTTCACAGGTTGTTACACTGTGCGAGATTACAGCAGGAAGAGGGAGGGAATGCCAAGGGAGCAAGAGGGAAGGGGAGACATGCTCCTGCACAGTGCAACAGCCTGTGAAGCTACAGAATGGAGGGGCTCTAGTAACACCTCCAGAGCCCTTGTGGCCCATTGGTATAATTTTAAAAGGTGATTTTAGCAGGAAGGCACACATGGATAACAAATATAAGAAGGTTACCACAGTCACGGGGCCTGGATCTATGAGTAAGTGCTCTTGGTTTACCATGCTGGATTTTGATGGTAGATTTCCTTGTTAGCTGTGGGTTTCTTGCGGTAGAATACATTTTCAACATTTCTATTCACACTTTAGAAAACAGGATATATTTTTTCCACATCTGCCTAAATCTATTGCACAGTACCGTATACTTTTTATGTCTTATAAATATGAAATAATGTAACGGGGCAGCTTACGTAGAGTTTCCATTCTGGGAAGCTGCAGGCTCTTTCTATCACTCGTTGGCTCTCTGCTGCCCATTAAACCACCTTTAATTATACTGGTGTGTGAATCGTTCTGTCATCACAGCTTTTTGTTTTACATGAGCTTTGTACATAGTCCATTTCACATTGCGTTAATCTCTTTACACGGGTTTGGAAACCATGTCTAACACCTCCTTCTGTATTACTCCCTCATCGGAGATGTGGTGTGTTAGTGTCCTCTTGAGTGGGCCTCAGCAGGCTCCATTACACGGATCTAGCCATATGACATCACACAAATATCAGAAGAACACTGCACAGATAAGAAACCGTGTCCTGGCTGTGGGATCATATGAGCGAAGTGGCGTCAGATAAATGATTAGGTCATGACCTGACCTCACACCATCATCACACCTTCCACCATGAATCTATGCTCAAAATTGCCGTTTCGGAAACATAATTGCCAATGTACATTTATAGGCTTGTAGTGAAGTGCAAGTTACAAGATGATACATTTTGGAGTTCATTTAGACAGGTGTTTTTGACATCATTGCTTTCTATGGCACTGTTTACATGTCGGCTTTTTTACACAGATGTGTAGAGTGCAAGAACAAAATTGCAGAGAGGACTTTGGAGCAGTTCACTGCAGAGAGCAGAAAACAATCCAGGCTAAAAGACCCACCAGAGCCCTTTAAGGAGTTGTAGACTTGGATTTAAAGTGAATTCTAAACTACATACCTTGTGGGGGTCATTTACTAAGGGCGTTTTTCTGTCAGGTTACCCGAATGTAACCGTTTTGCGCCGGGTTTTTGGCGCACACTATCGGATTGTGGCGCATCGGCGCCGGCATGCACGCAACGGAAATCGGGGGGCGGGGCTGTAAGAACACCCGCCAGATTCGGAAAAACCACCATATTTTTTTTAAAAAGTGTCGCTTGACACGCACTTACCTGCACCCAGGATAGCTTGGTGAAACTCATGAACACTGATGACTTCAGCGCAGCAGCGACACCTAGTGGACATGGGGCGCACTACCTTAGTGAATCGCCGGAAGACCCAAATCCTCCACAGACAACACGCCACTGGATCGCGACAGGACCGGGTAAGTAAATCTGCCCCTGTATATCAGTTTTTGGTTTTTTCAATGGTGAACTTTTGTGAGGTATAAAATATTTCCCATGTAAGGGCTTGTTTCCTGTGGGATGAGTTGAATTTTTGAGTGAGACTAGTTTGGGGTGGTTATGCCTTATACCTGAAAAACTCTTTAGTGGGGTGTAGCAGAAAAAAACATCAATTCTGTAATTGATTTTTTACACTTTATTGAGTGTATTGTCTCCGTATTGCTTTCATGTTGTCTTTTTGTCTGCAAAAAAACATTGCTTCGAATACATGGTATTCACCTGGTTTCTCAGTCTCATCAGTGTAAAAAAAACTTACTGAAAATTTTTGAACACGGACAACGTATCAGTGAAAAACAATGCCAATGTGAAAGAGCCCTAAAATGTTATCTCTATTCTACCGGTCAGTACAATTATGATATTATCAAATTTAGGGGGTTTTTTTTACATTTTACTAAACTTACAGAATAAAACCTAATGTGGGGGAAAAAAATCTATGTTTTTTTGCTTTGTTGTCTTCCAAGAGGTGTCACCCTTTAAGCTGGTTGAGGGCCTGTTTTTTGTAGGAAATGTTGCACTAGTACCATCCTGTACACTACCTTTAGAAAGGTCACGTGATACGGAAGTATATGTGAATATTTAAAGATATTTAAAAGATATTTGCATCTGATATTTTATCTGTTAATGTGAATTTACTGGTCAATGCCCTCCTCTCACATGTTCATGTTCAAAGCTTTTGTTTATTCAGTGGCATGTATTCTGTTTTTGGGGTACAAAGGCTATTAGCGACTTGGATATTTATTATTGGATATACAGGCGGTCCCCTACTTAAGGACACCCGACTTACAGACAACTCATTGTTACAGACGGATGCTACTGCCTACTGTGACCTATGGTGAAGCTCTATAGATGCTTTACTATAGTCCCAGGCAATGATCAGCTGTTAGGTGTTTGTACTGAAGCTTTATTGATAATCCTTGGCCCCAGTACAGCAAAAAATGTTGAAACTCCAATAGTCACTATGTCAAAAAAAATTATTTGTCTGGAACTACAATTATAAAATATACAGTTTCGACTTACATACAAATTCAACTTAAGAACAAACCTATGTAACCCGGGGACTGCCTGTATATGGATAAAAAACAAATACAGGCGGTCCCCTACTTAAGGACACCCGACTTACAGACAACCCATAGTTACAGACGGACCCCTCTGCCCACTGTGACCTCTGGTGAAGCTCTCTGGATGCTTTACTATAGTCCCAGACTGCAATGATCAGCTGTAAGATGTCTGTAATGAAGCTTTATTGATAATTCTTGGTCCAATTACACCAAAAATTTTGAAACTCCAATTGTCACTGGGGCAAAAGAAAAAAAATTGTCTAGAACTTCCATTATAAAATATACAGTTTCGACTTACATACAAATTCAACTTAAGAACAAACCTCCAGACCCTATCTTGTATGTAACCCGGGGACTGCCTGTACTAGAAGTCAGAGTTTTAGGGTAAGTTAATTGTCTGCTTAATGTACATTTAAAATGTCTGCCTATAATCCACACTTATTAGCCTTCTCCATTAAGGAGGATTACTGTGAGTTATTCTCTGAGGCCAAAAAAACGAAAACCATTATTCAGGTGCATTTTACACAGAACAGAAAAATAGGATTAGTGCAGAGTTTGAGCTGTTATTGAAAACACTCAGATTAAACAGACCAATGCACACCCACCTGGGGCAGCAGGTATAGGAAATAGTTCACATAACAAAAAGCAGCCGTTACCTATCACAGCCAATCACATTAGCCTTCTCGACTTGGAAAATAAAGAACTACTTCCCAAGACATAAGCTTTCAAAAAACCGACTTCTGGTAGAATCTTATTATTTGTCCTTAGAGTTTGCTTATCATTAAAATGTTACTTCATGAAATGGGCTTCCAAAATTCTAACTGGTCATCAGATATAATTATTATTTATCAATATTGATTTCATGGTGCTGTGTACTCAGTAAAGGGTTCACATACATTA
Source organism: Engystomops pustulosus (assembly GCA_019512145.1). NCBI lineage: Eukaryota > Metazoa > Chordata > Amphibia > Anura > Leptodactylidae > Engystomops > Engystomops pustulosus. The sequence goes on along the minus strand of CM033642.1, from coordinate 239,382,002 downwards.
CATGAAGACTAGAACAAATGCTAGTAGAAAACACAAAAAGTACAGAGATCTGGGAAAAGTGGAAGGCGGACCAAACCCATGAGGGCTCACAATCTGTATGGGAGGGTAGAAGAAGAAGGTAGTAGTGGGGTGTGTTGTAGGCAATCTTTAAAGGAAATCCACCACATGGATGCAGTATGGATGCACCAAGCACACTTACATGCCAGTGTGTATCCCCTGAAACAACATCTGCTCTTCCTTTATCTTCTAGCAGCTTCGTTTTGGAGTAAATGAAAATGAGCCTCAGGGGCTCCTATCTACATTGCAGATGCACCTTCTGGCTTAGTCTTCTGTTTATGACATCACTGGCTCTCTGGCGGGGGAGGGAGGAGGCGGGCAGTAATGCTGAACAGAGGCGTACCTACTTAACAGAAAAGGGAGCCAGAAGGGGCTTCTGTGGTGTAGACAGGAGCCCCTGAGACTCATTTGCATATCTTTAAAAGACAATTTCTCCAAAATGATGCCATTAGAGGATGAATGAAAGAACGGATCCTAGTGGAAAGACAGGCGAGAAACGAGGAGATGGATTAGTCATGAGCAGAGTTAAGGATAGTTTGGAGGAGAATTAGAGAGTTATCTGGGAGACAACAGGAATATACTGCATTAGTTCGAGATGACAAGGGCATTGACTAGCAATTTTATAGACTACAGGTTGAGGAAGGATCGGATGCAGGAGATGTTCTTGAGATGGACGTGGCAGGTTGTAGGGCTTGGATGTGAGACACAAAGAATGACTCCAAGGCAGTGGACTTAAGGGACCAGGGAGAATGTGGAGCCATGAATTGTGATTGTTAGGTTTGGTGGGAGGGGGCATTAGGTAGAGAAAAAGAGTAGAGTTCCATTTGGCCATGTTAAGTTTTATAAAATGGGAAGAAAATTAGGTGGATATGGCTGATAGACACTCTGGAGTTGTGGTTAGAAGACAGATGATGTCTATGTCAGGGATATAGATCTGTCCGTCATCCGCATAGGATAATTAAATGAGCTGTAATAGACCAGAGGAGTAGATGGTAAAGAGTAGGGGTCCTAGGACAGAACTTGTGGGATGCCAACAGGTACAGGTTAAAATGGCCAGCGGATACCAACACCACTCAACCTACTGAAGAAAGTCACAAACATAACTTCTTCTAACTCACAATTTTATAGATGTTAACTCTTATTTTTCCATCTCATGGTCCCAGCAGCCATGTATGGACTGCCCTGCAAAGAGGGGGTCAAATCATAAACTATAATAGTGAATATTCAAGCATTTAAGGTCTTTACTGGGAAGGACTAGAGCCAGCATCATTGGTTTACTGTACATCCGATATCCAGCAAGTGCAATAATTTCCTGCCACAGTCTACATTTTCTCGCAGTAAACATTCCAGGTGTGACTGCTGGATATCAAAGGTTAATGCAGTCTCACGTTCAGAGATCCAGGGAAAGAATTGGGAATTTGCTTCTACTTGGTGAATGCTGAACCTATTAACCTATTGCGTCTTTGGATCTGAGCTGTAACTCGTGTCTCAGCTCTATCCCACATTTACTGTGGTACACCTGCTCTCTGGGGGTCTAGCCAGTTCTGTATTGAATTAAGAGACACCTTACTTCTTTACTCTTTTTCATGACTACCAGACCTTATTTTTAAAACAAAAAACTTTATTTTACCCATTGTTAAAAGAATCTAGTCCATAATAATAATTTTTATATAGCGCCATCAAATTCCGTAGTGATTTACAGATTCTAGGGAACATATACAAATAAAATGAGACATAACAGAGTAATAATAATACAGAGTATCTACTCCCCTCTACCCAATTCCAGCACATGCATGATGTTAAAAAGATTTAGACCATGGAAACCAGTATTATTACATGATGAGACATAATATTTCATCCTTTTTTTTCTTTTAATCCAATTTATAGAAAGTGATAAACACATAAAAAGGCCCGACTTGAAAATCTTACAAACCCTTAGCAACCAAGTAAAAGACTGGTTCCCTTAGACCTAGGAACAATAAAGGAAGTGAAGTCCCATGTTCAATGGAAGTCACATCTCATGGTCAATGGAAGTGATGGCCCATAGTCAAGAGAAGTGACGACATGTGGTCAATGTAAGTGACGCCCTCTGATCAATGGAATAGACATTCCATGGTCTTAGGAAGCCATTCATTGGGTCTTCAAACCCTTCATAATGCCAAAAACCACACAAAAGGACCTGAACAAGGCTGCTTTTAATGTGATGCACTGTAGCTTTTTCATTTTAATCTAACAAGACCGCTCAGTGGTTTTCCATTGAATATCAAGATATTAAAGGATCATCTCTGAAAAAGTCAATGAAGTCAATGTCTTACATACTGGACGTCCTTGAGTCAAGAAGATGACGCCATTAATTGTATATCACCCCAGTAGCCTGTCAGTCCATTTCTTATTTACCGATTGAAACTTTGTTAACTACATATGATATATGACCCCGTAATGGTTGGTCAATTTGTAGTATTTGGCACGTTCCCACTGAGCAATGGATTCCAAATTGTTAAACTGCTTACTCAGTGATATATTATCTATGTTTAATTATTATAGCCCTATATATATATCACCCTCAGTTGGCCCCGATGTGTTAGTAAGGGCAGAATTAGTCCTGAAGTTTTAGATGGGTTTCTTTTTTTTGGCGAAATGGAATGCATGCTGTTTAACCCTGTTTTTTCTCTTTGTCAGCATCTATTAGTGCTGGGTCAGCTCTGTCTGAGTGTGAAGAAATGGATTATAATACTCAGCATTAATAAGAGGCAGCCGGAGGGAGAAAACTTGAAACATGCTAGAAATGGTACATGGCACCTGATGCTATAACTCTGCTACCTGTTATACAGTATATTAGAAGATGGTGACATTTTAAGTCATGGGTCTAATACATGTTGTCAAGACTTGCGGAAGGGTTTTTATATTACATCCATTCATCTTTGATGTTTTTTTTAAATAATTTATTCCTTTATTTATTTAGTATTTCATATCAAATTAGGCAAATAAAAAAAATATATTATTTTAAAGATTATGAAGGTCTCCTGATTATGAAGGCCTCTTTATATCTGTTGAGCTCCTTTAACATTTCTGAAAGATACATTTTTTGTGTTATTGTCCTTGAGAGTAACATGAACCTAAATAATGAATTTTCATAATGAAATATGTAGCCAGTGCCAAAAACCCTTAGACACTTCAGTTTTCCAGTTCTGTGACAAACATCATCTGGTAGCTATTCGAATTGCACTACTTAAAGGACATCTACCACCAGGGTGAAGGATTGTAACCAAGTACACTTACATGCTGGTGTGTGCCCCCTCTGGCAGGATCCACTCTTTCTTTAGCTTTTTATGCTCTTGTTTTTATGAAAAAAAGCTTTAAAAAAATATGCAAATGAGCCTGAGGAGCTGAAGGGCTGTAGAGACTAGATCTCTTAGGTTCATTTGCATAATTTTTAAAGTTGCTACTTGTAAAAACAAGAACATAAAAAGCTAAAAGATAAGAGCAGATCCTGCCAGAGGGGCACACTCCAGCATGTAATTGTGCTTGGTTCTGGTGGTAGATTTTCTTTACGGTTTCTAGAAATACATACACCTCAAGCATGATTTGGCAAAGCTGTTCTCTGAGAATCAGTGGGTAAGTAAAGCATTGGATGTCAAAGTTAGATATTGCATTTCTCAGAGGTTACATGACTGGAAAATAATAATGCAGAAATAGTTCTTCTTACTCAGAAAAGACAGAATGATTCACAGATTTGCTGGTATTAGTATGTGTATAAAGCAATGTGTCAGTCACTGCATATGGGATTAAGAAGGGCTTTCAGTGTCAATCTTTTGTAGGCAGGATGATCAGGACTCTCAAGGTCAATCATTGTCTGTGGGTGGGGTATTGAGGACTCCCTCTTTGTGTTGGAGGGGTAGTCAGGACTCTCAATGTCAATCACTTTTTGAGGGAGGCATATCATAGTATCAAAGCTACAAAGAAACAAGTCCATCAGGGCCAACCTTTAAGAATTAAAGGTTGTTTTTTTCCCCATAACCCGTGATGGTGATGGTAGAGCCACCTGTCCTCCAGGTGTAGAGGATGCCCCCTGTCTATGGTGATGTCTGAACCCCCTCTCCTCTAGGTGTAGAGGATGCCCCCTGTCTATGGTGATGGTAGAACCTCCTCTCGTCCAGGTGTAGAGGATGCCCCCTGTCTATGGTGATGGTAGAATCGCCTCTCCTCTAGGTGTAGAGAATGCCCCCCTGTCTATGGTGATGGTAGAACCACCTCTCCTCTAGGTGTAGAGGATGGCCCTGTCTATGGTGATGGTAGAACTGCCCCTCCTCTAGGTGTAGAGGATGCCCCCTGTCTATGGTGATGGTAGAACCTCCTCTCCTCTAGGTGTAGAGGATGCCCCCTGTCTATGGTGATGGTAGATCCTCCTCTCCTCTAGGTGGAGGGGGAATGCTCCTTGTCTATGTGATGGTAGAACCTCCTCTCCTCAGGTGTGGTAGAGGTGCCTGTCTATGGTGATGGTAGAACCTCCTCTCCTCTAGGGTAAGGATGCCCTGGCTATGGTGATGGTAGAACTGCCTCTCCTCTAGGTGTATAGGATGCCCCCTGTCTGTGGTGATGGTAGACTAACTCTCCTCTAGGTGTAGAGGAGGTCCCTGTATATGGGGATGGTAGAACTGCCTCTCCTCTAGGTGTAGAGGTATGCCCCCTGTCTATGGTGATGTCGAGCCTCCTCTCCTCTAGGTGTAGAGGATGCACCTGTCTATGGTGATGGTAGAACTAACTCTCCTCTAGGTGTAGAAGAGGTATCGGTATCTGAGTGATGGTAGAACTAACTCTCCTCTAGGTGTAGAGGATGTCCCCTGTATATGGTGATGGTAGAACTGCCTCTCCTCTAGGTGTAGAGGATGCCCCCTGTCTATGGTGATGGTCGAGCCTCCTCTCCTCTAGGTGTAGAGGATGCACCCTGTCTATGGTGATGGTAGAACTAACTCTCCTCTAGGTGTAGAGGATGTCCCCTGTATATGGTGATGGTAGAACTGCCTCTCCTCTAGGTGTAGAGGATGCCCCCTGTCTATGGTGATGGTAGAACTAACTCTCCTCTAGGTGTAGAGGATGTCCCCTGTATATGGTGATGGTAGAGCCGCCTCTCATCTAGGTGTAGAAGATGCCCCTGTCTATGGTGATGGTAGAACCTCCTCTCCTCTAGGTGTAGAGGATGTCCCATGTCTATGGTGATGGTAGAACCTCCTCTCCTCTAGGTGTAGAGGATGTCCCCTGTCTATGGTGATGGTAGAACCTCCTCTCCTCTAGGCATAGATGATGTCCCCTTGTCCTGGTTGCAGGCCTAGGTATAATAAGATTGTTGGAGAGATCCTTGTACTGCCTGTTAGTATTTAGTTTTATATCATTGTTTTGTAATTCCCCCATTCTCCTAATAATCTTGGTTGCTCTTCTCTGCACCTTTTCCAGTTCTACTACGTCCTTTTAAAACACTGGTGCCAACAATTTTACACATGTACATAGAGTCCCCCATATCAACCTCCTGCGGGAGAGAGTTCACTGCTCTCTGCTCTTACGGGAAAGAATCCCTGCCAAAAGGCGATGGTAATCAGCCTCTCCTTGTCAATCACTCTGTGTGGGCAGGGTTCTCAATGTCAAGTATTGTGTGGGGGCGGAGTAATCAGTACTCTCAATGGCAATCACTGTCTGTGGGTGGGGTATACAGGACTCTCCCAGAAGTCCTATCATAAAGACTATAAATCAAAGATCTCTGCTTTTCTTACTCTATCATATGTGATAAAATATATAATCCGATTTATGGGCAAAGTAGACCAGTCCCTACCAGTTCCATATACCACCTGACCATCAAAACTTTATTATACAGCTGATGATATCTATTGTTACAGCTACCAAGTTCCCTTTAAGACTTTGTATTCAGCACTCTCTATAACTACAATACTTACTCGCAAAATGTAATCCAGAGTGTAGCAATAAATGTTCTTAGTTTGCCATACTAAACAATGGGGCTTATTTACTAAGGGTCCTGCGGCTGCATTTTCGACGGGTTTCCCAACTCATCGGGGATCGCACTAGGGAATTGTGTCGCACTCGATCGGATTGTGTCGCAATTGCGGCAGCTTTCACGCAACCCAAATTGGGATGCGGGCTGTTCGGACAATCCGACTGATTCGGACTAAGAGCGGGATTTAACATTTAAATTTGTGTGGCAAGCCAAGCTCTTACATGCACCGGGAAGAAGAAGGTGAACTCCGGCGGACCTGAGTGGGGAGCAACATATGCAGGATATCGGGCGCAGGATCTACGTGGATTGCGGCACAGTGCATAATCGTCGGAGAGTCTGGATCGGGATCACGACTCGAACGGGTCAGTAAATGTGCCCCAATGTCTATGAGCCAATGATGACACTACCATACATTGGTGTGTGTAAAATAGATGCTGTAAATGGCTGCCGTTTCCTATCATCCCTTTAGCAGCGCCTTTCTCTCTGTATTCTCTCCTCTTTCATGCTGTCTTATTCCCTGACCTTTGGAAAGCTGTTCCGATTAGAGTTAAGGATTTATCTCCTCTCTGTAAGGATGTGCGCTCTGACCAGCTGTCCTGTACATGAAATGCTGACTATTTTTAGAGCTGCTTGTGCTCAAGAAATTCACGGTGAGGGAAAACCTTGCACTTTGTATCTAATGGAAAGGGGAAATGTACGATATTCAGTCATTCTGACCTTAGTGTAAAAAGTGCATAGTTGGTCACAGACCCCATAAGGATTAAACTCTCTTTCATGCCGTTCATGACCAGTCATCTATTGCAACAGTTTTAATTTTCTTTACAGGAACCTCATGAGATAGTGGTACAAAATGTATAAAAAAAATATATATAAAAAACCTGAGTTTTCTAATGAGATGAGAGGACACAAGTGTGCATTTTTAGAGAAATTAATTGGTTTCCAGATGGCAGCATAAATATTCAATCAACGCAACGTGACTTTTTTTTTTTTTTTTACATCCTCCAGGTTTGTCTTCAGATTTAGTTTTTTACATAATCTCCGTATTTTGTTTTTTAAAACAATAAAACAAATAACCAACTTTTGGAGGATGTAACAAAAAGACCCAGAAAAAGCTGTGAACAGAGCCTGAGGTTTTTTTATTTTTTTTATGTAATTTTTAAAATTGTGTTTGTTATATTCCTATATTCAAGACAAAACAGATTTACCAACAACACCAATTACAGACATTCCAGTTAACCTGTCAGCTGAAATATACCTAATAAACCGCTTCCAGTATGGGGTCATGCAGCTTCCAGATTGTATTTCTTACATGATCCAGGGTGGTGAAATCATCCAGAAAATGAACTTTGAAAGTAATTGTAAATTTGTTGTATAAAGTCAAGGAGGGTTTAAAGGGAACCTGTCACCAGGAGACCCATTTTAGCACTCCCCTAGTCCCCATAGAGCATAGTACACACACTGCCAAAGTGTTTTTGTATAAAAAATAGGTTTTAAAGAAAAACAGATATGTTATATTGTACCTTTCATTAGCATCTGCTGTGTGCCTAGGCACTCGTCCCCTGGGAGTGGCTGTAAAGAAACAATTCCCCCCCCCCACCCTTGGGAAACAGCTCCTCCATGTGTCCTTTTCAAATATATGAAAACAACCATCACTTGGCTTAGCGACGCCCCCTGCTCCTCTACAGCCAATCCCGAGTGAGGGGAGTTATTCATATATTTGAAAAGGACACACAGAGGAGCAGTTTCCCAAGGGTGGGGGGAATGCTCCTTTCCAGCCACTCCCAGGGGACAAGTGCCTAGTCACACAGCTGATGCTAATGAAAGGTAAAATATAACATTTTTTATACAAAAACACTTTGGCAGTGTATGTACTATGCTCTGTGGGGACTGGGGGAGTGCTAAAAATGGGTCTCCTGGTGATAGGTTCCCTTTAACACTGAATTCAAGCTTTCCCTTTCTTAAAAATCCCCATTCACTGTAACTGATAGTCCAACACCTAGAAACATCACTAACCAGATCTCCTGAAGTATGGTGCATGATGTAAGTCATGCTAGGTGGTGTTCAGAGCTTGAGTTCATTGTTAAACTACCCATCTCCTTGACTTTATACTACCAGTTTACATTTCACTTCAAAGTTCATTTTCTAGTTGATAGAACTATGCTGGGCTATGAAAGAAACCAGATTAAACCAAATAAAACCCTACCAGATAAAAGACATCCATCATTTTGATATTTGTTTGACATTTCTGACTACCAAAAAGATTAAAGGCAGAGTCCACTTCACCTTTTTGTCAATTGGGACTTTAGTGCTACCTGTGGATAATAGCTTATACTATCCTTATAGGTTCAGTCCCCTATGGATTAGCTAAAAGAGGTTAAGTCCATAAAAGGCTGCCACAAGTGGGCTACAGATGTAATATAAAATAATCTTTTCCCATTTATTGGTGACTCTGAGACGTTCAGACTCTTCTGTTGACGATAAACTAACAAATGGACTTAGTTTTCGAGAAGCAGCTTGCAGGAAGAGGCTCAGATGCTAGAAGTCATTATTTACATTCGTTTCTGGGGAAATTAAGGCTGAGCTGGCAGTATAAGCTACTTTTCTGGTAATCTACAATGTTCTTTGCTTTGAAAAGCCATTTGTGCAACATGTAAGTGTACCATCATTCCAATCTATTTAAAGTACCAACATTTGGAACATAAAAACCCTATTGATAATCATAAAACAACCCGTGAGTAGAAAGCCCAGCATGTAATATTAAAGATGAATTGATAGAAAGAGACAATACTGAGGTCATTTCATCAAAGTCATGAAATGATGGAGGAAAATTGTTCCATGTGCTTTTACTGCCTTGGCCTGGATAATGTGAATATTCACGGAAATGAGACTAGATGAATCTAGGCATAGAGTGAAATTCTAATTTTTATTGTGGAAGCAGATTTACATGCCACAAAGTTCACTTTATTTGTAATCAAATATTCATTTACAGAAGTTACAGATTCTTTTATGCCGGGGATTTTAAGGGCAATCTCTTCCCACTGAACTCAAAAATTCATTACACATTGCTGTTACAATTGGAGGATACTCTGAACAGCAAGACACGCCATCCTCCAACTTTAACATTTCTTTTTCTTGATGTTATTCAACTTTTTTTTAAATAACAATCTTATTTCACAGAATTTATACGGGAGAATATTTTTTTTTTATGAGGGTTGTCCACTGAAAATATCAAAAAAGCTACACTTGCCTCCCTTCTGCACTTTATGGCCATGTCCATGGTCCCATTGGTCTCAGTTGAATTTCAGCTGGTTGAAATAAGATCACAGGGGCACATTTTGGCACTTAGTGTCCCAGGGTCAGGGTTTCCCCACCCTCCTGCGCCAGCCAGATATTTCAAGTGGCAGCTACACTGCACTGGCCTGGCATAGAATTACACTATAGCTTGCGTCTGAGTGGTCATAGTTTTCAACTAAGAGGATTTTAAACCAAATTCCAGAACAATTGGAGCAAAATTGGTTACAACCGATTCTATTAGCTCGGATCAAGTCTTTTTGAAAAATGTGGCGAGGTTTCAGTATATTAAATTTTATATAATTCACTCATCTTTTCAGAGTTTGCATTTTGGCCTAAAATATTAAATTTAATAAGGTGTTATGACACAGCTGGATGTATTCAGCCATGATAAAGGATTTTAAACGGTGGGTACGCAAAGTATTCAGACACCTTTAAATGTTTCACTTTTGTTTTATTGCAGTCAGTAGGTAAGATAAAAAAAGTTCTTTTTTCACATTAATGTACACTCTGCACCCCAAATTGATAAAAAAAGAACATAAATGTAGATATTTATGCTAATTTATTAATCAAGAAAAAGTGAAATATCACATGGACATAAGTATTCAGACCCATTACTGTGACACTCATATTTAACTCACATACTGTCCATTTCCTTCTGATCCTCCTTGAGATGGTTCTACTCCTTCATTTACAATTGTACTGATTGTACTTGATTGTACTGTCCTTGTACTGATTGATTAGGAAAGGCACACACCTGTCTATGTAAGACCTCACAGCTCACAGTGCATGTCAGCATATGAGAATCATGAGGTCTAAGTAATTGCCCAAGGAGCTCAGAGAATTGTGGCAAGGCACAGATCTGGCCAAAAAGAATGTCTGCAGAACTCAAGGTTCCTCAGTGCACAGTGGCCTACATAATTTTTAAATGGAAGAAGTTTGGGATGCCCACAACACTTCTTCAACCTGGCCATCCAGCCAAACTAAGCTATCCTGGTGATACTTGTGACATGTAATATTTCGTTTTTTCTTGTTTAATAAATTAGCAAAAATATCTATATTTCTGGTATTTTTCTGTCAAAAGGGGGGGGGAGAGTGTACATTAATGAGCAAAAAAAAGAACTGTTTTGATCTTATCAATGAAACAAAATGTGAAGAGGTCTGAATACTTTCCGTATCCTGATAGTGACAGACATGTGCAATGATCATGGGCAGTTTTCCAGTGTCATAAATTCTCTAAATCTGTTAAAAAAAATCTCTAAAAAATAAGGTTGATCATCAAACTCACATGCCATTTTTAATTGGAAAAAATATGTTGTTTCAATGAAAGATTATTAAGAAGGTAGATTCAACATTGTGGCATTGCCTGACTGAATACCTGCAAGTACTGGTTATTTAGAAATAAGGATGAAAAGCTGGGATTTCTGCCATAAGATGGACCTTCTGCCAAAATGCAAGATGACTGTTGCCTTGCTTTTTCATGAGGAACGGTTACTACTTAGGCTTGTGTAACTTTGTAGCTTCTATTTGCTACAGATACGTGTACAATACTGTGTCCAAGTAATTTTACATGGGGAAGATTTGTTACAGGAATTTATGTGACTAAAATTCTGTCCGGTTCATTCAGTGCAGCTGTGTATCATACACATGATGAGAGATTCATAAGAGGGGATTTGTTTTAAAATCCATTTTACTTGAGAATGTATTGATATGGTATGTATTGGCGTAAATTATGCCAAATTTATCAAACATAATACACTAGAGCAGAATTGTCTAGAAGTTATATGCTACTACCTTTATTTTAGTACCTGACTTTGATTTAAAAAATTCTGTCAAAGTTTAAAGGAGTATTCCTCTCTCAGCTTTTCAAAGCTTAGACTAGCATAGCCCAGACTCGGAAAATTCAGAAATCTCAGAAACCGCTCAGGAAACTCCATAACACAATGGGGCACATTTACTTAACCGTCCTCTGGAGTTCACACAAAATGCGTTTCACTAAGATCATGCGCCCGATATCCTGCATGTGTCCCCGCTCAGGTCCGCCAAAGTTCACTATCTTCTTCCCGATGCATGTGAGTGCTGATCTTGCGACACAATTTGAAAGTTAAATCCCACCCTCAGTCCAAATCAGTCGGATCGTCTGACGGCCCGCCCGATTTCTGTCGCGTGGAAGCCAGCACACCTGCGCCAAAATCCGTTCGCATGCGACACATTCCCCTGTTAAATATCTGTCACGGCCATGTAAAAACTGAAAACATTGGCTGGCCCGACGAAAGTAAATAAGCCCCAAAAAGCTACACTTTTGCCTTAACCCCAGAGGTTATAGAATCACTTTGCTCACTATTACCCCAATTCCTATTCAACTGTATGCAAGTTATGGAGTTATGGAAACGGTATTTGACTGTTTCTGTAACTCTCAGTGTGGTGAGGCAGGGTTATTCTCCTCTCCGCTATGAACAGCACAGATAGAAAAGCCCCTTTGAACACTGTCTAGTATAACTTTTCACCTTTGCCCCTTTGAAAGCCTAATCCCTTCACTGGACAAATGTATTTAAGACCTGTCTTATAACCTTGATGAATGTGGCACAAGGCATTTTAGAGAATTTTCAACAGATTTCTAAAATAAAGGATATATATGCCCCAACGTGTGGTATGTTGGGAAGCTTGTTTAAAGGGTTACTCCCACCTCCCATTAGGGAATGAGATGAGAATAGCCCTGTCTTGCCAGGCTGGTTGGAGTTACAGAACCAATCCAACACAGCAGTCCAATACTGCGGTGGTGAGAGTTGCAGAAACCTCCGGACAATGCTGTTTCCAAACTATTTCTTATTCTCCTGTATCGTGATACAAAAAAACTGCGTCAAAATCCCTCCACCTCAGAGTGATTTTGATTAGAGATAAGCGTTCAAGTTCGGCCACTTGACCGAGACATATTGCTGGATTGGTGGCCAATCCAGAAAATCTGTGCCCCTAACAACTAGCTATGGCTATAATGGGCCAGGGGTACACGGGCTGCTGGTCAGGCTTGCCATACCAGAATACCGAAACCCGAACATGATCATCAGGTCCACTCATGTCTAATTCTGACCTCAATGATGATTGTCTGCGACCTAAAGAAACTTTTATTTCCATAATTATTCTGAATTTATGGAACAATCATGAACATTCTTGCCTAGTGAATGTCCAAAATTGTAATTCATTTGGTTTGCATGGGTTCATATATTACCCTAATCTTCCATGCAGTGTTTCTTACCTTAGTCTGTTGTCCATGTCTCTGCATGGTCCCAGTAAATTATTTATATCGCAGTGTAATTATAGAGATGTTGTATTCCCAATAGTGGCCTGTCCTAGTTCTTGTTAGAGGGAAACCACATGGTTAAATGGATTCGGTATAAAATTTTCCATGTGCATTTTTTTCAAAAATGCCAAAACCTAAAGTTTTAACCACTTGACCTAAAAATATGCTTATGTATCTTGTTCTAAATTTCTAAAGGGAATTTCTTTGAATATGACTTCACATGTAGAGGCTTATTTACATTAATATCTTCAGCCCATGAAACATAAAATGTTGCCTGATTTCAGCAATGGAACGTTGCATAAGGGATGCCACTTTCGTTGTTGAGTAAGATGTATGGAACCCATGGAACAACAGTGCAGAACTGTAATCATTTTTTAGACTATATAATCTATGTTTCATGGACTGAAAACAATGAGTTAATGGGGCTTCTCCTAACTATTATGCCAATAACCCATCCATGGTTTAGTGCCTGTTGTTGTAACTTCAGGATTTTTCGAATTGTTTAGAATTTCAAGGTTCTTTAAAGGGGTTTGCTCATAACTAAAAGTTCTCACATTTTTGTGCTGTGAGATGCTGTGAGCTGACAATGTGCTTAGATTATCAGGTAACAGGGTTTATCTACACTCTCATTTAGTCTCTGAACATTATACTAGCATCTGACACAGTGACACAGAGAAAAAAAGAGACGAGACAGAGATTAGAGATAATGAGATCCATGAGATGGATCTAAAACTCAATGACACTCTGACGGCATATCCAGGGGCAACGAAAATTGTAAACACCAGGACAGATAGAGACAGGTTGGAATTTTATGTGTGAAATGCTTTATTTCTGTCAATAACCATGAATTAGAGAATAATGTTACTTTATTATCCCAAGTTTATTTAAAAAAATCTTGTCTTCAAGGGAATACCCCTTTAAATCTGTTAATATCAATTTTAAACAATAGATGACACACTCCCTTTAAGCATACTTTCAAACAGTCCAAGTCTTAAAGGACATCTACTTATAAGTTTAATGATTAAAGTAAACAGCTGAGTTGGGGAGACTTATCCAAAGGGGTGTGGTTTATATTGTCTTCTTTTTACAAGCAGAGCAGAGGTGGAGGAGTGTCCTCAGCACCAATAGTTTTACAGTCAGATAGAGGGTATTAAATGTAGTATAGAGTATGAGGAAATGAGTGTGGGTTTCCTTTGGTTCCTCCGGTTTCCTCCCACACTATACTGGTAGGTTGATTAGATTGAGCCCCATTGGGGACAGGGACCGATTTAGAAAGCTCTAGAATTATAAAGGAATTATAATAATAATTATTATTATTATTAGAAGAAGAAAGAAAGAGATATTTTTGGTATTTTGTAGTTATGTTTTCTTTTTTAACATAAGGAGAACCTTAAAACTCTACTTAACAAGGCTCAGGAAACTTCTCACTCCTCATGATACCTGTGACTTTTCTCAGATATCTTACGAGCTCTACACATACATTCACAACATCTACCAACTAATATGAATTTGTCTCATTAGTGTGTATTATAGCGGAAGGTGTGACAATAGTCAATCAATTTGCATTTACATCTACAAAATAAATCTTCTCTTCAAGCAAAATTATCTTGACAGCATGTGAGGTGATGTGATCCGTGCAAAGGTCATCCGTGCACACGGCAGTATTCCGCAACGTGACTTTAGATAGGAGAAGAAATCGAACTTTTAGGAGAACATTGATCCTTCTGTTAGAACTGGGTTCAGCAAGACAGATGGCATATTAGAAAGATAGTGATGAAGTATTAATGAAGATTCTGCAGATATTTACGTATATTTTTTATTCAGAACAGAAAGAGAATTAAGACATAGTAAAAATAGAATATTGTGATTCTATGTACATGTAAATACCAAGGACATCCACCATACAGTAATGAGTTAACTGCCCCCTCCATCTGCTGGAAACCGTAAGACGTCACACAAAGTCACAAGTCATGGTCATGGCTACCAACAAGTATGATATGTTAGGGTATTATACTTACCAAGTTAAATTGGTCAACCACATTAACCCTTATAAGCATTTTGGTGGGCATAGATATTTATTATTTCACATGACTACCTCCTACTACCTCTGAGAACAATTAGAAAAGTGGGAGGGATCTAAAGCTGGCAGGTTATAGGCTGTTTCCTACAAGCTCCATGATGCCTTGTGTTTGCCCAACTGTGATTGGTTCTAGTGATAGGAAGTCCAGCTCTTACTAGTGAGCTGGATCATTAGGCTCTGCCCACTATTTTGGCTCCTGGACGGCTACCTATTAAATATATCATTGGGAGCTTCAGTTCAGCAAATTACCCCACTCCAACTTTAACCCAATTTTATCGAGGCAGGATTAAGTGAGCTATTGGCCCACTGAAGGGAGTCGACTCCAGACGGTCAAGCCATCTCTTCATACCGGCTCGTTAGCGAACAACCCATCACTAATTGGTTCTTCAATCACCGCTGTGCATGCAGTATCTTTTCACCATTTTGATCTTCCTGCCACAGTCATAGTCCCAGTTTTTGTAGAATTCTTGCGTCGTCTACTTAGCCTTCTTTGCCATAAGGCCCTATGGTGAATACCGCACATGATACCTACCCCTTTATTCTATTTCATTTTACTGTAAATATATTGTTGCATGTGTCTGGCTATATATAGATGCATAAGGACATTCTGCTGGTTCAAGGCCCCCAAAGATGACAAGAGGTTGCCTTTAAGAAGGACATTTGTATGAGAACTTCATGATCATCTTTACAAAATTAGTCAGTTGCAGTTAT
The DNA here is from genome assembly GCA_019512145.1 of Engystomops pustulosus. Taxonomy (NCBI): domain Eukaryota; kingdom Metazoa; phylum Chordata; class Amphibia; order Anura; family Leptodactylidae; genus Engystomops; species Engystomops pustulosus. The sequence continues at coordinate 239,366,561 of CM033642.1, read as the reverse complement.
CCAAAGAAGACAAATGACTTTGTTGTTATGACTCATTGGAAATATGCAAGACTTGGCCAGACTGCACAACAAACAGCAATTTCTTAAGCCCCATCTAATTCTGCATATCACAAGTGTGCAGTCATTGCTCTTTAAGCTGTCGCAGTAATAATTCATGAGTGCATTGATCATTACGGAAAGAGCTATGAACAGGCTGCAGAAGTCATCCAACAGCTACTAAAACAAGCCACATTCTCAAATATATCTAGATATCTTCTGAACAGAGCCGGACATTCACTATTAATTGAGATAAATTGGACAGTTCTCGAATGTAACCAATTTATTTGGCCGCGTTATCAATCAAGTACCAGGTGCCGATACCCTCCCTGTTTCTGTATGATGGCACACAAAGTAAGGGCAGTGCATATTGGCAAGGCCTCCTATTCCCCATTTCAGTTTGTATTAGTAATGAGATTTTTTTTAAAAAAAAACTTATTTAACCCCTTAAGGACAGAGCCATTTTGTTTCTTTAGGCTAAGCTGATTTTTTTTTGTAATCTGTGTTGCTTTACATGGCTGTAACCTTTGAATGCTCTAACTAACCAAAGTGATATTGAGATTGTTTTTTCGTCACATGTTGTACTTTTTGTCAGTGGTGAATGTAGGTTGATATGTATTGCATTTATTTATGTTTATATTTAGATCAGGAGGGGAATCCCCCTGCATGCATTTAAATGCCGCTGTCGTGTTGACTGTGGCATTTAACAGGTCAACAACCACGATCGGAGCAGCATAAGTAAGATACCTGTGTGTCCTGATTCTGTTGCAGTTCCAGTGATATGCTGAACCGGCATTGGCTCCTTGACATACTAGTAATAGTAAGTCAGTTTCTGCTGAAGAGTTAAAATATCTACAAATTTTTCCAAAAAGTAAATAAATGAAAACATCTCCAAAAATAAAACAATTCAATAAAATAATTCTGGGTGATTTATCTTAAGCTGTTCTCTTTTTATCTCTTATATTCGTGACCAGGCATAAGAAATTTTTTAGAAGGGGTTGCAGAAGAATATGTCTCCCCCTCCCCCAGCTCTCTCCCTCCTCCCGCCACCTGTTAATATTAGCAGTATCATGAAGTGCAGGGTAGAGGGGAGACCTACTCTGCTCATTGTTACAGCCTGTGAACCTAATGCACTGAGGGCCTCTGGAAACACCCACCACAGCCCCTCTGGCTCATTAGTATAATTATAAAAGTTGATTTTAGAACAGTGGTTCTCAACCTGTGGGTCGAACGACCAAAACCGGGGGTCGCCTAAAGCCATCAGAGCCGCAATTTTACAGTGTTTTTACTGCGAGTTGCATGGTTCGGGGTCACCACAGCATGAGGAACTGTATTGTGGGGTCACAGCATTAGAAAGGTTGAGAACCACTGTTTTAGAAGGAAGGAGGCCATGGATAACAAATATAAGAAGATTGTAGAGTGTCCCTGGATTATCATGATGTATTTTGATGTATATTTCCTTTCTTTTCCCCATTTTATGAACATAACTGTCAATTTGTAGTAATATTCTTATGTCTTCTTCCCACTGTGTACACTGGGTATACGGCTGGAGTACTATGCCTGTGCTAGCTTATTCAATGGTTCTTAAGGGGAAGTTCTTCTTGCAAATAATTTATCAGACACAATTTTTTCTTTTCTGTTTGTGCCACTGGTCAACACTGCAAGATTTAAAGTAGAACTACCCAAGTGTATAAAGAGAAGCAGCATCTCCTACAAAGAGCCGGGGAGATTTATGGATAAACTAAACGGGTGTGAAAGCTGTGAGTTCACTGCCTCTGCCCCCTTTGTTTAAGGTTTCAAGAAGCATTATGGACTTCAGGAGAAGATTGTCTAATCTACAGCTATGAAATAATAGAAATTTTACAAGGTCGTGCACGGCGGGTAGTTGCCCCACGTAATTTCGACCAACCGTTTGGCTCTGTAGGGAGATGCAATGAATCCTTTCAGCGCCGATGACTTGATATGAGTGGAAGACACAGCGAATGCTTTACATTATGACAGCTGGTATTCCTATAACATGCTCTCCAATGTTCACATATTAGATTCACAGGCCGCCGATCGCAGAGAACCCTATTACCATGTAAGTGATGTAAAGCAAAGTGACAGTGTGAGCAATGATCCTATCATAAATCCATTGCGAGTGGAGGGGACCAGAGAAAACTGGAGGATTTGTATAATTGTATGTCGCAACATCCAGGATGGAGAAGCCTCCTGCACATATTCACAACATATTGAAGAGAATTTACAGCATTTCTACTCATTCTGAATTTATATTCAGATAAAGAGTGTAATTTGTCATTGAAGTATTTCTTCTGTGACAATTCACTTCAGGCCCATGGAGTAGCCCGCATAATGCTCAACCAGCTTACATATCTATGTAATAAATTGGATGGATTATTTTAGAAGCTACCCATACTACCCATACACTACATAGTGAATAGTTAATGTTACAAAAGTGCAGAGGCAGGCAATTTAGGCAGTCATTTTGGAATATGAGGAGTATGAGGAGTATATGAGGAATATCAGGTTCGAGTTTCCCGGGTTTGGTCGAATCCCAAACAAAATCCCAAACAAATGCGGACCGTGCCAGCACCGTTCATGGGTGTTAACCCTTTAAATGCCACTGGGAAAGCCACTTAAGCACCTCTCACAACCACCGATAGTGTGGTCAACGATATATTGTCGGCGCCACCATTTACCCTAGGATCTTTGCTACCCGTGAGGTCATCAGTGATCTTAAATCTTAGGCAGTGTCTATGCGCTACCACCGCCAGCTTTGCCAGTGCCATTTAGAAGCTTAACCCTGGCCACTGGTGCCTGCATGAAGAACCCGAACCCAAACTTGATCCAGAAGATTGTGGTTCTTGTCTGGTTATCCCAAGCCACCAGCTCCTCAGACTATGCCTACTCTCCACTCATCCATCCTTGGGTAGGGAGAGTGTCCTTAACTGCAAAAATGAGGAACTGAGTTTCTAAATATTTAAGATGTAATATTGCATTACAATAACATTTATAGTATAATAAGTAATAAGTAATAATAGTAATAGATGATAATTTTGTTAAATTTTAGGACACGTAAAGCATGTCCACAGAGAGAGAAGGCAGCATAGCGATTTATATACCGAATCTTAGGCCTCATATAACAAACCTTGTTTCTGGCAGTCTGCTTGATATTGTTTCAATGGCTAACAAAGGTCCCCATGTATTTATATGGGCTTATAAACATGTATGAGTTTCCTCATCCCTATGTGTGAGACGACTGCCGGGCCGCAAAATTCAGAGCAGGTCCGATTTCTGACCATGTTTGCAGTCTTTTTCTACTGTCACACAGGTCTGTTGTTTGCAGCCTGATATTACAGGTAGCCTCAATCTGTAGGAATTCCCAATTTAGCAATAATGAAGCAGGCCCTGAAGCCATGTGATCAGAGAATCACAACACGAAGGGGCACATTTATTATTTGTGACCCAAGGTCTGTTTTTTTCCTGCTTGAATTTTGTGGTTTGTTAGACTGTGATTTTAGATGGTGTCCCAAGGGCTCAATAATTTAGCACATAACAGAAATAGTCTAAAATAACTCTTCACATTTATGAAGGTCTTATAGAACTTGGTGGGCTTGATTTTTGTAAGGCTAAGACACAAATTGCGCCAGAAAAAGGTGTAGGTAATTTAGAAGTAGGGCGGCACGGTGTCTTAGTGGTTAACATTACAGCCTTGCAGTGCTGGGAACCTGGCTTCAAGTCCCATGCAGGTCAACATCTGCAAAGAGTTTGTATGTTCTCTCCGTGTTTGCGTGGGTTTCCTCTGGTTTCTTCCCATACTACAAAACATATTGGTAGGTTGATTCGATTGTGAGCCCCATTGGGGCCAGGGACCGATTTGGAAAGCTCTGTGCAGTGCTGCGTAATCTGTGTGCACTATATAAATAAAGGATTTATTATTATTATTATTAAGTCTAGATAAAATGTTGGGAAGAAAAAAATTGAGGTCAAATTGAAGCCTAATTCATTAAAAGTCATGAGTATCGGAAAAAAAGGAAATTTGTGGTGCCAACACATAATAAATGGGGGGGCAGGAGATGCACCAGAAAAAAATGGCAACCCATGCCAAAAAAGAGGTGCAAATAACATGATAAATGAGCGTGTCTACACATCTTATTCTCTAGTAAATAAACTCATTGGCCAGTGGTGTAACCTGAAGCTGAGGTGCCTAATCTTCTTCTATGGGGAAGGGACATCTTATGGGGCCCCCCTAAGCCTCTTGGGCCCGGTTTGGACCGCACACTCTGCACCCCATCAAGTTATGCCCCTTGCGCAGTTTTATCAGCAGTTTAATCAAAAGTAGTGCAAACTGAAATAAGTGCCATTTGCTTTTGGAATGTGCAGGGGGCGCTACATCATTGGATACTGGTGCAGGGTCTTCAATGACCTGGCGCACCCTGCACTGTTCTTGAAGTGTGGACCATCTTAAATGTGTCCCAAACTCCCACTAAGCACTAACACTCCGCTCTAGGTGCAATTTTTTTCTATCTTTTCGGACACAGTGCAACTGCGACACAAAACTGTCGCAGACACTTCTTAAATACATGTGCAAGCTCCAAAGACGTTCTTTCTAGTGCAAAGTCAGACAGAAAACCGGTGCAGCCAGTTTTATAGATCTGGGCCAATGTGTATTCTGGAGATCCCCTTCAACATACTTGGAAAATTATCAGTATTGTTGTTGTAGGTTGTGCTATATAAATACCTCTCTGTAGGATACAGACCTCTTTGCGGTGCACCGCTGATGACTACGTATGGGCTGTGCTTACAGTGTTACACCGGGCGCACTATGTTTACACTGGCGCGCGCCAGGCTCGGCTGCTCATTTAGTAGCTTCTATATTAATTATAACAAGTAGATCTGTTGCAGGGCTGCAGGGAAGAGAGTAAAATGAATTTTCAAAGAAATCTCAGAAAGGTGTGGAAGCTGATGTGCTCTTTGTTTTTTGATGGAGCAGAGCTCTCCCACGGCTCGTGATTAAAGGTTAAGTGGCCGCTTTCTTCTGTCTCAGCAGCCGCACTTACACATACAATCCTGTCATTTTATTCTTCAGCACTGATGCTTAAAAAAATAACAAAAAAGGTTCACTGAGGCGTTCTCTCAATCTCCCGGATACACTGCACAGCTTCACTGGGCGCCACATATGCAGTATACCAGGACGCCATAATATCTTCTGTGTTATGGTGCTCTGCATAGAGACATGTAGGGTATTTAACCAAAACCAAAGGAGGTGCCAACCAGTCACTCATCATTGTTCATAGCATTAAGATTTATTACAGGGTTAATGGAGCATTGTGCCATAGGGAAAGTTCAGATAGGAAGTCATGGAGACAGTGATTTGTCCATATGGATAATTCCACTATATCCATGGAAGGACATAACTTCTTGAGACAGGAAAAAGTGTTGTGATATGAAGACAATTGATTCAAGAGGCTAGAAGTGTGATTTTGTAGCACCGTGCAAATGTTTTAAGCAGGTGTACACTCATACCACGATGAAAAATAATAGAGGAGCTAAAGGTAAACTGTCAGCAGAAAAGCATTGTCATAAATTGAGATGTAAACTGGTTGTATGAAATCCACACTGAATTTGGCCCTGAAAGCCAAGCTCTCCCCACCTCAGAATGCCTCATTGGCTGTATTTAATGCATTTTTGTCCAGGATCACTTGTGAGAAGACCAAAAACTGCAGACTTTAGGTTCCCCAAAAACGTAGAGGGCATGGATACATGCAGCTCCACTTCATGAGATGATGTTTCTGCCTACAAATGTATGTGTGGAATGTTACATTTCTATGGAGATTGAAATTTATGCCGACACTTCCGCTTTTTGTCTTATTATGCAATATTTCTCATGAAGACCGTTTAGCAAAATGACACTAACGTGTGAGTCTGCAGTTTGTGAACTTGCCACAAGTGATGTTAACAGGGAGTTTTTATATTTTTGAGACTTTTGTCCAGGATCAGTCTGGTGCATGACGTCATTCACAGAAGAACAGCAGTTCTGAGATAAGGTGAGCTTGAGTTTGGTGGTAAACTCTCTGCCTCAATGACTTCATTGAACTTATTGACATCTTACTTCAAATTTAATTTTCTAGAGGATTCTACCTTGCTGGGCCACGAAAGAAACATGATCTGAAAGGTGTTAAGCTACTTGACAATATACTGGTAATGGTTTATTAGGTCGATTTCTGTAGACAGGTTCCCTTTATTAGTTTATTTTGTTTAATATTGACAACATTTTAATGAATAATTAAAAGATAAATTTTAGCTACCTTGTAAGGCAGCTCCCTTGACATCAAGCATGACCTACAAGAGGCCTTATGACTTGATGCGGGATTAAAACCAAACCAGTATATCTATTCCAGAAGGAACAGATTCCCAACTGTAGACAGCACTGTTTCAACCTGATTGGGTCTCCTCAGTACAGCGCAGGGAACTGGATTGGCTGGGTGAGAGGCTTGTGACTAGGGTCGGGAATTAAGACTTCTCCTTACGGAGACTGCCATTTAAGGCTACCATGTAGGCCTGTGGAGTCTTATAGCCTTGGATGCTCCACTAGAGAGATTCTGGGAAAATATGCAAAGTTTTCCAGGATGGTATAAGGAAAACCATGCCTCTTTTAGCTCCCTTGTTAGGCAACTCCCTTGACATCAAGCATGACCTACAAGAGGCTTTATGACTTGATATGGGATTCAAACCAAACAAGTATATCTATCAGAAGGAACAGAGTCCCAACTGTAGACATCACTGTTTTGACCTGATTGGGTCTCCTCAGTAAAACCTTTGCACATACAAATAAGGTGACAGGAAAGTGGTGGGGTCGGGGGTGTAAAAATGTAAAAGAAATCATGAACCCTTTTGCAACAATAGATTTGCTTGGGATTACTTTTACCACTTTTCTGGCACCAATTGCATTTTTGTGAATAAAGAAGAAAACTATTTAATAAATGTTCATCCAACAACTATCATGCTGAGCTACCGGGATGGAAGGGAGTTGCAGCTATCATATTTTGCATAAAATTGTGTACTGTCTGCAAAAACGTTTACAGATTAGAGGTTTTATCAAAAGGAAATTAAAAACAAAAATGTACTATTGGCAGGTGTAAGTTATGTGTGTTGTACACTGTTCTCTAAATAATGGATGTGTGATTATATTATGTATGCAAAACTGCAAATCTCCAATGGTGAATACAACAAGATAGTAACTTGGTAATAAAGTGGACCTGTCACCTACACATTAAACATACATCATCAGAAGAAGCCTACAAACAAACACAGCTCTCATTTAGAGCTTGCTGAGCTGTAAAGCTTCCCCTATATCAGCTTTTGTAGGCCTTCATTAATCTCAGTCATAGGAGCCGTCTTCACGGCAGGTATAAATATTCATAAGCGTTAATGAGAGTCTGGATATCCAATGCACAGACAGGAGTGCCACAGAGGAACCCACTGTCTTTCTTTAAAAACTCTTTGTAAAACTTTTGGAAACACAACAGGGCCATTCATTCCAAAAAGGTAATATCTAATACGGTCAACTCGTCCTAGTTACTTGTGTTGCTTTTCTGTAAATGTCCAAAACTTAAAACATTGCAAATCTACTTTTAAAACCTGTCAATTGCATCATAAAGGGTTGGGGTAAAATTAAAAACCCTATACTGTACCTCTTTCCCCACACTCTGTTATCTCATACAGTTCCAGTTGCTGCCGTAAAAGACTATAGCTGTCAGTTTTGCTTGTGTCCATCCCCTACCACTTAGGCTACATTCACACAATGTGTGCCCGCCGTACTGTAGCACGGCGGCACATGTCGGTGCCGGGGAGAGGGCTGCTCACCGCCACCACTCTCCATAGTGATATATGGTGCACGGCACCATATTCCGGGGAAAGATTGGACATGCCCTATCTTTCTCCCGGCTACAGAATGGTACGGTATGGCACCCATTGCCATCTAAGGGGGACGTATATACAGCATATATAAGTTGGCTGTATATTCGTCCCCCATACGGTCATGTGAATATAGCCTCATTAAAACTTTTAGACATGCATACCGCTTTCAGTATCACATCACTACCAGTAGCCTACAGTAACTTTACTGTATCTCTGGTTCAGTAAATGTCGATGTTGGATATATCTGAAAGTATAGGTTGCCCCAAGGATAGTCTCAGGAAAGGATACAGCCAATGATTTATGGTATGGTAACATGCACCCTTGGGTTGGTCACTTGTAGAGAAAGAAGTAAGCAATAGACAGAAACCTTCTTCCTTGGGACCAAATTTGAAATGTGTGGACCTCTATCCTTACCACTGATGTCTATAGGGGAGATTTGGGAGGCCACCATAAAGATTAGATAGAGAGGTTAGGCCAATATTAAGTGCATTGAGTCACAGTGATAAAGGTCCAGATGTATCAGGAGTCTGGCTTTGTCTATGTGTTTACTTGTATTTTAGCTGTTTGAACATATTGATACATATGACTTTTGGGGGATCATGTTTGTTTTGGCTAGTTTTTACCTGTCTTTTTTCCATCTGCTTCTTTGGTGATTTATCAATCTCACTTTTTCCTTGTGATAAATGGGTATTTTTTTCAGATCTCTTTTTGAGAGATTTGTTACAAATGTCTCAAAAATGTCGCACAAATGTCTCCTTAAGTTTTCCTTAAGTATGGCTCCGTCTGGAGTTTTTTGCAACAAAAAATGTCTCAAATTTTTAGACAACATGAATTATAAATGTCATTTGCGACATTTAGCACATTTGGAATAGAAAATAAATATGTCTTACTAATGATAAACGTATGTCGTTAGTTTTTTAAAATCTCCCCAAAAAGGCGCAAAAAAGCACCAAAAAAAGACAGAAATAAAAGTAAGAAAAATAAAGATAAATGACCCCCTTAGTGTTTAGTGAATTTGCAACAAAAGTCACAAAAAGTATCCAAAAGTCACAATCAGATCTAAGCTCATTTCTACATCTGTTCAGGGGAAACTGTAGATTTTCGTAAAAAATGTATAAAAACGTTGCAACTTTTACACTGCAGAAAACTAGACAATGGCAAACTTTGAGGTCTACTTAGGTGAATAAAGAGCACATACGCCATGAAAAATCACAAAAAATAAAGAAAAAGAAAAGCCAATAGTTTGATACATGTGCCCCTTAGAATCATTATGTTGGAAATACTTCATCGCTTACATGACCCCAATTTTTTTTTTCGCTAAAGGACTTCTGAATTTGGATACAGGTCAATGGAACACAGTATACAAATAAACCAAGTCGGAATGAGAGAAAAAGTGTAAGACAGTTACAAACCACATAGAACATGAGGGCACAGGGGTATATAGGTTCAATCCATTTAGGACAGAGGGACAAATAGATATTTTATTACAAACAATGATATAATGATAAATGATGATAAGCACAAATCACAAGCTTTACATTCTTTTTAAAGTAGGAGCCTTTGGGTGATGGATCCACTGGCATCACATTGAGGTTTCCCTCAAGAGATCCTCCAGTGTATACCATGAATGAAGGTTCACACTCATATTATTTAACCAAAAACTTGTTTTATTTGGATATGGATATCTTGTACAGGAAACATGGAAACTTATATTGAGAGTTACATCCATCGTAATAAGGAGACCACTGAATGACTTTCTGCATCCATATAATTAGTTACTATGATACCCTTTATGAATAGAAGTTGGATCCAAGACCACTTGATGGCAGAAAGTGTTCTGTTCTTACTAGACTTTGATCTCATTAACATTATTATTAATTGCTGTGCATTCTGATCCCTGGCCTTCTGTTTCCTTTGTGATTCCTTATTATATGTCATGCTCCATAGATCATAACTCCACATACATCAAAGATGTACATCATCTCTTATTGCGACTGTGTCATGTACAAAACTGGGAAAACTTTTGATCAAATGTCTTCCACTCTACGCGGAGCTGTTCTTGTATTCTCATCTTGGCTCAAATTTTCCTACACAGATAAAAGGAAGACAAAAATAACTGACGCGCCAGCAGAAGCTGGTACAATCCTATTATATTGAACGTGTCACCTGGCACCTCAGCTTGTTAATCCCAAAACTAGTGTCTTAATGGTAAATCTGTAATGACTGCGCTCCACTAGGGGGATGAGGATGACAGCACATGAAAGTCCGGCTTTCACAAGAGCATCACTCAATGCATATAGAACTCTACACTTAATAGAGTTACAGCAGAGGGTTACAAAATTTTAGGAATAATCACAGTTCATGATTAGACCTTAATATAAGGTTCTATTTACCGTATTTTTCGGACAGTATGGCGCAAAAAAAAATCCTTTGATTTTCTCAGAAATCAAAGGTGCGCCTTATAGTCCATTATGCAGAGGATACAACCAAAACTTGATAGACCCGCTTTGACTTTAAATGGGATCTGTAGGGTTCCCAATCTAACCTATATGTACTGTGTATACTAGTTTGATTGACTGACAAGATGATTGAACCTTTGTAAGCTTAACATTGGGAGATCAGTGTAGAAATACCTGAAAAAGAATTAATTGCACCCATTTATGTTGGCTTTCCGAAGCTGACAACCCCAAATGCAAAAGAGACTCTTAAATTTCTAAATATGCGAATTCTAATTGTCAACAGTGAAGAAATGTGTGAAAACACATGAAAATTTTCTGATTATTATTTCATGGAAAATGTTTCCGTGCAATACAAATACAGGACAAGGTCCCCCTAAAGAATCCCTTTTTCTGGAGAGGGGCTTTGAATGATAAGAAGATGACAGTGGGGGTCATTTACCAAGGGCCCGAATCGCGTTTTCCCGACATGTTACCCGAATATTTCAGATTTGCGCCGATTGTACCTGAATTGCCCCGGGATTGTGTCGCACGCGATCGGATTGTGGCGCATCGGCGCCGGCATGCGCGCGACGGAAATCGGGGGGCGTGGCCGAACGAAAACCCGACGTATTCGGAAAAACCGCCGCATTTAAAAACCGAAAAAGTGTCGCTTGGGGACCGCTTACCTTCACCTGGTCCGAGGTGGTGCATTCCGGCGCGTGGAGATGATTTTCAGCGCAGCAGCGCCACCTGGTGGACGGCGGAGGAACTGCCTTCATGAATCCCGGCCGGACCCGAATCCAGAGCAGAGAACGTGCCGCTGGATCGCGAATGGGCCGGGTAAGTAAATTTGCCCCAGTGTGTCCAAACCTGCTGATCTTGGGAGAGACAACAAATCTCAATTATTTAATACATTTTTTACTTGAATGTTTAGATTTTCTCAATTCAATATTAGGTTTACTGTTAAGGAGAAGACATCAATGTTGTAATTTTTGGGAAAATGTAATTTTTAAAGACATGGGTTATATTTTTTACATAGATGCTGATTGGTTGGAGCTCTAGTAATTACCGTATATTCCGGCGTATAAGACGACCTGGTGTATAAGACGACCCCCCTACTTTCCTGTTAAAAATATAGAGTTTAAGATATATTCGCCGTATAAGACCTATATAACAGCTGGAATCACTGGGGAGAGACCCCTGAGAGACACAGATATCACATGCAAATCTCCTGCTACTTCCTGAATTACAGTTTTTTGTGTCTTTCAACAAACCCGACACAAGATAGACGTCTTCTCCTGCCTCATCACCATCTATGGATCTGTCCTGTGCTCTCGATTGATGTATTAAAATATTATTGGAAACATTTTAATAAAATATATACAATACAATGGCGCACATATTACACCATCTATGTTCACCTCTCATTATTTTGGTTTAGGGATATATAGTTCTTTATCTCAGTTACAGTTGTATAGGGGAGTGTAAAATATACTACCTTTGTGATCCATGGTCCAATTTTGTGCAAAAATAGTTTGGCACACCTCAAGGATTTAAATGCATATTTTGGTGAATAACTATATATGTATGAACACCCCACAAATTGCTATTTTTAGGAAAGCTCTATTTTTTTTCTTATAAATTGTCAGGATTAAAAGGAAATATCTATTCCGTAAAAACAGATAAGCCTAAACACAGACAGGGTAAACGGGTGCACATAGTCCCAGACAGGAGCAGACAGGTCCGTACCGTAGCACGCCAGGCACACATCGGCGCCAGGGAGAGGAGGCAACAGGGAGAGGAGCTGCTCACCCCCGCCCCTCTCCATAGAGAAACATTACGCACGGTGTCGTATTCCAGAAAAAAGATTGGACATGTGCAGGACCGTACCGCGCCCATAGGGTGCCATGCGCCCATTGCCGGTTATGGGGGTTGTATATACGCCGTATTTCGTGAACGCTGTAAAAAAGAAACTGAAAAAACTCCCGAAAAAAAGACAATACCCTTAAAAAAAACCTTTAAAAGTAATAAAAAAATGTTATATGCTCCAAAATAAGACTGCTTAAAACTCTTCTTGCAAATAATTAGTCCTTAACTAAATTTGTTAGCTGAAAAATAGAAAAGTTATGTCTCTGAAAAGATAATGATGCTAAAATGAACAATATTTTCTCCATATGAGTTTTTATTCAGAAAAATTGAGAAAAAAAAGCCAATAATCCTGGTGACCCATAGAATACACAAAATATATTGGGGCTTATTTACTAAGCGTCACTCTGTGCACTTTCTTCGGACTGTTTACCTTTTTTAGCGATTACACGGCTTGTACTTATTTGAGAAGTGCCTGTGCTGGGATTTTGGTGCACAGAACCCTTTTTTGGCGCAGCTGCCTGGCCTCCGTGCGACACATATCGGGGTATGCCGTTTGACGATTCGACTGATTCGGATTGAGCGCGGGATTTAACTTTCAAATTGTGTCGCAAGACAATGCACTTACATGCACCAGGAAGAAGAAGGTGACCGGACCTGAGCGTGGAAGCGCACGATGTTGGTGAATTAAAATTTTCTGGATCTTAGGAGTCAAGGGAACGGAGACAGGAGCTGGGACAGGTAAGGAGCGTGGGCGGGGGGAGAGAGGCATGAGTGAGCCCACAATGGCGATATGGGTTGCGGGAGCTCCTGTGACAGTAAGTTAGGAATGAATTCGGGTCCAATGACTATCTGCTTCAAAAGTAGAAAATTTAGAACTTTGAAAATGGAGAATCTTTCAAAATTTTTGCCAAATTTCCATTTTTTTCATAGTAAACGCAAAAGATATTATCCAAATTTTTAAACTAATTTGAAATACAATATGTCAGAAGAAAACTATCTCAAAATCCCCTGGGTATGTTAGAGATCCAAATCTATAACCTGAAGGGGTTAATTCGTTTGATTTGGGACATGTTTAGGATCTCCTTCTACAAGCATCTCACAATAGTTGGTAGGAATTAGGACCAACTCCTCTTGACAGAACAATAAATAAGTCATGTTTGACTCCGTCTTGCTCGCTCCTGCCTTTACAGCTTTGCCCATAAAATTTTAATAAGATTCAGATTTTTCTCAGGAATTTGTGATGTCCACTCCATAACATTGACTTTCTTATCCTCAAAGTGAGCCTGTCACCAGGAATGTCATGTTTAGCTGGTGTCAGGTTCCCATAGACTGTGCTGTGCTGATTTTAAAATTGCCTTCAGCATTCTGAATCATTTCAGTACTTCATTAAATGTTATATTACATTACCTGGCTCCCTGCCAGCGGTGTGTGCTGAGTCCCTTAGGAGCGGGCAGCAGCAGCCTGTGTGTGCCTGGGTCTACAGCTGTTATCTTTAGGAATGCATTCCGAGAAATGTTTCCACATATGAGGCATCTTTGTAGGATTGTTCACCATTTGTACTTTGTCACTATGCCAATAAATATCCCTAACAGAAATGTGTTATAGTAAGAAACAGATTGGTTGTAATTTCTAAAAACATCTGCGCTTTTTGTTCTATATAGATGGCTGGATTGGATCTTACACACCCTTTTGATTAAATATCCTCCACCTTTTCTATATACAAGTATTGGGCCAGTACTTGTCTGAGTGTAAAGTTCTTTATGCCTTTGTGCAGAGAGGACTGAAATATGTCGGTGGTTGTGTTATTTTTTTCCTGTCAATAACATAATTTTTAAATAAAGTTTCTGACTTTTATGGTTGTTTCTTTTTTTCACTTTAGGACTAATCACATTTCATTAGGTTATAACTTTATCTTTATATGTTTTACATTTATGTTATATGTACATTTTCTCTGTATAGTCCTGGTCCTGGTGAGGATGTCTATACACTGAGCGGAGGAAGACATGTGTGGTCTGATGCCTCCATCTGGTGGCTGGATGAGATACAAAACCTTTACAGTAGCTGGGATACACATCTGCAACATCATCCACCGGGGCCTAGCCTTTTCTTGTGGCATGGAGGCAGCCAGGGCCCAGAATACCAGAGTGGCTGGCAGTTGCGACCTAGGGCACGCTGTGGTCACGGTGCTTGGTATGGGGACCTGATCTCCATGTGCAAGAAACATGGAGGGAGAGGCTGGTGCAGTGGTTTCTCCCTGGGGCAACCCCTGAGGTGTCTGTAGGACGAATCCCTGGGTATGGATGAAGAAGCCTGTGGTGGTAAGCAGCCGTGTGAAAGGATCAGACAGAGGCAACATTGTGCAATCAGGGAGAGCTGGTCCACAGGAAGGTTACACACAGCCTGGTATTAGGTTCAGGCTGGGCTGGTACAGATGGAATTGAGTCCGAGTAGTGGAACTGGGCTTAAGTCTCCAGACTTGCCCAGGCTGCTAGGTGATGGCATGAGACACCTGTAGTTCCTGGGTTTAGGACAGTGGCTGTGGCCATGAGGTCTGGTACTATCTGCAAACTCAATGCTCTTAACCCTGTGCTTCTGCCCAGCAGAGGTTTATATACCGTATATTCCGGCGTATAAGACGACCTAGTGTATAAGACGACCCCCCTACTTTCCTGTTAAAAATATAGAGTTTAAGATATATTCGCCGTATAAGACTACCCCTTTTCCAACAGCCAGCTCCCCCTGTATATTGCCAGCCTGTACCCCCAGTATACAGCCAGCCCCCCTGTATATAGCTAAACTGCCCCCCCCCTTGTGTTAGGATTGGGTAACACAAAAGACAGGGGATAGTGTGCCCTGAGCTTGCCCCAACCCCTGTCCCTTCCTATAGCCCCCCACACGCTAAACCGTGGGGCGACTACTTGAAGACTCGAAATACACTGCTACGTGTGGGAAGGGAAACACGAACAGACTGACAAACATAAAACACAAAAGAATAGTAAACTAGCCGGAGTAACAACGAGAGGGTACGTCAATAGCAAAATCAGTAGGCAAAGAGTCAATGTCAAAAATGATCCGAGGTCAACAACGATACAGATACAGGTACAGAGCAAGTCAAACCTAATGCTGAGCGAGTGGAGAATGGATTTCAAACACTGGCACAGGTGACTAGTGAGGCTGCAATTTATGCAGCCAGAACTCCACCTCCAGAACCTGATAGGAGCTGGACAACTACTGAGAATTAACCCCTCATGGTGCAGAATAACCAAGCACAATAGCAGGCACCATGCAGAGGTACCACAAGTCAGCAGTTCAGAACACAACTCCTAGACAGCGCGAGATCTTAGCAGCCGCTGCCCGGGACGAGAGGAGGAGTTTGCGCAGACACGCGCTGGAGGTTGGAGAACACTGCTAACACCACCAGAAGAACCAGAAGTACCAGCATTCTCTCCAGCGAACCTGACAGTACCCCCCCTGACGGGGGGCCTTCGGACCCCTAGATCGCAAAGATGGCTTCTGAGGATAGGCCTGATGAAACAACCTGAGTAACCGCGGAGCATGAACATCTCTAGCCGGAACCCAAGACCTATCCTCAGGACCAAAACCTTTCCAGTGGACCAGGTACTGCAGGGAGTTACCTACCCATCTGGAATTCAAGACCTTTTCCACCTCAAACTCCAGATTCCCCCCCACACTAGATGGAGGAGGAGGGTCAGGAAGAGGCAAAACAGGCTCAACATAGCGCTTCAGGAGACTCTTATGGAAGGTGTTATGAACCCGCCACCCTGCTGGAAGAGTAACCTTGAAGGAAACCGGGTTAACGATTTGAGTAACAACAAAAGGACCAACGAACCTGGGCGCAAACTTCAAAGAGGGGACCTTCAATTTAAGATTTTTTGTGGATAACCATACTTTATCCCCCACCACAAACGTAACGGAGTTAGTGCGCCTTCTCTGAGCCTGTTGGACCATAGAATTTTGTGCCCTCTGAATATTTTGCTGAACTTGTGACCAGAGCGTGCGCAACTTGGATGTAATAGCTTCCGCCTGAGGAATGTTAGAGACAGGCACAGATGAAAAGGAGAAACGAGGATGAAAACCATAATTGCAGAAAAAGGGAGAAACCTGAGTGGAAGAACTACAGTGATTATTAACAGCAAATTCTGCCAACGGAAGGAATTTCACCCACTGGTCCTGACTGTCCGAGACAAAGAGTCGCAGATATTGAATCATCTCCTGATTCATTCTCTCGGACTGACCATTAGTCTCAGGGTGAAATGCCGACGAGAATGACAAATTAACTTCCAGTTTAGAACAAAATGCTCGCCAAAATTTGGAAACAAATTGTACGCCCCTATCTGACACAATATCATCTGGTATATCATCTGGTATTCAGCCAACTCCTCAGCTGAAGGTAACTTTTTTAATGGAACAAAGCGTCCCATCTTAGAGAAACGGTCCACTACCACCCAAATCACAGTATACCCTTGAGATGCTGGCAGATCAGTGACAAAATCCATAGACACGTTAGACCATGGCCTGGTGGGAACTGGAAGCGGAAGAAGAGGCCCCTCAGGACGTCTCCTGGGAGTCTTTCCTCGTGCACAGACCTGACAGGCTTGGACAAATGCGTGCACATCATTAGTCATGTGAGGCCACCAGTAACTTCTCTTTAAGAGATCCAAGGTACTCCGCATTCCCGGATGACCTGCCAATACTGAGCAATGCGTCTCCTCCAACACTCTCAAACGACAAGAAAGAGGACCAAATAATTTGCCTTCCGGAAGGTCTTTGGGTGCAGATTTTTGAGAGGAGAGGTGGGAGGAGACAGCTGCCAACACAACACCTGGAGACAAAATATTACTGTCCGTAGTCTCTGGAAGCTCAGGAGTCCCGAAGCTACGGGACAAGGCATCAGCCTTCACATTTTCTGACCCCGGTAGGTAGGTGACCACAAAATTAAAGCGAGAGAAAAACAAGGCCCACCTAGCCTGACGTGAGTTCAAGCGCTTAGCAGTATCCAAATATACTAAGTTCTTATGATCCGTGAGCACAGTTATCGGATGAAGAGCTCCCTCCAAAAAGTGTCGCCAGACTTCAAATGCCCACTTAATGGCAAGGAGCTCTCGATTACCAATATCATAATTCCTCTCACAAGAAGAAAACTTTCTAGAGAAATATGCACAGGGTCTGAGTCTGGTGAGAGTGGAGGACCCCTGAGACAACACTGCACCTACTCCAACCTCGGAGGCATCTACCTCTACAACAAATGGCTGAGAGAGGTCAGGTTGAACCAAAACTGGGGCTGACGAGAATGCCGCTTTTAAAGTTTCAAACGCAGAGCAAGCGGCAGGGGACCAATTGTTTGGATCAGCACCCTTATGAGTTAGATCCGTGAGGGGTTTGGCGATCACAGAACAGGTCTTAATAAAGTTCCGATAATAGTTAGCGAAACCCAAAAAACGTTGTAAGGCCTTAAGATTGGTAGGCCGAACCCAGTCCGTGAGCGCCTGAACCTTACTCGGATCCATCTGTACATCAGAGGGAGTAACAACATAACCTAAAAAGGAAACTTTTTGGACACAAAAAACACACTCCAGTTTAGCGAAGAGATGGTTTTTGGGTAACCTGGTAAGTACTTGACGGAGATGTTGCTGGTGAGAAACCATATCAGGAGAGAAAATCAAGATATCGTCTAGATACACCACCGTAAACACACCAATGTAATCATGAAAGATGGAGTTCATAAACCCTTGAAAAACCGCTGGGGCATTACTCAAACCAAAGGGCATAACAGTTATTCAAAGTGTCCCAAAGGTGTATTAAATGCGGTTTTCCACTGATCCCCTTCCCGGATCCGAATCAGGTTATAAGCCCCTCTGAGGTCTAATTTAGAGAAAACTTGGGCCCCAGAAACCTGATTTAAGAGATCCGGGATCAAGGGGAGAGGACCTGAGTTTTTTACCGTTATCTTATTTAATTCTCGATAATCAATACACGGCCGTAAACCACCATCTTTTTTCTCAACAAAAAAGAACCCGGCCCCAGTGGGCGACTCAGAGGGACGGATATGTCCGATTGTCAAACTCTCATCAATATAACTCTTCAGTGCCTCCCGTTCTGGTACCGACAGGTTATATATACGACCCTTAGGTAATCTAGCATCAGGAAGAAGGTCAATTTTACAATCAAACTCCCTGTGAGGAGGAAGGACTTGGGACAAGGGTTTTGAAAACACATCAGAGTAATCAGAGAGAAAACCTGGAAGACTCTGATCTTCCGCCACCACTGTACATAATGAAACTCTGGTCAGGTGATCCTTACAGTGAGGACCCCAGTGAACCAGCTCCAGAGTTTCCCAATTAATTACTGGATTATGGATCCGGAGCCAGGGTAGACCAAGAATGACATTTTCAGACAAGTTTTCCATAACTAGGAAAGAACACCATTCTGCATGCATAGCTCCTACCATAAGTTTTATCTGCGGGGTTCGGAATTTAATCAACCCTGCCTGTAGAGGGGTCAAATCCGCACCCGACATCTAGATAGGAGTGGACAAAGGAATCAATGACATGCAAAACTGAGAGACAATCATAGGGGGTCATTTATTAAGGGCCCGATTCGCGTTTTCCCGACGTGTTACCCGAATATTTCCGTTTTGCGCCGCTTGTACTTAAATTGCCCCGGGATTTTGGCGCACGCGATCGGATTGTGGCGCATCGGCGCTGGCATGCGCGCGACGGAAATCGGGGGGCGTGGCCGAACGAAAACCCGACGTATTCGGAAAAACCGCCGCATTTAAAAACCGAAAATGTGTCGCATAAGGACCGCTTACCTTCACCTGGTCCAGCTCGGTGCATTCCGGCGCGATGAGTTTACTTTCAGCGCAGCAGCGCCACCTGGTGGACGGCGGAAGAACTACCTTATTAAATCCCGGCCGGACCCGAATCCAGAGCGGAGAAGCCGCCGCTGGAACGCGAATGGACCGGGTAAGTAAATTTGCCCCATAATCTCCTGCTGCAGCTCCTCCTATTCAGCAGAGCTCATGCATTTCAACAAAGAAGCATGGAGGGTCTGCCCACAGTCCCAAAGTAAGAAGAAGGTCTACTAAATCCCTTTATAACATTCAGGGATTATCCACAAGGCAGTAGAAGGCAAATGAGTAACTTGAGTGGCCAACCCTTTTTAGTACAATGCAAATGCTCATATATCTAATACATAACCTGTATATAGATATATAAAACTAGACTTTTACTTGGGTTCTGTTGTAAATTTTAAAATGGGGTCTGGGTACTTTATGTAAAGTCTGTGATGTTTTCAGTCCAGTCGTACAATTCTTATTGCTTTTTTAATGGCAGCTTATAACATTATAGTGCATTCTGGGATGTTATAAAGGGACATCATGCCAATGCCAATTCCTAATTAACTACAGTTTTTCAATGAGATATTTATCATGCCCACCTTGCATGGGGTGATAGTTTATTCATATATCTCCATGATTTATTTAGCAAACCCACATTATTCTTTTATATGACAACTTATTATCATTATTTGTTCTGTTAATTTATTTAATATGTTTATATCAATTCACTCGACAGATTTATTTTTTGGCTAATTTATCCTGACATATTTTCTGTTTTTAATTAAGAAATTGTCATAAAATGCTACGCTCCAGCGAATACAAAACTGTTTTTTAGATTAAATAAGGTTCCAAACCAAGACGTTCTTGCTGTTTGTATGTAGATAATTTTCAGTACTAGACAAAAATTGGTTTTAGAGTAACATAAGAAAATGGGATTAAATAATAGGGAGTTGGTGGCTAAATCAAGATATTTTCCCTATTAAAAATTTAGAAAGATTGAAATGTGGTCTCAAATAATCTATTAGGGCATTATGTGGTCACAAGTTATAGCTGGTCACATGATCTAACAGCAATAGGACTTTGTGCTGAATTTAACAGGGCTCACACAATACAGAGATTTTTTAAATATTTTTCATTTGCTTGAGTTTTTAGCCAATATCTTAAATTACTTTATCGTAAAGTAGTGGTGGGAAACCTTATAAAGACTGAGTGCCCAAACTACGGGATTGTAAACCCAGCACACTGACATACTGGTGTGCGCCCCTCTAGCAGGATCCGCTCTTCTTTAGATTCTTACGCCCTTATTTTTTTAAAAAAGGCTTTAAAAACACATATGGAGCCTGAAGCCCCTCAGACTCGTTAGAAAATTTTAAGAAGCCTTTTTTTCTTAAAAACAAGGGCATACGAAGCTAAACAAAGAGCAGAACCTCCAAGTGGGTGCACACTACTGTATGTCAGTGTGCTTGGTTTACAATCCTTCATTCTCGTGGTAGATGTCCTTTATGCAGTAACTTATCTTTGTCACATCTTGAGGACACCAATACAGGAGACAAAAAGTAAAAAAAAATCTGTGTATCATTGTAGATTCCCTCCACAGTCCCCTGATCAGGAGGAATCTTGGGTCCTCGAGCAAAAGCTCCAATGATAATTCAGCTAGATACTTTGTATATGGAGGATCAGGGTACTCTTGAATACACAGTATTCATAATCTAGGGGACTTTTGTATCACTTCTTGTGTGCCTGCATACAAGGCATGAAAAGGTTGTAATTTCTGTAAGCCACAAAAATTGCTTTGGCACTTTTGCCCCACATGCCACTATTTTAAAAGTGGGCAGTAAGAGAACAAGGTGGGCCAGGACAAGGATGTCTTGGCCGGTAAAATTTACTGTGATGCCAGTTTTCTGGTACAGATGATAGCTGAAATTTACACCAGTCTGGGACTGGCTTAGATTTCAATTCCAGGGCTTATTAATTAGGGCTTGTCAAGCATTGGGTGCGCCAAAAGGTGCAAGTCTAAATACATTGATTGGTCCCTTGAATATTCTTTTAAAGCTCTTATTAGCCAAAGAGTACAATATTTTTGACCCACTGCGTTAATGGGAGATTGGATCTGTATAGTCAGAAGACAAAAGCATTTCACAACTTTTCTCCCATTTACTTTTCTTTAATATCTTACAGTCTGTAAAACATGTCACAGCAGGGTACATCAGGGCTGTCTTTACCATTTTGCATGCATTGTTTTACAATTGCTTAATTTTGACACTTCATGTTCCAGCGATGACGGCTTGTCATTGAAAGTATGGGCCGATGTCTGTTAGTTTGTAGTTCCGGACAAATGTAGTTATTCAGACGGCATGGAACACATCCAAATGTACTTTATGATCTTGAAACTTTCCCCACCTGCAAAACTAAACTTCATTTTTCTTTTTGGCTTTCATATTTACGCCCTTGTGCAGCTGCGTTATAGTCAGACACATAGAAGCTTATGCACAAAATGCTAGATTGTAAGATCCAGACTTTCTGCATAAGCTGTATACATTCTGTTTTATTTAACTCTTGGATGGAAAAAAATTTTCTCAGCTATATCTTCTAATCCTCAACCTGGGGTTATCTCCTGGGGGAAATGAAGCCGGTGTGAACGGCAAATTGAAGAAATGTATACCCATTAAAAGGAAGACCTTTATCTGACTTCAATATCCGAGGAATGCCATGAGCTGAAAAAATATGTTTTCCAAAGCTGGTCTATTCCTGGCAGGAGAAGTGGGTAGAATAAGTGCAATATCAGGATATCTTGAGTACCTATCTGTGATGACAAGGATATATTGGCCATTGGCTAGCAAGCCATAAATATCAACCGCTATTTCACGCCAGACAGTTGTAGGTAATGGAGACATTTGCAAAGGTTCGGGGCTTTGAAGTAGTGGTAACAAGCTGACACACTGAGAAATGCTGTTATTATGGGGTTTTTTTTACAAATACATATTGGGAAACCAAATCTTTTTCCAGGAGAAGCTTTTTATGTAATGGCAGCTTCACAGCCTCTATTTGGACAATGTTTATCATTAAAAGCTGCAAGAAATTCACAACCACTGCTTCAAAGAGCAGCAATAATGGTCCGAATAGTACACAGTAATTATTCATCTGATCCTGCCATGTAACAATACAGGATAAAGGAATCTTTAGATTCGTGGCGTTTTATTTTCGTTATTCTTCTCATCTCTAGTTTTAGTGAAGTTAAAAGGAGATTTTGGATTATTTTTTCAGCAATCAGGACTCACTGAAAAACAGCAGTAGTTGCACTAGTGGTTGTTTGTTACATACTCTTACTGCCTAGTTTTTTTTACTTTTACTATTAGAGCTAAAATCACCTACCAAGAACAGATCTAAGTCTACACATATAATGATCCTGTACACATACCCCCTTCCATGTGTACCCTCCCCCCTACAGATGCGTTCACATCATGTTATTTGTATACACTAAGCATATATGTTGGGAAATGATCCGATGTATACATTGACAAATAGTGGTTGATGGAAACATAGTTGTTGCCTCTGTCTGACAACTAAAACTTCCACCCATCATAATATGCAAGATGGAAAGACATAACTAACTAGGTCTATTCATCCTTGAGCCTCCACCTGGGCGATGTATGCGATTAGCAGAGGCTATGTGGAGCGAATGCAGCATTTTGCATTTCTGTCTCCAGCCCCGCCATTGGCTTGGAGTAAAACGGTCATGTGTGGCTGTCTGCTCCACTACTATCATGGAGCGACGAGAGGTCCGACTGAGGTACATGGGACCCCATCGGACAGCTCGTTCTCATGATCTGTGGGGGTCTCATCACTGACACCTTTAAACTTTAATAAAGGAAGACAGCAGACACTGTGCAAATGGACCATAATGGAAACCATGAAGGGTCCTTTGAAGGCGATCCACTAGACTTCTGTTATTATCTCATATACAAGATTGGTCCAAAGCAAACCAGACAATACTTAGATTCGATTTGGTGCCTGAAAATTCAGAGATTTGCATTTAATCTATGTAACAACAAATAAATTTGCTCATTTCTACAGACAACATAGAGCTATAAGAGATAAGAGATCACATAGAAAGCTATGAAGAAGGGAGAAGGGAACAGGAAATGAGTGACTGTGTGAGTATAAACTTTCTATCTCACCCTAAGGGTTTTGTTTCTATCAATACTTCTGAATTGAGAGAAAGTTAGAGAGCAGAATATGTTGTTTTTCTCCATGTACTCTGTATAGGAGACAGCATAACATCTAGTCTCCACCCAATGAGAATTATAGATGGAGCTTTCAGAAGGGAAAACTGATAAATGTTAAATGAAAGTCATATAATGGCCCATATTAGGGTTATTCTTCATGCATACACAATGTACTATTGATTTGTGCTGTTTACTAAAAGCTACACTTTAGGTAGGTACTGTAGACACAAAATGGGAGTATTGTACAGAGAGTACATTGCAGAAATAAAATTTGGCCTTTGCATTTGGCTTTTACAGGCACAATCCTGTTACACATACAGTACACTTAGACATGGAATTGTAGAATATAGAATAACAAACTCTATTGCAAGCTTAAAAGACTCCATATACAGGATATGGAAAGACACAGGACAAGTAAGCTCATAAATAGTGATTGTCTCAATTTTGGATCTCACTGTTCAGACACCTTCATCACAGCTAAAGTTAGATGCAGGATATACAGGTCATACATAACACTATTAGTGCCATAGATCTCACCAGACCATTTGAACAGTTTAAATGTCTCTTATCTAACCCATTTTATTTTAGTTCTTAGCATCTGTTTTTTTTAATTTCCATAAATACAGACACGGGGAATATGGATGTGGGATCTGCAGTATAAGGTATATGTTGATCCATGCTCATGTAAAGTGTTATTCTTACAAGCAGAAAAGGGAATTGGAGAACGCAACTAATTAAAAAAGAAGATGCTCTTTATAATGTTATATCCCATTTTCCAGCATTATACAGCTGTGGAGGCTCAAACCCTGTAATCTTTAGTAGCTTAAACATAAATGAGCATGCTGAGAGATTCACTTCTATATCACATTCAGTACTGGAGCAATAGGGGACAAAATGCTGGTGTATAGGGGTTTTTAACTTGTAGTTTTGGGAGAAAATTGAAAAATTTTTAATTGAAAATTGTAATTTCTATACTTACCCAACTGGAGGGCTCCCGTCTTCTCTCAAGGGGTCCATAGTGACATAGTCATGTTCATTACACAAGGGACATCTGTTCCAATTCACTTACTATTGATGTCAGGGATTGCTGCAGACATCATATCCACACTGTTGTCCAATGGCACAATGGCCAGTCAAAAGGAGGGATGTGAAGCTGCTGGTCATCAAGGAACCCCGCCAGATGGGTAAGTAGAAAAATCGTGCCTATTCACAAGGGAAAGGGACATAATGGGAAAGGATGGGACGTAGAAAAGAAGTGGAGCTTACAATCCGATACCTTGGGGCACATTTACTTACTCGGTCCTGTCGCGATCCCTGATCCGGACGGTCTGACGAAGATGAAGTCAGGTGCGATTCACCAAGATCGTGCGCCCGATATCCTGCCTGTGTCGCTTCTCCGCTCAGGTCCACCGGAGTTCACCTTCTTCTTGCCGGTGTATGTAAGTGCATTGCAACACAATTTAAATGTTAAATCCCACGCTCAGTCCGAATCCCATGAATCGCCCGATAGCCCGTCCCCCGATTTGTGAAAGCCCGCGCCGATGTGCCAAAATACGATCGTGTGCGACACAATCCCCTTTTAAATGCAGTGCATAATGGTAATCGTCGGAATATCCAACATTTGTGCGGTCCACGCACCCTTAGTATATGAGCCCCCTTGTGTCATAAATTCACTAAGATTTAGTAGGATTTTTAAAGCATTGTTTTACAATACACTAAACCGACTCATAGGAGGTATCAATTTTATCATTAAGTGCCAGACATTGTGATACATTAAGAATATTTAAACATTTTATAATATTTTTTAGAAAACATTTTTCGAAGTATTAGGCTACATGAACACAAGCATTGTTTTTGACTTTGTGATAGCCATTGTGGTAGTCCCTTGTATTTCAATGGGCTCACGCATATGGCCTTGGTTTTCATGGCCTCATGTATGAGCCGACCGCCTCATAAATTAATTTTTCTATTGTCATTGATGCATAAGAGAACCTCACACTGACGAGACATGGGTCACACACAACAGTCTGGCCTGATACTGCATATTTTCATATTTTTTTTTTTTTAAACATCAATTTTGTTAGTCAAAAAAAGGTAATACACATAGTACATAATACACAAAATTTTCTCATACATTGATCTACTATACCCATGAGTCTAAAACATTGAGGTTTCCACATTTATCATCCTTATTACTGTTACTCAATGGGGGTTATTTACTAAGGACCGGAATCGCGTTTTTACAACGTGTTTCCCGAATATTACCGTTTTTCCCTGAATTGCCCCGGAAATCGGTGGACGTGGCTTTCAGAAAACCTGACAGATTCGGAAAAAACGCCGTATTTTTTTTAAAAAATGTGTCGCTTGACACGCACTTACCTGCACCCAGCCTAGCTTGGTGAACTCCCGTGAACTCCGACGGACTTCAGCACAGCAGTGACACCTGGTGGACATCGGGCGCACTACCTTAGTGAATCGCCGGGAGACACGAATCGGCGTCGGAGAACCCGCTGCTGGATCGCGAATGGACCAGGTAAGTAAATCTGCCCCAATGTCTTCTATTTCATTATAGCAAAGGATCCTCACCTGAATTTTTACCCTCCCTATCCCCTCCCCATGTGCCCGCTGGCAAAACAACAAAAAAAATGTAAAATTTAAAAAAAATAAATAAAAATAGAAAAATGTATGCATATGCAGTTATACTTGGTCAGTACCATACATCTGCCCCAGTGTGTGCTTTCTAGTTCAGGGCATAAGAGAAAGGTACACCCTAAGCCTTACATCAGGCAAATCAACTCTGATAATCGCTTTTTCTCATGGATATTCAGGGGATGTTCTCATGAGATAATATTATAGAAATATTTTGGTGAAAATCTGATTTCTTCACTCACCACTTCACTCACCCATCTTTCTAATTTCCCCCGCTGTCCATCATACATCTGAATGGATGAGTACGATGAGGTCACATTAGTCATGCTGGTCTGGTGAAGGTCATGATTTGTCTCATAGTAGATAAAAAACAAATTTCTATACTATGTTTAGAATCCCAACGATTTATTTCTGCAAAAAAACAAGAAGAAATGTTACAGTGAAAAAGATTAAAAATGATACAGTCGTAGGCAAAGGAAAATGAGATAGAGAAAACTTTGTGACAGATACTGCAGAACGGGATGAACAACCCGTACAATGTAGACTGACAGGCAGATCGAAGCCCAGATAAAATATAAAAGTGGCTAATGTACAAAGATAAAACTGCAGACCTAAAACACTGTGACAGGAAGCTCATAGATGAAGACAGATGAGGGAGCAGCGGCTCGCTATGTATGATTTATTCTCTTTTTATTTTATAGTACAAAACTCTGAGGCGGTCAACCTTTTACCTGTGTCAAAAAGACAGGGGTGGACCAGTTAACCTCTGGCCCTCTACTTTATAAGATCATACACAGAACCATTGCTTTTCTCCAAACCCTTTTCTAATACTATATTATCTTTAGTTAGATCTAGAATAAGAAAGAACACATGTATGAATGTCTTGCCCAACATTTACAAGACAGTTTTCAGCCAGAAGTTCGGGTTCAGTGTTTGGGCTTGCCATATACTGTTAACACCCGTGATCGGTGCTGGCACCAATAGCAGGTGTTAACTCTTAAATGCCATCAATGTATGGGCGGCACAGTTTAAATGCTGGTGGTTAGTGATGGAGCTACGATCTTCAGGAAACTGGTGGCACAAACTGGAGGCACCTTTAAACGTAAATGCAGCCGGCAGCTTTGCCAGCATTGATCACATGTGCTACCAGTGAAGGTACCGAACCTGAATCGAAACGTTAATGGATCCACTCATCCACATCCCTATTAAGTGTTTGTCTCTGCGACAAAGAAAATTTAGCTGTGAAGAGAGCCACCATTACCATCACCATTACTGTGAGAAGTGACTGTATATTATCTATTTCATATATGTGTGCAATGTTCAGTAATCAGAAAAGAGTGTGTGCAGCCCTATGAGACCCTCTCATTATACCACCACTAGTAAGGACTCATGCACATGACCACAGTTTTGGGACTAAAAGCTAGACGCAATCATGGCGGCTAATTCACAGCCCCTTTGAATAGCCAGGTGTGATCAGGAGGATTGTGCTAGCAATGTCGCTTTACTTCAACATAGTCCCATCACTGACTGCACGAAATGTAGAACTTGCTCTTCCTGTAAGTTCCCTGTCCAATAAACAGGCCCAATCCTCCTCTGCATTTCTGTGGATTTCCACCTGGTTTTGAATGTACCCAAATTGTCATCAATGTTGTCTCTTTCCTCCTAAAAGATAGGAAGTGTAGCAGAAAGCTTGAGAAGATCCCAGATACCACCATCTCTGGTGACTTCCCAGCATTGGGCTGTCTTCATTTGATAACTTCTTGAGACTTCCTCATGGACGATCTTCAACAGTTAAAGTTTCTCTCTGTTGCCCACTGAACAGTACGGTTGCGGTGTGGTGAGGCACGGTGTTTGCACGGTATCTCATTGTGGCACATACATGGAACAATGAGTTCCACCGCAAATTATAGAGCAACCCTCTTCCTGCCCTGGCATTTTTAATGTACCACAAGCTACAGACAACTGCACATGACCTGTTGTTGCAGCCCACAAACAATGGGTTGCCTGCAGTGTAAAGTTGATAGTTCTCTGCAGATCCACATATCAACACAACCCGCAACTCACAGTTCATCTACTGAGTCTCGGAAAGTGAATAGGTAGGACATAACTACTGTGCAGTAATTTCTTCTAAATGCAGTGAATTTTCTACAGCAAAATACAGGCTTTGAAAATAAATACTGTTCATAGAAACAGAATTCTAATAGTACAACTTTTATAAAGCCATCAGCAATTACTTTGTTGTTCCAGTTATTCTCATTCTCCTCTGCACTGGTGTTCATTAACGTCCGAAAAGGTAAAAGGTTCACCTCCTAAAAGCACCACGTTCTTCCATTCATGAAAGATTTCTAAAAGCGAAAAAGTGTGATAATTTAGCAAATTAGGCCACATTCAGATTCCAATTGTTGTCATGACAACAGTACATTGAAAGCATTGTTTTAGCTATGTTACTTACTGCATGAGCTGTCATGAATTGCTGAAAGCAAACTGACAATGTGTGGAACGAGTCATCTTTAATATAGGCCATTTAGATGTACTCAGACCCCAGGAATGGAAAGGAAAGAAGGGACGGCACGTCAAAAGAATTCTGTGTACTTTGTGTTTGTTTACCGGAGTTAATCACTTTGTTTAAATCAATTTCCTGACATTTGAGAAACATGTGAGACAAGCCGCTTATTTTTTCCAGATGCAAATAGTACGACACAAGGGCATATTTACAGATCAAGCCACAGATATATACCTACTTCATTATGGAAGATCCACATGTTCTACATATGACTCTTCATAGAATATCTCCTAGGAGAGTGTATTAAAGGGAACTTGTCACCATCTTTTACCCCACTAAACTCTCATGTAGTGCTGCTAAGAGTTTAGGGGGTTAAAAACTGGTGAGTCCCTGTAAGACCAATGATTCCTCTGCCAGTCCCAATATGAAGTGTATTAAGATGCACTCATCGGAACATCTTTGGTTGGCCGTGTTCAAAATATTCAATTTTTGACTCCTCTCCCACTAAACCATGCCCACCTTTTTATAACTTTAGCAATTTTCAAGACAAGCATAAAATGACAAAAAGTCTAAATATTTAAGGTAAAATGTCATCTATCAAAATTTGCTACTTTTTATACTTCCATTCTGTGTTCTATTGACTTCAATGAACCTTACAGATTGGTTTAAAGGATGGATGCAAACCAAAGGTCACAGTATCCTCTTTCAGCTATTTGCAAGGGTCCAACAGTCAAGATACCCCATCATATGTATTTATTGTGGCTAGGGGATTATGTAAATTACACAACCCCTTTTATACTGTACTACAGTAAAGAAAAATCTTTTAGGTTGCAACAGAAGTGAAATATCACCCTTATTACTTCAGCCTCCTTGACAAAATATACTGCAGAAATATTTGGAAACTATCCTTTGAAAAAGTATTTAACAATAGTATTGGTCAAATGAGGAGGTTGAACTGCTGGACCTTATGGGGGGCACTGCTGGACCTTATCCTTACCAACAGACCTGATAGGGTATCAAAACTACAGGTTGGGGGGAACCTGGGGAATAGTGATCATAATATCATTGACTTTGTATTACGCTTTACTAAGAGCGTTAGTGAAGGGGCAACCAACACTCTAAACTTCAGGAGGGCAAATTTTCAGCAACTAAGGGAAGACCTTAAAGGCATAGACTGGGATAATGTTCTCAAAGACAAAAGCCCCCCAAAAAAAGGGACTTTTTCTCATATCATTCTGAAAAAGTCCTGTGAGAAACAGATACTGATGGGAAAAAGCATAAAAGGAAACCAGTAAAAAACCTATGTGGCTAACTAGTCTTGTAAGGAAAAGCAATAAGCGAGGAAAGATCAAGCGTTTAAGGGCTAAAACGTGAAGGTAGTAATGAGGCATTACAGGATTTAGAGAGAGAAAAATAAATCCGTAAAAAGCAGATAAAGGCCGCAAAAACTAGAGACTGAGAGAAATATTGCAGGGAGAGCAAAATAATCCCAAATTATTTTTCAAGTATATAATGATAAGAAACTAAAAACAGAGAGTGTGGTTCCCCTAGAAATAACAGGGGGTCATGGTGGAAGGAGATGAGGAAAGGGCAAATCTAATGAATGTCGCCTTCTCAAACTGTCTTTACCAGAAAATCCCTGGTGGAAGAACAATAAGGAATAATGTTATTCTGTTTATAATGTCAACAGTTTTAACCCAGGAGAGGACGGCGCCGCTCGGCACAACAAGAAGGATAAGAACATCCACCTGCCAGTGCATTACACCCCCGGGTTCTGCATGAATTATGTACGTGATAGACAGACCGTTATTTTTAATATTAAGATTCACTGAGGACTGGTTATGGTCCACAGGAATGGCGCATAGCAAATGTGGATACCAATATACAAAAAAGGATCAAATAGCGATCCTGGAAACTACAGACCCGTGAGTCTAACTGACTGTGGTGGGGAAAATATTGAGTGGTTTAGTAGAGATGCTAGCCGGAGTTCCACTGTGACACAACCTTATAACCCAGCGTCAGCATGGGTTTATGAGAGATCGGTCCTGTCAGACTAATCTGATTGGTTTCTACGAGGAGGTAAGTTCAAGACTGGATCTGGGGGACGCTGTGGATGTTGTATATCTGGACTTCTCAAAGGCATTTGACACCGTGCCACATAAAAGGTTGGTATATAAAATGAGACTGCTGGGAATAGGAGAAAATCTGTGTATTTGGGTAAGTAATTGGCTTAGTGATAGAAAACAGAGGGTGGTCATTAATGGCACATTCTCAGATTGGGTTGATGTTACCAGTGGAGTGCCACAGGGGTCAGTATTGGGGCCACTTCTTTTTAATATTTTTTTAATGACCTTGTAGTGGGTTTACACAGTCAAGTTTCAATATTTGCAGATGATACTAAGCTGTGTAAAGTAATAAATACTGAGGTCGATAGTTTAGCATTACAGAGGTATTTGTGGAAGCTTGAGGGATGGGCAGAGAAATGGTTGATGAGGTTTAATGTAGATAAATGTAAAGTTATGCACTTGGGCCATGGAAACAAAAAGTATAATTATGTTCTAAACGGTCAATTACTTAGTAAAACTGAAGCTGAAAAGGACTTGGGGGTATTGGTGGATGGTAAACTTAATTTTAGTGACCAGAACCAGGCGTCTGCTGCTAAAGCAAATAAAATAATGGGATGTATCAAGAGAGGAATAGATTCTCATGATAAAGACATAGTTTTGCCCTTATACAAATCCCTGGTCAGACCACACATGGAATATTGTGTACAGTTTTTGGCACCAGTGTATAAAAAGGATATAGTAGAGCTGGAACGGGTGCAGAGGAGAGCAACCAGGATTATTAGGGGAATGGGGGAACTAGAATACACTGACAGATTAAAAAATTTGGGATTATTCAGTTTAGAAAAAAGACCACTGAGGGGAGACCTCATTACAATGTACAAATACCTGAACGGACAGTACAAGGATCTCTCCAAAGATCTTTTTATACCTCGGCCTGTGACCAGGACAAGGGGGCATCCTCTACGCCTAGAGGAGAGGCGATTCTACCATCAACCTAGACAAAGGTTCTTTACTGTAAGAGCAGTGAGACTATGGAACTCTCTGCCACAGGAGGTTGTTATGGCGGACTCTATGTACATGTTCAAGAGAGGCCTGGATGCCTTTCTGGAGAGAAAAAATATCATGGGTTATGGGGATAAAACATTTATTTAATTCTTAAAGGTTGGACTTGATGGACTTGCGTCTCCTTCCAGCCTTATATACTATGATACTATGATATTAAAGGGAACCTGTCACCACATTTTCACAAATAAAGCCAGTGACAGGTCCCCATAGATCTCTATTAACTTACTGACACCCTTTTCTCAGCAAAAAAAATGTTTCCCTTACATTCCCGTAAATCAACTTTTTGTTAAATTACCTGGCATCAGAGGGAGCGTGTCCTGCTCAGCTGGTCCCTCCCTATGTCCCATGCCCCTTCCTTGCATTCAGCACTTAATGTCATATGACCAGGGTGATCCAATCTAAGGTTCTCTTCCCGGTTACGTTTGCAACATCTACCCCATGTATGTATCACATGAACTCACAGCAGCTTCCATGGACTTCTACTTCTCCCCATGCCTCCATGGCATTTCATACATGCATGGGGTAGACATTGTAAATGTAACTGGGTAAAGGACCTTAGATGACATCACCCTGGTCACAAGATATGAAGTGCCCAATGATGTAACAGAGCTCTCTCTCTCTCTCTCTCTCAATGTTCCATACAGCAGCATGTTCTGACAATCAAGTAAAATTTAATATGCAGGAAGTAAAGACCTGTCAATCAAGTAAAATTTAATATGCAGGACTCACTTTGTGTGATTGGAATCACATCAGGTGAGTTGCATGTAAGTTTACAAACTGATTTTTTTAACATTGCAGCCATGGATGTCACAGGTGTCCCTGTCCATATCTCGGGTCGCAGGCACACCCATGTAACTCTGTATGCCCCTCTGCCTCACTTACATCTCCTGTGGCCCGGTGCGTGTGCGCCAGCTCTGTAAAATTTAAAGGGCCAGTGTGCCGCCAATTGGTGCTGACTGGCTGCCAATTCTGTTAAATATTCAGCCCCTTCCTGTGTCTCCTGCTGGAACTTTGTGCCTCATAGCCTTAGAGAAAGCTTTGTCTGATGCCCTGTGTCTGATGTCCTGACTTTCCGCTACGTTCCCGACTCTGATCCTGTGCTGCCTGCCTGTCCCCGACTACGATTCTGCTATACGACTTTGTACTTCGCCTTGCCTGCCTCCGCGGACAAAGTCACGTCTGTGGGGCAAACTGGTGGTACCACACCGCAGCAAGTCCAACCCACTTTGCAGCGTGCTCTGGTACAAATCATCTGCTGTGGTCCAGTGGATCCTACTGTGAATGGCATGCAGATTCTGTGCAGAAGTTTATGCCTCTATGGTTACATACTATAAACGGATCCTACAGTCACGTGTAAGTTTCTTGTAGCTGCTCCTGTTTTACGTCTACTAGAAGGCAATAGAAGGCTTGCTGGATAGAAGGATGAAACACATGCCTACAGGATCGGACTACAATCTACGCTTATTTGTAGTTTGCAATTCTGTGGACTAGACCAGAGAGCAGAGATACAAAAAATTATTGTGTAAAAAATTAACAAAACAAGAAAGGACTTTTTTGTGAAAAATCTGTGTTCTAGAGGATATGAGGGGGTCATATACCGATTTCCAGGATGATTTGAGAAACATTGGAGTGAAGCTTCAGAATATCAGATCTTGGGTGATTCGCTCATTTCAATTTTGAGTACCCCCCAACTGGCCATTTCTGAGGTCACCCATTTTTTGCCTTGTTTCTCAGCGAGCTGGCTTAATGATGTTACTGCAGGATATCACACTACTAGAACTCTCAAGGCAGAACAAAAATCCTAAGGGAATGTTTCCTCAGAACAGAATTCTTGGCTGCCCTTGATCCTGTAGCTAAGCAACAGAATGTAAAAACTAATAACCTGAGAACAAACCCGGAAGACCCATGGGCCCACATTTATTTAAGCATTTGCACCAGTTTTCTGTCTGACTTTGCACTAGAAAGAACATGCAAACTGCCTGCACATGTACTTATAAATTGTCTGCGCCAGTTTTGTGTTGCGGTTGCACTGTATCCAACAAGACATAAAAAATGTGCCCCTATATGGGAGTTCTGGTGCACAGTTGGATCGTGAGCCCTAATTCTAAAGCATGAAGAAAGTGCACCAGAAAGAAAATGGTGCATTCTGCCAGAGCAGTGCAGGGGGCGCCAGATTCATGAAGAATGTGTGACACATATCATGAACCTGTCGCACACTGCACCCTCTACAGGCACACTAGTTTTGATAAATGTGGACAAAAGACTTTAATGGGAATGCTAAGAATAGGACAGGACCTGGGATTACAGCAACTGACAATGGACACATACGCTAGGAAAAAACGTAAATGAGTATGAGTCCATAAAACAAATTACAGACCGAAGTTACCTGCAAATAAAGGGGCAAGAAAATGGACCGCAAAAACATTTGTGTGCAAGAGGCCTTAGGGTGTATTCACATATATCAGTTACCATCAGTTTTTATCCTCAAATCAGCATTTATGCTTCCGTTTTACTTATCAATTCTACTGACTTGAGTTACAAAAAAAAAATTGATGGTAAATGAATTGTAAGTGATATCAAGTATAAATTAAAATATCAAGTAATTATTTTGTATGTCCTAATCACAGATCAAAAAGCCCCAAAATACAGCAACGGCATATTCAAAATATTCTTACTGAAAAATAACAGCACGGAAGAAAGCACTGAGAGTAAGATTGAAGTTCTATCTTTTTTTATGAATTTTATTGAAGAAAGTCTCAAGGGAGTTTATCCTCTAATCATGGATTACAGGGAGGGTATTACAATCCAAATAAAACATCATTACACCACAAAATATTGCAGTGTAAGGCAAAGACAGGTGACTGCTTACACGGCCGCTTATCTGGCTTGTATAGGTTGCCTCATGCAATCAGAAAACATTGGCACTGTCTTCTCGGTATGAACCTACTACCAGATGTCCCTTCAGCGAGGACCTCCTGCCTCCTGTATCTGCTGGATATCTCCCAGCTCTGCAGATATTAATCTGTTTTGCCAGTACAATATCTGAAGCAACAGACTAGATACATCTCCATGATTACAATGTAGAGTCAGCATTATTCACGACTAACATGACTGAGGGTAGAATAAAATAAACCCGAAATTTTATATTTTAGGTTTTTATGCTAGCAAAACTGAAGACACATTTTAATGTAGAGTAAAATTGAGATACCGGGGGTTATTTACCAAGGGTCGCGGATCGCACTTCCATCGGACTGTTCATGGTTTTCCGGATTTGCGCAGCTTTGACAGGTATTAAACAGAGGTTTGCACTGGAATTGTGCCGCACACGATCGGATTGTGGTGCAGCTGCGCTGGCTTTAATGCGACAGAAATTGGAGGGACGTGCCATCGGATGATCCGATTGATTCGGACCGAGCGCGGGATTTAAGATCCAAATTGTATCGCAAGACAATGCACTTACATGCACCAGGAAAAAGAAGGTGAACTCTGTCGGACCTGAACGGGGAAGCGACAAATGCAGGATATCAGGCGCACGATCTTTTTGAATCGCGGCACAGTGCATTATCGGATAATGCACTTTCGTGAACTCTGTGGGACTGGGTAAGTAAATGCGCCCCACTGTGCTGAATGTTATATAAAATGAAGAGGGTCTTAGAGTAATATAATGACATCCAAATTAATATCTTTTACAATACAAGAAAGAAAAGGGGGATATCCATGATTCATATAAATGTATTTAATCTTTATTACATGATCCACAATGTAAAAACATTTAAAAAGCACAATCCAGTACAAATAAACAAAACAATAGCCCCAGTTCCCAGTGATATAGGGGTATACAAACAAGGCAACCTGTAACAAGGCAACCTGTATAATCAATGTGTTGAAATAATTCTATAAAAGAAATACATACATCATCACAACTAGTTTGGTGTCACCCAATCTAATAGATAATCAATAATAGAGTCATAGTTACCTAGATAGCCAGAGTTTAGATTCTGGAAGCTGGAGGCAAGAAAAATCCCTTCCTAAGGGGTAATGAGGAAGTCTGAATTGTAACTTTAGCCAATAACTGATTAGTGATGTCAGAGAGGGGTGGGGTTTTTACAAATTCTACAGCAATGCTTTTTATTGAAACTTTATCCATTTTTTTAATTGAATAATTTTATGAGGGATACTTCTATAATACATACTGAAAGGAAAGTGTTCTTTATATTATTTATATTTGTTTATTTCAAGCTTATACCTCATATTTATAGTAAAAATGAGCTGTAATGGATGACAAGAGGGATACCATTAAAAAGGTGTAATGCTTTTTTTTAGGAATAGACAATTAAATAAAAAAGAAAAGGACAGACACGAACAGTGATCCCTAAAGCTAGACACACCCTAGCTGTCCCTACCTACTTTCCTATCCTACCCTAGACAGTAGGTGACAACTGGTTGATGTCTTCACTTCTCCACTTCTGAAAACCTTGGGAAAGAAACTGGACAAACAAACATAGAAGAATGGTTGTGCAGATATGAGTCAAAACCAAAAGGACAACGCATTACAGGATCAAGAGACAAATATGTGGTCAGAAGACAAGCATGGCTCAGAAGATCAAAAATTATGATAGTCTAGAAAAAACTAGCAAGCTCCAAAGAAAACGTAGAGCAAGCACTGGGCAGTGGGCTGACAGTTTTTTAATGAGACTTCAGAGAGTGATTGGACCAGTCCCATGACGGACCAGATTGGAGGAGGAATGTGAGTGGAGGAAGCATCTGTCTATCACAGATGACTTAACCAGCTGCTGCCAAGTAAAAAGTCAACAGAACAACTAAATCACAGTCTGCCGACATATTTTGTCATACTTTAAGGGCAGAGGATGGCACTGAAACCCAAATGGGCACAGATGTTACAAAAGAATATTATAATTTCCATCCAAATAACAGAATGAAGGGAAGTATGATAAGTGATCGTGGAAGACATTAAAAATGCATCAAAGATCCATTATATTTCCATTATTCTCTATCATTAAATGGAATCTAATGACGTGAACTTTCCTCCAGGTTCAGCAGAAGTTATTTCAAGTGGCAATGAGAACCTATAATTGAATGGCTTTGTAGTAAAAATTGGTAGATTAACCCTTTAATGACCAGTGACGTAATAGCACGTCACTGGTCAGCTGCGGGTGCATAGAGAGGGCTCACAGGCTGAGCCCTCTCCATAGACAGCAAGTCTTTGCTGCATATTGCACTTACCGGGTGTCATCCCGTACATCAATAGCAGCGTTGCTGGCGGCTCCAAAAAGGTGAAGATTGTTGTTCCCCCTGAAGTCAGGGAGTGGCGATCGGTTGCCATTACAGCCTCGGTCTTCCGAAGTCCCAAGGACGTCTGGTTTTAACCCATTTATTACAATGTGTGATTAGGAAAATCCCCATATACTGCCACTCACTGTATAAATATAAAAAATTCAATAAAAGTGATAGGGTTGTACAGTTGAAACAAGTGAAATTGTTATGCAAATTATGCCGTCACAGAGCTTTTTGTGTCAAATTATGTGTCAAAAATAAATTATAGATCTTTGATGGTGGGGAGTGAAGTCACAAAAAATGACACCCCCACAGTTCCGTACACCAAAGTATAAAAAGTTATTAGCGCCATGATGGCAAAATAAAAAGAAAAATTTTGTACAGGAGTAATTTTTGTAAATGTATGAAAATATTATAAAACCTATACAAATATGTTATCCCTGTGATCGTACCAACCCAAAGAATAAAGTAGACATGTCATTTGGGGCATACAGTGAAAGCTGTATAATCCCAGCCCACAAGAAAACGGCACACGTGTGTTTTTTCACCAATTTCACTGCATTTGGAATTTTTTTACCGCTTTCCACTACACGGTATGGAATATCAAATACCATCAGTATGAAGTGAAATTTGTTATGCAAATTATGCCGTCACAGGTCTTTTTACGTGTCAAAAATAAATTATAGATTTTTGATGGTGGGGAGTGAAAAATGGAAATGAAAGAAATAAAAAACAGCCAGGTTGTTAAGGGGTTAATTGCGGAGTAAAGTTTCAGTTCTGATACAAATATTTCCTGAACAGGCTTTTTACATAGTTTAGTAAAGGGTATTATCACCTCATTGCATTTGGAGTTGTGACCCATCAGATAAACATTTTTATAAAATTGGATTGTATAAAACTGCATTTTTATATATCTTCCTGCAATTTTATCCCTTTGTTTCCAAAAAACCAAATTGTTTGTTCCTAGGGAGGAGAGAAGAATATTTTCAAACTTAGAGCTACAGAGCAAATTGCTGGAAACATTGATTGTGTTTAGCAAATAAAACTGACAGCAACGTAAAGGCCAAATCCCTATTGTCAAGAAAATCTTCTTCATTTTCTTCTTTTCAGACAAAAATGAATAAACTTGAAATGCCTGTAGTGTAAGTGCTATGTTTAATATAAATATGACTCGCTAACCCCGGGAGGATCTTTGTGTGATCAGAAAAACAAGAGCACAGCGGTTACATAAATATTTGAGTATTTGAGAAACCATTTACCTTTAAAACTGTGTCAGGCAAAGTAATATCAGCCTGGCATGACGCATAGTTGTCTCTAGAATGGTTGTATATTTAACTTGAATTAAAGGGGGTTTTGTCCTAAAAATGTAGTAAAGACAAATAAAGAAAATATCTCGGTTAACAAATCTTCCCTGTCTCAGAACAGTTGCCCCAGTCCTTGCTATATTAATACAAATCTTCCCTGTTTCAGAAATATTGGCCCAGTCCTTGCTATGTTAATACAAATCTTACCTGTTTCAGAACTAATGGCCCAGTTCCTGCTATATTAATACAGATCTTCCCTGTTTCAGAACAATTGGCACAGTCCTTGCTATATTAATACAAATCTTCCCTGTTTCAGAACTATTGGCCCAGTTCTTGCTATATTAATACAAATCTTCTCTGTTTCAGAACTATTCTCCCAGTCCTTGCTATATTAATACAAATCTTCCCTGTTTCAGAACTATTGGCTCAGTCCTTGCAATATTAAAAAAGAGACAGTTTGTGGAACTGGTAGACCCAAATGCTTTAAATTGTATCAGCACTCTCAGGATGACTATACAGATTAAAGCTATTGAAATCAGTGAGCAAAAGACCCTCTTCTTATGCCTTTTTGAGCATAGATGTGCATTAGGTCGAGGCCCTTGAAGTGTCAAATCTACCTTGTCTGTGACTCAGTTTAAGTAGACAGATTGACATTATTGAGGGCACCCTTGATGTTAACCAACCATCTCACATGCTTAAATGAAGTCTACCACCTATAGCATTATATCATAACCTGACAGCATTTTTTAAATTTTTTTCTTTATTATGGCATTTCTGAGAAATTCCCATTGTAATCCATATGCTAATGAGACAGTTGGTACAGCAAAGCCAAGCCCTCTTCACCCAGAACTCTGCTGTCCCAGCTTGAAACACTACTCTCTCCATCAGATAAGAGATTTGTTTCTTGAGGAGCATGGGGGACACTCGAAGAAGAAGGGAAATGGTTTATGTAGGAATAACAGTATTCTAGGTACTAAAGACATGCAGTGAGTGTTCTTATCAGCATAAAGATTAAACAAGGAATACATTGGTAATTACATCATGGTCAGAAAAAGTAAGGTTTCTTTGACATCACAATTAATTTCTCTACATGACACCAGCAGATTATATGGTAGAGATGGTACCCTCCCTTTACGCTCTAAACTGACCAGTTGGATGGGGAACGTTGGGGAAGGCAGCCTTGGGATACCATGCTCCATCACAACATCTAAAGGGAACCAGTCATCAGAAATTGGTTTAATAAACCACTACCAGTACGTTATCAACAAGCAGCTGAGTATGTTCTAGATGATGTTTTTTTCATAGTCTGGTGTGGTGGCATCATCCAGTCAATCTACTTTGAAGTGAGATGTAAATTGGTTTTATGAAGTCAACGGGGCAGAGATTTTAACACTGAAGTCAAACTTTCCCTGCCTAAAAACGCACTGTAATTATGGTCATGTGTCTGGGGACTGATCACTGATCATATCTTCTGAAGTCCGACACATGATGTCAATCACATGGGAGGAGGTGTTTAGAGGCGGGAGAGCTTGACTTCAGTGTTTAACTCTCCGCCTCCCTGACTTTATACAACCAATTAGCATATCACTTTAAAGTTGATTTTCTGGATGATGCCACCAAGCTGGGCCATGAAGGAAACATGAAGCTGTTCAGCCTCTTGACAACATACTGATATTGGTTCATTAGGCCAATTTCTGATGACAGATTCCCTTTAATTTTTTAACTTTTGGAGAAAAAATGCAGAACTAGAGAAAATCGGCCGGAATACACCCCGGCATATTGTTACATATAGTCACAATCAGTGGGATTGCTATATTTGTTACACTACGCTTGCACATACAAAAGTAAATTGCTGTCATGGGCCTGGACAAACATTTTCTATTCAGAATCCATTTTCTCTGAACCACACAAAGATTATGTTGCAGACAGATTTATGATTGAATGTAGTATGACTGTAATGTTTTATTAATAGCTTTTAATTTCATTGCCGCATATAAATAGCAAATTGCTTTGCTCTTATTTTCTTTAAATGGATCCAATACTATTTTAATACTGAAGTATGATGTCCAAATATAATTAGAATTTGCAATTCAGTGATTTCCATTTCCACTATAATCTGTATTTGGCTGTATATTACTTCATATAATACAAATATGTTTGTAATGAATACTGAAGGAGAGATTGAAAACACCATTGTCGTACAATATACCCGCCACCGCACAAAATGAAGACCTATTTCTGTGACCACATGAAAGCAGTTATAGGCTGTTTAGTTTAATAGTGAGGGAGCACTAATGTAATTTCCGAAATTACAATTCATAGGTATATTATCATGATTTTTTTCTTTTTCCATGCCACAACTTACTTATGGACAGATCATATCAAAATAGTTAACAGGGTCCCTTGCCCAATAATTTTTGGTAGTCAAGTATGGTCATCTCTTGGAACAGCTGCAAAGCTATGGTGTCCAAAGTTATGACTAGCAGAGGCACAGTTCTGGCCTTGATGCTGTACATTCTGCTCACCTCTGGCTCTATTCACACTTCCTTCCTCCCTAATTCATTTAACATTCTGCTGCATTCTGGGGGAGATGTATCAATCTGTCTACACTAGAAAAATGGAGTAACTTGTATGTGAAATGCCATGCACCACATTTGTTGAAATTTTAGACCATTTTTAGTCAGACTTGTTCGAAAAAGGGGTGTGTCCTCCATAACGGGGGGGGCGTGACTGGACGGAAAATTGGTGCATGTTGTGGTGCAGCAAAAAGTATGGTTCTCCAGCAGGGGCGTTGCTAGGGTGGGAAAAGATCCAGGGCACGGGCCCCAATGCATTTGTAACAGACTTTCAGTAATGCCCCCTCTTGTACATAACCCCCTCACACGTGGTTGTGCCAATAACAACTTTACTGAGGGTGTATACAGCTACAGAAACACCAGAGAAATCCTGACTTACATCCAGTGAGTGCAGGGGACATGTCCACTTCACTATTAGGGTGGTGGCACACGTGACGTTTTGAACCCGTTTTTTTCTCAAGCATTTTCAGTCTGTTAAAAACGCCTTAGTTTTTGTCCGGTTTTCCCAATTATCTTAATTAAAAATGGACAAAAACGGATACGTTTTCAAAAAACGGACTAAAACCTGGATCAAAACGTCACATGTGCCACCACCCTTAGGCCCGGCATCACCACGTCTCCTTCCTGTGGAGTTCACCGCACAGACATCTTATGTCCTTCATTGTCCCGAAATCTTGGTTCTCCGAAGTTGCGTTCACATGTTGCAGTTACAACTGCATCGCAATCAGTTTTGAGAAGGTTTTAGGTGCAGTTTTGTAATGGTGCAATATGTCTATCACAATATAATAATCACGCTTCCCTATAATAATTGTACTCCATGAAGCTTGTTGGAGAGCATAAATCAAAACCTATCGTT
Source organism: Engystomops pustulosus (assembly GCA_019512145.1). Classification (NCBI taxonomy): domain Eukaryota; kingdom Metazoa; phylum Chordata; class Amphibia; order Anura; family Leptodactylidae; genus Engystomops; species Engystomops pustulosus. The sequence continues at coordinate 239,324,899 of CM033642.1, read as the reverse complement.
TGAACCCTCAAAAAAAAGGGGTGAAAAAACCAACATAAACAGCAAAAAACTTAATAAATGGTAAAAAATTGTAAATTTTTATTAAATCCAAATATAACATACTGGTTAAAAATGAACCCCACTCCAAAAGGGGGACACAAGCAAGAGTTGCATCACAAGCAACAGATCAACACATCTAAATGTAAACATGTATGGGCATCAATGGCCATATACAGGTATAGAGTAATACTGTTGGGAAGCATGAGAAATAATGAGTTATGTAACCTACAATCAGTGCACACAGACTGTGTCAAGCTTACCCATGTTGAGATTGTTGCCCGAGATAGCAGCAACCCCCAAGACAGCAACCCCCAAGACACCAGGCGCTCTTATCCATCACATAACCATCACTGGAAACTCATGTGAGATCAAACCTAGGCCCTTCCTACTGCCACGTGTGAACACGCCCCAAGAAATGTCCACACAGCCCCCCTGTAATGTCCCCAGTGATGTCCTCCCAAACAGCCTCCCTGTTATGTGCCCCACACAGGTCTACCTGCAATGTGCCCCATACACAGATCCCCCTGTAATGTGCCCCACACAGATCCCCCTGTAATGTGCCCCACACAGATCCCCCTGTTATGTCCCCCACATAGTCCTCCCAGTAATGTCCCCCACATTCCCCCCAAGTAATGTCACCCACTCATCCCCCAGTAATGTCACCCACACAGCTCCCAGTAATGTCACCCACTCATCCCCCAGTAATGTCACCCAAACAGCTCCCAGTAATGTCTTCCAAACACCCCCCCCCCAAGTAATGTCACCTACATATCCCCTCAGTAATGTCCCCCACACAGTCCCCCGTAATGTTCCCACACATCCATCCAGTAATGTCCCCCAGTAATGAGCCCCACACAGCTCGCCTGTAATGTCCCCACACACAGCCCCCCTGTAATATCCCCAGTGATGTCCCCCCCCCACACAGCCCCCCTGTAATGTCCCCAGTGATGTCCCCCCAAACAGCCTCCCTGTTATGTGCCCCACACAGATCCCCCTGCAATGTGCCCCATACACAGATCCCCCTGTAATGTGCGCCACACAGATCCCCCTGTAATGTGCCCCACACAGATCCCCCTGTAATGTGCGCCACACAGATCCCCCTGCAATGTGCCCCATGCACAGATCCCCCTGTAATGTGCCCCACACAGATCTCCCTGTAATGTGCCCCACACAGATCCCCCTGTTATGTGCCCATATAGATCTCCCTATGTTCTCCCTCTCACCTGACTCGTGTAGCTCCGTGCACTGCTTCCCTCTGCAGGTCATGTGATCGTGACATCATCACAGGTCCTGCAGGGAAAGCAGTGTAGGCTGTGTACTGTGCCTGTCTCATCATGATCTATGTCCAGAGGACAAGGATCGTGGTGAGAGAGGGGAAGATGCCCGGGCAGCGGGACTGATGTCCTGCTGACCCAGGGAGATCCGGGGGAACCAGTCTTATAGTGCACCAGATTACTCATCCAGCATCAGACACAGGGATTAATCTGGTGCAGCAGAGATCTGTCTAGTTCTACTGTGTATTGGTCTAAAGCCCAGCACATTAATATATCTCCCCCTCTGTTTTGCTAGCATGTGACACAGATCACAGAGCTGTCATATTACATAGAACAGGTTTTCACTAAGAACTGTAGTAAAATCTGACAAACACGGAGCATGCAGTGGGAAAAACTGCTAAGAAATGTAGAATATAAGTAACATAAAGCGCTGCTGTTTTATTTATCATGTGAAATGTACTAGTTTATGCAAAGTGTGTTTGGGTAGTCTTTAAAGGAAGCCTACCTAATAAGGTAGATCTGGAGGCAGGTTCCTTTATATATTTGCAGCCTGATACTTTTTTTAATAGAACTTTTAGTGGACCAGATCTATATAAAAAGTTTATCTGATAAATATGTAAACTTTCATTGGAGGTTACTGGGGCATGGAGTGGATCCGTGGGGTGGGAGCTATGTCTATTCCATGCCCAAGTAGCCTCCCTCTATACCTCTGGCAACAGCGAGCTGAGCGCTAAAGACTGCCTGTATGAGGTATCGAAAGAGGCTACTGGGGCATGCTCCCGCTTCACGGCTCCACTCCATGCCCCAGTAGCCTCCAAAGAAAATATACAGATTTATAAGATCAACTTTTATATAGATCTGGTCCACTAAAAGTTTTATTAAAAAAAGCATCAGGCTGAAAATGAGTGAAGGAACCGTATTAGGCCTAGTAACACCTTTCAGTCCCCTAGTCTTGCATGAGGTTCTTTATTGGTATGACGTTGACCACAGTTTGGCTACATCTGCAGAGGATATTTCATTCTACACCTATACTGGTAAGAAGTAGACCTTCCCCTGTCTTGACATTCCCACTGTTCACAATCCGTATCTGATGAAGATCCGTTCTTGACCGAAACATCATGATTTTGTCGGATTGTTTGAACTCAAAGCATTAAAATATTTTCTACATAAGATTGAATACCAAATGTTCTTTATCATTCCAAGCCGAGGTTGGGACCCTTATATGGCACCCATCCCTTTCTATTAATGGGAGTGTTGTGTAATTTATACTATCTCTATTTAAGCACTGTCAATCATTTCTTTACAAATAAAATGTTATCTTAAGACAAGTCTTATGTCTTTTCATTCCCCCAAAGGTATTCTCTATAGAAGTATGTTCTTGTTTGTTCAGCAAATAAATAACTCTAAACCCTTGATGTATAAACAGCTGTCAGTCGGACAAAAAAAACGTGGCGCCGTTTACACCAAGCAGCTCGCACTGACTCACAATGTGAGTTTTATTGAAACCGCTTCTGGGCTGAGTGGTAAAATATGTATAGTGCATTGCATGGTGCAGACTTTGTTGTCCAGGTCAGCTGATGAATTTCCAGGGCTGCCCCGGCACTATCTCGGCATGTTTTATGGAAGGCCGTGAGGATCGATCATGAGCATTTCACCTCCTGACATTGAGGGCCGCAGAGGTAGAAATATCAGCTAAATTATGGAAGCAGCAGCTGTGATTCACACAGTAATAATTCGCCTTTAGAGGAACGGTGACATCATAAAACACAGATGTGTCCCAAGGGCAGTGGATCTGTCATTGTCACGGGATCCTTGCTGATGAGAGCAAGCTCCTCTATACACAATGCTTTATACACTGGGGAACTGAATCGGCACTGGCTGATGGCCCAATACAGAAATCAGACCATCTGTATTCTTCTCTTGGTTACATTGTAGTTTGCAATCCTTGTCTCATTTGTAAAAGTGGACAACCGTCAAATGCTATAAAACTGGAATGGTTATTGAGTGTGGACAGACACTGTGTTCACCAGCCTAAGAGTAAATCAATAAAACAGGGATAGGAGTAAAGTGAATTGATAAAGGTACCTCATCTCTGAGTCTATGACAAGATCCATTAAAGAGACTTTTTTTTTATACTGTATTTTCAATGTTAGAGTTAGTGGAAGTAAGTCCTTAGTTAATAATGGCAGAGAAAGATAAGAATATCACAAGATAATAACTGTAACTGTATTAAATTACTGTGCACTCTATATGCATTGATACCCACACAACTTTGGGGCAATAGTAGGGGTCATGTCTACTGTTGGCAGTGCTAGACTGAGAGGCAGGCGAGGGTTAAAACTGTGCGGACTCTAACTTTTTGTTCGGGTGTGCACTGCACAAACAGGATATATTGGCTGATTGGCTGCTGAACTGCCAATTGGGCAAATTAACGCCCCTAATGACTAACCATGGCTATGTTTGGCCATTGGTGTTGTTTGGCCATTTTTGCTTCTGTCTTCTAGATGCTTTGTCTCCCCTGTTGCCTTGTCCAGCTTTGGGCCATGATTTAGGGTGTTCATCAAGTAGTAAAGGACAGATTGGGAAGCTCAGTATTGCTTCCCACTACTGTCCTGCCAGTGGGTTTGTTCTGGTGAAAATAAAGCCCATGGTTTTGCAATCATATACAACTCCAATATGGATCTTAAAGGGGTCGTTTATGGAAAATACAATGGCTTTCATTTATAAAAAGCAATGCAAATTGTACCGTGCGCAGTTTGCCTCACTAATGCACAAAGTGTGCCAGATTATTGAATACTGGCCCGTGGTCTTCATTAATCTGACTCCCCCTGCCCTGCTCGGGAGATGTGACCCAACATTTTTTTGGAGGACCTTTAACATACAGCGTGCGACACAATTCTGTCGAGTCGCAACACAAAACCGGCGCAGACACTTTATAAATACATGTGTAAGCAGCATTCACATTCTTTTCAGTGCAAATTCAGACAGAAAACTGGGGCAAACACTTTAATAAATGTGGGACAGTGTGTGCAAGTGATAGATTTTTTTAACATATAAACACTTTTCTGATGTAATATCATTAAAAATTTTACAGTAGTTTTTCTGTCTCTCTTTTCTCAAAATCAAGCTCCAACAAAGGAGGAAATGATGGTCCTCCCTTCTATGTTTCAGATGGGATTTGAATGTTGATGTTATAGGCAGCAACATATATGAAGACAGTGTGAAATAGTCCCAAAGTATCAATGTAGTACAAAGAAGGGAGAGTATTCCTGAGGTTATACATAGATCCCATTTTAGAACTTATGCAAGCTTTGCTGTTTACTATTTTAGAGTATGAATGCATGACTTAGCCATTAATGATAATAATCTTTATTTATATAGCGCCATCAAATTCTATAGTGACTTACAAATCAAAAGAGACATATACAAATAAAGTAAGATATTACAGAGTAAAAATAGTCATATGGAACAATAGGAGTGAGGGCCCTGCTCATAAGAGCTTACAGTCTATGAGATGGAGGGGATGACACAAGAGCTTATAGTCTATGAGAATGAGGGGGTGACAAAAGAGCTTACAGTCTATGAAGATGAGGGGGGCACAAGAGCTTACAGTCTATGAGGATGAGGGAGTGACACAAGAGCTTACAGTCTATGAGGATGAAGGGTGTGACACAAGAGCTTACAGTACATGAGGATGAGTGGTGTGACACAAGAGCTTACAGTCTATGAGGATGAAGGGGGTGACACAAGAGCTTACAGTCTATGAGAATGAGGGGGTAACAAAAGAACTTACAGTCTATGATGATGAGGGGGTGACACAAGAGCTTACAGTCTATGAGGATGAGGGGGTGACAAGAGCTTACAGTCTATGAGGATGAGGGGTTGACACAAGATCTTACAGTCTATGAGGATGAAGGGGGTGACACAAGAGGTATAAGAGATTGTATAATGGTCCAGCCATTCTTTATAAGGGAACAGAATAAAATAATTTAATAAATAAAAATTCTGCTGCTTGAACCAGCCATCAGCCGCCATCTTATGTACAAGGTCCAAGGTGAGAGTGACTGCAAAGAACACAGAAGCTTGGTCTATTACTGGTGTTTGCCGGATAACAGACGATGGAGGACACAGAATGGATTAGTAAAGAGAGAGTTGACATTTCATGCAGTTAGCGAGTGTGATAGACCTGTCTGAAAAGATGGGTTTTAAGAGAATGTTTGAAAATTTGGAGGTTGGGTATTAGTCTGATAGTCCAAGGAAGGGAATTCAATTGAATTGGTGCAGCTTGGGAGAAGACCTGGAGATGTGCATGAGAGGCTCGAATTAAGGTAGAGATGAGAGAGGAGAGGTAGGGAGGTGCAATTCTGTAGCTTCCAATGTTCCAGAGCATTCAGTGCTGTTAATTATATGTCCCAATCATCTGATGAGGCTCTCTACTGTCAACTGGGAGGTGTTGGGCTGGTACAGACAGCGTGGCACCACCCACTTAACAGTAACTAGACTTATTTGCATATCGCATGTTAAAACTAACAGCTATGATTTCTCAGGAACTGCGGGGGCTAGGGAGAAATTGTGTAGGGATCAGTGGGGTGAACCTATTAAAGGAAGAGGGGGTAAAAGGTATGCCATAAGATAACATGTGGAGCAGAAGATGACATTTATGAAAAATGTTCATACCAAGCAGATTGGTCTTAATTAGGGATGAGCGGACCCATTCAAGTTATCAGGGAGCTACAATCATAGACTAAGTGGTGGCATTTAAAGAGTTAACACCTGATATTGGTGCCAGCTCTGGGTGAGACAAACACTGAACCCGAACTTTTTGCAGAAGTCGGATTCAGGTTCTCTCATCACAGTTCTTAATTCATAATACTCCTTACTAACACTTAGAAGATTAGTATATATTATAGTGTATATTATCATCTTCTCCCATTACTGTACTGATATATTGGGTTCTGATAAACTAAAGCAGACAATGTGATCTGCACACCATAGACCCAGAAAATGGTTTTATTAGGAAGTTGAAGATGTTACAGCTGTGATCTGATGAACAATGAAGAATAAAAAACATGACATTACTTTTACCAGTTCATTTTGTATCAAGACAAAAGGTTATAGAACAATAGCACTACAAGTAATGAAAAAGATGAAAATAATTGAAGCTGCTTTGATGTAACAGGAAAATGAAATGAAAGAACAGCTTACAGGGGTGTCTATGTAATGAACCTTCTTGTATTTGGTGAAAATAGAAACCAATAGCTGTGGCAATGTACAGCATTCAGAGTAGCAATCCACCGCTGGGAACAATGAGCACAAAGCAAAACTTCTGGTACTGCAGTCAAGCAATAGGCTTGTGTATTGTGCCTATCATTATCAGGTTTTATTCTGGCTTTGATCTCAAATCTGACACAGTAACACATATCTGTTATGATTGCTTTAAAGTTTAAGCATTCAGTCTTGTGTGGCCCTTATGCTCTATCAAGTTGGATACAATGTCCCAGATATTGGGGAACATCTACTAAGAACTGTGCAGCTAAAGGGGCGCAGAAGTGTTTATTCGTTGTTTAAGATAAATTTATGTCTAGAATCCGACACAATGAGGCACATTTACTTACCCATCCGGAGAAGTTCACAGAAAGAGCATTGTCCGACGATAATGCACTCTGCCGCGATTCACTAAGATCGTGCACCCGATATCCTGCGTGTGTGTTCACCTTCTTCTTCGTGGTATGTAAGTGCATTATCTTGCGACACAATTTGAATCTTAAATCCCACGCTCATTCCAAATCAGTCGGATGGTTCCGCCCCCCCAATTTGTGTTGCATGAATGCCAGTGCAGCTGCGCCAAAATCAGATCGCGTGCAACACAATCCACTGTTACATATCTGTCACGGCCGCGCCAAACCCGAAAACATGGGAAAGTCCAACAAAAGTTCCTCCGTGGCCCCATTGTGTATAATGAAAGTGCACAAAAAAAAGGTTCAACTGTGTCACATCCTGAAAACAGAACGGATTATTTAAGAGCGTGCAACAAAGTGCACATTAGTGAGTCAAAAACTAAGGCAGATTGCACCAGTTTTCAGATATTTGGGCCAATGGATGGAATTTATCAATATTAAAGTGTGTATCATGTGACACATTTGTTACTATTCTTTATTATTCAGCTATCGCTCTATGTAGAACTAAATACCCTTCCTGTAATCTATCATCCTCCTGCTGCCATCCTTGCCCAGTTTTACTAAAATGGCACAGATTGCCACAGGGCCGGATGTTTATCAGATTTTCATGCTTGATGTCCTAAGGAAAGGAGATTATACATTAATATGTAATGTGAAACACAACATATTCATATTCTCTATATTATAGGTAGAAATCTGTGTATGTTTAAAAAATACCATTCATTTTCCAGAAAAAGATAATAATTTTTAATCATTTATACAACATGAACAAATCCCTCAGACTGGTCAGATTTGAACCCATAGTCCCAGTGCTACAAAGCTAAATTGCTGCCCTTATCTAGTGATACATTGTATGTCCTTTGTGTGTAAACATATAAACAAAAAGCAAATAAACATACAAATATGTTCTGCATTGACTCAAACAGGCTAAGAATAATTTCTTCTGGTAGTACCTTTCTTATTAGATGAAGTTTTCCGAAGATGGATGCCATAAGATGACCAGATTTTAAAAAATATTGTGGAAATTTATGAATAGTAGAGAATTAGGTGTCGAGACAGGGAAGGAGTGCAAGTCCTGCAATTCACACAGCATCTGCCTACCTGCCGACACTGTGCTAAACTACTGGTGACAACTGGGCGATGATCCCTATCCTGGAAATGCGCAGAGAACAATAAGACAAACAAACAAAAGAGAAAAGACAGATAAACAGATCATTCAAAAAAACAAAATGGTGGTGTCATACAAAGTAGTAAGGCAGTAGATTATGAAAAAATACAATCAAAGTGTACGGAATCACAGCAAAAACACATTAAAGTATAATAAAGTATAATCACCAAGAGCATATTAGTCACTGAATAAAGTCACAAGTGAGTATAAATGGACTTCTTGGATGCCTCCCCAGCAGCTGATTGATTCAACCGTCTGTCACTCCAACTGGCACCTGTGAAACACTCCCGGTTAGAATGACAGTGAGATGTCAGTCACTCAGCCTTCTGCTGAGCAGAAACCTCGATGTGGTACTCATCAAACAGAACTCAAACTCTGGAACTAAAACTTCCAGGAGTCCTGACAGTAGTTTTTTTCATATGTTTCTGCACATAAGTGTGCAACATTTTGAGGGTGTTGTAGCTGCTTTGACTGCAACGAAATTGGTGTTATAGAGAAGTCACCGTTTCTGTGGTATACATAAGTGCATTGTATTTATCCAGATGAAACCTTGAATATTTTTTTAATTTATCAATTACTTTGTATCATACAAAGTGGTGTTCTCTGGCCACAAACAAAGATGGCTGGCAAGTGATGTCACTAGCTTGTCCTAACCTCTTCAAGAGTTAAATGATTGTGATACCTATAACATCATCCAAATGGGAACCAAACAGGGGGCACATTTGTGGCATTGCTATTTTACATGTCCTCATAGAGTTCTATAAGAAGAGCCCACAATCTAAGGCAGGACTATACACGGATCAAAGAAAAACACATTCATGTACATGGGTCCATTGAAATGAATGTGTCAGTATGATATCAGTTTTAAAAACAGAGCATGAAAACAATGTTTATGTGCATGCAGCCTTAGGCTACATGCACACGATGTATGCCTGCCGTGCCGTAGCGCTGCTCTACCCCGCCCCTCTCCATAGGAATATACAGCGCTCCGTGCCGTATCATGTAGAAGGATAGGACATGTCCTATCTTTGTATGGGCTATGGAGCGGTATGGTGCCGCACATGTGCTGCACGCCACCGCTCCTGCACGGTGCCGTGAGCCCATAGAAGTGTATGGGGAACGTATATCGGCTGTATATACGTCGGCCGTATATACGTCCCCCATACATGTATGTGAATGTAGCCTTAGGCTGCTTTTACACAAGAGTATTCTACACCCCGGGGCTTGGACCCGGGTGTAGCGTACGTTCATCTGCACAGGTGAAGGTGTGAGCGCTCTGGAGGAGTGATTGTGTGCTCACCATACCATGCCATACATAATTCACTCCTATGGTTGACGTATGCTAGCTGCGGTTCGTACAGCTAGTATACGGCCGCCATATGTGGTCGTCTGAAAGGGGCCTTATTGTGGATTTACGTATAATGGAACTTGAATACAGACAGTCCCCAATTTGACATTCGACTTACAGATGACCCCTAGTTACAGAAGGACCTCTCTGACCACTGTGACCTCTCAGGATGAGTTACTTTAGTCCAAGGCTGCAATGATCAGCCGTAAGGTCTCTGTATTAAAGCTTCATTGATAATTCTTGTTCCCATGACATCACAACATTGACAACACACACATTGTCACAAATTTTGTCTGTAGTTGTAATTATAAAATATACCCATTCTGACTTACATGCAAATCCAACTTAAGTACAAGCCTCAAGAACCTATCCTGTAGACAACCCAGGGACGATCTGTAATTGCTTGTGGCCACAGAGATTAAAGGGGGGTCCAACCATGATACCACTACAGTTTAAAGCTATGGCAGAGAAGGGAGTAATATACTCCTTGCTCTGCCAGTATATATAAGACATATCATTACTTGGCACCTTAGAAACTCCAAAGCTGCTTCTATTTTTATGCTATATGTACGGAAAATGTATAAAACTTGTTTCATGAAAAATTTTAGCTATTCCTTAAAATTGTGGACACATCTATAGACAATAGCAATTCCGGTTTATCTTATCTGTATGTCAGTGACCTTACTTAGAAGCACCTGATGCTCTTCCACTTATGATACGTCTTTAATTACTGCCCGATAAAGATTCCTCCCAAAATTACTGCCACCAGAAAGAAAAAAGTGATGGCGGTAAATAGCATTTGTGTACAAACCTTTCAGAAATGATTTATGATGTCTCTGATTTGTCTTATTTAATTGGTTTTCTGCTTGTCTTCATTAATAACACTTACTTCATGTGCCTTGAAGTCTAAAGGAAGTGTGATACGTTTGAAAACCCATCTGGAGAAAACCATCTATGTGATGTCTTACAGGATCCCATTATTACAAGTGACATCTTCAAATAGGCTTAAAATGAGTCCAGTATCTATTCAATCTCATATGTCAAATACAGATTAAACATTACATCTAACTTGAGACTTTATGGTTGGATGTTATGTGATACATACTGTTATCTACACTATTAGCACAAGGAATTTCATCAAATGCATATGATAACAAGCAGCGGGTTTAGACATGGTGTCTGGATGAGTGGCAGTCTTGGGCTTTCCAAATGGATGTTATTTGATGTAGGAGGAATCAAAGTATTGAAAAGATAGACGTTCGGTTTTTAATATGATATCGATCTAAGCAATGACTAGGACAAATTTCATGGACATATCAGATACATAATTGTAACGTCTCACTTTGATAACGCAGTCGTATTTCTATGCACGGGGTAAAGCAAAACAAACTGAGAAGATTATTTTTTTTATTAAAGATATTTGTGGGAAAAGATGCGGCAGATCTGGTAAATTTGTCTGGGATCACATGAGGTTAGAAGTCTCAATGCAAGAAATGTTTTACATGCGGCAAAATGATGTACACCAAGAGAGAAGACCAATAGAGCTGTCAGTCACTCTCAACCTATTGGACTCCTAAATTAGCAGAAGTTTGAAAGGAATTTGGGCCCACAAACCACCAACAACTTGTTATCCACTCATGGCCTTCTATATTCTATTAAATAACCTTTAAGGAGTCATTTGGTTACGGAAGAGTCATGCTAGGACCTCCTCCAGTTTAGGAACATCATTAGAGATGAGCAGACCCAAACATTTTGGGTCTTGGAGTTCGGATGCACCCCGCGTGACCCAGACATGTTGCTAGATTGGCTGCTCAAAAGTCAATCTGGCGTATTAACACCCATAGAAACTAGTCATGTTTTTGATTGGCTAGGGGTGTTTCCTTGGCCAAACAAAACCACAGCTAGTAGCTAGGGGCATTAGCTTTTGCTGGATAGTATTTGCTGGATAGGCTGTACGGTAGCTAATCTGGCAATGTGTCGGATTTGCGCGTGTACGGTCAGGTCCACTCATCTCTAGATATCATCACAAGCCAGCTGCTGAACGTAGCTCAGAATGACGTACTAGTTCTGTGGGACATTATTGAAGAAAATAAGAAACATCCACCTGGTGACATATTGAAGGTCATTAGTAAAAGGAACCTGTCAGCAGAAATTGACTGCAGTCATGCAGGTAAACACCTTCCATAACATGTTTATTTAATGGCATCATAAAGGAAAAAACTTTGAAGTTTAGATATAAATTGGTTATATAGAGTTTTGGAGACATGGAGATCAGCACTGAAGTCAAGCTCTCAGTCTCAGAATACCCCCTTTATGATAATTGGCATGGCAATAGCCATGTATCTAAGAACACCACTGTCTGGCTCTCCTGAGGTCTATTACATGATAGCATTAGAGAAGAGGAGCACAATTTGATGGAGGGTTCCCCCTGAAGAGTTCCCCATGTGATAAAGGAATCCACCAGTAAGATGGTAGAGGGGAGTCCCCTTATGTTAGCGGCAGCTAGGGATTACACGTGGAGACAGAGGTTAAAGGTAGAAAGGTCCTATATGCCAGGTCCGAGGCAGTCTGGTAGAAAATCACACTGAGTGGGCCATTACACATAGAGCAGACACTCCCAGAATATAGAAGGGCACCATTATTACCCTATAAATTAATTGATGGCAGTTTGTGGACATAAATTCTACCTGGATAGAGTCTTGATGGTTCTACCACTGATATTATGGAACGGTAGGTCATTCCCTTTTCTTTTGTTCTCTTAAAGCTATCACAGACTGCCACTGATATAATGTACATTAAAGGGAACCTGTCACCAGGGCCTAATTTCCACTAAAGACAGGTTACAGAAGTCCATTACACCTGCATTGCAAATAAGCCTTAATAAACTCCTATTATCCATCACAAATAATGGAATTAAATGAATTTCACTGCATAATCATTAAAATAATTATTATTTTGCTTGATCATTTGTGCAAATAAAATATGTAAAAAAATCAATACATGACAGCACACTGAAATATAATCTTGACATAAATATATTATGTTAAAGCGCATCTGAAAGATTTAACTTATCCTTGCAACTGGATCTTCACTGACTGGGGCAATTTTATTTTAATTCTGGCCATTCATCTATAATCAGTCTTGTTAGTTTCGATGTTTGATTCTAGTGATCAATCAATTACATGGTCTCTTTCACTATGGCAACACACTGAGATAGCTTTACTTGCTATAGACACACAAAGGAACCACCCACTTGACAGTCCAAAGATAACAGAACAAATTGCGACCAAACAGTGGAGGTTAGAAGAAAAAAACCTCTTCTGGAGTGAAAATTTGCCTGCAAAGTTATACACTTGCAGTCATCTAAGAATGTGAATAGTATGAATTTGTAGTAGCATCAGGATTGTGAAAATGCATTTTTATTGTAGTTGCACTAAGGGGCACTACTGCATGAGATCTTGCAGCACAGCTTCTGTTTAGATATTAAAGCAGAGGGGAAGGGCTCTTCTGGAATGAAAATTTGCTTGCAAAGTTATACAGTTGCAGTTATCTAAGGATATTAAAAGTATGAATCTGTAGTAGAATCAGGACTTTGGAAATGCATTTATTTTCTAGGACTATAGCTGCACTGAGGAATGCTCCTATTTTAGGTTTTGCAGCACAGTTTCTGGTTGTATATTACAGCAGAGGTGAGGGGCTCTTCTGGAGTGAAAATTTGCTTGCAAAATTATACAGTTGCATAAAATGAATCTATATTCTAGGATTGTAGCTGTGGTGAGGGACAATCTTGTGCGAGATCTGGTAGCACAGCTTCTAGTTGGATACTACAACAGAGGGGAGGGGCTAAATGTAGTGATCAAAGAACACAGTGTGAAGAGATTCCCCCGGTGCTCCAAGTCCAGCTACAATCCTTGAATATCAATATCAACTCACACAAAGGTATGGTACAATACCTAACATTATTAGACTCCCTTTAATGGTGACCCTTTTTTAATATTATGTTTCATTTTGCATTACAAAGAACACTAGGGTTCTTGATCATAACCCAAATAATCGGTAATGCTTCATATAAGGTCACTTTGGGCAGTCAAGCAGGAGTGACGTTTCACTGACACTAAGCCCGACTAATTGTTATCAAGTAGAATAGACCTGTTTATCTGTGGATCCTCTTCTTCCCTTCAGTCTGTCATTATTAGATGTAGATGCTGGCAACCTTTATTTTACCCCCACCCAAGGAGATGCTTCAGCTTTAGCTTGTTGGAAGTCTGTAGACGGGGGGGATGTTTTACAGAACCCAGGTGGGAATGTGCCCTTTAAAGGTTGTGCGTTATTGATCCATCAGAAGGACCTAGAAAGCTGGAGGCCCTTATTGATTGTAGCCAGCCAAGCATCCATCATACAGACTGTACAACATACAACTGTCAAAGCATAAAAAGTCATCGCTATCATCCTAAAAAAAGAGAGAGATGATGGTAGAGCTGGCTGAAGGGCTGAAAGTGTCTTCAGATACCTCCTCCTTGTACATTATACAGCAGATATAGAACCTAATTCATCCTCATCGTATGAAGCTGAAATACATAATATTAGTATAGGGTTGATGACGTGTAATTATACATGTAAGACCACCAGGACGCTGTGACCCCACAAGGCAGTGGCGGCACATTAATCTCCCATTAACCAGCCTTCCTTGTCTTCTGGGAGCCATCTCTATTAAATCACGACTTAAATAACTAGCCGTAATGTTGTCAATAAGATGCCTCGGAGACGTCTTTTGTATTCATATTGCGAATACAATATATTTTTTTACAGAGCACTACATGAATATATTTACATTTATTGGTGATCATATATATTTTTATTGGCAGGCTTGAATGTCAAACGTTTGATTTAAAGGGATTATCTAGTCTAATAAAACTGAGAGATATTAAAGTGTTGTCTTTACACTTGTGGTAATGCTGCAATGCTGCAATACCATGCATCAACACTGGGTACATTTTTTGGCTCTTGAAACTATTTTCTTTAAAGGGGTATTCCCATGGAGACAAGATTCTTAAATATACTCATGATAACAAAGTAACACATTCTAAGAGGTGAATTGTGCACGGACACATTCTGCCTCGCCAACCCATGACCAAGCCAAGCGGCCGCATCATGGAATACAGAGCAGGTCCTTCCCTCCCCCCTTTCCCATCTGAATCCCCTCTGAAATGGGTTGCAAACTGTTTTTTGTACATAAGGCATCAGGTCTATTTCACATAACCCTCATATTTTACCTTGTTTCCATTCATTAAAAGAAAATTACGGAAAGCAGATGACTTTAAAATTTCCACCTTTTTTTTAAAGTCTTCCATTAATTTTACGGAAACATAGATACAGGCGGTTACATTACCCACTAATTACAAAATTAACTGAAGCACACGTGTGTGGCATCCATATTTTTCACATTCTCATTGACTTCTATGGGAACGGACAAGTTGCAAACAGGAGAACCTGTTCTTATACAGTCTCTACGCGGATCCAAACATGTTCATGTGCATGGGTGCATTGAAATGAATGTGTAGGTGCCATCAGTACACGGACTAAAATTTGGATGCATGTAACCTTAAACCCATATAAAATTTACTCTTAGTACAAATGGTGATTCTAAAACTTTACTTTTACTTTCATAAATCAAAAGGTATCATAAAAAAAATAAAACGTGTCATAATCACTCTTTTATTTGTATGATACCTTATAATCTTTAAAGTGACATTTTAAAATCACCATATGTACTAAAGGGAGATTTATCAGATGTGTCTGAGGTAAAACTGTTCTAGATACCTAAGGCAACCAATCAGCACTCAGTTTTAATTTTATAAACAGCTGTGGAAAAATTAAAACTGAGCTCTGATTGGTTACGATGGGCAAGTAGAACAGTTCCGTTCTCAGGCAATCTCCCACTAAGGAAACACGTTCACACGAACATGTTTCCATGTGTGCCCACCCGGGTGCGCTGTAGGAGACGTGAGCTCTGCTCACCCCTCCCCTCACCATGGAAAATATCTTTTGGTTCTTACGACCAAAGATAGAGCAAGCACGGCACGGCACAGTACGGTGAGCACATGTTGTACTCCCGGTACCGAGCCCGAGCGCCATAGTAGGTTTTTTTTTTTTAATTTCTCCCCGTGTTTTTCTGTTGCCGAAATCGACTTGAAAGCTATTCAGTACACGATCCAAGTTTATAGCAAAAAACAGCATATGATGAATTAGAAGATTAAATTACTGCAACAAGCCAGAATAGTCTTCATGAGAGCAGCAGTTTGCGCGGCTCACTAGGGTTACCAGTTCACTTCATTTTCTTACAGAAAGAATTCCCAGTGGTTTTGCTCATCTTTAATTCTCACATTTGCCCATAATATATCGAGCCAACAAAGAGTCACATGATTTATCTTCAGCTAAAATATATTTTCATTTGGCATTCAGAAAATTTTGTAGCTGTGTACCTGCAACGGCAAAATCCTGATTCGGAAATTAAGGGCGCTAGCGATCGCTGTGATTAAATTCCGTATTTTATTTTTAAATATAAGCAGCGATTAATACATCGGATTTATGTTATGGGTTAGGAATACAATTAATAACCATAACCTGCAGTTTGATGATATCAAGGTCTCATGTTTGGTGCTTCAGTATTCTGACTAATTGCCAGTAAACTGTGATCTGCATTCTTATGAGCATCCGTTCAGCCCACATAATATCTGGAGTATGGAGAACGATGTCAGTCTGTATTTATAGCAAAGACCTACATATTTCTACATAAAAATAAAAAAATATCTAGTAAAAATATTGTAAGTCTATGAGTTACTCTTGCTTCTAAAAAACTCTGGATGACAACCAATAAAACTGGTAATACAGCTACAACAATGGTTGTCCCCCAGCTCTCCTTGGACTCCTGAACCACAAATCTACTGACTCTTGAAGCATACAGTTATTTCCTGATGCATACAATATTTCCATATGATTAAATAATAAGACAGCAGCTAGTATCTAACTAGGTCCTCTCAAGGCCAGAAGAGAACAGGAAATGTATATGTTTAGTTAAAGTCTAACTAAACTTTCAATAAAATTTTATAAATGAGTAGTGACCATGATAATAGTAATAACTTTGTAATACGTATGTGTACTTTATTTTCTGTTGATGTCTCCTTCTTTCTCCTCTGCCTTTCTTCCTTATTTAAGCAGTTTGTGTAAATCAGCTTTCTGTCCTGTATCCACTGACACCTGAGAGATAAAGGAGCTTGATAAAGTGTCTAATGACTTAACTCTTTACAGACATTCCCTATATAGTCTAATCTCAGAGAAATGAATCATCATGCATGGAAAGAGTTAATCATTAGCCTCCTTATCTGTCTGAAGTGGGCTGACCACTGAAGGCATTCAAATGCTCACTACAGGAAAAAGAGCACAAAGGAAGACAAATAAGCTGCTTTCCTTAATGTTACAATGTTTACTATTATCACCTGTTCTATTCATTTCTGAAATGAAGCTAAATTTGCTTCAAACTTTTACTGACACTTTTTGGACACATAGTAAACCTAAGAGGTAAGTTGCAAATTAACCACTAAAAATTGATCCTACCGGCGGATGATTGAAGTCAAATATCAGTTTTAAATGAGATTGTCTTCTGCTGGACCTTTGTGGCAGGAGTCTTCTGGTTCCCTGGTGGCTTAGCCTATCCCTGATAACAATCAATATGAGAAAGATTTTGAAGGAACTATTGAGAATGATGATGCTAAACAATGCTCTTCTCAACATTATACACCTAGACCTCTACTTAACTTATAGTGGAGATTAGACTCAAACCTACAGATTCCATCAGGTATTCAGCCATCTACTGTGATGCTTGTTTGCCATTCTTCTGAGGGGGAACTGTATTAGACATGTTGACTTTCAACATGGGACATAGGAGGCTGGCAGTTCTTTCCTCTCCCATAAAAGTACATGCACACACAGCCAATATGAATGAGTTTTTGTGTGGCACATGTTATAGGCAGCTGCCATTTAGTTGACAGCTATAGAATTCGTATGGCCATCTATAGTATAAAACAGTGTCTGTTAACTGATGATACTCACTGTGGTGCCCGTATGGTTTTCATCCATTACTGATGGTTATTGTTTGACTCATGCTTAGGAGAGGATATTTCTATTTCACGTTTTACTTAATTGTGTGAAGTTGGTATTTATGTCATAACATTGGCATATCATTTTTTTACAGGTACAAAACATCAGTCTACGGGAAGGGGAGACAGTAACAGTGGAAAGCTTAGAAGGCGTGGAGCCTGTCATCTTGGCCAATGAATCCTTTCTAATGAGGGGTCAAGTGATCCGAAGTCCCACTAATCAGGTCATGGTACATTTTCAAAGTTTGCAACCATCAAATCCGGGAACCTTCCGATTCTATTACCAAGGTAAGTTATCTGCTGTTGTGAAAAACACTAATACAAGTATCTTCATACAAATCCATCTGCCATATGGTCCTCTGAACAACCAATACATTATCCTAATGCTGGCACTGAGAAGATCCTGTTGGCTGATAGTGAATGGCATTTGGATTTCCCCAAAATTGGAGAATATTCATGGTTTTTGAACATTAACAACTCTGACCAGGATTTAGCAAATATCAGAACTAGTAAATTATTAATGATGGTGAATAACTTAACCATTTTGGTAAGGAGTTTTCAGGGTTATATCGTATCAATGAAGTCTGTAACTAGGCACCCCTACTGATAATCTGATCTTTGGACCCGTCGGCACTACAGCTAATTCTCTACAAGCTGGGTGAAGAAGAAGGGTTTGAGCGCTACTTACCTTTCCCTTCTCCATAGGGAGCTGAGTGGCCGTGTCTCAAATCGGGCCAGGAAATGGACCTGCCCTACCTTTTGAGGTGCAGTCTTCTGGCTCAGCCATGCACAATGCATCTCTATGGTGGCCTTGAGCTACCTGTCATATTTGCGGCTAGTTAGCCGCCACCATTTGCAGCTTACAGAGAACAAAGCTCCATCCTCTATGTTGGGCCAATTCCACTAAACAGATTTTGGTGAACTATTCTAGGTCATCAATATCTTTAATACAGTAAACCTCTGTATATATTAAATTTCAAAGACATTAAATCAAGCTAAAGGGAAGAAATTACCTAATACCTAATTAACAAATAACCAATACTTGCTTAATAAATCTGCTGCAGCACCACTGGCTCTCCTCAATTGATCCCTCTTGCCTTAGATTTTATCAAACTGCCAATTGGTGCCAATCACTGGCCAAAATAAGAATGTGGCTTTTACAGTAGAGGCATTTATCAGGCATTTACAAGGCTAATGGCTTTGCGTGACACTGGAAAACCAACTCATACTAATAGCATCACCTGGAACAATGCAGCTGATGAGGATTTATCTTGTGAGCATTAATTACTTTATAATTTTTCACCTTTTCTTCTGTTAGCTAAAGGGAGTCTCAGAAGCTAGGGTTTCATGTACAGAAGAGTAGCTATCGTCATGTTTCTGTTATTGATAGTGAAACAAATTACGCAGTCTGTTGTGGCTATAAGGAACGGAAGCTGCTAAATTCAGATTGTCTTTACTCTATTACATACATGTAAACAGGTGAAATTGGTTCAGTGATCATGGAAAATACATGGATGAGGATCCATCTTGTGTTCAGCAATCCACCACCATTAAGGAGACTCATTTTGTTGTTTTTATAGGACTCCCTACTTGTGTGTATGCCATATAAACCAGTAATATAGATTAGGGATAAAGGTATAGTGCAAACATATAGGGGCTTATTTACTGAGGGGTTTTCATCGGGTTTTCCAACTTTTTGGGGATTGTGTCGGGGATTGTGTCGCATGCGAACGGATTTTGGCGCATCGGCGCCGGCTTTCATGCGATAGAGATGGGGCAGGCCGTTGGACAATCCGACTGATTCGGACATACCACGGGATTTAACTTTGAATTTGTGTCGCAAGATTAAGCACTTACATACACCGGGAAGAAGAAGGTGAACTCCGGCGGACCTGAGCGGGAAGCGACACATGCAGGATATCAGGCGCATGATCTTAGTGAATCGTGGCAGCTGTGCATATTTGTCGGGGAACGCACCTTGGGGATCGCGCAGGGACAGGTAAGTAAATCTGCCCCATAGATCAGATGATCCGCCTGAATTTATCAAATACTTAATTTAAAGAACACACACAATAGAGATATTCAAACCAAAATTACAAAATCTTAATAAAACTGAATAAAAACAAAATTACAAGAATAAAAGAACTATAAAAGGATGTGGAAATTGTCAAAAAATGGCAACTACACAGGTCTGATGGTATGATGGGAAGCCATTTATGCTAATGTATGAAGCAGTTATTTGTCATTGTTCTTTTTTATGGATCATGCCATCTGCGTAGTTACAGTTTTTCCTAATGTCCTTTTTTAGATCTTTTAATCATGTAATTCTATTTTTGTTCAATGTAATAAAGATTTTGCAAATTTGATAGGAATTTATTTTTGTGGGTTATTTTAGTTCCATGTATGCCATTGATCTGCTGACAACTTTAGATGTTGTTGGAGGCCAGCCAGCTCCCGATTGTGGGAATATTAATTAATCAAGTTGTATTTTCCGACAAATAGTTTTTATTTTTTTACCCCAAGGTGAGCAGCACCGGGTGATCCTGGCAGCCGTTTCTCCTCAACATGTGTGTTCAGCTATGGCAAATATGTATGTTTTTGTAGTTGATTAACCAGTATGTGTTCACTTGCATTGTAGTCCTCAATCTTCATAGCGTTTCTCATCCACAGAAGGCAATTACATGATAGGGATCCCATAGGCATTCCATGACATAAGTGCCATTTGTTGTCGGAGCCAGCAGTATTGCACTTCTGTAGCGGATTGTCTTGTGTAGAATGCTGACCAACTGTTTGTTTCTGTCTCTGTCTGTGTGTATGTGAATTTCCGAGGGAGGCAAGACTGTGGGCCCGTCTGGTGTGAATTTCAGTCCTTTTCACAAGTGTATAAAACATGTGGGCTTGAGAAACATGACAAAAAAGTAACACCCAGGGAAAAATATTTGCAAACAAAAACAAACATAGCCTTCATTGAAGCCATCTGCTTGGAGAGATGATAAAGAAATCTATTTGTGTTTATGTGTATAATGATGCACCATGCCGCACATCACAAAGTTACGCTTTTATGGGATTTACTCTTTTAAAATTAGGGACAAGATACTGAAATATCTGCAATCTTGGAATATTATTAGTCCCAGAATGCCTCGGTAGTATAATAGAGTTTTGAAGTGGTTAGACTATTTGATGGTGTGAGGAAAAATTTCCAATTTATTTCAGAGATGCCTTGGAAACAGGACTCCTTTTCTTACTTGTCGGGTCATAAATTCTGGTATATTAAGGAAGAGTAGTAGTTAAAATATCCTGTGGTGGCTGATACTATGTATTTGTTCTAGAGGTGTCTGGATGCCTTTCTTGAGAGTAAAAATATCAACAGTTATGGGAACATTTTGTAAATAGCTGATGTTGACACAGGGAGGTATATTCTGACTGAATCGGAATTAGATTTTTTCTTCCCTTGGATTAACACTGTGTGATTTATAGGTTGGAATTGAAGGGCCTCAACTTTATCTACTATGAAACTATGTTGGCAAACAACATTAAGTGATATAGTAGTATTTTTCTACTTTACTTATTTTTACAACTGTAATTCCACTAAGAGGACATGTCAGGATGATTTGCGCCACTAAACCACCGACAGGTCCTTATGGACTGGTGGTTTAGTGTCCCAAATTGCCCTTTATTAAAGGATATCTATGACCAGGATGAAAGATAGTAAACCAAGCACACTTACATGCTGGTGTGTGTCACCTCTGGCAGGATCCATGCTGTTTTTAGCTTCTTATTCCCTGTTTTTTTTTTTACCAAAAAAGGATTTTAATTATGCAAATGAGCCCAAAAAATAGAAAAAAAAATATGCAAAAAATAGAAAAGTATATCCTGTGAGAGGGGGCACTCACCAGTATGTAACTGTGCTTGGTTTACAATCCTTGATCCTGGTAGTCCTTTAAAGGGTGTGAGACACTGAAGGGGTTAACTGTGGATGGGCAGGTGATGGGAGCAGCCCAATCAGCCTCTTTTTAAAACCGCTCAGCAGAGCTGAGAGTGTTGTCTCTCTGGGAGGAGGCTGGAGAGCACGCAGCCTTGACCTCTGTGCTTGGAGCAACGAAAAGTGTTTTGTTAGTGGTGAGTCAGAAAACCATTGTTTAGTTAGCGCCCTGACGGGTAGGATATTATTTTGTTTTTGATGCCTGAATGTAAAGGCCGTTTTATTTTGTTCCTGCTGAAATAAACACAGGCTAGACCTGTTTTGGACTGTACTTTGGTGTCACTGTCGTGAACTGCATCACAGCACCCCGCTACCACAGTCTCTACTGGGCCAAACTCCCCACATATGGTGGAGGATGCGGGCAGTTCAAAAGACACACACCTGGAAGGCTCGCTACATCCTGCAACAGTGCATGGCCTGGGTGAAAGCAGCAGGCAAATTGCAGGATACAGCCAAGATGGAGAACTTTATTAAATACCTGCAAGAGGAGGCCAGAGCTAATCGGCAGCAGCAGCAGGAAGAGTCCCAGGCTAATCGACAGCTGCAGCAAGCCATGCTCCAGCAGCAGGAGGAGAGGTCCCGCCAGCAGCTGGAGGAGAGGTCCCGCCAGCAGCAAGCCATGTTTCAGCAACAGGAGGAGAGGTTCCGCCAGCAGCAGGAAGAGTCCCGGGCTGATCGGCAGCTGCAGCAAGCCATGCTCCAGCAACAGCGGGAAGAGTCCCGAGCCATGTTCCAGCTGATGATGGAAAAGTTTTCTGGCGTTATGGCGGCATCGCAAGCGACGACTACTGAGGGGTCCCATACTGGTTTGCAAGGGTACCCGGTTGTCCAGCATTCCGCACGGGCTGCAGTACAAAAGGCTTTACAAAAGATGACGACGACCGACGACGTGGAGGCGTATCTCACTGTGTTTGAGCGAGTAGCTGAGCGAGAGGAGTTACCAGCTGAGCAGTGGGCAGATGTCCTGGCACCGTTCCTGACAGGCGAGTCGCAGAAGGCTTACTACGACCTGAGTGAAACGGAGGCCCGTAAGTACCCCCAGCTAAAGGCGGAGATTCTGGCTCGTCTTGGGGTCACCGTTCAAGTTCGCTCCAGCCGGGTCCACCAGTGGGCTTACTCAGAAAAACCACCCCCACGCTCCCAAATGCATGACCTGATCCATCTTGTCCGGAAGTGGTTACAACCAGAGGACTGCACCCCAGCACAGATGGTAGAGAGAGTGGTTCTCGACAAGTTCACCCGTTCTCTGCCCTCTCGGCTCCAGCGGTGGGTTGGACAGGCCGGACCCACAAAAGTTTTTTTTTTTGTTTCCCTAGTAGAGAGGTATTGGGCTACGGAGGACCTTCTACTTACCTCTCCCACACGAAGCAGTGCCAGTGACAGGGTCACCAAACCAGCTGGTAAGACTGCTACTGCGGAAAAGGGGAGACATGTCAGGTTGGGAGGGGGTTCATTGGGGGGCGTGGATACCCAGAAACCCAGTGAGGCTCGTGACAGAGGTCATGGCCGTATCCAGTGCTGGCGGTGCCATGAAATGGGCCATATTGCTGCCAACTGTCCACTGTCAGTGGAGCCAATGGACTGCAACCAGACCCGGCGAGTGTCACTGTTTGCCCGGCCGGTTCTGGCGGCCGAGTCAGTCACGGATGCAGAACCCCAAGTGTGCATGGTCACAATTGGTGGTCACACAGTGGAAGCCTTGCTAGACTCAGGGAGTCTAGTCACCCTGGTGCGAGGAACTTTGGTTGATCCTGGACTATACAGTGGGGACTATACATGGGGACACTCGCGAATATCCCACTGCTGTCATCAACCTACATACCCCTTGTGGTACTATTGCCCATGAAGTGGGGGTGGTGGGGACCCTGTTTCATGAGGCTATTATCGGCAGAGACTTACCGGTGTTTTGGGACCTCTGGAGACGAAGACCCACCTCAGGTGCTGTTGCAGATAATGGACATCACGTGTGTCCGGCCTTGGCCCCTGAACCCTTTGAGGCCAATGTACCCACACCAGCAGTAGGGGTGACCCCATGTGATGAATTCTCTCCCCTAGAGGTCCTAGCTGGTGAGGTCGAGGGCCACGAGGAGGTGGCCGACATGCCGGACCTTGAGATTTCCCGTGAAAAATTTGGGGCTGCACAGCTACAGGACCTTACCTTGTTTAAAGCACGGGAGAATGTTAAGGTGATAAATGGGGTACTCCAAATACCAGGGGCTGACAAAATATACCCCCGAATGGTGATTGTTGGGGAACTGTTGTACAGGGTCGACCAGATACGGGGTGAGGAGGTTGAGCAACTTGTAGTACCCCAATCTCACCGTAAGCTGGTGCTAGAGTTGGCACACAAACATGTGCTGGGAGGGCACTTAGGTGCTGAGAAGACCCGAGAGAGGATCCTGCAGCGATTTTTCTGGCCCGGGGTGTGGGAGGAGGTAAACTGGTATTGTAGCTCCTGCCCTGAGTGTCAACTTACTGCCCCGGTCTCCCACTTCAGGAGTCCTTTGGTCCCGCTACCAATCATAGAGGTGCCATTTGAACGGATTGCAATGGATCTGGTTGGCCCCATAGTCAAATCCTCAAGGGGGCACCAATATATCCTGGTTATCCTGGACTACGCTACGCGGTATCCAGAGGCGATTCCATTAAGGAACACCTCCTCCAAAAATATTGTTAGGGAGCTGTTCCAGGTGTTCTCACGCACAGGCCTCCCCAAGGAAATCTTGACTGACCAGGGAACCCCATTCATGTCTAGAGTAATGAAGGAGATGTGTAAATTACTGCAGGTTAAACAGCTCCACACCTCTGTGTATCATCCTCAGACAGATGGCCTGGTCAAGAGGTTTAATAAGACCTTGAAGGGGATGCTAAAGAGGGTGGTCAGCAAAGATGGGAAGGACTGGGATTGTTTGTTGCCCTATTTGATGTTTGCTATACGTGAAGTTCCCCAGTCCTCCACCCTTTGAGCTGTTATATGGCCGTTCCCCACGTGGGCTTTTGGATATAGCCAAGGAGACCTGGGAACAGGAGAGGACCCCCCACCGTAGTGTGATAGAACACGTCTCCCTTATGCAGGACCTCATAGCGGCGATAATGCCCCTTGTAAAGGAGCACATGACAAGGGCACAAGAGGCCCAGTCTAGGGTCTACAATAGGTCAGCCAGACTCAGGACCTTTAACCCAGGCGACAGAGTGCTAGTTCTGGTGCCCACCGTTGAGAGCAAGTTCTTGGCAAAATGGCAAGGACCATATGAGGTCATGGAGAAAGTGGGGGAGGTTAACTACAAGGTATCTCAGCCGGGGAGGAGGAAACCCGAACAGATATACCACGTGAACCTCCTAAAGCCATGGAGGGAAAGAGAGTCCCTGATGGCCGTGGGAGTAGAAAAAGCGTCTGTCCCCAAGAAGGGGACACCGGAGGTAGGTGTACCCGAGGCCAAGGTGCCTGAAGTACGGATCTCGGAGTCCCTCTCCAGGGCCCAAATTCAGGAAGCGAAGGAGTTTGTGCTCTGAAATATGGATGTGTTCTCTAAGTTACCGGGACGTACTTCAGTCATCAAGCATGACATCATAACCGAACCCCACATCCGGGTACACCAAAAACCCTACCGGGTCCCTGAAGCGTGACTGGTCGAGTCCTATTGTGTTGATTCCCAAACCTGATGGTTCCCTACGTTTCTGCAATGACTTTAGGAAGTTGAACGAGGTGTCCAAATTTGATTCTTATTCCCATGCCCAGGTGTACGAGCTGATAGAACGACTTGGACAGGCTAGATTCTTCTCCACCCTTGACCTGACGAAAGGGTATTGGCAGGTACCCCTTACTGACAGGGCCAAAGAGAAGACCGCTTTTGTTACTCCTGATGGGCTTTTTCAGTACGTGGTACTCCCCTTTGGGCTACATGGGGCTCCCGCCACATTCCAGAGGTTAATGGATCTCGTCCTAAAACCTCACCGGAGATATGCCTCGGCCTACCTGGATGACATCATAGTTTATAGTACCGATTGGGAGAGTCACCTGGCCAAGGTGCAAGCAGTGGTAGACTCCCTGAGGGCAGCAGGGTTGACAGCGAACCCCCAAAAATGTGTACTAGGTCTGGAAGAGGCCCGTTATCTGGGGTACCGTATTGGGCGAGGTGTCATTAAACCCCAAGTAAATAAAGTGGAGGTGATCCAGCAGTTGCCACGACCTATGAGCAAGAAGCAAGTGAGGGCTTTCCTAGGCATAGTGGGCTATTATCGCCGATTTATCCCCGATTTTGCTACCATAGCGGTGCCCCTGACTGACCTGACCAAGGGTAGCAGGGCGGTGATGGTAAAGTGGAGTGAAGAGGCTGAGGGGGCGTTTCAGCGACTTAAGACGGTTTTGTGTGAGGGACCGGTACTGATCACCCCTAACTTCACCAAGACCTTTATTGTGCAGACTGACGCTTCTGACGTGGGCTTAGGGGCTGTCCTGTCCCAAGTAGTGGAGGGTGAGGAACATCCTGTGACATTCCTGAGCCGCAAGCTCACACCTCCTGAGAAGAACTATAGCATAGTTGAGAGGGAGTGCTTGGCGATTAAATGGGCTCTGGAATCCCTGAGGTATTACTTGGTAGGGCGACAGTTTACACTAGTGACTGATCACTCTCCCCTCACCTGGATGAGTCAGGCCAAAGAGAGGAACGCCAGGGTCACAAGGTGGTTCCTAATGTTGCAGAATTTCAAATTCACGGTTGAACATCGAGCAGGAAAGCTGCATGGGAATGCCGATGCCCTGTCTCGTACCCACTGTCTGATGGCCAAAAGTGTTCGCCCCCACAGGGTCAAACAGAGGGGGAGGGTATGTGAGACACTGAAGGGGTTAACTGTGGATGGGCGGTATGTTTCCCCTAGGTTTTGCTATTATGCAAGGCCTTAGTGCTGAGGTTGTGTTGTCCAGCACCTTGGACACAGGTGATGGGAGCAGCCCAATCAGCCTCTTTTTAAAACCGCTCAGCAGACTGAGAGTGTTGTCTCTCTGGGAGGAGGCTGGAGAGCACGCAGCCTTGACCTCTGTGCTTGGAGCAACGAAAAGAGTTTTGTTAGTGGTGAGTCAGAAAACCATTGTTTAGTTAGCGCCCTGACGGGTAGGATATTATTTTGTTTTTGATGCCTGAATGTAAAGGCTGTTTTATTTTGTTCCTGCTGAAATAAACACAGGCTAGACCTGTTTTGGACTGTACTTTGGTGTCACTGTCGTGAACTGCATCACAGCACCCCGCTACCACGGTCTCTACTGGGCCAAACTCCCCACAAGGGGTATTCCGGGAATATGAACGTCTGACACAAAAACCCTTGATGATATAAATAAATGAATACAACATTACTCAATGTCATTAGTCACAAAACGGAGCTAAAATAATATGATTTTATGATTTACAAAATGTATGGCCTCCCTAAAGTAGGTGGAGTTATCACTAAGATGGCCGCCACTGGAAACTACAAGTTCCATGATCCTTTAGTTCTCAGTAACTCCTCCTACCTCTTATGCTCTGCTCCCAATGATGATTTAACAGGTTTTCTTGCTCTGTTACCATAGTAATGATGTGTAACTGTTATCACCACAAGACCGGCCATACTGGATGCACTGCAACCAACCGACTACAGCCAAACGTAGTGGTGATCACATGACCCTGCCCAGGCAGGTACAGGACATGTGATGTGGACATGTGACCAGCGGCCATCTTCTTTTCTGCGACGGACCGCGCGGAGGAAATTAACGGACTTATTAAAGGGCCGGTAGCATTTTAATTCTTCATTACAGTCTATGTCACCAGCATTTTCTGCTAAGGGGAGCAAAATTTTAAATAACAACTAATTACACATTAGCTTATATTTTGAGTGCCCACTTGTATATGAATTATGCTGATTCCTGGAATACCCCTTTAAGTCACTTCTTGCCAGATTTCAAAATAAAAAAACTTTATACTCACCTTGTTCCGGGGCGCCTGCACAGTTCTTCAATGAAGTCAGCATACTACACTGCAGCTTCACTATGCATGTATTCTTATCCATAATACCCCTAACACATCTTATCTCTTGCCCTCTACTGACTCTGCCCTAGTCTACACAGCAAAGCTAACAAATAACAAAGAAACCAGGAAACCAGGAAATGTTATAAAATGCTAAACATCTCTAACTTTTAGCGTATCAGTGCTTTTCCTTAATGTATAATATCTGCACAATGATTATTATAGTTTCTGAAATTTCAAAAGGGAATTTGTTTAAATCATTTCTTAGCTTATCATTTCAAAGTACATCTGATTTGTTTAAATCATTTCTTAGCTTATCATTTCAAAGTACATCTGGTTTGCAAGATCCTGCTCAGTAATGGTTATTACAGTGTGTTTAATAGAGACTTAGAGACCTTCTAGTTACCAAGGCTGAAGTCACTTCAATTATAGTAGTTGGCGTCTAGAGATTTGTTGATGATGGTAATACGTTTTAATGGACACGCATAAAGATGCTTCGCAGATTAGGCCATGTTCCTTCTAGAATCTCATGGGTCGCCTCTAGCAATGTTCTCAAGTGCCAGGACAAATGACGCTAAGCTCTTCTAAATTAAGTCATGAGTCATTTGGAAGGTTTGTCTTGTCCAAAACAACATCTTGTGTCATTGTCCTAAGGTTCTGGTCCTTTTCTACATATATATGTATAACAAGAGTTTCACAAACTTTTCAAAGTATTATAGCCAATCATCTTCAGAATACACATTTTCATCTTTAATGTAAAATGCTCTATATTTGGCATTTTAGGTCAAGATACTGTTGAACTGTAAAGACTGGACAGACCACATACAAACTGTGTAAGATGCTAATAGGTCCTTGAAGACAGGAAGCCAAATCATGTTCTGTCCAATTTCTCTGAGCTGCTGCTTTTGCAGATTATTTGTAAATAGAAGCTCCCTAACTATAAACAGAGGCTGCATGTAGTATAAACATTGTCTGAGCTCTGCTGCAGTACTATACAGCTCTGCACAAGAGTTTAGTCCTTGCTTCTAAGTCTATGTCGCCTTCGTGCTGGAGTGTTTTTGCATCAAAATTTTGCCTAAATGAAAAAGTTGCTAATGATGAATCATAAGTAGGTGCAGCAACACATCTCGATAGATAGGATAAATGAGAAAAACATGGTTATTTTTGATGAATGGCTAGATTTGTGTTTAGGCGCAAAACTGGTGCAAAACCACTGTGACAGTATGAAAACTAATAAAAACAACAGGTGATACATCTGGCCCTAAATATGTTATGTCCCCCGGATATGTCATAAATGGATAATAGATGCAGGTCCTAACTCCAGGCTGCCTTACTAAATAAAGAGAGCTTCGTGCATGCACATTTGTTACTCCCAAGGGAGAGTGGCTGCGCATGGGTGGCACACTCTTCACTCATCCCTCAGAACCTCCATTCCCAAGATACGTGGGGGGATCCACATCTATCATCTATATATGACGCAACCTGTGATTATATATCATCAATAGTCAGGATGGAAAAACCTCTTGTCCAGCAACCTGTCCGTAGCTGACACCGAAGCTCAACTATCATAATTGTACAACAATATAAAGGGATGTAAAACATCAGTATTTTTGGTATGGGATCAAACACAATGGGGCACATTTACTTACCTGGTCCTGTCGCGATCCCCGAGGTGCATTTTTCAAGGAGAATGAAGTCCGGCATGATTCACTAAGATTGTGTGCCCGATATCCTGCATGTGTCGCTTCCCCACTGAAGTCCGCCGGAGTTCACCTTCTTCTTCCCGGTGTAGGTGAGTGCATTCGAATTTTAAATCCTGCGCTTTGTCCGAATCAGTCCGGTTGTCCAACGGCCCCGCTCCCCAATTTGTGTCGCATGAAAGTCGTCGCAATTGCACCAAAATCCGATCGAGTGCGGCAAAAACCCCTTTTAAATGCGGCGCAAATCGGAAATAGTTGGGAAACCCGACGGAAATGCGGTGTGCGGACCCTTAGTAAATGTGCCCCAAAGTCCTGAGAGTCAAATTGGATACGATGGGGCAGATTTACTTACCCGGGCAAGCCGCGATCCAGTGGCGCGTTCTCCGACGCTGATTCTGCGGGGATTCACTAAGGTTGTGCGCCCAATGTCCACTAGGTGTCGCTGCTGCGCTGAAGTTCGCCAGGAATTCACTTCCTCCGTCTCGGTGTATGTGAGTACTATTTTTGCGACACAATGGGGCAGATTTACTTACCCGGTCCATTCGAGATCCAGCAGCGCGTTCTCTGTGGTGGATTCGGGTCCGGCCGGGATTCATTAAGGCAGTTCCTCCGACATCCACCAGGTGGCGCTGCTGCATTGAAGTTCCCCGGAATGCACTCAAATTCATCGGCCTATTCCTAGTGAAGGTAAGTGCAAGCTCCGCAACACCTTTTTTTTTTTAAATGCGGCGGTTTTTCCGAATTCGTAGGGTTTTCATTCGGCCACGCCCCCCGATTTCCGTCGCGTGCATGCCAGCGCCGATGTGCCACAATCCGATCGCGTGCGCCAAAATCCCGGGCAATACAGGGAAAAACGGCGCAAATCGGAAATATTCGGGTAACACGTCGGGAAAACGCGAATCGGGCCCTTAGTAAATGACCCCCATTGTTTTTTTTAATTCCACGGTTTTTCCGAATTTGTCGGGTTTTCCGTCGGACACGCCCCTGATTTCTGTCGCGTGAAAGCAGGCGCCGATGCGCCACAATCCGATCGTGTGCGCCGAAATCCCGGGGCAATTCGGCGCAAATCGGAAAAAAATTTGGGAAACCCGGTGGAAAAACGCGATTCGGACCCTTAGTAAATGTGCCCCACTGTTTATTATCTTGGAAACTCTTTACACATTACATTACCACTGTTATTATTTAGTAATGTGCACTGCGCTATCCAGTTACCTTGCTATTTATACAGTGTTCCTATTCTTCACCAGTCACAGCCATTTATTGTGCAGCTATGACAGATCCCTTCACTCCTCACCATATGGATTTGGCTCCATGAGATGTGTGATGGACTCTGAAGGTCCAAAGGCTAAACTACAGGAGCAATATTTATTCACTTACAATCACTATTAGGTAACCCACAGTGACAGTTACTAATTGTTCCGTAGTGTAATGAGGTTCTTCAGCATTCAGGAAATTAATAGCTTTGTATGATGTCCAGCCATTTAATATCTGTCACAGAGTTTAAGGGAATAAGTAATATATCACTCATTCAGGACACATTAAGTGAATCTGGACGGAGACTGTTCCTGACGTGGGGCACAAAGCGAGTCTATTTTTCATCTGAGTAATTGCTCTCATAAACCTTAGTACAAATCATGTTATTGTGTATTTTCATGGTATAGTCAGATAGGAATTGTTTCCATGATGTTTTTTAAATTTTGAAGAAACACCACAGTTTTGATGCTATTTTACCAACATCTCTACAATAAATGCAACTTAACCATGCAAAGAAGGCAAGTTGTACAAGTTTTGATTCATTTTTTTGCAGTTATTAGTTCACTTTTGGTTTTGACTTAAAGGTAACCTACCACCACGGATCTACCTATTAAGGTAGATCCGGAGGCAGGTTCCTCTGATCTATAGTAGGATAGTCCTTTATATGGCCAATCCTTTAGTCCCCCAAATTTTTTATAATTTTTTAATTGCCCTAATATGCAAATTTACTATAGAGGCTACTGGGGGATGGAGTAGGCGGAGCTGAAGTTACACGGCGCAGCTACTCCAAGTCCCAGTAGCTTCTTGCGGTCCGCCTACCAATCCATCTTCAGTGCGCAGCTACAAGGAGCTGCGCACACTCGTCCGCTAAGTTGGGTTCTGCGCATGTGCAGTAGCTCCAGCTTCAGAGCCAAGACCACACAGCAGCCGGCCTGCGTTCTGTGCAGAACCTCAACATCTGCAAAAAGTTTTATGTTCTCTCCATGTTTGCGTGGGTTTACAAAAACATACTGGTAGGTTGATTAATTAGTGAGCCCCCATGGGGAAAAGGACTAATTTGGCAAACTCTGTGTAGCGCTGCTGATTCTGTGTGCGCTATATAAATAAATAAATTATTAGTATTATTATTAATAACCCACTTTTGTCTGCCAGTCTTAATGCTCTCCCTGTCAGAACACAACATGTCAGATATACTTGAAGGCTTTGGCCTCTTAGTATATCCGGTACACAACAATGTGCCTGGATGTATTGTACAGCAGGTTCTGCCTAGTGTAGAATTCAGCTATAACCTGCGCCAAGATTCTTGCGCAAGCTTTGGAAAATTTGACCTGGCAAGAGGGGGAAAAAGTTGCAATTCCTGCCCATGCATTTAAGGCAAGATAAATTTCCACTGACTACTACTACACACATTTCTACCTGAATCGGGTTAAAAAACAAAGTCAATATTTATCATTGACTTTTTGGCAGAAAAAATTGGCAATAAAATTGTAATGGGCTTTTTACTAACAATGGCTTAAACATAGAACCAGTGCAATAAAATGTTAAGCCAGATTTATGACTTGCAATTTTTTTAAATAATCACTAAAAAAGGCCTCTTCCTTCTTGGTGTATTCCTGCTGTGATTGTTTTGTGATTATTTTAAAAAAAAATCCCAAAGAGATAATGGGCTAATGCCATAAATCTGTAGATCAGCTGCGTTTCCAAGGCAGACACAGAACTATCACAAGTAGTTGACTAAGGGTAAATTACTCCAATGGATATAGGATTGTGTAAATCTCAAAAATGTCAATTTATTATAGCATGCAAAGGTGGACCACAGAAACGCCCTACTGTAAATCCATGTGGACGGGTAAGCGGGCAGCCAAGATTGTCTTCAAGAGATTTTGGTACAATTTGCAAATTGATTGTTAGTGGCCACATACAGTAGTTTTTGGAAATTTCTTTAATAAGTGGCCGCACAGTTTTGCAGGTACTTTGCAGATTTATCCACAAAATTACATGCCCCCAAAAAGCAATGTATAAACCATGCTGACTCGCTATACAGTGAATTTTGCCTATACTATGACTGCATCTTGGCTGTTGATATATTGAAGGTCTCCCATCTGGATAACCCCTTCTTAACTGAATGTCATGTGCTTCTCCAAGCACCCATAATAACTGTAATTACTAGGAGAATGTTGCAAACCAACATATACATTTCCTAGATGCTGAAGAAAGCTAAATTACATAGTATCCCTTTTAAATAAATGGGTGACCATGTTGTCATGTTGAGTCTAAAAGAGTGAAAGCTTCTCCATGCACTGATTCTATGTTTGTAAAGAGTACAAAATGTAGGACAATTTTGAATGAAATCCATGTTCCCTCATAATTGACAAGATCACAGGTTGTCCTGATTCTGAAGACGCTAGTTGATGACTATTGAAAATGCTGTGAAGTTTGTTAGATAATTTATAGTTTTATTATAGATAAGGTAGAAGACAGATGCAGGTCACTAGAGATCAACCAATAATTCTACAGTTTCGATCCACAAAATAAGAAAACAAAAACAGAGAAGGCTGGCACTTATTGCCCAATCGTAGGGGGAAAAAATTCTGCCACAATCCCAGATATGGCAGTGAGATTAAATTGTTAGATGAATGTCCAGTCCCAAAAATCATGTTTCCATCCCAAAATGATTTTCCATGCCATTCTTGAACTTAGAAATTTCTTCTCCAGCTTAATGGCATTGTGATGGTTAAATGGAAACAAATTTAGAGACAGTCTCCCCTTAAATGTTTTACTTGGTTAAACAGGTTCCCCTATTAGAGTCCCTTTCAGGCATGTGCAATCAGCATATCATAAATGTCTTGTCACCAGATTTTACCCTATAAAACTACTAGTCCCCTAAGAGAGTATGAAATGTCCTCTCTATGGTAATCTGGTGACAGGTTTCCTTCCATGAATTAGATATCCAGTGATCCCTGTAAACAATCCCTGTATCATTCAGATTTGCCACCATTTATGGTCTCCATGAATAAAATATTTATGGAATCTCCAAATTGATCGGAAAACAATTGGAGGATCGGCTCACCGCGCCATTCACAAACACAACTCAAAGCCAGGTAACTGTAGAAGAAAAAAGTGTCCAGCTCTTAGAGTTATCATGGTATAAAACCATTGATTTATTTTATAGACTGCTGACATGCAAATACAATTAGGACAAAGCCACCAGACTGACATATTTTGACCTATTCGGTCTTAATTATGGTTTCCTTCAGAAGAAAATATTGTCCAGCCCTCCGAGTAATCATGGTATAAAACCCTTGCTTTATTTTATAGATTGCCAACATGAAGATGCAGTGAGGACAAGGCAAGACGACTGATGCATTTTGACCTATCCGGTCTTAATCATCCAAATTGATATACCACATGTAGTTCATGTAAAAGACGAGAAAAAATTTACCGTTCTTTCTCTACTCCATTTCCACGCCCACTGTATATATCACTAGTTGTTGACCTCTAAAATAATCAATATTACCTCAGTTAAAGAGGTTTTCAAAAAATGTTTATTGATGCTTTATTTTTACGTTAAGTCATCAACAGGACATCAACTGAACAGTTATTGAAATTCTGGTTGACCAGGAGCCTTAGGGCATCCATTACGGTGAATGTTTCTTATATGAGAAGACCAGTACTATTTATAGTTATTATAGTTGGGTTTCAATTATTGGTACAGATTTTGCAAGCTACAAGTTGTGCCTTAAAGGAAATCTACAAAAAGATTTACACTAAATGAAACTACAGATAGTCACCTATACTTTTCACCTAAGTCCCTGCACTTCTTTAAAGGGATACTGTCACCAGCCCCTGATCTTTGGTGCCTCCCTGTCCTCCTGTGGTCATTTTTCAAATATTGAGCTTGTGAGCAATTTCAATGCCGCATACCTGCTAGCCAGCTCCTGCTCGTTTCTCTCTCCAGGTACACGCAGAGCAGGAGGGGAGATGCCCGCCACCCTTAGTATGAGCAATATTTGAAAAATTATCACAAGAGGACTGGGAGGCAGCGAAAATCAGGGGCAGGGCCCGAATTAGCTACAAGGAGTGAGGGAGGTGTGGGCTACCTAACGGAGCCGGCTTCAGGGTGGCTGCCTGCTTGACTGCTGTTCCCTGAACCCCAACACCCTGACTGTTGGCTGTCCAAGAATATAACTTTATTTTTCCAGATAAAGACAACGCTTGCAATTTATAAAGATATGGCTAAAAATCAGTTAACATCACATATAAGTTACATTTGCTGGTTTAAAAGCAATGCGGCTGGTGGCAGGTTCCCTTTAAAGGACATCTACCACCAGGTTGTAGGACTGTATGCAAATGGTGTTAATGGGGCCTGGAGCCCCACAGGCTCATTTGCATACAGTCTATCATCCTGGTGGTAGATGTCCTTTAAGTTCGACACAGCAGCCCAGAGCACGGGTACTCAATGTGATCCTGGCGTATCAAACTAAAAGTAGAACAGTGCTGGAATTGTGGGGGAAGAGGAGTATAGGAGAGTATCTGTAGCTTAATTTAGCTTATCTTTGGAGGTACCACTAAATATACATTCATTGATGACATCTCAGTCACTATGAAGAAGTTGTGGCTCCGGCCCAAGTGTCACTGTCCTTTTGTTGGAAGGGCCAATAGTTTAACCTCCACCAATGTGATATAATTGACCTAACCAAAGGATTGGCCATCTGTAATTGAGCTACCAATGTATTTCCGGAATTTTGGTGTAAATGTTACATGGATTTCAAGGCCTTCTCTGGAACAAGCTGTAATCAGCAGGGTGTCCATTTAGACGTGAAAGTCTGATCTAAAACATCTGTATTCACTTACCAGCGTTCACCTGGCTTTTAAAATGTAAGATGCATTGAGGGAAATCACTTGAAGAAAGGCAATACAATATCCAGAACCCTTCTGATTTAACTCCTTCACTACACAGATGGTTACAATGCACTACGGCCAGGTGTAGACAGTAGCCTATGTCTGCATTTCCCAGGAGACTGCAGACTTCTTTTTTTCCCAGCTGCAAATTCAGGCTGCAAAACCTGCAAAGATTAAGGGGGTAATTAAATAATTTAAAGCAATGTAATCCAGCTAAAGTTAATATCTGGCGTCTCAGGTTAAATGCGCACCCGCTGCACGCAGGCACTAATGGAAATATAATTGGTGTGAGCAATTAGGTGATAATTTACCATAATTGCCTACAAAGTTGAGAACTTTTTCATTGAATCCTTGCACAGAGGCAAGTTCTTTGTAAGAGGGGGGAGGTGTGTTGTGCATCTGTCATGTTGGCAATATATCTTTGAGTTACTTGTCGCCCTCTGCCCTAAAATAGTCCATTCACATCTGTTACTTGTCCAGAACACTGAGTTTAATGGATGGAAACTACCTCTACTGCACGGCTTTCTTCTGAGTGCCAACAAGTTTATTCCTACTGCAAAATGTAAGGTGCTGACACATATACCATGCTGCTGGCACGCAGAAGATTTCACTGTTTTTAATGGAAAGATGAGAGTTTGGGTGTCAGAAAGGTGCAGCTCGGGTTAGAGATACTTTGCATATTATATTAAGGAATTTTGTAAACTGTAATTAAGTAATAAATTATAATTAACAAAATGGAATGTGGTTGCATAGGGATGATATTAAAATTGAAGAGGGACAACCTAGAGAATTATTATGTCTTCCAAGATGTCATCAATGATCTTTATAGAGTACACACTGTGCATAAACCAGCTTTCCATTTTCCATGCGTGAACTGAATGTTGACCATGTGTGTAAATCCACTATGTACCTACAACCCAAGCAGCCATTTAGTAAAGAAAGTATGTAAATACTATGTAGCCTATACTAATTTCCATTCCAATTCTGTTTCGCACATGACCAAGACATATTGCTGGATTGGTGGCCAAACAGCCAATCTACCAAATTGATACCCCTAGCTATTGGCTATGGCTATGATTGACCAGGAAGACACCCCCTAGCTACTAGCTATGGCTATAATTGACCAGGAGGACACCCCTAGCTACTAGCTATGGCTTTGATTGGCCAGGAGGACACCCCTAGCTACTAGCTATGGCTATGATTGGCCAGGAGGACACCCCTAGCTACTAGCTATGGCTATGATTGGCCAGGAAGACATCCCTAGCTACTAGCTATGGCTATGATTGGCCAGGAGGACACCCCTAGCTACTAACTATGGCTTTGATTGGCCAGGAGGACACCCCTGGCTACTAACTATGGCTTTGATTGGCCAGGAGGACACCCCTGCTACTAACTATGGCTTTGATTGGCCAGGAGGACACCCCTAGCTATTAGCTATGGCTATGATTGGCCAGAGGGACACTCGGTGTCCCAAGTGTTTAATTTTCAAAGTCTAATACAAGTCTAAAGACCTAGTGGAGGAGAAATTTACAACAGGAAAAAGCCAATTTTATAAATAATATTAAGCTAAACATCTGGAGCCATGGACACAAGGATCATCATGAGTACCAGGAGAATGTGGATCTTTCTCTGGCATAAGCAGCTTTTAGAACATCCATTTTAGAAATCAGCTTACAATCAACTTTAATTCAGACAAAACAACCCCTTTAAGATTTATCTGCATAAAACTGGAAAGCCCCTTTATTAATATACATATATTTAAGTATCATTTTATATTTTGTCTCAGACATTATATTTCAGTTTGCCAGTGAGTTCCGCCCTCTTAATAAATCCGGATGTGCACTCTGCTGCCCAAATGAATCTCAGCCAGTCAGTTTAGACCAGGAATGACCTGGAAGTGTTTTTAGCTGTAGTCTCCACCGGTTTTCCTTATCTTCACTTCAATGGGAGCAGTAACTGCAGTGAGCCAGGATAGACATTACACTATGGCCTGAGTTCCAACCTTAGGTCTATTGTGTGCCCACGGCTGCTATTTCAAAGGTATGAAAAGAAAAGCTTGTCCAAGTCAGTATCATTTTTCACGGATTACTCAGACTATGGTTCATAAGAATTCGTGAAAAGTGTATGCAGACTGGCGCAAATTGTCCATAAAAAATGGACGCTAATGTCCGGTTTTCACAGCAGATTTTTGCAACATTTGTGTGTGGGTAGTCTTAGTGTGAAACATCTGATCATCAGGAGTGATGGATGTCTTCCTACCACCACAACCACCGATTACCTGTTCCGGAAAAATCCTATAAATAGGTCATCAATAGCTTTTGTCTTAAAATGCATCATCCATTCTAGACCTGGATTGGTGGCTCATCCCATGATCTCCAATTCTTTTCTTCTTCTCACATGGCAGTAAAGAAAGGACACAAACAGTTAAATTTCTTACTGGTTGCAAAATCTGTTTAAGGAAAAACATTTCATTTATTAATGAATCACCCATGGCAATAGATTAAATATTTACAGATGAAATGGCAGCATGGAGAAGAATGTAAAAATAAATCACATCTAATATTTTCCAGAAAACTGAGATTTTTGGCGAATATTCCGCCACGTGTGCATGTGACATCCACTCTCTGCCGATTTCCTATTTTGCCGTCAAACTAATTTAAAGAAAAAACAAACCTGACCCCAGAATATGTTGAAAATGGTTTTCATGTAACATCTGAGTGAAGTGAGTGAATCGCCTGCCTCCCTCCTCGGGCAAAGCAACGGGATTGTTGAATCAGTGTGTAACTGCATCATGCTGAGCTCTTTACCAATAACCAGCAGTTATTGTATGGAGCGAGGGATGGACAGGGATGCGCTGGCACCCACCAGTGCCCGAGAGACACAACGTCCAGTTACTATTACCATTTACAATAAGAAATTCATATCTGGTAATACAGATGAGGATTCCTAACACAGCACTCATAGGACTTGGATATAAATGAGTGTGACTGCAATTGCATTTCTTTCTACTTTAATGGGTCAGAGTTTAACATAGCATGAAAATAATATCATTAGCTGGAGCTGGAGAAATCTGAATAGCTTTTGATTAAAGGGAACCTGTAACCATCAAAATGCTGCCCAGCCTGCAGGCAGTATGTTATATAGAGCAGAGTAACTACATAGTTCTATGGGAAAAGATTCAGAATAGTTTAGGAGCACATTTACTAAGGTGCTTGCGCCAGTTTTCTGTCGACTTTGCACATTCTTTTCAGTGCAAACTGCTTGCACAGGTATTTAAGAAGGGCCTGTGCCACTTTTGTTGAGTTGTACATGACCCTTTTGTGGTGCACCTGCACTAGGCACCATGCAACACTTTAGGGGGCGTTACGGTGCTCAGTCGGATCGTGCGCTAGATTTAACATGCAAAGTCCAATAGAATTGTGTTGCATGCCCCATGCAAAAGGTGCACCAAAAAAAAGTGATGCACTCTGTCAGAGCAGTGCTGTATGCACCAGAAATCCTGAATCTAGTGCCCCCTGCAGGCTACACAGGCAAACTGCACATAGTATAGACTGCACTGTTGTTAGTAAATGTGCCCCTAAATCTCTCATGAGTCCACTGGGAGGTACTACACAATGACAACCCACTGGAGACCACTTTCAGCAAATAATTGATATTGTTTGTGTAAGGAAAAAATATACAATTTTCCAGTATACTTTCTGTATCAATTCCTTATGGTTTTCTAGATATCTACTTGCTGTCCTTCTATAGAAAGCTACTATGTATACTTCCAGTGGACATAAATCTGTCAATGGTCTTGTGATGGACACGCAGGTGCAGGAGCAGTTAGTAACATAGTATTGAAGTATTACTTTCTATGTTATACTAATTAAACTGAAGTAAACATAGAAGCTTTATGTACAGTACAGACCAGCATCTTGCAGCAGCTGCTATTCCAGCCGGTTTGCGTTTAGTTGGACCATCATTTATTTTTCAACAGGACAATGATCCCAAACACACCTCTAGGCTGTGTAAGGGCTATTTGCCCAAGAAGGAGAGTGATGGGGTGCTACGCCAGATAACCTGGCCTCCACAGTCTCCAGACCTGAACCCAATCCAGATGGTTTGGGGGGAGCTGGAATGCGTAAAAGGGCCAAAAAGTGCTAAACATCTCAGAGTACTCCTTCAAGACTGTTGGAAGACCATTTCTGGTGACTACCTCTTGAAGCACATCAAGAGAATGCCAAGAGTGTGCAAAGCAGTAATCAAAGTAAAAGGTGGTTACTTTGAAGAACCTAAAATATTAGATATATTTTCAGTTGTTTCACACTTTTTTGTTATGTATATAATTCCCCATGTGTTAATTCATACTTTTGATGCATTTGATGCAGATCTACTTTTTTTATAGTAATGAAAATACAGAAAACTCTTTGAATGAGAAGGTGTGTCCAAACTTTCGGTCTGTACTGTGTAATGACAGCAATCAGAAATCTAGAAAACCATGAGAAATTGATGCAGAAAGTATATTGGAAAATTGTATAACTTCTTATTATACACACACAATGGGGGTCATTTACTAAGGGCCCGATTCGCGTTTTCCCGACGTGTTACCCGAATATTTCTGATTTGCGCCGATTCTCCCTGAATTGCCCCGGGATTTTGGCGCACGCGATCGGATTGTGGCGCATCGGCGCTGGCATGCACGCAACTGAAATCGGGGGGCATGGCCGAACGAAAACCCGACGGATCTGGAAAAACCGCCGCATTTAAGAAAAAAAATGTGTCGCGAAAATTACACTTACCTTCACCAGGTATAGGCCGGTGAATTTCAGGGCATTCCAAAGCGCCTCCGGGGAACTTCAGCGCAGCAGCGCCACCTGGTGGACGGCGGAGGAACTACCTTAGTGAATCCCGGCCGGACCCAAATCCAGCGCAGAGAACGCGCAGCTGGATCGCGGACGGACCGGGTAAGTAAATCTGCCCCAATGTCATTTATATGCTGAAAGTAGACAACCCCTTTAACCCAGTTTTGAAACAATTAGGGAACATGATCAGCTTCATTTTCATATGGAAGTTGGCTGATTGAGGATTATGATGGATCTTAAAAGGGTATTCTCATCTAGACATGCACATTTAATTTAATTCCTCTATCATATACATACATTTCTTCAACTGGATGTTATTAGAAAAAAAACTACCTGTGTGAAGATAATCTCCCATAAATGTAGCCATGTTATCCCTTAGAGATGAGACAGCTGTCCTTGGATATGACCACTGCTGCTGGAGTGATTGCACAAAGAAACAAATAGTTTGTGTATGAAATGTCCGGGAGTTTCTGCATTCCCCACAGGCATCATGTGGTAATGAACGCTGAATGCAGGTAGTCGTGCGGGTATCAATATTGCACTGCTGCCATGGTACTGGAGTGGTCATATCCAAGGACATATGTATAATTTCTAAGGGACAACATGGCCACAACATGTAAAAAAAAATTTAATAACTTGCAATTAAAGAAATGTTTTATATATTTAATGTAAATTAAAATTGGGTGTGAGGCACATTTGCCCATCAGTTGGTTGGTTGTTCTCTCTTATGCCTGAAGACATAAAAGTGAAATGTTGTTATAGAATTTAGTTGTATAGTCTGACCAAAACCAACAAGGATAATTTGCTGCAATAGTTGCTAAAAATTCAGGCAAGTATACTAAATAATAGAACTGTGATTTTAATGTTTATATGGCTCTTGGTTATCGATGACTATGAATCCCAGTAATGAGTCAGGAGGCCGTGCCGCGAAATATAGGACTCGTTTGCCCATGGAAGGAGGAGGGGTGAGGAGTGCTCACCATTTGCAGAAAGAGGTCAGCAGAACACTATTCTTGAGAGAGGTTCAGGTTCCACCTCGTGTATTTGTGATACTTCCTGTGGACATGTCATAAATACACAAAGCTTGGGTCAAGTCAGTAAAGAACAGATAAAGCCAAAGTGGCAAGAGGTAAATCCAAGTAAAAAAAAAAAAAAGTCAGGTAGGTTGAGGTTGCAGGATTGTATTGATAAGCAGGCAACAAACAGGGTCATAGTCAGGCATTACATTAGTTCCATAAGCTAGATATAAAATAGTCTTATCTTATATATCTTTGAATTAACATACTTTAATGTTCTATTATATTCAGCATGTTTTATGCTACCTTATGAATTAGGTGATAGATGCCCTTTAGTATTAATATAGGATGTGAATTTGGCCACTACCCATGTATTTGTCTTTTATAGCTGGCATCTTTTTGACTGCATAGGTGTTAGGAGTCTATAGATCTTTGTCCTTGTGTCATTTCCTTTCGCAGATTGCATTCTTCTGTCAGCGCGCTGGCTGCGGCAGCTCTCAGGATCTTGTGATACTGCCAAGTCAAACCTATCACAGCCATCCATCTAAATGATAAGGAGAAAGCTGATTCAGCTGCCTTGTAACGTGTGATGGTATGAGGCAGAACTGCCTAGTCAAGACGATGCGTCTGAAGAAGTTCCCACTTTTGGGCACTTTTACACTGGCCACAATAATTGTTGTTGAAGTTTGTTTGTCTTTCATTTTCCCTATGCAGTTAATGGCAATGGTCTGAATGAACATTTATTTCTTCCAACCGTTGCCTCCTTTCTTACGCTACTGGCCACTGATCATCTTTACAGCTACATAAACATGGAAAACATTGTAATTTTTTCATGGACAAAAATTAAAAAAGAAACATTCACATTTCTGATGATCGGCCCATTTAAGAGAACCTTGAAGTGGTTTTCTAGATATCGATGTCAACAAATTATAGGTTGGATCAATCTTAGTAGGTTGGTAGGCTAGATCAATCTTAGTAGGTGGGTAGGTTAGATCAATCTTAGTAGGTTGGTTGGTTAGATCAATCTTAGTAGGTTGGTAGGTTAGATCAATCTTGGTAGGTTGCTGAGCATTGGTCCACTGATCCAATATTGATGACCTATTCAACAGATGGTGCTTGTAGGAATAAAGAATTGTATAAAGAAAGCTGTGGAGGGTAACTGGTATACAAAAATTAACCATTAAAAATTAACCGCAACATAAATCCGTAGAGCAAACATTTGCCTTGTTGAGTTGTGTGGGCATTCGGTGGGAAATCAAGATTCCTAGTTGCAAAAGTTGGTTATCCTTGGTGGTTCTTAACGCAAGAAAGCAGGAAATAACTGGACCAATTTGAAGTCATTTTTTTAACTACTAGTTCAATGTGGTTCCCGACTAAACTAAAATCTCTGATAATATAATCTGATTAAAAACACTTTAATTTGACCAAGTATTTATCGTTTGCAGTACTACTTAGGATACCAAGCTATTCTAGGTTTCTAGGTGACTGTGCATATTGATACAACATGACCTATAAAAAGATCATCTGTAGCCAAAACATTAAAAAAAGGTCAATTATTTATTGAAAATTCTCACAAAATTACAGATGACAAACTAATTAAAAGTTGATGGCCGCACTTCCCGCTGTAATTGTTTTCAAAATGGCCGCCCCCAAAAATAAAATGTCAATACTACTGTTGTTACAAGAAATATTATCACCGCTTGTTTAGCTGTTGATTATGATTTAGTTATATGTCTTATATTATATCGTTGAAATTCACGTGAACAAAGGAATGTATGAAAATGACAAAGAATA
Organism: Engystomops pustulosus; assembly: GCA_019512145.1. Lineage (NCBI taxonomy): Eukaryota > Metazoa > Chordata > Amphibia > Anura > Leptodactylidae > Engystomops > Engystomops pustulosus. The sequence goes on along the minus strand of CM033642.1, from coordinate 239,281,748 downwards.
AGTGAGAGTTCTTGGTTACATTTTTGGCAGTGCATGAGGATATTCTTTCTGAATGTGGTGGAAATCTCTGGGTTATTTTTTGTATTACAAGTGCAGTGCCATAAAGTGCTGAAATGTGACTGCACATTGATAGCTGTAAAAGTTAAGACACATACATGATATGTCAGCAACAAAGAAAATAAAATACTTGCTCAAAGTAGAGTGGTAAAGTTCAGATCCAGCATTCCCAATAATAGTGAAAGGTTGCTAAACAGCACACTTTGCCTAAGGCAAGATCTCCAACCAGGGTAATTGACATCTTCTCTTCTCTCTTCCATCCTCCCCTGCACTGACATTAACTACATACTGGCTTCTTAAAGATTTATTGGAAGAGAGACACATAGTAGCTGTAATGAAGCAGAAGGGAATGGAGAGGGAATCAAGATGTGCCCTTTACACAGGTGGATATACTAAAGCAAGGATGCAGGTGCAGACTCCACAATAAATACACTTATTCATTACATAGAACCTCAAGGGCCAGAGGTGAGGGAGATCTCAAACAAATCTATAGTCTACAAAAAGAAGAAAGAGAATAGAAAATCTGTGTTATGTAGCATTAAAAATCAGGAGAGTTACAGCACAATTACTGTAATTGTTGCACCATTCATTAGATGATTATGGAACTTAAGGGATATTGCGATTGTTTCGTCATCCAGTTGTTCAAAATGTTATCCAAAGGTTTATTTTTATTTTGAATTTATTAAAACAATACTTAGATATAAAAATATGTTTTAACTGTATAGTGTATGTGTATAGTAAAATTTCAATCTGGGGTTCATTAGGCCCACCATAGAAAATGACTCTGATGACCCATCTTCCATCAAACCCAAGAAAATTGGTTCTTGTGGCCTTCAAAATAGGTTGTCATCTGCTTATCTTCTTAGACCTCGGGCAGACCAGGCTTGGCCTACGATTGGCCAGGAACTCTGGTGGGCCATTCAGACCCCAGTGGACATAACCAGTTTCCTTCCCCTTCTGGAAGCTAAAAATATTTTCATTTATCATTTTCCCTGCAGTGAGATCTTAGTTCAGAGACTGAGTTATTTCCTCTAATTAAAATTACTTCATTGCAGTAAGGAAAAAATTTTTGCAAATAAAGTAAAGTGTTAGACCTCATGCACAAAGCCAGTTTTGTTTTGTTCATTTTCTACAGTGTATGAATTGATTTAATGGAGAGCAACCAGGGAAATTTATTTCCATATCCTATGTGTGAGCCTACTGCCTGAGCCAGAAATTATAGATCCAGTTCTGTTATTGCCCTTATTTGCGGCTCGGTCAGTCTTTTCTACTGTCATCAGCACATTAGTGGACCTCACACACTTATGAAACATGGAACGCAAGCTAAAAAAAACACGGATCCATTGTTTGTGGCCCAAGAAAGCACATGTTCATGTGAATTGTGTATTCTAAAACAATGGGGCACCAGTGCAACTTCCTAATACACTGGAGCACTTATCGCCAGTGTATGATGAAGTACAGCACCGGCCATATTTATCAAGGGACTCTGTACTGCAGTGTTGTGTCGGTGGGACAATTTTACGCCACATTGAGCCTCTCGTAGAATTGCTTGAATGGGCACAGGCTATAGCTTGTGCACAGGAATTGTGCCTATTTCAGGCTTGCAAACTCTGATAAACGTGGCCCACTATGTGCAACATTCATCTTCTATTGGTGTCCCCCGAAAAGTCATCTTTCCATCTAAACAGTAAACGCGGACACCACACAAATCCATTGCCTTTAATGTTTTTACAAAGTCCACTTTTTTTCCCCGAACCATGAAGTGGAGACACACGTTCTATTTTGATCTGTTTTATTACGGTTTTTCTGGAAAACACCAATTTTTACATTTTTTTAAAATAATCCTATGTGTTAACCTTGTACAAATACACCCAGAAATCAGTAGGATTGTACAATGTCCATTAAGAATTCAGACCACAAAGATCCATTGCGCAAGTGTTAATTTATCATTATATCATATGGGCATTTGCACATAGTGAAAACTATCAAAAAGGTGGGAAATACATTATAAATACATATCACAGGGATGTATATAGTGTATACTTAGTGCCAGGAAGTTGTGATGGTAGCACAATATAGAAATGTGAGGTTTGACTAACAGGAGAGATCAATAAATTGCAGAATTTACTAATTATGAGATACTGCAGAAAATATTTCCATTTGTTCCTCAGGAACATGGCTTGGTGTCCCAAATTTCTAATAGTTGGCATAAACTTATAAAAAATGCATCAGATAATCATCCAGCAAGGGGTCACTGGTAATTTGGTACATTCTGTCTGGTCAAAATTTGTACTTTGGTAAATTTATCCACTGTTCCTATTCATTTATCTAAAGACTACTTCCTCTGCACAGACACTGAACAAGCAGGGTATGTCGAAGAGCTCTAGAACCCAGAAATATGTGGTTATACCTGCAAAAAAGTGTGAGCTATAATGCCAAATGGAACTCATAAATAAAATAGGAAGACACATGTTAGACAACTTTACATGCGGATCATATCCAGATTAACTGTAAAACAGAGTTACAAGATAACAGCCATGCTTATAAAAGTGAGATTCCCAGCTGCCGTCTCGGTAACATGAGTGGGGTGGGAGAAGCCTCATAAGACACATAATTGACAGACAGGATAAGTAAACTGTATGCATCTGTGACAGGTACAATTTAAGGCACCTCCAGTCATGCATGGAAAAGTGATAATCTATAGTGATTTACATCAGTTGTGTAGCTATTTCCATGTCTCCATAGTAGTGGCGGATTTTTACACAAAGCCAATTTTCATTCTCCTTAGAGATGGCTTTCCTCATTCTTATACTGCATATATTACCTTGTTATACCCTGTTATAGGGAACCTATAATAAATATGTAACCTATAATATATATATATATATATATATATATATATATATATATATATATTTATTTATTTATTTATATGGGCAGTCCCTGGGTTCCGTACAAGATAGGTTCTATATGTTTGTTCTTAAGTTGAACTTGTATGTAAGTCGGAACTGTATATTTTACAACTGTAACCTCAGCCAAATATTTTTTGGTCTCGGTGACAACTGGATTTTAAAAATGTTGAGTTGTCATAAGAACCAGGATTAATAATAAATCTTCATTGCAAATACATTAAATGACTGTTACATCTGATCATTGTAGCCTAGGGCTAAAGGACAGTAAATTACCAACATCCAGAGGTTCGTTTGTAACTAGGGGTCATCTGTAAGTTGGGTGTTCTTAAGTAGGGGACCGCCTGTATGTGTATATATATACAGGCAGTCCCCGGGTTACATACAAGATAGGGTCCGGAGGTTTGTTCTTAAGTTGAATTTGTATGCAAGTCGAAACTGTATATTTTATAATTGTAGTTTCAATCAAATTTTTTTTTTTGCCCCAGTGACAATTGGAGTTTCAAAATTTTTTGCTGTAATGGGACCAAGGATTATCTATAAAGCTTCATTACAGACACCTTACAGCTGATCATTGCAGCCTGGGGCTATAATAAAGCATCCAGAGAGCTTCACCAGAGGTCTAAGTGGGCAGAGGGGTCCGTCTGTAACTATGGGTTGTCTGTAAGTCGGGTGTCCTTAAGTAGGGGACCGCCTGTATATATATATATATATATATATATATATATATATTGCTTGTAGGTTTTCTTATATTAAATCTCAGTAATCAAATCTGAACAATGATTTGCTGTATAGTAGGCCCCCAACCATCTAAGTCAGAAAGTAACTCTTTGGGTACATAGATTTATCACCCCTTTATACCAGAAAATGGGCATATAAAAAAAATACATTTCTGAATGCCATTTGCATAGTTAGACTTTCCAAAAAAGGGTGTCTGCCATGGGTAAGGTGTGGGGAGCGGACATTGGTTCCAAAAGATTTATCACCATTTATTTTTGGCAAAAATGATGAATGACATCCACGACATCTGCAATCTGGCATTAATTTCATTCAATTTCATTCCAGGCATATAGACTGCCTGAGGAAAAGCTTCATTCATTCAAGTATTGTGCATGATCATAAATGATGATGGTGACGGAGGGGAGATTAAAAAATGGCGTAGGAAGCAACGACCTTCATAAGTCTTTTCCATTGACTTGTCTTCATTGATGTTAGATGCAGTAGAATTTTTAAATATCGTCAATTTAGGAGGGCACCTGGGACCCACAGGAAACCGGAGCCATTTAACCAAGTTCGTAACTGCCCTGTAGGTATATTTAGTAGAAGAGGCTCCAGTCCTGAACTACTGATACGTGTGATAGCCCTTTCAGGATCTTCTAAAAGGTCCTCCAAGGCCTGCTGCACTGAAATGGACCCCCTTCCTCTGTATTTATATCTGCAGTAAGGCTCTAATACCAAATCTAAACATTAGATAGGCCTATCAGTCGAGAGCCGATTTTCATTGGACACCTAGGACTCACGTTCTCATGATCCCATTAGTCAGCCCCTGACTAATGCTGTGGATAAAGGATCTAATACATCTATTGTTAGACTACTCTATAAGGGCAATTTTGGACGACTATGTCCGGTCTCTGAATGGCGGACCCTGCAGTGTCCTGTTTAATGGCCCCAGCACAGTGAAGAGGATGCGATTCTATGCACGATAGTGATATATGATGCAAGTAATCCCTGCTTCCTCGAGTAAAAGCAGGCTGAACTAATCATGATGCATGGAGTCCCATATATCACTATGATGAAGGGAATCCCTTCCCCAGCATTGCATGGTCTTTCGTTGGGACCACAGACGTCTAAACCTGCCCTTAATTTGGACAATTATTGGCGTGAGTTTTGAACTTCTTTGTCAGAGCTGTAATATACATACACCCCCTTAAATTGGAGATAGAAAACAAATATTTGAACATTTCCTCCTTATTTTTCTGGGATCACTTTTTCTTCTCAATCAGACCTGTCTACATTTCATCTTTGTAACAACCAATGGCTGCTGTTACAGCATTACATGGGCTGAGATTTTCTTCGAGCACATCTGCTTAATTTGGTAACAATATGGAAGTCGAGGCTGAGCCGGCTCCCTTTGGGATCTATAATATCAGCCATACTGGTTGTCATCCAGCTTTCTCAAAATCAGATAATGCTACAAATTGGCGGGATAGAACTTGGCTACAGAGGAATTGTATTTCAAGGTCTTATGCTGCCCTTATGATTGTGTTTTTTTGATTGGAAATATCTGTGGTACAGGATCACTCAATAACTAGGAGCCAAGTAGCCAAAGTGAAAGTCATGACTACCAGAAATAGACCTAGATATTAGTCTATGGGGGGCGCAGCATGAGGGACATTAGTATCACTCGAAAGAAAAAAAGAAAAAATCTTAAATCTGAGTGGAAAAAGTTGTAGGGAGGTTTAAAGGGGTTTTCCCACAAAGCTAAGTTAGGTCCTATCCATAGGAGTGATGAGACCCCCGCAGATCCGTCAGACCCCTCGCCATTCCTGAGACTAATGGAGCAGACAGCCGCATATGACCGTTCTGCTCTATTAAGCTCTATGGAGCTGACTGAGATCGGTGAGGGCAGCGCTCTGCAATTTTCGTTAGCTCCATAGAGCTTAATAGAGCAGAACAGTCATACGCGGCTGTCTGCTCCATTAGTCTGAGGAGCGGCGAGGGGTAGGTCGGACCCCTCGTTCTCGCAATCTGCGGGATTCTCAGCACCCTACTGATTAGCAAGTTAGGCCCTATTTCATGGATAGGGCCTAACTTTGCTTCATGGGAAATCTTTGCTTTGCTTTGCTTCATGGGAAATCTTTGCCCCTCAAAGAGGCTACTGGGGCATGGCGTAGCCATAGCTCCCACTCCATGGCACGGATACAACACACTTCCGTAAGCCTTCAAAGAAAATCCACATATTTTATAAGATAAATTAAGTAGATCTGTGATGGTAGGTTTCCTTTAAAGTCAACTGTAAGAAATGAAAGCCCCACTATGATTGGTTGCTGTGGGCAATAAAGACAATATTAAAAAAATTTACAATTTATGTAATAAAACAGCATGAGGGGTGATTCTAAAAAATAAAATAATACCAAATTGATATGTCCTGGTCTATTCTGTGAGCTTCACTTCCACAATTATTCCTGTGGGAGAGAAGAAGAGTGACAACTCTAATGGGTAACCAACATGGCTGCCTTAGACGTTTTAATTTTAATGTTCAGGCCTGGGGCCCAGGGGAGGCAGCAACGTGGCGAGGATCCTGCTTGTGGTGCAAATTGCACAGAACAAAGTGCTGTACCGTGTGGAAGTCTTCTTAAAGTCTCTTGTTCTTTTTCTTCAAGTGAACATAAAAGTCTATTTTGCCTTCATTAGTATTTTGAGCTCTGTATATATTGATGATTTGTATATATGACTCCATTTAATATAGTCTTTATAAGTACAATAACCTGAAAAATTGTCAATTCATGACACTTATTTTATAGGGAGAAAACCCTTCACCCTCCTTATCAGCAACTCATGTTACTCTATTAAACATAAGGGAAGATTTTTTAGAAGCTCGGATTGTTTCCCAGGGGCAACTAGAACAGGTCTGAACAGTTCAGAATACTTCTGATAAATATCTTTCTATAACTCATCCAGTTGATGTATGTGTCGTGCCCCCGACCGGCCAGGTCGGCCCGGAGCCACCACAACCAGTGCTCTAAAGGGGAAAGGACTTGTAAAGAAATAGTTTGTGACGCCAACAATCGGGATGTTCGGCCAAGATCCGGTTGATTCCTGACCCGAGACCCTGGGAGATAGGAGTTACGGGTTAACATGATGTTTAACCCTTCCTGACTAGGGCTGGCTCCCTGGGGATGGATAGGGGAGTAGATTACGTGCCTGGTCCTGAAGGTGGACTTCAGAGATGGCGGCTCCGCTGCCGTTCCAATGGCGATGGCCAGAATTGACTCTCATCGAATTGAACTTCAACTTCAGGGGCTCCGGTCACCTTGGTAAGTTGACCCTCTTCAATGTCAGGTTATTTGTCATCTTTCACCTTGGTGCGTTCCTCACAGACACTACACTTTTCTGGCTCGGTAGGTTGTAACTCCCTCCACCTCTGCTGGGGAACAGGTACACTGTTGTTTTAGGGCCGGGAGCTGAATATTCTCCCTAATATTCCCTTTCTACCACACCACAATAGTTCTACTGAGGGTTATCTGGATTTTACACCTCTCCTGGGCTCTTCTCACACTTTTCAGCCCTGACCTCACCAGCCGCTCCTTTCCCTTAAGAATTACTCCCTACTCCCTTACTCCCCCTTTCTTCTTCCCAGCATCCCTTGTCCTGCACTGGTTACCTTGGTAAACAAAAACAATTAAAGGTATATACAAGGTACATTTCCATGCTGTAGGACCCTGCTTTTTGATTGTGCAGAGTGCCCGCCATTCATGAATTGTGGCGCATGTTCTGGAGCCCCCTGCTCTGCTCCGACATAGTGCACTAACTTTTTTGGGTGCACCTTTAACACTTCTGTTGCACACTGCATGTTAAATGTAGCGTGACTGTGCCCCAGAACACCCCTTTTAGTGCAGAATTTTGTGTTGGGTATAGCGTAGTCGCGGACACAAACACATGTGCAAGCAGTTTGCACTAAAAAGAACATGCAAAGTCAGACAAAAAAACTGGTGCAGGAGCTTTAATAAATGTAGGAAATTGTGTCCGTGATGTGTCATGAACAAATGTGTTACGACTGTCTGGAGGTTTAAAAACATGGCTGTTTTCTTCCTATAACAGCCAAACCGGACCATGGTTTGTGCCGGCATTGCAACTCAACCGCAAACATGTGAATGGTCAGGTGTGGCGCTGTATTTGTTTTTCAACTTTTGGACATCCCCTTTAAAGCAATACAGCAGGTTCACAAGTTATCTGCTTTTTACTGTACACTGTGGATAAGGGTTTTTCGGGTATAATAATAATAAATAAAATTATACAGTATGTGGGTGAATGTAAGGTTATGCGTTTGGAAAAAAGAAAATAAGCTTCATAATTACGAGTTTGATAGTAAATCAGTTTTTGTATTGTTCTGTAACTATTACAGACAATAGAATATAATGTATATATGTATTTATTACAAACAGTGTACAAATATATATATATTTACTGTATATGCATCAGCCACAAAGCCACAGATTCCTGGATCTCATGGACCAGCTCAGCAGTGCCACCTATCGTCATGATCTGTTATTGCATTATTCTGACTAAATTATCTGTGCAGGGGAGCCCTAATTACACAAAATCTTTCGTTTACAATTTTAATTCCCAGTTGTTTTGGAGGAATACATTATTAAGCTTCTGTCTCTATGATATCAATGATTTCTTGTACTGTGCAGTAATTCTTAATGGGATTTACAAAAATTTCCCAGATTTATATACAGTAACTATAGCTTATGTTCTTGATACGTGGATCTCATTGCTTCCTGTCAGTGAATAGAAATATTTTTGCTTGTGTGCAGACGCATCAAACATATACATGTCACCTGTTGCCATACCTGGGTGTAATTGTATGAAGTTTAGATAATACATTGCAGCAGAGAACAGTAAAGATTTGTGTCGCTGCCGTCTGCAATGCATTGTGTAATCTGGATATAACTATAGAAACCTTCCAGCTATAGATAATTTTTAGATCCTGTGGTGTCATCAAGTAGAAACTGCTGAATGACATACATGATATTATTGCTGCTGTGCATGTCAGTTGCATGATAAATCTGGAAAGCCCCCTAATTTGTGTTGCATGATGCCTGGTGCAGCTGTGCCACAAAACAGTTGCGTGCGACACAATTGTGGTGCGGACCCTTAAATACCTGTGCAAGCAGTTTGCACCTAAAAGAATGTGCAAAGTCCGCCAGAAAACTGGTGCAAGGGCCTCCTAATGTGCCCTAATATGTTTGATCAGTTATCCACTATCTACAGGATGGAGGATGTGTGTGATTGCTGGACAACCAGTCATGGCATGTGTCATTGTTCAAAAGGATAACACGTTGAGACATGAGGGAAATCAAGTTAGTTTAAGTTTATTAAAGGGTGTCTGATCACGAGAATAGGGATAGAAGGGTAAGTTGAGCTTGCTTCCTGCCGCTCCATTCAATACTATGAAAGTTTTAGAAATTACAGAGCACAGCGCTCAGCTATCTCCCTCCACAGGTGATAGGAGTTGTGGAGGTACACAAGTGTGCTCACCAATTTGTGACGCTCCCATAGTATTGAATTAACTAGCAGGGCACATGCTCACCCTGTCACGCCATTAGTTAGTGAGAACTGGAACCCAACTCCGATGAGCAAAACACAGCATCATCTGAGGAAAAATGTAATCATTTTTTTGCAGACCCATTAGCCACATTTATTAGAGCATTTGCGCCAGTTTTCTGTCTGACTTTGCACTAGAAAGAACATGCAAACTGCTTGTACATGTGTTTATATAGTGTCTGCGCCAGTTTTGTATCGTGGCTGCACTGTATCCAACAAGACACAAAAAAATTTGCACCTAAAAGGGTGTGTTAGTGGGTAGTCGGAGTTTGTGCCATATTTATTAGTGACGTGCACCACAATTATGCAGCATGAACAAAGTGCACCAAAAAAATGGTGCCCACTTCCCAAAAAGTGCAGGGGGAGCCATATTAATAAAGATCCTGCACCAGTTTTGGTGAATCTGGCGCCCCCTGCACACTCTACAGGCAACTGCACATAGTACAGACTGCCCTGGTTTTGATAAATGTGGGCCATTAACTATGAAAGTCCATGGCCTGCAGGCGAGAAAAAAAACAGAGCATACTGAAAATTATTGCTCAATTAAATCTCATTAAATTTAATCTCAATAAAGTTTGGAAAAGTTCTGGATAATGAAAGTTTCTTTGTGAATTGCAGATCAGCCCTCTATTCGTATAGCACTTGTGGATCCTCTTCCTAGTGGTTCACAGTGGATCCCAGCACCACCCAGTGATCAGACAGTGGTCATAGTGGTAAATCTCCTTTAAATAACATAAAAATCCTAAAATTGCTTTAATAAAACTTTTCCCAAAACAGTAAAAGTGCATTTACCATAAGGATGTGTGTGTTTCTCTTTGGAGATTAGGAAAGGTGAGATGTGAATGAGCCCAGGGATCCTTAAGAGCCTATGAACAGATGTACATAGATTTTCTGGGTTATTCTCTGGATTGCGCTGTCACTCAGTGCTCACTGTACCTGAAGTGCTGCCATATGCATCCTGTCCCTGTATTTCTCCTCCAGGGATTGACTACATTCCTGTGGTTACTTTCCTTAATGGCATTTATTGAGCTGCTGGCTGCTACCAATTGAGTGTTTAACCTGGCTGGATAAATATCAATATATCACAGTGACAGGGGATGCTAGGCGTCCTCTTAGCGTATGTCATCCTATAAATAAGGCGTAAGGGATGCAATGATCGGTTTAATTGGCACTGCCAGGTTATTATGGCTGCTTAGTAAGAGTGAAGAGGATGGAATGGAGAAATATATCAACATATCAATAATAATAGCGAGATATTATGTTTCCCAGGGATATGTGGTGTGTAAATTCTAGATTGCCCATCTGACAGCACTGATCGGACCTGCAGAGTTTAGTTCATGTATCTACCAATATACAGTCAGACGCTCACAACTTTCATTTTTAGTACATGGCACAATATGACATAAAGTCAATGGAAATGGTTCCATCACTCTCCAGGGCCTTATTTACAGCTCACCCTACCCCATTAAAGGCCCATTAACACTTTATCATTAGGATTTGGTCAGCGATAAGAAAGTGTCTGGATTATAACATCAGCATATTGTTCTGTCATAAAAAAGAACAATGGAAAGATTTATCAGAAGAGTCTGAGGTAAAACTGTTCCAGTTCCTAATGGCAACCAATCAGAGCTCAGCTGTAATTCTATAAACAGCTGTGGGAAAATGAAAGCTGAGCTCTGATTGGTTACCATGGGCAACTAGAACAGTTCAGCTCTCAGACACTCTGAGAATCTCCCCCTATATAATGTGAGAATTCTAGAATTGACATAACCTTCCCCAATCCTCCCCACCTATAAAATAGTACCCCTTGTAAAACTCTTACTGCCTGTGCTTCCGTACCAAAATACTATGAACCTTTTTGACCACAAGAATCAAGCTCTGCATGTGCCCTATGTAAAACAGGGATGGGGTACATGCTTCTATTCACTTCTATGGAAATGGTAATTATTTTCAATTTCAATTACTATTATTATCATCCCTGGCAAAGGCTTATATGGAACCATTTGGTACGAGACCCATGGAAAGCGTCACTTTCCTCATTAGGATTTGTAAGACTACGCAATAAAGGCACCCTTATCAGCATGCAACAGAAATCGGGGGGCATGGCTGTCGGACAACCCGATGGATTCGGACAAACCGCAGAGTTTAAACAATTCTGACTCTGAGCTCCTTGGGCAGTTCCTTAGATCTCATGATCCTCATGTGCTCTGACATGCACTGTGAGCTGTGAGGTCTTATATAGACAGATGTGTGCCTTTTTTAATCAAGTCCAATTGGTTTAATTAAACACAGCTGGACTCCAATGAACAAGTAGAAGGAAATTGAATGCATGTGAGTTAAATATGAGGGTCACAGCAAAGTGTCTGAATACTTACGACCATGTGATATTTCAGTTTTTATTGATTAATAAATTAGCAAAAATATATACATTTTTGTTTTTTCTGTCAAGATGTGGTGCAGAGTGTACATTGATGAGCAAAGAAAAAGAACTTTTTTGATCTTTCCAATTGACTGCAATGAATCAAAGAGTGACAAATTTAAAGGGGTCTGAATACTTTCCGTATCCATTGTAGCTGTTATATCTATCCAGAGATCCACTCAAACCCCACAATCATTAAAATAGGGGTCCAATTCTCCTAATTGTGATCACTGCGCCACAGCACCCACAGAGAGGATTTTGGAAATGGACAATATAATAGAATACAAGGAGATTCACAGGTCCAGGATTGTTTCTAATACAGAGAGACCTTCTTGCATTCAGGTTTGTAGACTGCACACTTCTACCAAGTCTCAGAAACTGTAGCTATTGAATCAAATACCTAAAAACCTAGAATCACCAAAACAAACCTTTGTTACATAAAAAACTACAGTTTTATAAATACTAGGTGTGAAATGGATGGGGGGGGGGGGGGTTGTCAACAATTGTGTCCAGGAGCTCCTGTCTCCTAAAAGCACCATCTCCTAGGCACAGAATCACAGTAGCATGGAGAATTGACCCTCTACTGTGACCGAAAATAGATTGTGATATTGTCTCGCTCTGAAAAGCAGAACCGTACAATGCTATATCCTTTTACAGGTATAATGACGAAAGGTGAAGGTTGAATCACGAAGAAGCAATGAAGATATCCTAGCGCTTTTCCTTTTCAGAACATAGACAAAATAGGCACTCCCGCCATTAAAAACGTTCCCAAACATTATATACAGATAGCACCAGTCCTGGGTAAGGGACTGGTAGAAGTACATAGAGAATAGCAATGGGCATTGATCTGCAGTGTCCACAATGGTTGAACATACCCTTACTAAACTAGGGTGTGCAGCCTTGATCTTAGTTAGGCCTAGTGCATACATTAGAAGAACTGTATTACAGATATGTATCCTCTATCCCAGTGATGGCGAACCTTTTAGATGCCGAGTGCCCAAACTACAACCAAAACCCACATTTTTCTCACAAAGTGCCAATGGGAAAATGTAAGCAGTAACTTATGACTCCCTGCTCTTTCACAGGTTTGAATTGTATTGGCACCTGAGGACACCAATACAGTAGAAAGAAGCATAAGAAATTTCCAATTATCGTTGTAGCTTTCTTCCAGGGTCCTGGGACTGCAAGAGGCCTTGAGTCTGTGCTCGGGTGATGGCTCGGGTGCCCATAGAGAGGGCTCTGAGCGCCACCTCTGGCACCCGTGCCATAGGTTCGCCACCACTGCTCTATCCTGTGGATAAAGGAAAAATGTTATCATAGAGGATTCATCCCTAACATTACAGAATGTGGATCTGCCCATATGTTAAGAAGATTTCTATGCACAAAGTTACAGAGATTCAAGATATAACGTTACAAACTTTGTTATCTTCCCCACTTGAATGCTGACAAGTTGCCCCCAGTAACAAATGGCTGTGATAATGCTCTGCGTGGAGTATCAAAAGGTTAATAACTCAAAAAACAAAGATGTCTTAAATGTGTGATCTCCCAGCTTCCACTGTACACATTACATAAGGGTTTAAAAATAATAAATTATATGCTTATGAATAAGAAGACATAGTCAGGACCTCAGGTCAAGTAGTACTGCCAGGCAGATGACAGGGAAGAGCTTCTTCCTACAATCACAGTAACTCCGCAGACCATTGTCCTCTACTGCCATCTTTTGGACTAATTTGGTTCAACAAATAACTAATCATCGCTACATTTTAGTTAAATACTGTATGTAAGAGGTCCACAAACACATCCTTGTGGGCTACCAACAAATATAATAGATGCTATGGTGTCACCTTTTAACTGTTTATTATACATTATCAAACTTTGCAAAACTTTTTAAGAATCACTCCTTTTTCTGGAAAAAAGAAACTACTTGTGTTCTATTATTTTTCGAAAATAGATAATGGAATTGCAAAGGGGGATCCCGGCAATATTTATTCCCTATCCACAGAATAAATCACCTGTGACCACGCATTTATTCCCCATCCTGAGGCTCAGCAGAAGGGGGGACCACACAATGTAGGAATCTGATAGCATAGCTGAGCTCATTATGCAATGATCATTTCTTTTTGTGAACCTTATGTGTCTTCATGGTACATAGTACAAAAGTGATATTTTTTAATTGCATAATGCAACTAAAATAAAATAAATAGTTGTACAATTTATTGCTTCATGCTTGAGAAAGGCTCCTTGTGAGCTGAAACGTCACACATGGAATAAAGACACCCCTTCTTTTTTTACACTATTTTGGAGTGCTGCCTGTTCCTGAAGTATACAATTTATTGTTTATACAATGATGTATGTGTCTTCATGGGATACACTATAAAAAATCTGTGTAGTTGGTGTTACTTTGTATATTTATTTATTCACTATTTTATTAAATCTATATACAGTATATGGGGGTTATTTACGATGGCTTCTGTACCTAGACACTGGTGTAGAAGCCCTGAAATAATCGCAAATGCTAGATTATTGCTAACACATAGAATTATTTCCCCCTTAATGCCAACTTCATGCCGGGGGGCATAGAAAGACCTGGCATGGAAATAAATACTGCGCAGGGCCCCACCGGATACATCAAGTGGCTGAAGCCTCCTGATGTATCTGGCTGCGCCTTATGGGCGGCGTATGATAAATAACCTCTTATATACAAGCGCCGGTGTATGATAAATAACCCCCTATAAGTCTTTTTAAACTAGATTTTAGGAAAAAAAATAGTTTGTCTTCTGCACTTGTTCAATTTCTCAAACATGACGGCAGGCTACCCAGTCCATTCTGCTCAGTCTCCTTAAATAGGACCTGTCACCCTGTATAAGCCCGCTAGGGGCTGCGTTCTAGCCCTAAACTGCTAGCTTGATGGAACCGAGCTTACAGTGGCAATCGCCGGCCTATGGTGTGGGAGAGACGGTCCGGGGAATAAGCATTGGAGAGGGGAGCGCCTCATTTAGAATTATGGCCGATCAGTAGAGCAGAGATATGGGCCATTGATTCATTTGATAAGCTTTAAGAAATCACATTATAAGGACCTGAGCCGTCTGCAATGTATCTATATACATAACGGCTGCAGACGAGTGACGGAATAAAATTTTAAATGAAGACAAATTGCAAATTTCGTTGTATTCCATAAAACAGCCAATGCAATACAAAATTGGTTTAAAAGTGTCCATAACTGTTAAAGGAAATCTATCCGACCCAAACTAATTGCTATGATTTCATTTCCCAGCTGCTCCTTCCATGCCAAAAGTTAACTTTATAAATATGCAAATTAAGCTGAAATGCTTTGTGGAGCATTAACAGGGCATATTTGGGCTCCGGCTCCTTCGCAATTACAATGCCCTCTGCTACACATGCACTGCCCAGCACTTTCTCGTCCTTTCCCCTACAGCTACATCACTCCTAGGTCCAGGAAGATGTGGAGGCCAAGCCCTGTGGTCCACTACCAAAGCACTTCAGCTTAATTTTGTCATTTTGTACACTAATAGAAAGGAACAAAGTGGCACTACCAAGTG
The DNA here is from genome assembly GCA_019512145.1 of Engystomops pustulosus. NCBI lineage: Eukaryota > Metazoa > Chordata > Amphibia > Anura > Leptodactylidae > Engystomops > Engystomops pustulosus. The sequence goes on along the minus strand of CM033642.1, from coordinate 239,266,473 downwards.
GCATCACAACACTGGATCTCCAGCGGTGCAACAATCCCACATGACAACCAGCATTACTGGTAATCGAAATAGAAGGAACATGCACAGCACTCACATCTTCTGATCCAAAAAAATCTTTATTCCTTGAGACCCTGGCGTCCGTGTGTCTGTCTGATGTTGCCACGAGGATTAAGATGGGACAGAAGATGGGACTAATTGTCATTTTGGCATGATAGGTGCGGCTCGACAATAAAAACTATGGTATTTGTGGGCATATCCCTACATAGCATAACAGTTAGTTCGGGTAGGTGAAGCATGGTGGCGGATTTCCTTTGGTAACACTTTGGGGAAAACTTTTACTTAGTTTCATGCCAGTAGAGTATATGAGGGGGTCGCAGAAGTACTCTTACTCTTAAACCTAGGCCCTGAACTTGGCATAACACAATGGGGGGAATTTATTAAAACTATTGTTTTAAGCAACAGTCTTAAAATCCCATCATCCCGTATCAATTCCGGCCTCTTAGTAGAAGTGGATGCAATCTCTACCAGTTCTGATCTGTTTAGAGCAGGTTTTACCTTGCAGAGATTTTGATCATAGTCTCTGCCCGGCAGACATAGTAAGTACAGTGGGCCAATGGGTACACACCCCTGCCCTCCCACCATGCTACCCAACACGCCCAAACAGGAATCAGGAAGAAAATCCATGATCAACTGATGGGAATTAGGAGATTTTTATGCCTGTGCGTAAAAGGCATAATAGATCCTCCCCTGTGTATTAGATTTTCCTACATTTTTCATTTATATAGAAAGTAATGGAAGGCAGTAATATCATCCAAGATTTGCTGTGTGCAGCTTTTTTAGAAGTAGCTATTTCTAGTAAACTAAGTTTCCTCTGAAGTGCATAGAAGAGCCGGAGATATATTCTCATCTACCGAATTTACCGTCGCTTGCTCCAGTAGAGTAAGTAAAAAATGAATCCGTCTGCTCCTCATTATAGGTACATGTGTTCGCCTCAGATTTGCATTCCTGCTTTGTTTAGCACACTCTGCAGATATAATAACGAGAGATATATCACGGCGAGGCAATTAGTGTGTGAAGAACGCTCCACATTTACTCGGCTTGCCTTGGCAATCCCTGTGTGACATCTCTCTCCTCTTGGTATCTGTTGTGCTTTGTGGAGGAGTGCCACAGACATAGAGGAAATATTTTATGGGTCCCATTAGGAAAGCAGCGCAGCTAATTTATCAAGCTGGGAGTTAATGAGTGGTGCCAAGCACCCGGTCCAGGAAATCCATCGCAAGATGGAGATGGGACATTATAACTTTATTTCAGCTAATCCATCATTTAGGCAGGAGAACCTCTGAGCTACTCAAACCTTGTAATCTTCAGTGCTGCTTGTGACCCATAGATGACTAGGTAATCCCTCGTCATCTATGGGTTAAAATAATCCCACGTGTAAGGATTTATACTAATATTACATGTCATCTAGCAGTGACCTCCTTTCCTAATGGCGTTATGTTCTCCATCTCATTGCAGCCTACGTCCTGAGTTGTGGATTCCCACGAAGACCTGCTTATGGTGATGTATCTGTCACCAGCCTGCACCCAGGAGGAGAAGCATATTTCTACTGTAACACAGGCTACCAATTACATGGGCCACATGTATTAACCTGTCTAAATGCCACAAGGCCATTCTGGAATAATCGAGCGCCTCTATGTATAGGTAAGAAATGTTTGCGGATAAAAAAAATATGGAACATTGAAATTTATGGTAACCTGTTTTCTGTCATAATGTTTCAAGAAATATGTAATGAAACAGATTGTCGGAAACTTGTCTTTTTTGTAATGATGCACAGGGAAGGGTGGAAATAAGTTGTTGTTAAGGCCAAGTTATTATAGATACGGTCAGCGTATATGCTAGGAAAGATACCGGTATATACACTCACCGGCCACTTTATTAGGTACACCAGGTCCAAAGATCATTAAACACTAGGATTTCTAATCAGCCAATCACATGGCGGCAACTCAGTGCATTTAGGCATGTAGGACATGGTCAAGCAATCTCCTGCAGTTCAAACTGAGCATCAGTTGGGGAAGAAAGGGATTCGAGTGCCGTTGACGTGGCATGGTGTGTTGGTGCCAGAAGGGCTGGCTGAGATTTCAGAAACTGCTGATCTATGGATTTTACAACCACAACCATCTCTAGGTTTACAGAGAATGGTCCGAAAAAGAACACATCCAGTAGCGGCAGTTCGTGGGCGGAAATGCCGTGTTGATGCCAGAGGTCAGAGGGAGAATGGGAGAAGTTCGAGCTGATCGAAGGCACATGACTCAAATCGCCACCCGTTACAACCAAGGTAGGCAGAAGAGCATCTCTGCAACGCACAGTACGTTGACTTTGAGGCAGACGGGCTACAGCAGCAGAAGACCAACCGTGCCACTCCTTTCAGCTAAGAAACAGGAAAGAGGCTACAATGTTGCACAGCTCATCGAATTGACAGTAGAAGATTGAAAAACGTTGCCTGGTCTGATGAGTCTCGATTTCTGCTGGCGACATTCGGATGGTAGGGGTCAGAATTTGGCGTCAACAACATGAAAGCATGGATCCATCCTGCCTTGATCAATGGTTCAGCTGGTGGTGGTGGGTCGATGTGTGGGACATTTTCGTTGCACTTGCTTTGGCTCCACGTTGGGTACCAATTAAGAACAGCCTACCGTGATATGTTTCTGACCTATGTCCATCTCCCTTTCCCCCACCCCCATGCCACAATGTAGCCACATAGATGGCTACTTTCAGCAGGATAATGCGCATGTCATAAAGCTGTAATCTCAGACTGGTTTTCTTTGAACATACAATGAGTTCACTGTCTCAAATGGCCTCCCCGCCGCACCAGATCTCAATCCAATAGAGCACTTTGGATGTGGTGGAACGTGGAGGGGGGGATTTCGCATCTGGATGTGCAGCCGACAAATCTGCGCAACTGTGTGATGCATCATGTCAATATCGACCCAAATCTCGAGGAATGCTTCAGCACCTGTGTTGAATCTATGCCGAACGAAATTGAGGCAGTTTGAAGCAAAAGGGGGTCCAACCCGTTACTAGCATGGTGTACCTAATAAAGTGGCCGGTGAGTGTATATGCTAAACATATCCATATATATATGCTGGCAAGTGGGGGCATACTTTTTGCTTCCATCCAACACAGGATGGAAAAAAGTAGCTTGCTTCCTTCTGCTGAGGAATGGATAAACTCAGTAGAGGTAAAAAATAGAGGGGACAGATGCAATATAATTGAATCCATCCCCGGCCTCCACTGAGTGTATACTCTATCAGGACCCATATGATGTAACTGTCCTTATATGGATAGTTCCATCACTGGAGAAACACACTGAACATCATCAGCAGCCAATCACTAGCCACTGACAACTTTAACTCTTGCTCCCGCTTTCAGGGGGAGAGGAAAGAACTAAACTATGTTTCCCACTGTATGAGCATATGGTGGGATGCCTCCTAGTCCCCCATTGTAAGGTGTGAATTAGTTAGCGTACTTATCAAACACAGGGGATTAAAACTAGTGCTGGGTAAGCACTTCCAGTCCTCCAAAATTTCTGTCTTCACTTCCTCTTCCTGAACAGGTAGAGCACCCTTAAGCTTCATGCACACAACCATTGTTTTTTGACACACACGTTCACATGTCTATCTATGGGTTCATATACACGTGGTCATAGTTTCTACAGTCCTGTGTGTCAGATGACTGTCAAATAATGGATCAGGTCCTATTCCTGCCTGTATTTGAGAACCAGGCAGGCTGCAAACAATAGACCACGGATGTGTGTTTAGTTGGAGCTATTCAATTAATCAGCTGCAGAGAACAAATGCACCCCCCAACAATATAATATTGATAATCTTTCCTTAGGTCACGAATATTTTTAGCCTGACAAAGCTATCTACTTGATATATTATTATTATTTGGTATAAATAATTTGTTGTCACACATGAGAGGTCTTATGATTGCCAAGTGTATATGTAAATCCATGAAAAGGTCTTCCTCTGTCAGTTAACCTGCTACCTATCCGCTCACAGCTAGTTTATTGCTGGTTATAGTTCCGGGCTAGCTCTTCTGATTGTTATTCTCTTGCTTTACTTCTGAATTTCTGGTGTTGGTGATATATTCCTCTATGGCGGCCATCTTGAGCAAGAGAACTAAGACGCCATTACAGGCCTGGCCTGGGGGGGGTATGTTGCTCACTCAGAAGCTATAGAGTTAAATGTTTTAATTCAGCTATTTTTCTTATTTAAACTGTTCTTTGCCTTTCACATTATCCCTGGCATTTTTACTGTCCTTCGGCCTCTGTTTTCTTATTATTTTGTTTTGGTTATGAAGAAGTTTCTAGGAGACATTCTGTAGATAAGCATGTCTGTGAACAAGGCCTATTCATTTTTTTCCCAGAATGTGCTGGTGAATTCATAATTGCCAATAGCATCTAAGCACCTTATCTCCTTTCATACAACACCCAAAATGCTGATTTCTCTGTTCTAAAATACAGCTGTGGTTTTTGAAATAAACAGTGTGATTTGAGTGCATCGGAAGACCGGACTGTGTCTTTATTCTACTCTGTCATCTCGCTGCCGGCAGCTATCTCATCCTCCCTCAAAGGGTTAATTAGGACTCACCTTACAAAAATCAAGAGAGCTGTTGGGGCCCTGCATAAAAATCCCCATCACTGGTTATCTGCTTCAGGCTTACATTTTGTGACTTTCCCTTTGGACTTTGATTTTGTGCTGTACCTGCTAGCTCAGTTTTGATAGTAGACTGCCCTAACTTCCTAGTTGTTTGTGTTTTATAGTTGCTGGCAGCTTTTTCTTATATTTGTGAACAGAAAAAGCTGAATTCTAGAGAAAAAGCTTAATGATCTGCAGGTGCTCCGGCCTACGTCAGCAGAGTGCCTCTTGGCTCCGCCGTCTCATAATCTGTGCACGCCCCTATTCTCAATATTACTCCTTGTCCCTCCTGCTCATCTGCAGTCAGCCAATAACTTCACCTGGCTGTCTGAAAGTCTTTCCTCCTCGCAGCCGACTACAAGGAAAGTACGATTGAGAGACTGGCAGACAGCCGGTTGACATCCCCGGATGTCTGCAGGGGTAATATTGAGAGATGGGGGGTGCATAGATTATAAGACAGAGGAGCCGAGAGGCACTCTGCTGACGTAGGTCGGAGTGCCTGCGGATCATTAGAGTATTTTTATAAAGCCTTTTTCTGCAGAATGCCGCTGTTTCAGAATATAAGAAAAAAAAAAGCGGTCAGCAACTATAAAACACAAACAACAAGTAGGTTAGGGCAGTCTACTATCAGTAAATCTTATGGCAGATATCCTTTAAAGCCACAGAAGTTTCATACAATAAAGAGAAGACACTAAGAAGCCATATCTGCGGTTCAATGTACAATACTGCTACAGTGAATTCCTGTCTGTCATCTCTAATTAACTTGGATTATTTTTATTTCACATAAAAGAGAAGTTTATATTGATCAGCGTTCGGAGCATGAGAGGAGCTCCATTAAGAACACATCATGTTAGGAAGCAAATGTAAAATGTATTCTTCAATTACACAAGTGAAATGACTGGCGAGACAATTTCCGTAATGTATTTTACTCGGGGCGTTGAAAAACACATTGGGAACATTTATAAAAAATAATTTTTTTCTCGGCGTCTACCAAACTGGGGTCATATTTGCTGAATGTGTGTCCAATTTACAAAGTGAGTGTGTAAAATATAAAAATTAAACATATTCCTTGTCCGACCAAGTGTTTGTGTCTTTTGTGGGTGGAAGTAGAAGAATTGCAGAATTACAACCCTGGAACTCTCCTCTGATACAGAATTGTTCCAAAAGACTGCTCATTTGTTACCAGTAATTGGCAAGGTTTATAATAAAAAAAAACACGGACAAGAGAGATGCCCTGACAAGTCAGTGACGGATTAGGAAAATCATCAAGTTACTTCTGTTCCTAAATTAACAATGGGGCTCAGGGACCGACGGTTTCTAGCTAGAAAACACTTGTCTTTCCCTGCACCAGATTTATCACTGTTATGATGAATTTTGGTGCAGGATAAGAGTGTCGTTCCTACTTTTAGTTGGTATAAACTGTACGCCCATCTCACAGAGGCTATGCCCCCTTAATCGGATAAGTCGGGAACTGCCAAAAAACAGTCTAAAAAGCCTTGATAACTGTGGTCCAAGACAGTGTTTTTGCGCAAAACCACCAGAATTGTGGCGCAAGTGCGTTAATAACCCCCCACCACCACTGTGGTACAGTCTTCTATTATGGAAATGTTATTTGTTAAATAAAAATATAATATTTAAAATCTGATTGCAATTCTAAATCTAAGGTTCAGAATGAATACAAGGCTCCATTATCTGCTTTTATTCTGCACAATCATTTTATTACCATATAATACTTAGTGATGAAGCTTTATGTAGGTATGATACCCATATAGAACCCTATATAGATGTACTTTGTTAATACCGCATTTTATTGCAGATTATGCTTAAAGGGGTTGTCCACTTTCAGCAAATAATTGATATTTTTTGTGTAATGAAAAGTTATACAATTTGCCAATATACTTTCTGTATCAATTCCTCATGGTTTTCAACATGTCTGCTTGCTCTACTGCTATAGAAAGCTTTTATGTTTACTTCCAGTGAATAGAAATCTGTCCATGGTCATGTGATGTCACACAGGTGCACGGCTCATTATATAACACAGCTCTGATAATTACAGCTTGTGCATCTATATGACATCACAAGACAATGAACAGATTTCTATCCACTGGAAGTAAAGCTTTCTATAGAAAGACAGCAAGCAGAGATGTTGAAAACCATGAGGAATTGATGTAGAAAGTATATTGGCGAAATGTATAACTTTTATTTACACAAACCGTATCAATTATTTGCTGAAAGTGGACAACCCCTTTAAAGATAACAGCAAGGTTGTATGCACATGGCCATTGTGTTTGGACTATGGTAGCCGCACACATCTCCATGTGTTTCTATGGGCTCACACATATGAGGACATATTTATCAGGGCCTCAGTGCCATGTCAGTGGCGTAGAGGACCTGAATTAATCGCAAATGCTAGCTTATTGATAGCACTTGCGATTATTTGCCCCTTGGGGCATGAAGGGGGGGCACGACCGACCGGGAGTGGGCCGGCATTGGGCGTTACTGTCCCCGCGTAGACACACTTGCTGCTGCCGGGGACTTATCACATGGGTAGTATAGGCGCTGCGCAGCACCCTGAAGCCTCTTGATGTATTTTGCTGTGAAAATGCAGCGGTGGGGCATGAGCGCCAGCGTATGATAAATATCCCCCACGGCCACAGTTTCTAAAGCCCTATGTATGATCTGCAAATTACAGAGCAGATCCCCTTCTAATGTCACTGGCATGTGACCAGATCTATTTTATACAATGCTATCTGCAGATAGGACACTATGTACAAGCTAATAAGCTGTTACTGCTCTATAACATGCTACCTGCAGCTAGTACACTATATACAATCTTCTACCCCTCCTGCCTTATAACATGTTGCCTGCAGATAGGACACTCTGCAATTCACTCCGCTGCTTCTGCTCTACAACATGCTACCTGCAGATAGGACACTATATATAATCTGCTCGGCCCCTCTGGTTCTATAACAAGTTGCCTGCAGATAGGGCACTCTGCAATCCACTCAGCTGCTTCTGCTCTATAACATTCTACCAGAAGATAGGAAAGAGCATGCAAACTTCTCAGCTTGCCCTGCTCTATAACATGCTGTCTACAGATAGAACACAATCTGATATACAATCTGCCCAACTCCTCCTACATGGTAAACTTTAGAATTGCTACATGTAGTTGGAACCACCATTAGTAATTATTTTTGTTCCTCTATAACTATGAGACATGGGTTTCCAGCTACATGGTGAGGCTGCACTATTGGACACACATGGTTAATCTAATAATCGTGATCTCCGTTATAGTATTTATTGTTTACTACCACAACTAATCTTCACCTTCCTACCTACACACATCAGACAGCCGCTCTTGTACAGCTCCGGCATAGCCCATTTAGTTGCTAATTAGTACCTTGCCACACACTGAAATGAAATGGAAAAAATAAAACATGGATTTTTTTTCCTGCGGTATAATACATGGTTCTGAGCAGGATGTCATTTTAGAATGGTTTTTGGATTGTATAAAACAGGGGGAGCTTTTGCAGAAAAGTATATGCCTCAGGTAGGTATTTAAAATGCTACATTTTGTTAAAAACATAAAGCTGCTGTTTTGGAAAAAAAAAGTCATTGGAGCCACTCACAAAGGTGTCCACCTTCAAATTCCTTATCTACATGAATACAGAACCTTCTCATCAGTTTGTAGGGTTGAGATTGGCCATGTCTAATTTTATCAAGTCTGTTTCTGAGTGCACCAGCAAACAAAGCCCCGCCTCTACTGCACATAGAACCTAATTTGCATAAATCTAAATAAAATTGGGTGTTTTCTCTTAAACGGCAGGTCTCTGTGAAACCGTAAAAGTGTGTTGGGAAAGTTTATAATGTTCCCCACACAGAGTTAGTCTGATAATGAAAATATAATTTAATTTTCTAACTAAAATTTTAAAAAGACTTAATAATACAATTATAGTTCCATGTGTTCTTTATCTCCTGTACAGCTGCCTGTGGAGGACTCATAAAAAATGTCACTACTGGACGTCTTGTGTCACCAAACTTTCCAGGAAACTACAGCAATAACCTGACCTGCCACTGGGTCCTAGAGGCACCGCCAGCACAACGCCTCCACTTGCATTTTGAGAAGGTCTCCCTGGCAGAAGATGACGACAGGTAGCATGCTACTTTTATCTTTAGAAATATCACAAATATATTAGTAACATTTATTGACCCCCAAAAAGTTTACAATCAAAAGTAATTTAAGTAATTTTTAGGTTGGGATGAGCAAACCAGCAATGTTATGGTCTTTGCCGGTCACTGGATCTAAAACCAGACTTAAGGACGTTCGTGCTCAACCCCCCACAAGAAACATCCACAATTGGTGCTGGCACCGATCATAGGTGTTAACTGATCAAATGGTGACTCAGCTTACATGCCGCCATTATTTTTTAGGATTGCCTCTCTCCCTGGACGTCAAGGGAGGAACAATCCTAAGGAAAATGGTGAAAAAACAGACAGTGGGTGTAACCGGTGAGAGTGAGCATTAAGGTTCCTGTATGCAGACCCAAACCAAACTGTCAGGATCGGATTCAGCCAAACTTGGCCAACCCTAACCAGAAAGAGTCCGTTCATCCCTAGTAACAGGAAATCTGCAGTTTAGGTATTTTTACTGGAGATCTGTGTAACCACACCTTTGTATGAGTTAGTAGCAGAAGGACTGTGACAAATGCATTTATAGAACTTCAGCTGGAGAGTACTGGAGGAGGCCATTCCTATTTGCTGTAATATCTAACTAGAAGCCTATTATACATCTTTCTAGGAACAGCGGAATGGGCTGTGCTGTGAAATCTTAAACAGGAGTTCACCACAATGCACCAAGTCCAGAATATAAATGCATATTTCACAGTCCTGCTGCTACTAACATAGGCATACGGTTATACAGCTCTCTAGGGCTTCTACCTAACACTGTCTGCAGCTTTGTATGGTAGGTATTATTTTTGTGATGGCACATCAGATACAATTTCTTTCATAGTAAGGAAATATTGACCTTATTGTTAGGAAATATTTACCCTCTGTGTAAGTTCTTCTCTGTACCCAATACCCAACAGAAAATCAAATTGAGATTACATTCCAAGAAAACCAGGCAGAAACTCAAGATCAATATTATAAAACATTGTACTCTGAGCATATATCTCCAGGAATCTAGATCACTACCACTAGAGTGCCGCATCAATATTTTAAGACATGGTTTTCAACTTAAAATAATGTTCCAATAGATAAAGTTGGAAATAAAGTTACATTTCTTCTTCTATTCTTTTCAGTTTGTTCACTTTGTGTTGCCCGCTTGAGAATATTGTACATATTGATGCCTGATAACATCACTTGTTTGTTCTGCAGGCTCATCATCCGAGATGGCAATACTATTGACTCTCCGCCTCTGTATGACTCCTATGAGGTGGAGTATCTTCCGATTGAGGGTATACTCAGCACAGCTCAACACTTTTTTATAGAGCTAACAACTGATAGTAGCGGCAGCTCTACGGGGGTGGCACTGCGGTATCAAGGTAATGCTGTATTGTCTTCTAGGCTCGTTTTTTGGTAGTATTAGGCATGGACATACACATCAGGTTCAGGGGAAAGATAGGGTAACATATTATTTAGATGATGGGTGGCAGGGGAGGCAAAATCCACTCTATCTTGGTCATGTATATTGTTATGTCAGCAAACTAAATTTTGCTTTGACGGAACCTATGTCAAACTTTAGAAGAATACAAGAAATTGGGGCAGTAATTCATAATACGACCTTGGATTTTAAGTTTGCCCAATATTCATTCAATGGGTAACCCTATAGCAGTGCAAAAAAATGTACACGTACATAAGGGTGTAAAATCTGATTCTCTATGCAACAGAATGTGTGCTACAATCCATATGAAAATTCTGTGATGTACACATACACTAACCATTCCAATTGACAATAACCATTGTTACCGTTTCTATCTTGCAGCCTATGAGCAAGGCCATTGCTATGAACCTTTTGTAAAATATGGCAACTTCACAAGTAGCGATCCTTCCTTCCCTGTTGGAACTATTGTAGAGTTCACCTGTGATCCTGGATATACGTTGGAACAAGGGTCTACAATCATTGAGTGCCAAGATCCTGGAGACCCCCAGTGGAATGAGACAGAACCTGCTTGTAGAGGTAAAAACTGAGTCATAATGTGGACAAAACTTTCTGGTTCCTGTTTGCGAGTCATCATTGGGGGCAAATGGTAAATATCTCTTTCTGTTCTCAGCTGTATGCAGTGGGGAGATCACAGACTCTGCTGGAGTAGTTCTGTCACCCAACTGGCCTGAAGCTTATGGCAAGGGGCAGGACTGCATCTGGGGCATCCATGTAGAAGAAGAGAAGAGAATTCTTTTGGACATACAAGCGTAAGTGTTACTTTGTCCTTTTTACTTTAGATTTGAGAAATGGGAATGATAGAGGCTACAGAACAAATTACAAATGTGCTCAATTCAGTGGAGTGGCACTAGAGTAGGAGGACGTGGTAAAGGTCCTCTTCTCTATAGATCCTTCTATAGGTTAAAGGGAATAATACATTATATTCCCTATAAGTCATCTTCTTTCATAAGCTGTTGAAAAAGATGGTTATGTGCATATGTACCCTGTTTCCCCGAAAATAAGACAGTGTCTTATATTAATTTTTGCCCTTATAGATGCACTAGGTCTTATTTTCAGGGGATGTATTATTTTTCCATGAACAAGAATTTACATTTAACATTGAACAAAAAATCAACTTCTCTAACCTCCTTATGACTCTCCAAACTCAGAATTTCATGCAGAATTTCTTGACTCCATTTCTATTAGAATCATTGGCCACAATATCTAACGTTTAGTAAAAGTACTTTCCATAAATGACCCTTCTTATCTTGGTAGTTGCTGGCATTACATTTTCAGCACAACAGCCAGTGATTTAATTCCATGAATTCTTCCCTATGTCACAACCTTCTTCAGCATCTAAAAGATTTACTAATACTAATGTATGGCGCGGGAGGAGCTGCCACAATGACGGCCGCTAGGTCTTATTTTCAGGGGAGGCCTTATATTTCTAAGCCTGAACAAACTTGTACTAGGTCTTATTTTCAGGGGATGTCTTATTTTAGGGGAAACAGGGTATATATAAAAGAAAATATTAATTGGAACAATTAAGAAAAATTATGATAGATATATACCCTGGCTTAAAGATGGCCTTTTACCACCTCTTCCTACTCCAACTCTTTGCGCTCCTCCACTACCATATTTTTCAGATCATTAGATGTACTTTACTCTAGGTCACACTAAAACCCAGATTTAGTCATCCAAGAAAAGGAAAAATATATTTGACAGCAATTAAAACTACCCTGTTGGTCACACACAAGCACACAGGTCTGCGACATCCATTCACTCACACAGCACTGCTACAATCATTTAATCACTCACACAAGCAGAGCACCAGCTCCACTTATTTCATTCACTCACACCGCTTTTCTACAACCATTCACTCACACAAGCACACACAGCTCTGCTACTTCCATTCACTTTACACAGCTGTGCTACAACCATTCACTCACACACCTCTTGCTACATTCACTCAGTTACTCATGTCTGCTACATCAATTCACTTACATGAACACACTAGTACATCTATGTACTCTGTCACACACATAACTCTTATCCATACCCAGTCCCAGACGCAACTTCTTTTCTGCCACCATCTTCTGGCAGGACGATAGTGTTTCCTACTTATGCAGGAAACATGTGATCAGTCACATGCTTCTGACATCACACTAGGTCCTGCAGTTATACTCATTTTGGGACAAACAGAGTGAGAGCAATGCAATAGCTTTGTCAGCACTTCACCCAAGTATTACTAAAAGAGAGGTTGCAATGGGCCCACAAAACTCAAATGGTAAGGGTAAGAATGTGTGGACTTTTTCTGGTCCCATTGATTGATGAGATATGAGGAGTTTGTTGTGGACTAACAGCATGATATCAAGCCCAATAAGTAGAGTCCTCCTTAAAGAGATTTTCTGACAAAATAAGTAACAGGATAGGGACTAACTTGCTGATCGGTGGGGGTAGAGGGGAGTACGAGGGTTCCAATGCACCCCAGTTGGACCCCTCATTGCTCCCAAAAATGAGCGGAGCAGCAGGACGTGCATGGCCAGGTTGCTCCATTCCCCTCTATGTAGCTGATGGAGATTGCAGAGTACGGCACTCGTCAATCTCAGTCAGCTCCATAGAGATGAATGGGGCAGTGCGGCTGGCTGCTCCGCTCATCTCGGGGAGCGACAAGAAGTCCAACTGGGGTACTTCGGACCCCATCAGAACCCCTCGTTCTTGTGATCGTTCATCACTGAGACCCCCACCGATCAGCAAGTTAACTTAATTTGTGGGAAAACCCCTTTAAGCAGCCATATAGCAGAATGTTAGTGGCTCAGTTTGTACAGTCAGGAAAATTAATTCCATAGAGGAAAGTGTTTTATGGGAAATGTCTGGCAATAATTCTGAATCCCCACATTCCCCGTCCCTCCTCGTTGTATATTTCCTTCGAGGTATTGGATGTTGAGGAACGCAACATTTTCTGCGAGGAGATTATTATTAAACTTCCTTGCTCTGTTGGTTAATTAATATTCTCTCATTTGCATTTCTCTCTTTTTCTCTGTCTTGCCTGGAGTTGTCATTTCTGAACATATGATGGTAATAAACGATCCCGCTCTGTTTTTGCACCAGCGAGTGTCAGCAAAATTAATCTTCTGCTCCACACTCAGAAACCAATGTAGCCCCTACCATATCACAGCGTTTACAGAAAGCTCAGATCGCAGCTGGTGACGTGCTTGATGTGGCGCGCCAATTTTCACTGACTAGATAGCGGGTTTTTACATGATACAAGAATGTAAGAACTAAAGAGGTTACGGCAAAATAGGTTTAATTACATTTCCCCCCATTTTCTATATAGTAGCTCTGGTGTTATGTCGGATATTTTTTCTTTTCCTGCGCTTCTATTGACTTGTGAAAATCATAAGCTGAAGCGAATGTAATAATTGTGTTTTTGTTATATTATTATAATTTTTTTGGCAGTGTAGAAGTCTGGTAAATTCAATTTATTACTGTTCTGCTTATTAAGCGTTGCAATGCATACAAGTCACACAAGAAAAACTGGATTTGATATTTCCTAACTTTGACACATAAATTATATAAAATTGAACATTTTTAAACTTAATTTTTTGGCAGGTTTTTTTTAAGTAACCCAGGATTGTAATAAATGGAATTTTTTAATTCTGGTTACCATAGCTATGTCCACAGAGGTGTTTGCCTCTTATGCTGTTGTGGGTCTTCTTTATCCCTAAAAAAAAAACATTCCCAAATGAAATATACTTAAAGGAGTATTCCCACGAAGACAAGATTCTTAATTGTACTCAGGATAACAAAATAACACATTCTCCAATTAACTGTTAAAAATACAGCATTTCACAGATATAAGTTCAACCTGGTGTTTACTATTTTAGTTCTTCCTGGATATGACCGTAAATCTTCTGACTATGGTTGGATTCTTCTCATGAATAGCTTTTCTTGTCTGCACACTGCCTCCTGCACCTTCCTCCAGCATTACAAAACCAGCTGAGACACAGGCACTTCCTGCTTGCAAGCAGCAGTGTGCAGAGACTTACTCTACAAGCTACCGACAGATAAGGTCTTTATCCAGGGAGGGGGAGGGAGGCATATATAAGAGCTAACAGGTGAATTAGCAGAGCAGAAAGTGTCATTGTGTGTTAAATGCATTTCATGGTTCTTTCATCACTCATCTCTGATCTGTCTCATCTCTCTTTTTTTGTGCCAGATACTAGTAGAATGTTAAGCAGCTAAATGAAAGTGTAGATAAACCATCTACCCTGATAATCTAAGCACATTGTCAGCACACAGCATCTCATAGCACAGAGGGATCATGAAGAATCTGCTTAGAGGGTCCCCACCCACACTCTGGAATCTTATACTGACCATCACTGAGTAATAGAACCAAAAACGGCAATAAAACTGACTAAGATAGCAAAGTAATTTGTGGTCAGGGGGATGTCATCTAAAGTCCTGTTACATCTGCAATGTAAGTTTCGCTTGTATTTTATTATATGGACCTGAAAATATTGACATTAGAATATCAATTTAAATCCAGATGTTGTAGAATTTTTTTTTTTAATTTGGATTTTTAAATGCAACAATTTAAAAAGAAAAAAAGAAAATTGTTTGGTTATTACCAGTCAAAGTCGTGTTTAGGGGTTAATATCCCTCAGGTTTACTTTACCCACACACACCAAGCTTTGTTCTTTATATTGACCATGCAGTTTTTAATTTCACCACAGCCTGAATGTTGGAAAGAACGATGTTCTCACCTTTTATGATGGTGATGACTTGACAGCCCGTGTCCTAGGTCGATACACAGGGACTCACAACCGCTTCAAAATCTACACGTCAATGGCAGACGTCATCGTCCAGTTCCAGACTGATCCTGGAAGTAACGTGTTTGGCTATCAGCAAGGTTTCATCATAAATTTTTTTGGTGAGTTTTTTGATTGAAGACTAGTTGTACAAGCAATTGTGTATTATGTGCATATCACTTTCCAAGATGACAAGGATATCAAGGTAAGTTTTGCTGATTCTCTAGCTGTTTAAAGGAAACCAGTAACCAGGAATGTCATTCTTATCTGGTGATAGGTTTTAATAGCCGATGCTATGATGATTTTAAAAATGCCTTTGTTACCATTCCGAATCTTTTCAGCACTTTATAAAACTTTCTTTCAAATTACATGGGTCGCAGCAAGCAGCGGTGAGCAGCTGCAGCATCCCATGTGCCTGTGTCTCAGTCTTTTCCCCTCCACACTCATTTAGCTCCCTCCTTACTTTCTGTCATGTGCATTGAGCATGCAGGGAAGGGAATGGCATTGAATAAAGGAGGGAAAGAATGCATGGGAGATAGGTAATGTGAAATAAATCTTTATAAAGTACTGAAGTCAGAATGCTGACAAAGGCATTTTTAATATTAGCATAGCATAGGCTATTGGAACCTGTCACCATCTTAAAATGAAATACCTGATGACAGATTCTTGGGCTTTATAGATATATGAATCTTTAAATCATCTTGGTCACCACCTTCTGTATCCATTCTGTACAGCAATGTCCAAAATACTACATAAGGCTCTTTCATGCGACCTGATGTTTTCGGTTGTATGATAACCATAGTTTACCATTTCTCTATGGGTAGCATACAGCCACATGCATTTAAATGGGCAATGCATCCATCCATATGAAAGGAAGCAATGCCCACCATACCGTCCATGGTAAAAAGATAGAGTCTCCTCTCTCCAGCAAGCAGCTGTATGCTCGGCTGAGTGAACATACACTTGTGTGTGTGAAAGAGGCTTAAGAAGTAATATAGGGAATTTATTCTTGTGCATTTTTCAGTCAGTTTTGCTGGATATGACATCTGTTCTGAGATTTACTCGACTTTCTACCAACACTTACTGAGATGAGATTGAAACATTTTGTTACAGTTGCAAAACGGTAGTCAATTAGGTAAACCGGCAAAAAGTTTTACAAGTTTTGGGAAGCCAGAATTTTGGAGTGCTGGAATGATAAATTCACAAAACTGTTCTCATCGCGAACATCTTTGCCTCTGCAAAATTATGAAATTATGATGTGGATTATTATACTAACAATTAATTGTTCTACATTTTATTTCCGTTGACCTACACTGTGGCAAAATTTGGTTCTACTAATTTTTGTAATTTTTGCTCTGTTTGTAGAAGTACCAAGGAATGACACATGTCCAGAATTACCAGAAATCCCCAATGGCTGGAGGACCACATCTCAGTCTGAACTTGTCCATGGTACTGTTGTAACCTACCAATGTTATCCGGGCTATGAGATCGTAGGAACTGAGCTTCTCATGTGTCAGTGGGACCTTACATGGAGCGGAGACCTTCCAGCATGTGAAAGGGGTAAGAGGTAACACTAATACCTGACCTCATCATCACCAGTCCATATGATCACAATTCTTCTGAGTTATCATCAACAGGATCCTATTTCTTAGAAGAATATCTCATATTTGATACAATTTCTGTTGTGACATAGGTCGTCTGCAGCTCTTGGAAATAGACCCATATGTTGGTGCAATCCCAAGGACTGCACACATTGGACAGGAATCCTAGCATCATACAGAGATATGAAGCGAGGACTACGTGTCTTCTGGATGAACTATATCGCCTTCACTGTAACTTTCGTGTGCAGCAGGTCTTAAAGGGGTTGTCCACTTTAAGCACATTACAGTAAATTATTAATATTCTTTGTGTAACGAAAAGTTATAAAATTTTCAATATACTTTCTGTATCAATTCTTCACATTTTTCTAGATTTCTGCTTGCTGTCTTCTTACTGTCATGCAACAGGATGCTTCATTGTTCATGAACACCAGTCCATGGTCATGTGATGTTGCACAGATGCATGGCTCGTTACCATGATAAAGCTTTGATTACCCTAATGAGCTGTGTACCTGTGTGACATCACATGACTGGTTATCAGTGTTTATCTACAGGCAGTGGCATAACTAGGAGAGGCAGGGCCCCATAGCAGATTTCTGCATGGGGCCCCCCTCCCTCTTAAAAATATTCATACATAAACACACATTTATACAATCACACACATTTATACACTTAAATACACACACATAACATTCTACCCTCACTTTTATATCCTTGTACACACATACATATGTATACACTCACATGCACACATTTATGTACTCATACACTCACCGGCCACTTTATTAGGTACACCATGCTAGTAACGGGTTGGACCCCCTTTTGCCTTCAGAACTGCCTCAATTCTTCGTGGCATAGATACAACAAGGTGCTGGAAGCTCCTCAGAGATTTTGGTCCATATTGACATGATGGCATCACACAGTTGCACAGTTGCCGCAGATTTGTCGGCTGCACATCCATGATGCGAATCTCGCGTTCCACCACATCCCAAAGATGCTCTATTGGATTGAGATCTGGTGACTGTGGAGGACATTTGAGTACAGTGACCTCATTGTCATGTTCAAGAAACCAGTCTGACTCTATTTTTAATTGTTTATAATAATTGGTGGTATTTACATTGCGGTTATATATAGCTAGAGTAGACATGTAGGACTGGTAGGAGGTCTATTATAGTTTTGTACTGTTACGCATAGTGGCCATGATGCATTCAGTGTGTGTTATCTATTTTATCTTATTTCTTACTTTCATTAATGATCAGTCATATCATATTGAGGGTGTAATATAATGCTAGGTCCTGTATCAATCCCTCTATGGTCGGCCATTGCCAACTATGATTGGGATACACTTTCCAGGTCTAGTACTATAAACTCACTTCACTATATATATTTTCCATATGATGTTATATCTTTTCACTATATTAGGTTCTGTATCACATTTTTGTGTATGTTGTGTCCCACTATACGTGTGTGTGTAAGTGTGTTTTATTCACAAGTATGCCTTATAATTCATAATCTTGTGGTTGCTACATTGGTAGTTATCTGCAAGTCGGAAAGTTATTGTATTGACCTCTTTTTCACATCACATATTATTCTCACTTCCTTTCCACTTTCTCTCCCCTTCTATATCACATTGCACCTTTCACAGTGCACTTCACTCCCTCCTCACTTACTTTATCACTTCTTCGTCACTGCTGTTGCACTAGCCTTTTGTCTCCTGTAGAGGGCTCTCTGTCTGCAACACTTTGTGTGCCTCTGCCTATCGCGCATGAGCGTATTATTTGGCGCAGCATAAATTGTGTCGCATGACTGGTCATAGTCTCGCGCGATTGCGCTGGATTGCGATTTACCATATGTTATGACTATTAGCGCATACAGACTGCATAGGAGGCGCTGATAAACTATACATAAGGTTTCCCTTTCTGTTTTGAGACTAATTATGGCTATTTGAAGTGAGTGTATGTGTTTGCGATATATGATTGGATGAATGCTCATGTGTGCCGGCCCATATGTGATGTCATCGCGTCTCCTGATTGGTCTTCCAATACTATTGTGAGCTTAAATAAGTGTGCATGCCTACCTAACATCATTACCCCCTGAGGAAGCGACGGCGAAACGCGCGTCGGGCTTGTCTGGTACAGCGCCACATCTCCTGTTCAATATGCAGCCTGGTTGGTATATATAGCTATTTTGCACAATGCACTTTATTTTGTCCTGTTTGGTTTATATGACCTCCTACCAGGTTCCATGTTATTTAGATTAGGTTTACGTTATAACCTCTCGTTTACACTTGTAATATATTATATTGATTGACTTGTGTGTTACATTGAAACCTTATGTTTACACTTGCAATGTATTGACTGACTGTGGTTTACAATGTGATTGTACAGGATTGGCGGTGTACTTTTAGTCCACCAGGGATTGATTTTATGGGTTGTTTTTATTGCAGTGATCATATGTGTATTATTATTTTGTTCAATAAAATTCTGTGTTTTCCATATTATGGTATTTATACATATATTTTGTGTACTTTGTTGTACAAGGCCTGTATATAGGTACATACATTTGAGTACAGTGACCTCATTGTCATGTTCAAGAAACCAGTCTGAGATGATTCCAGCTTTATGACATGGCGCATTATCCTGCTGAAAGTAGCCATCAGATGTTGGGTACATTGTGGTCATAAAGGGATGGACATGGTCAGCAACAATACTCAGGTAGGCTGTGGCCACCACCACCAGCCTGAACCGTTGATACAAGGCAGGATGGATCCATGCTTTCATGTTGTTGACGCCAAATTCTGACCCTACCATCCGAATGTCGCAGCAGAAATCGAGACACATCAGACCAGGCAACATTTTTCCAATCTTCTACTGTCCAATTTCGATGAGCTTGTGCAAATTGTAGCCTCAGTTTAGTGTTCTTAGCTGAAAGGAGTGGCACCCGGTGTGGTCTTCTGCTGCTGTAGCCCATCTGCCTCAAAGTTCGACGTACTGTGCGTTCAGAGATGCTCTTCTGCCTACCTTGGTTGTAACGGGTGGCGATTTGAGTCACTGTTGCCTTTCTATCAGCTCGAACCAGTCTGCCCATTCTCCTCTGACCTCTGGCATCAACAAGGCATTTCCGCCCACAGAACTGCCGCTCACTGGATGTTTTTTTCTTTTTCGGACCATTCTCTGTAAACCCTAGAGATGGTTGTGCGTGAAAATCCCAGTAGATCAGCAGTTTCTGAAATACTCAGACCAGCCCTTCTGGCACCAACAACCATGCCACGTTCACAGGCCACAAATCCCCTTTCTCCCCCATACTGATGCTCGGTTTGAACTGCAGGAGATTGTCCTGACCATGTCTACATGCCTAAATGCACTGAGTTGCCGCCATGTGATTGGCTGATTAGAAATTAAGTGTTAACGAGCAGTTGGACAGGTGTACCTAATAAAGTGGCCGGTGAGTGTAGATGCACATTTTATCCCCAGGACAGAAACTGTTCCATAGACGATTCCTTGTACTTAAAGGATTTGTCTGCATAAAGCTGCCTGGGCCTCAGCCTGGATCTTGGGCTTCATCCTTAAGGAATGTTCCTCTAAGAATAATGCATGTGTAATAGTCCTGGTCTGTGCATGCTGGGAGGTGTAGTGCCACGATGGACTGTGGAAACCTGGGGTGTATAAGATCACCCTGGATGTGTATTACGGCCCCTACAAGTCTGGAGTCTCCTCCTACATCTGCGACTAGAATCTGGGGAATGTAGGATGTGTCCCTTCTGCTGCTCTCAATGGTCTCAGGACCTTGAGAGGACCTTTAAGGGTCCTGCAATGGCTCTTGTGCACATGTGTATTGAGAGCATGAACAGATCTGATTTCATGGGGTGAAGGTCCGTCTGAGTGTAAAATGTGGGTGGTTTGGGTGCCCATGGGCCCCTAGAAGGCCCAAACCGCCTGCACTATAATCCGCTACTGATGGAAACTTGTCAAATCCTAATAGACTTCTGCTCCGTCTGTTCTTGTGTCTTCCCAGGATGTATTGTGTATATGATGTACTAGATTGTGAGCTCTTGGGGCCAGTATATGTTTATATTTATGTAACTTTGTATCAATAATGACGCCTAATAAAATGTTCAGACTAAAAATGTGTGTTTGATGGTGAGAGGGTGCAATACCGGCCATGGCCATGGGTGAGAGTGGCGCTATTTCTGCCGCTGTTTGGGAAGTGATTTCGTTGTAATAACATAAAACCTCTTCTTTGTAGGCAGTGCGCTGGTGGTCGGGCACATTTCTTATTATGCAATGAATCCGCACATAATGGATGTTTTCTCTCGCACTATTACACAAGATTTAAGTTTTATAATTGCATTTTAAATCTAATACAATGCGGACACGACATGGTAGAAGCCAAACACGAGTGCGATAAGCTCAGCCACCACCAGAGGGCAGTGCACTCCTCCATCTGCTCCTGCTGTGCACTGCCCTCTAGTGAGGAAAGATACCGCCCTCTAGTGTACATCCCGGGGGATGCAGCCTCAGACACATCTACAGCAAGACTGGAGGAGATTGTGTTCTACTAACAAGACACTGCCACACACAGGAGTACAAATACATTCCGTGCAAAGGCTCTAATACAACAGCCCAGTGCAAAACTCCAAAGGATGATGGTGGTGGTAGCGCTGTCAATAGAGGATAGGAGGAGTAGTACTGAGCCCAGGGATACAGGATAGGAGGAGTAGTACTGAGCCCAGGGATACAGGATAGGAGGAGTAGTACTGTGCTATGCCCATATATACAGGATAGGAGTAGTAGTACTGTGCCCATATATACAGGATAGGAGTAGTAGTACTGTGCTGTGCCCGGCACTCAAATCACCTTTCTTCCCCATACTGATGCTCGGTTTGAACTGCAGGAGATTGTCTTGACCATGTCTACACGCCTAAATGCACTGCCGCCATGTGATTGGCTGATTAGAAATGAAGTGTTAACGAGCAGTTGGACAGGTGTACCTAATAAAGTGGCCGGTGAGTGTATATACATTTATACACTAATACATACAGTTTATATGCATCAAAGTTTCATACATACTATTTATATACATACATATAGGATACATACATCACATTCTTTTACATAAGGTATACACCCACTATGTATGCATGCAGTATAGAAACACCATATACACATACTGAATCTATATACAGCATATACACACATACATACAGTATATATAGTGGATACATACATAATGCATATACATACAGCAGATACACACATATATACAGTATTTACAGCAGATACATATATACAGTATATACAGCAGATACACACATACACCATATATATAAATATTTATATGCATGTGTCTACATACAGCATATAACCACACATACAGTATATACAGCATATACACATACACACAGTATACACATACACACATACTGCATATACATACACAAACACATAAGGTATATACAGCATATACACAAACATACATACATACAGCAAATACACACACACATACAGTATATACTGTACAGCATCTACATACATACAGCACATACATACATACAGCACATACTGCTGTCGGGGCGGTCGCACCAAAAGAAGTGGGCGGGCTGAGCGCCAACAAATGAAGAGTCAAGTCCGGTTGCCTGCAGATGAGGTGGGCGGACAGGTACAGAGGGACGGCACAGGGGTCCGTATTACTCTACAAGGGCGGTCCCATCTTGGCTTTTCAGCCCGGGCCCCGTAGCAGCCGTAGCGTAGCTATTGTTACGCCACTGTCTACAGGAAGTAAACAATGAAACTTCCTGTTGCAAAGAAACTTTAAAAAATTGATACATAAACTAAATTGGAAAATTTTATTAACTTTTCACTACACAAACCATATCAATTATTTGCCAGAATGTGCATAAAGTGGACAAACCCCGTTAAGTGCAGCATAGGAGACTTGACCACAAGACAAATTTACTTTTATTGGAGCATCATTCAACAACTAGCCACAAAAAGTTTACAACCACAAAAGTTTAATCAACATAAAAAATTAAAACCCTACTAAATTACACAATTTTGGTGCACATTTGTCTATACATTCAATCTTAGTACATTTGTAATTGAGGTAAGAACAATGCGAAATTTTGTGCCAAGGCCTAATTTACATGGCGTTATTGCAGGTCCTTACAACTTCTAACTTGGTGCCCATAACATTCTATACAGCTCTAATGTACACATTTTTGGCTATATAACTACTACGGCCAGCAATGGATTATAAATAATATAGTAGCTTTAGGTGGTAGCCCGGGGCCAAAGCTTTCTAGGGGGCTCATGGCCACCCAAACCACCCACCAAATTTTATACTAAAAAGAACCTTCACCCATGAAATCTTTGTACATCTGTTCCTGCTAATAATACACACATACAAAAAAAGCCATTTCAGGACCTTTGAAGGTCCTCCAAAGGTCCTGAAACCGCAGATTTAGAGCCTGAGTCAGAAGGGACGCATTGTACATTCCTCAAAACCTTGGTTCTACTACCATGTGTAGAAAGTTAATTTGAGACTTGTAGGAATAATAATGTTCATACAGCCCAGGGCCCATAGCAGGCTTAATTCACCACTGACTAAGGCTACAATCTCATAGAGTTTTCTTTACTCGCTCAGCATATACTCCAGGAGAGCTTCTGGCACATACGCTCAGTGTATCCATAGACATATACTGGCAGACGGAGACATCCTTTCTTGCCTGTCTAACACTGTTGCGTCTTTCCATCCTGCTCCCTCTTCCAGCGGAGGCCATTGGAGTCTATAGGGAAAGTACTGCCTCCACCCCCAGCCTCTGCTGAGCATATGCTCAGGGAGGTCCCCAGTGATGTTCCTGTTCATGTAAGGAATGTTACGTCACTGGGGGAAACATCCAGAACATCATCAATCACTGTCTGCTCCCAATGTCCACTCCTCCTCCCTCTTTCAGGTAGATGTGCCTTCAGACGGATACATCCTAGCCCTCGTTTTAAGGATACCCCGGAAATCCTCCCGATTTATCCCTACAAATAAACGTCATGTGAACCAAGGCTAAATACAATTCATTGCACGCTTTATAGAATGACTGAATGCAAAGATATTCCATGTAATACAATGCAATACAAAACACCATATGGCACCGCATGGAGTCCCTACAGCTTCTTAATACATTGTTGCAGGGCGATCCCTTGTATGGAAGCATATGATAAACTATTACCCTGTTTTAGGTGCATTCTGCCGTCAAAATTGGACTTTGAGTCTTTTCCAATGAATATACTTTTAAATACATGTCCCATCTGTTATTTGGAGCTCTACCCAGATCTGCTTATGTATGCAATGAGTGTGTTAGATAGGAAAAGAGTGATGGATTGATATCTCAGCCAGTATGATTCATTTCCTCCTGTCACAGCACCTGACTGAAGCAATTATACCGCCATGAATTGATACTGATTGAAACCATATTTTGCTTTAAATCCAGTTTAAAATGATTACTAAGACGAATCCGCCCCCAGAAAAGGAGCACAATGACCCGTGTCAGACTGCACGTGATTCTACACAATACTATGTAGCGCTCCGGGATAACAGGAACCACTGATTTTTTTTCTCACAAATTAGGGAAGAGAAGGAGAAGAGTTAAAATCATCTTTAATGAACACATCTGCGAATAAAAAAAAAAAAAAAAGACCTGAATGAAGTTAGGATGAAAGAGAAATCTACCAGATAATTAGACTGCCTGAGAGCTTTAATTGGTCTCATCTAACGGAAAATATGCTTTCCACCCACCTAACCCTCCGCTCCATCCCGCTTACTCCTCCCCACTAAAACGATTCCGCATTCCTGTAGCAGAAAATTGCATCAAAGCAGCGCTGCCCCGGTCCAGTGGAGCCACAATTACTCCAAGTTCTTCATTTCAAAGGCACTTAGGAGTCTAGATTAACATCGGTGGCAGAAGTTGTGAGCTTCAAATTATACTTGTTATGTTCTTATTCTGACTAATTGTATTATAAATTGTGATTACGGCTAAAATGCTGATAATTACACAGAATTATCAGTAACACAGGCCTGTTACGGTGTTAATGTTGTATGTTTAGCACCAGTTATGGAATCTAGTCACGTCACGGAAATCCAGGAAGACCTTTCCAAGGGACTTTATGAAAGACATCAGATCTAATTGGTGCACAGGTCCGTGTCCTAGCACTGATATCCTACAAACTACACTTTACTTCCAATTCCTATCCAAGAAAAATATTCAAAATTGATATATTATGAGAAGAACACAACTACAACAGTCATCATAATGGATGATCTTTTCCATAGATGAAGTTCTCAGAACACCAAGTAGCCTTTACTGCCCCTATAGTTCTGCCCATAGCTACTCTTACTTCAGGTTTAAGTTTTGTTCATCTTCCATATTTTCTTTACCAAAACGGGGATCATACGCAAAGAATATTGTTGAGCAAACCCAAACCACAAATTTCAGGTCTGTACTGAACTTTACAGGTTCAGGCCCCAAACGTGGACACAAACTTCTGTCAGTTTGCGCCTGTGTTTGGATCAACCTCCCCCTTCATAACACGCACAATTGAAACTTGCTCCGATGGCAGAGGTTTCTCTCTAAATAATCCTGGGAAAGCCCTCTGCTGGATGAATTTGGTAGCAAGATGCCAGCAGCTCAGGGCGCCAGAATTTTGGGGAGGAGCATTAATTGAATTGGGTTCAGCTGAACAAACTCCCCCTCTCCCAACAAACCTGGTATTGGAACTGGCACTGATGGAGGCACTATCTCCTTAAATTCTCCCGGCTTTGCCAGGAGGATTTAAAGAGATAAGATCCACAATTGGGCAAACCCGATTTCAATCAGGTCGGCTCATCACTAACAAAGTGAGTGATTGAAAATGTTATTCTTATACCAAAAATTTTAAAAATCTGGCGCTTTTTCTTTGGAAAATACCTCTCCAAAAAGACATTATAATCAATACAGTGCCACCAAGAAAAAAGAAGCAGGCTACCAGCACATGAATATGGGCTGTACCCGGTCTGCAAAAAATACAAATCACATGCCTGTGATGCTGCAAATCCATATCAAAAGAAAAATGTTAGGCAGGCAAATTATTTTACTAGCTTGTCCCACCCTATTAAAAAGTGTTGCATGCAGAGGCGTAACTACAGAGGTAACAGTCATAGTAGCTGCTATGGGGCCCATAGTATCAAGGGGCCCCTGGACCCGGGATATTTGATGTGAATATCGTGTATGTGTGTATTTGAGATGTGTTTATGCTCTAAATGTGTATGCATATGTGATGTGTATAAGCCGTGTGTCTATACAGTGTGTTTACACTGTATGTATATTTTTTAAGTGGTGTGTGGGGCCCCATTCAGAAGTTTGCTTCTCCTAGTTACGCCATTGGTTGCACCATTG
The DNA here is from genome assembly GCA_019512145.1 of Engystomops pustulosus. Classification (NCBI taxonomy): domain Eukaryota; kingdom Metazoa; phylum Chordata; class Amphibia; order Anura; family Leptodactylidae; genus Engystomops; species Engystomops pustulosus. Next base: position 239,240,302 of record CM033642.1, on the reverse strand, counting down.
TTTTACCAATAGACTAATATGTAAAATACCTAGGGATCCATGAAAAAGATGTTCATGCGCAGGAGCCCTTCATAATGTATGTGTCTGTGCGCCATCTGATGGCACATCAGTGGAACTCTTGACAAAGATTTTGAAGGGTAATCTTCTGGTGAATGACAAATCAATATTATAAATGTAATAATACCCAATTTGTCCTTCAGCTCATAATATTTTTCAGTGGAATTTGTTGGATTATGTAATATGCATGAAGGCCTCTGTACATGGATAAGGTGCATACAGGGTTTATATACAGAGAAGTCTTTCCTTCAAACTCCTTCTTTTAATAATTAAAATTCAGCCAAGTCTTTATCTATTATTGAATGATATAATATAAAATAAAAAATTCAACAAAGCATAATTACAATTATTAATCAGCTATGTATGGCACTGTCACAATGCGGCAAAGGGATCTATATGTGCAAATAATAAAGTTGACCCCATTTATCAACCAACTTCATAACAAGAAGCATCAATTCCAGAAAAAAACAAGCAACTCATCTAACTTGGTGTTGTGTTGCGTTTTTTGTTGCGTTTTTGACAAAGCAAAAGACCTTTTTGCAAATGCATTTTATAATCCTAATCAGCAGATAGAAATTGTCTTTTCCACCCTTAACCCCTTCCCGCCGCAGCCCTTTTCCGTTTTTGCGTTTTCCTTTTTCACTCCCCACCTTCGAAAATCTATAACTTTTTTATTTTTTTAATTTAATATTCCATGTTGTGAACGGGAAAATTACAAATGCAGTGAAATTGGTGAAAAAAACGCATTTGCGCCGTTTTCTTGTGGGGTTGGATTTTACGGATTTCTCTGTATGCCCCAAATGACATGTCTACTTTATTCTTTGGGTGGGTAAATTCACGGGATAACAAATTTGAAACGGTTTTATAATTTTTTCATACATTTACAAGAATTAAAACCTCCTATACAAATTTTTTTTTCAATTATTTTGCCATCTTCTGGCACTAATAACTTTTTCATACTTTGGTGTCCGGAGCTGTGGGTGGGGTAATTTTTTGCAACTTTTGATGACGTTCTCAATGCTACCATTGTTAGGACTTTACAACCTTTTGATCAATTTTTATTAAATTTTTTATATATTTTTCAAAATGGTAAAAAAAAGTGGTAAAAATGGTAAAAAAAATTTGACTTTGAGCGCTATTTTCCCTTACAGGGGTTACCATTATTATATTTTGATTGGGCATTTCCGGAAGCGGAGATACCTAATGTGTTTATGATTTTTACTATTTATTTATATTTATATCAGTTCTAGGTAAAGGGGTGATTTGAATTTTTAGGTTTTTTTATTAGAATCATATATTTTTTATTTTTAATATTTTTCAGACCCCCTGGGGTACTTTAAACCCTAGGTTGTCTGATCGATCCTACCATATACTGCCATACTAAAGTGTGGCAGTATATGGGGATTTTCCTCCTCATACATTACAAAGTGCTAATCGCACATTGAATGGGTTAAAACAAGACAGCCTCAGGTCTTCGGAAGACCCGAGGCTGTCATGGCGACCGATCTCCCCTCCCCCCATGACGTCACAGGGTGTGACCATCGCCAGCCAAGATGGCAGAGCCCATGCACCGCCATTCTTTGAAGCCACCAGCAGCTTTGCCGGCGGTGATGGACGGGCTAGGATGTAGAGGTAAAATTGGGTTACGGCTGGAAACAGCTTTTCTTCTGAAGTTGCGCCACTTCAAAATTTTTAACCGGAATTTATAATATTCATACATAACACATTTATCATAATAAAAATCTGCCCTTATTATAACCAATTCTGCATCTGCCGCTGGGCAAAAAATAATTAAGCGAAATAAAAACTTTTACATCCCTGTTTCTATTTTAACAGCACTTTGTGAAAATCGTTATCTTATTAGATAATTATTGCCAGTTCCAACTCTTTGACTAATGACAACATTGTAATTAGTTTGTAAAAAGAACAAAGGAGAGAAGATAGGGAAGGAGATTGATAATTAGCGCCTGCACAGAAATGACATCACTGACAACCTCTCAAAGCATTGGGAAACTATGGCAACGAGGTGGGGGGGCCCTCGCCGAAACGTCAAGGAGATGTCAAGTATTTGAACATTCTGCTAGAACAAAGTGTCTAAAACCCTTGTCATGTGAAACGATACGGCAGCCCTTATTATGTATCAGGTGTTAAAGGTAACCTGTCACATTGTACATGTATTCTTTCTGGATTTAGCGGAGGGATTCTGCTAAGTGACTAACCCCATAATCTGCACAATATCCATTATGCATTAAAGGTGCAGGTCTGTATACTTCAGTGGAGAGGTAAGTGAACTAGTGAACTACTAACCACCGACGAGTGCTGTCAGGGGAGCATTTACCCACAAAGCAACCCAAACAATAGCTTGAGACCCCGGAGATCAAAAGGTGGCATCCTTAGGACATCAATACAGTGTAATGCAATGGCAGAGCAGAAAGCAATTAACTCCTTGTTTTGCCATTGATACTGAAGCCATACACTAGGGGGCTCCTCATACAAAACTTTGCTTGGGGCCAAAAAATATCAAATATGCCCCAAGTGTATATTTATTTTGTCAAATATTATATATTACTAAGAAGGGTTGGATTATGGGGAGGCTCCTGAGGCGCAAGCGCCAGGACCCTCACCGATGAACAGGAGGAAGGGCCCCCACCATCCTTCCTACTTCTACTCCTACTTTATGACACCGATATTGCTGAGTGCTATGCAGTACAGGGATTTATAAATTCCCTGTACAATCATTACTCCTTGTCTCAGCCGCACAGTAAAGGGGGCAGAACCTCGCAGTCAGGTCTTGGTCCAGCGTCCTGGATTAAAAGGTCTGGACATAACAGTGAAAATAGGAGCAGTCAGTGCACTTAGGTGAGAGCATCAAGGGTGCATCAAGGAATAAAGCTACAGGAGTGGGAAGGAAGACACAGGAGTATGTTCTTGGTGGGAATTCAAGAAAGGGTGATTTAAGAGGTTCTGCAGCAGCTGAGGTGTGTATTATGAAGTTCTGTAGCAGCTGAGGTGTATATTATGAGGTTCTGCAGATGAAGTGTATATTATGAGGTTGTGTGGCAGCTTAGGTGTGTATGAAGAGATTCTGTAGGAGCTTAGGTGTGTATGAAGAGGTTCTGCGGCAGCTGATGTGTTTTTTCATCCAGGACCCCCTCCTGCTATCTAGATAGTTAGACCTTAGAACACAATATATGGTGGCATACAGACCACCCATTGCATAAATCAAGCAATACTGTGATACATCAATACATAGACAGTAGTCTATGCATAATCAGGCATTGTACATGGGGGGTACATCCAGTGTTCAGGGGGGACTCGAATTGCACATACTTTCCAATGATGTTGAACATTCGACTCATACATGGAAAAAACATGGGTAACATGTGGCCATGTTTGACTCCCTTAGGTGTGATGGAAGTGCTCCCAGTTTTACAGTCTGCGTGTTTTGTAAAAGCTTCCATCCAGTTACTGTCACCTTGTCATTACACTAAGGTGAAATCAGCACCATATTGTGTGCATGCTGAGACACACACCCCTGCTCGGGCCTATTTTTAGAAATCTAGAGACGTTGATTGATCCAAATCAGTGTTATGTGTTGATGTTAAATGAGAGCTTAATTATCTTTAATGTAGATTCCCATCCCTTCACTTCACCTGCTTGTACCCTTTCATCACTCTGCAGTTCTTCCATGTGTTGCTTTCATCTCGCTGCAGAGTCTGTATGATATCCCTCTGGTGATCAGACCTGCTCAGTGTCCCTCCAGGATGGATTTCAACTAATTGGGAATCACTAGGTGTCCTGTCTAAATACAAGTATCATATGAGAGCAGGGGATAGAGACAAGACTGGGGGAAAGATAAGAAAGGATTGGAGCAGGACAAGGGGGACAATCAATCAAGGGCAAGTTCAGGGTTTTTTATAATTTACCTTGATTTTCTGGTTATGTCATTAAAGCGAATATTAACATTGAGCACAAAAAATGCTTCAATTCTTAAGAAAAAAAAAAGAAAAATGTAATAAATCTATTAATAAAAATACCACTTAAAAAACTTTACAAAACGAAAAGAGTAGCACAATAACCTAAATAAGGTTGTCTTTGTAATATACAAAAGTGTAGCAATTCAAAGAGCACAATAAAAACTGCAAAATGTGAAAAGAAAAATGCTGAAAACAGCAGAGAAGATTTCCATTTAAAGGGGCGTCTGCAACCTCCCCCAGGCAATATAATCTGTTGGCAGCATATTGTAAAGAAATTTGCTGTGATATCCAAAAAAAACATTATTATTTCTGTCCTTTATGTCATTTCTGGGAAATTCCCATTTTAATCTGTATGCTAATGAGGACATTTGTGCACCCGCGTGCTTAGCATCCAAAGCACTACAATTCCCCCCTGACCCCTAGTTTCACCACCAAATAAGCAATATATTTGTCTTGTGTGAAGCTTCGGGTGACACTGGAAGAAGCTGGACACAATTTAGGCTGGAAAATAAGTGCTCCAGTTGCTGAGGACAGGACCTTGGTGCACCAACTGCTTCATTAGCAACAGGATTAAACCTGGGAAATATTTGGGAAATACTGACATCACAGGACCAACTTGATGCACTGGTAAGTGCATTATGTTAGTAGAATTAGTGCACACCATATGCGGAGGATGGTAGTAGTGCACGCGGTGTGCGGAGAATGTAGTAGTGCACGCCGTGTGTGGAGGATGTACTAGTGCATGCCATATGTGGAGTAGGTAGTAGTGTGCGCCATGTGCGTAGGATGTAGTAGTGCACGTCGTGGGCGGAGGAAGTAGTAGTGCACACGGTGTGCGGAGGATGTAGTAGTGCACACCATGTGTGGAGGTGGCAGTAGTGTACGCCATATGTGGATGAGGTAGTAGAGCTCGCCGTTTGTGGAGGAGGTAGCAGTGCATGCCGTATGTGGAGGAGGTAGTAGTGCTTGCCGTGTATGGAGGAGGTAGTAGTCCATGCCGTGTGTGGAGGTGGTTGTAGTGCACGCCGTTTATGGAGGAGGTAGTAGTGCATGCCGTGTGTGGAGAAGGTAGCAGTGCACGCCGTGTATGGAGGAGGTAGTAGTGCATGCCATATGTGGAGGTGGTAGTAGTGCACGCCGTGTGTGGAGGAGGTAGTAGTGCATGCCATATGTGGAGGTGGTAGTAGTGCACGCCGTGTATGGAGGAGGTAGTAGTGCATGCCGTGTGTGGAAGAGGTAGTAGTGCACGCCGTGTGTGGAGGAGGTAGCAGTGCACGCCGTGTATGGAGGATGTACTAGTGCATGCCACATGTAGAGTAGGTAGTAGTGTGCGCCATGTGCGTAGGATGTAGTAGTGCACGTCGTGGGCGGAGAAAGTAGTAGTGCACACGGTGTGCGGAGGATGTAGTAGTGCACGCCATATGTGGAGGAGGTAGTAGAGCTCGCCGTTTGTTGAGGAGGTAGCAGTGCACACCATATGTGGAAGAGGTAGTAGTGCATGCCGTGTGTGGAGGAGGTAGCAGTGCACGCCGTGTGTGGAGGAGGTAGCAGTGCACGCCGTGTGTGGAGGAGGTAGTAGTGCACGCCATATGTGGAGGAGGTAGTAGAGCTCGCCGTTTGTGGAGGAGGTAGCAGTGCACGCCGTATGTGGAGGAGGTAGTAGTGCATGCCGTGTGTGGAGGAGGTAGCAGTGCATGCCGTGTGTGGAGGAGGTAGCAGTGCACGCCCTGTGTGGAGGAGGTAGCAGTGCACGCCGTGTGTGGAGGAGGTAGCAGTGCACGCCGTGTGTGGAGGAGGTAGTAGTGCACGCCGTGTGTGGAGGAGGTAGTAGTGCACGCCATGTGTGGAGGAGGTAGCAGTGCATGCCGTGTGTGGAGGAGGTAGCAGTGCACGCCGTGTATGGAGGAGGTAGTAATGCACGCCATATGCGGGGGTGGTAGTAGTGCACACTGTATGTTGAAGTAGTGGTGCACGAAATTTGTGAACTTGCTACGAAAAGTATAAACCTTTTAAAATTTGTAAAAAATAGTTTTCTACAAAAAAAAAATTATGTATGACTTTTTGTCAAAAAAAATTGAACAGTTGAAAGCCAGAAAATTGAAATTTTTTCACATTTTTCCTAAAATGTAGAATTTTTACCCCCAAAAAATTCAACCAATCAGCAAAATTATGCTACTAATATATACTACAACGTCCCTCAAGAAAACAATCTCAAAATCAGTTTGAGAAGTTAGAGTGTTAATTTATTACAACACGAAGAGACACTGGTCAGATTTCCAAAAACCGGGCTGAGTCTCAACGTGCAAACTGGCTGTGTCCTTAAAGGGTTAAATAAAATTCGAGCCAGATTTTGGTGTTGATTATGTTGAGAACATGTCGTGTTTTTTTTCAAAAACTGACATAACTCTAGAACAACTAAACAGAAGAACTTGTCAATTATTTATTCTTTTTACAAAGGAAACTTTGGAATTAGCAATTAAAATTTGGAAGGAACAATGAAAAAAAAAAAAAGACCCTGTCCAGATGCAAATTCCATCTTTTTGTGAATTAAATCTAATATGCCAATCACTCCCGTGTTGTTTCTGTAATTCATTAGCAGCAATCTAATTATCTTCCTTCCCAAACAACATGAGATGCGCGGCCTCCATCTCCGGCCCTCCGCCGCTCAGTACCGCAGCCTGATATTTCTATGATGTCCCCAGTAATGAAAGTTATTTGCAGTGACCTCTCACCCCCCGACTGCCATGAATGATGCATCCACTAGATATATTCTGCCCTTTAAGCAAGGATTACCAGCGCTCTGCAGCAACGCCACAGAAGAAGATAAATCTATATACTTTACCGCTCAGCCACCTGCACCTCTGCAGCGAGGAGACTCTGCCAAATAAAACCTAATTTTCAACCTTATAAAACAACAGAGTTCAGAGCACACCGGAGACAAATACAGTAAAATATTATTGATCCCATTGCCTGGATGTATCAATCTTTTAGCTCCTCTTTAAGCAGTCGGCAGAGAAGACACAGTGTGATACTTTGTAGTGAATTGCATCACATTTCTCTGTCATTGTTACCGTCTACGTTTATTCTGGTCATTTATACCTGCGCTGTTTTATTAGTTCGACTGAAAGTGTGTTAAAGAATAGACCTGAAATGGTCAATTTATACTTAAAGGGGTTATCCGGGTTTAAAAATTTTTTATGGCCGGGCTGGGGAGGGCTAGTTAAACATAATAAACATGGACTTACCTCCTCCGGCGCCGCCGATGTCCCGCGCCGCGGTCACTTCGATCCGTGCCCTTGTAAACAAACAGGGGCACGGAAGCCGCGCACAGGGAGCATCCGGTCCACGTTGTGGACGGCTCCTCCCATCCGTCCCTATCTCTCAGTGTTGTAAGCGCTGGGAGATGGTGCGCATGGGAGCATCCGGCCGGCTGGAAGCTCCCTGTGCGCCGGTGTAATGAAACCGGCGCACAGAGAACACGGGTCGCGGCGCGGGACATCGGCAGCACCGGAGGAGGTAAGTACATGTTTATTATGTTTAAATAGCCCTCCCCAGCCTGGCCATAAAAACATTTTAAACCCGGATAACCCCTTTTAAAGGGAACCTGTCAACAGCTTTTACACCACTAAACAAATATCCCCCTCAGGTAGGTAACGCCATATATTTTCTATATGTAGAAAGCTGCCTATTTACCTTTTTTAAAAATTCCCTTTAAAATCATATGCAAATTATGTACAGGAATCACTTTCTGCCTGAGATGAGTCACTTTTAGAAGCTGGAGAGGGAGCATCAAATATAGACATTCCTATCTTTGGCTCTATAGAAGCTTGAACAATGGTTCTCATAGTAAACGCATCATAATGCAGTGGAGCACATCTACCAAAAAACGTGCAGTCCGTACTATGTGCAGTGTCCTGTGTAGGGGAATTGTGGCGCCTGTTCTGAATGAATCTGGCGCCCTGTGCACTCCACCGACAGAGTGCATCAACTTTTTGGGGGCACCTATAACATATCGTGCAATACACTTCTGCATGTTAAATGCGGCGCACTGACCCACTGTGCACCGGAACACGACTTTATGTGCTGAACACAAATGAGTGGCGTTGACAATTCTTAAATACATGTGCATATAGTTTGCACATAAAAGAGTATGCAAAGTCTGAAAGAAAACTGGGGCAGGGGCCCATAGTTGGAAGTACAAGATATAGATAAAAATCCTGTTCTTGACTCACTAACTGCATCTCCGGTTCTGTAGCCCACAGTTAAAAAAAAAAGTTTAATTTTGAAAGCTCTTTACAATAATACCAGAACTATGGTTCTTTAGACACTCTATAGGAGTGTCTAAAGTGTCCGATACTCCCCCTACAGCCTCTAAACATGACTCATCTCAGGGAAAAAGTGAATCTTCCAGCTCACTTGCATATGACTTTGAAGGTGAATTTTTTTTACAGGTGAATGAGTGGGTTTTCACAACTTGCCTGAGAGGCCGGTAGTTAAATGGTGTAAAAGCTGTCAGCTTCCTGGTCACATATAACCTAAAACCGTATATACCTTCTAAGCGAAGTACCCTGCATCACATACATAAATACTGTACATATCGGTAATCTAAAAATCTGTTTCCTAAACGTATTTTTTATTTAGATGCAAATGAGAATTTTGGATGCACTGTGGGTGTGGCCATACTGTCCTGTGCCCTCTATAGTATCCTGTTTTATCCAACACCTCTTACCATGCCATGACTGCAAGGGTCCTTCTCCTCTTGTGAAACAGTCACACACATTTGTATGTGAATACAAAATATATATTTTTATGCATTAACAGGGTTTTCCCACCAGAAAATTTAGGTCCTATCCACAGAATGGGGCCTAACATGCTGATCGGTGGAGGTCTCAGTGGTGGGACCCCCACGGATCACGGGGGGGGTTCAATGTACCCCTGTTGCAGTCCTCATCAGTTCCCCGAGATGACTGGAGCAGCTGGTTGCGCATGCGCTGCCCAATCCTTCTCTATGGAGCTGACGGAGATGGCTGAGTATGGCGCTCCCAGCACCTGCTAGTTTTATCCGTGAACCTGGTGTAACTTGCTGATAGGTGGGGGTCTCGGCCCAACTTGTTTCGTGGGAAAACCCCTTTAAGGCCAGAAAGTCATGCTCATAATGCAGGGCATGTGTTTAGTTTCTGTGTGAAGCAGTAGGTGACAGGTTCCCAAATAATAGCTAAACTTCTTACATGGCTGGGTGGACTGTAGAGCCCTACATACCGGGGGCAATGACTGACCCTCTATAAAATGAGAATATTGACGTTTACCTTGTTCAAAGAAATGAGCCCTGACCGATCCACCAGCCAATCCCTTTCACTTTGCTAAGTTACAAATCACTTCCAGGCATCAGTATAAATCAGGTCTGTCAGGGTCCTGTAGAAATCCTGATCCGTCATGATACATTTTCTTTTATCACTGAAATCAAAGGGCAACAGATTGGACACTAATGTATATCACAGGATCAGTCTGAATCAGATTTTCAATATGTTTTACATCACTTCCCATTGACCTCAATGAAAGAGATGTCATTATGAGAGATCCGTTATGCCCCATAATAAGGCGAGAAGACAAATATGTATTATGGGGCAGACATCCGGATCTTTTGATTTTTGATCGTACCTGTCATTTGAGCTCCTTGCTATGGGAACATTTCACATCCCTAGATGAGACTCTGTCGCAGCACAGACAGAGGGTATATAACAGGTATATACAGCGGGTGTAGCACAGGTATATACACTGTGCTACAACATATAGAGAAGATCTAAAAATTAATCGTCATTAAAAAAGAATGGAAGTGTTTTGATTAAAATGCAATAAAAAGTTAATGACAAGACTCATTCTCACAATAATAATTAAAAGGAAAATTATATATTAAAAGATATTCTAAAATAACCCAATGGGAGGTGTTCTGCTATTAGGAAATGTGATGAAAGGATATTTTTCCATTTTGGGACCACAGCTCCCCCTACTGGTGTCTAGATCAACTTGCATTAACATGAACACGAAATATTAGACCAATTAATATGTACAGGTGGTCCCCTACTTAAGAATACCCGACTTACAGACGACCCCTAGTTACAAACGGACCTCTGGATGTTGGTAATTTACTGTTCTTTAGCCCTAGGCTACAATAAACAGCTATAACAGTTATCACAGGTGTCTGTAATTAAGTTTTATAGTTAATCCTGGTTTTTATGGCAATCCAACATTTTTTAAATCCAATTGTCACAGAGACCAAAAAAATTTGTCTGGAGTTACAATTTTAAAATATACAGTTCCGACTTACAAACAAATTCCACTTAAGGACAAACCTACAGAACCGATCTTGTACGTAACCCGGGGACTGACTGTATACTGTAGTAAGGTGGGCAAAAATTGATACAAATAGAATTGAAACTACTAAAACTAGAAAAAAAGCTGTACGGTGATACCGGATTAGGCCTAATGAAGATGCTTGGAAATTTTGGCCGTGTATTAGACGTGTGAAGCAAAAGTGGTCTGGTCCAAAATGATTCAGAACCAAACTAAATTTTTTTTCAAAAATGTGCCAAAGCCAATCTTGTATTCTTAAGTTGTGTTATTGCAAGACGACGCAGAGATTTTTGGAAGCAGAACTGCTGTCATGGCCGTAGTCCCCACATTATCAGCCCAAAATAGTTACCAGAAATAATGTTGGCGCATCAGATCTCTGTGTATCAACATATGGGGCTTCCATGATTAAACTATAATGTGTAGAAAGTTACATGTAAATATATAGAAAAACACATCTGGGAGCCTCATAGATATCAATACATTTGTGATTGCTGCTCACCAAGAACATGTATTATGTAGTATGTTTGCCTCTCATAAGATTTATATCTATCTCTACGTCTTCTTTCCATAGTGACAACCTGCTCAGACCCAGGAGATGTAACTCACAGCCGGAGGATCCTATCAAATGCCAAGTTCCCGGTGGGCAGCACGGTGCGTTATGTTTGTGACAAAGGCTACATCCTCACGGGAAGCACCACCCTAACCTGCTACAACCGCCAGGCCGGCGTACCCAAATGGAGTGACCGCTCCCCAAAATGTGTCCGTAAGTCCCACAGCTATAGAAACTAGACTTGTGCTCTTGACAAATCACTTTCTCCCCTCTGTCTTAAGCTATATTCACAAAAACATGCACCCGCAGTACCGTAGCACGGTGGGCACATGCCGGCACCGGGGAGAGGAGGAGGGGATGAGCACCGCTCACCCCCGCCCCTCTCCATAGAGAAACATGGGGAACGGCGCCGTATTCCGGGTAAAAATGGGACATGTCCTATCTTTTTTCCGGCTACGGAACGGTACATTGCCGCATGTGTGCTGTACCCTACCGGTCCCGTATGGCGCCGTGCACCCATTGCCGTCCATGGGGGATGTATATACACCGTATATACGTTCCCCATACGGCAGTGTGAATGTAGCCTTAGTAATACTTGTACCATTGTACCATAGCGCCAGTGCTCGGTACGGTGAGCACAATGCATGCTCAACGTACAGTGCCGTGGCTGCAAAAAAGATGGAGCATACTCTATCTTTAACCGTAAGAACAGCCCCTTTGGCTCTATTTTCTATGGAGAGGGGAGGGGTAAGCAGCGTTCACCTCTCCCCCTCTCCAGTGCACCCTTCGTTTACTACGGCCGGGCGGGCACACGTTTGTGTGAATGCAGCCTTAAACTGATACCTTCGATTTGTCAATTATTTCATAAATTTTAGTAATTTTACAATCCAATTTTTATTTCATCTGGAATACAACAATTATTTGCTAAAACTGATTTGTCAAAATCCAGCATGATTAACTAGGGACACTGACTCGTAGATCCAGGCACTGTGACTGTGGTAATCATCTTATATTGTTATGCATGGCCTCCTTCCTTAAAAAGTTAACTTTAAAATTATACCAATAATTAAGTGGGGTGTTACCAAAGCCCTCCGTGATGCAGATTACCAGGCTGTTACAGTGTGCAAGCAGCACTTCCCCACTCTCACATTGTGCTGAAAGTTCCCCTGCTGCAGTGAGATTACACCAGGCAAAGGGAGAGGAAGTGCTGAGGGAGCAGGAGGGGGATGTAACAGACTGTGAACCAGAGCTGAGAGAGGCTCTGGTAACACCCCCAGGAGTCCTTCTAACTCATTAGCATAATTGTAAGCTGATTTTAGAAGGAAGGAGGTCATGGATATGAAATAGAAGATTACCACAGTCACGGTGCTTGGATCTATGAGGAAGTGTCCCTGGTTTATCATGATGGATTTTTATTTTAGATTTCCCTTAAATTGTCTTATTTCAGAACTAATATCCCAGATATTTCATGCTATACGTTTTATAAACGATCCTCAACATAGTATATACAGTCACATGAAGCTGCTGGGACCCCACACCAATAATGGGGTCCTACGTTTCTATTTACTGACTAAGGGACTGATCAAATCAAATGAATTGTGAAATAATAGACTGAACTGTATGGACATTGGTATCCCTAGCCTCCCATACTACTGTATGTCACCAAATTACTGTAATATAATGTAGAATGTGGAACTATGGGGGTTCCAATGTTAGGACCCCCAATTAATTAGAGCGTTATACAGTTGTACAGTCGGTTATTGTTTTAAAGGCTATTTGTATTAATAGCAGGATTTATTGAACTGAATTTTTTTTAAAAAAATCATTGTCTTTAGCTGAAAAATATGAGCCTTGTGGTAACCCAGGAACGCCCGAAAATGGTCACCATGAACCTGAGAGGAGGGCATACCAACCAGGGGACGCTGTGAGATTTTCCTGCAATTCTGGGTACATGCTAATGGGAGAACACAGTATCAAGTGCATTCCTGGTCACCCATCACAATGGAGCAGCTCCGCACCAATATGCAAAGGTAATTATAGAGAATGAAGGTATCCAGTAGATGCGCTAGCACACAGGGTAACCATACGGATGCAATACAGCCCCATTCACATATCACATCCACATTGGAAATTTTACTAGTGAGTATGTGCCAGGATTGTGATGTTTTTTAGACACTTTGAGAGTTTCTGCACTGAGGCCTATAAGGGTGTAAGACTTATCAGAAAAGGGGAGGAGCCTATAAAATAAGCGCTATTGTGCTCCAAAAAAGGCCCCCAAATTTGGGTCTTTATTCAGAGATTAAAACAAATAGTAGATATAAATTTAAACTGGAGAGTATTACAATGTCAAGCTTATCTTTTTTTTTTAATTAATATGTTCTTCTCTTTCACAGCTTCCTATAAAGAATTCTACAGCAACCAGGGAGTTGAAGGTGAGAGTTACTTAAAATATTAAGGTTGGTTATCTATGTAAAAGATATTGATGAGATACAGGCAGTCCCCGGGTTACATACAAGATGGGGTCTGGAGGTTTGTTCTTAAGTTGAATTTGTATGTAAGTCTAAACTGTATATTTTATAATTGGAGATCCAGACAAAAAATTTTTTGGCCCCAGTGACAATTGGAGTTTAAACATTTTTTGTTGTAATGGGACCAAGGATTATCAATAAAACTTCATTACAGACACTTCACAGCTGATCATTGCAGTCTGGGACTATAGTATAGCATCCAGAGACCATCCCCAGAGGTCAGAGGGGTCCGTCTGTAACTATGGGTTGTCTGTAAGTCGGGTGTCCTTAAGTAGGGGACCGTCTGTATATTAAATGTCACATTTGTGGGGGTCTGACACCAGCAATACCAATACCCTACTAATAAGCTGGATGTAGAGTCCACTTTCTTATGTACCTACGTGATCCACATTGTAGCGGCCTCTCAAAGATTGGCCAAGCTTGTTTCATTTTTCTACAACTTGAAATAGTGTATAAAGACAGGCAGCACATTTTTTTATTATTTTATTAATTTTCTTATGAGCATTGTAAATGCTGGGGTAAGTGTTCACATTCAGGTTTCTTTGAAGCCAAACCAGTAATGGTTCAAAAATAGGAGATATTCCATCTGTCCTTTTTAGGTTTATTGATTCCCACCAGATTATGGCTAAGGAAGTTGCAGCAGAAAATCGGAATTTGTGTACCGTACTTATGCTTTTTTTAAAAATAAGTTCTTATGAAGGAAACCTACCATTAGAAATCTACCTATTAATGTAGATCTGATGGTGGGTTGTTAGTAACTTTCTAAGCCCCAGTCTAGCTTTACCTAATCCTATAATACTTTCTACACTAACACTAAGCAACACTTTACCTAATATGCTAATTTGCGGCATGGGCTACTAGGGGTCAAAATAGTCTCTGTGGGCAGTGAGAGCAAAGAATACTCCACGCCCAGTAACCTCTGCTGCCCCACCTACCTTCGCTCCTCATACATCTGTAGTAGTCCCTGCTCCTTTGGCGCTTTGCACATGCCAACAGGAGCGCCTGTTGAGGAGTGCATGCTCAGAGCTCTGATGGAGCCAAGACCGCCATGGTAGTATAAGGAGCCCACTGAGGACATGCAGGTAGTCAGGACAGCAAAGGCTACTGGGGCATGGAGTAGTTTTTGCTCCCACTGTGTGCTCCAGCAGGCTACGCCAAAAATAAGCATATTAGGTAGATACAGTGTAGCTTAGTTTAGATATTATTATACTTCATTATATATAATACTTATTATATAAGTATTATAGGATTAGGTAAAAATTGATTAGGACTTAGTAAGTTACTAGCAACCTATCATCAGATCTACCTTAATAGGTAGATTTCTGACTTTCTCCTTTTATTCTACGGTCTTGTGCATGTGGCATATGACGTGAGCTGCAGGTCTACTGTCCCATTCATAGTGTTGTCACTATGGCACTGTACACCCTCCATTGGGTGGACCACATGTACCACAGGCCCCTATGATGCACAGATTAAGTCTTGCTGGGAAATCCAAGCATCACACAGAACTTTTTGCACATGACTGGTTTTCTCTTCTTTCCATCCAGCTGTGGAGAAGGCAGCGTCCTCAGGCATCCCTGTAGATGGCACACACATCCTGCTGGCAGTCTTTGTTCCCGTCATCATGGTGGCACTTGTAATCGCCACCATATACCTGTACTTCTCCAAGTAAGTGACTACAAATATAACACTTTTATAGGACAGCAAGCTGAATATTACTTATACCTGATTCCTATCTCTATATAGGCTACAAGGAAAAGCTTTGCTCCGCCTGCCCCTCTCTGCATCGCCTCCATATGACCAAGTCACGGTGGAGTCTGAATTTGACAATCCTACATTTGAGACAGCAGTGAGTGGAACAATAATACAACTTGTACTCAGTACCTAGAGAAGTAAAATGATCCTTAGCAAACGAGTTGTTTCCTTTTCCCTTCTTAAACCATACATATTAGATACCTTTCACTATTTTGTTGATGGTTTTCCCATTTTGGAGACCTTAATGGCAGTCCATTCTTGTCTTGATTATTGGTCATTTCCAGTTGTTAGTAGAGTGACCATGCTTATATTTACTGTGGTCTTACAAACAGCTTAACTTCCATGCGCCATTGGTGTCGAGAGTGCCGTACTCGGCAAACTCCGTCAGCTACATAGAGAAGATTCGGACAGTGTATGCACAACTGGCTGCTTCGGTCATCTCGGGGAGCTAATGGTGGCTACGACAGGGGTACTTTGGACCCCTGTTTTCCTCAGCTTCGTGGGAAAACTTCTTTAAGCACTACTTGGTTTAGTATCCGAAATCGGCCTTTAGTGGAATAACCATTTGTAAGTTGACCTGGTGCTGCCAAACATTATCTTAACTTCTCTTTTGAGGGTGCTATAGAAAAATCGGGAAAGTTTTGAGAAGAAAAATTGCCCCACAAGAGTTAATTTAGTGTTCCTCAAAAAGGGACTAATGGTCCTTATTACTAACAATGTCCAAAAGCAGGCAAATATTTTACAGGCCTTCACGATCCATAAACTGTCATACTAAATGTTATATTCCTTACACTGTGGTTGTATTCCTTACATTATGGTGACTGTTCTTAAATTTTTACATTCCAGGACACAAGAGAATATGAAGTATCCATATAGATCTACAAGAAACGTCAGTTTTGGTGGGAGAGACCTACAAGAAAACAACACCTTGTCAGTGTCAAATGTGAGAAAGATACTGACTCTTGCTTCTTCAGTGAATTCACTGCGAGCAATTTGCCATGATGGGGTGATTCGAGCCTCCACAGCAATCCACAACTAACTTGACATCTCCAAATCCTGTCCTTCCACCTAGTACCTACTACTGTTCTTACTGTCCTTGCCCATTTGATCCTTCCTGTATAGGAGAAGATGAATCTACTTGCAGTCATCGGGTGATACTTTTAACCATTGTCCTAAAGGTTAGAGGTCACAGCCGTTCCTGTGCTCGATACAGTTGTATGAATAATGCCCATACTGACAGAACAAAGAACACGTGGATATTTCAAAAGAAGATAGAAGATGATTGGAGGTCTCTACTGATACAGTGTCTATTCAACATATTCCTAAAGATTACTGTAGAAGGATCTACAGTCCCTGGCCCATGACAGTCCGTTTAGTTACATATGTAAATATGAATTTATATATTTCTTTATAAAAGGTTCAGTGGGGGATTTCGTAGAAAAAAAAAGTTCATTTTGACTATATCTCAATGAGCTCATTAAATCTTCCATCCGACCACACCCGCTATATGATCGCTAAAGCAGAGACAAGGTCCTCCTCTAAATTCTCAGCACCCATTTGACTTTATGCACTAGAAATACTGAAATAATAATCTTTTTAACCATAGTCTTTTACTTTTCATATTTTCCCAGTGATGAGAGATAGGAACATATGTAGGTTATTGCTTAAAGAGAACATGAAGCGAAGTATCCATAGATATCATTAAAAATGATATCCACGGGCATTTGGATAAGGAAAAACTTTTTGTAAGCAAATAACTCTCCTGCTTTTTTTATATTGAGCCCCCATTACAGTTGTTTGACGCATAAACAGCCTCACAATCTATGCCACCAATATCCTCCAACGATGAGAGGATTTACACTATGCTTGCAGTGTTGGAAGCATTACATCGGGAGGACATCCCAGGGGCATAACTTCATACTATGCCCATATATATTGCCCTTGTGTTCCAATGTTTAAACACACACCGTGCAGTAAACTTTTGTTACTAGATACCTCTGCCTAGAATAGTATAGTATACATGTTTTATCTATATGTTCTTATATATTTATAAGTTTTAAAGGGATTCTCCAGTTTCCTCAATTTTCATGTTATGGGCTTTAAATGCTGTAAAATAATAAAAACTAATACTTTGCGTACCTTGGGTTTTTCTTCTGGTCCTGTGCAGTTCCTCCCATAATCGGCAGTGACTATACATCAATAGCTTGTACCTGCTACAGTGGCAGAGGCCGTGAAATCTCCACATAAACTGTGGCAAATGAGAGGCCTATGGTGCATGGTGAGCGTGCCGTGTCTCACCGCACTATGACCGAGCTGGGTGGTCGTGTCACAAAAATAGTCCTATACCTGCCCATAATGCATCACAGCCTCCTTGCTCCCAATGGAGAGGGGATGGGTGAGGAGTGCTCGTCCCCTCCTTCTCCATCCAGGTGCTTTGCCTTTGGTTCCGGTCCGGGTGAAGCACACAGCCACCTGCATGAGGCCTAATATCAGCTGCAGCCACAGGCAGGAGCGGGAGCCTGCTGTTGAAGCAACCTCACCACTAGCCTCTGTATACCAATAGATTATGTATTACCAGCGATTACGAGATGTGCTGTGCTGGACTAGAAGCAAATACCAAGGTGCCAACATATCGAACAAAAATTTAGATTTTTTATCGATTCCAGCAAGGATAAAGTCACACTACTGTTCCTTCTGTTAAAAAAGTGAAGAATGGAGGTTTAACGTATCAGTTAAAAATCCCATTGACATCAATGAAAATCTTATATTATCCATTATGGTCAGTTTGCCATGGATCTGTTATCCATGCATTTTTTCAAACTGAGGAAAAGTACTGCAGCCTCCGTAATTTTTTTCCCTCCAAAAACTGCATGGATAACGGATCCCTACCTCAACGGAACGGAGGGAAGGAACGGTAGTGTGAAATGAGCCTAAGAAAGAATTGTGGTCATGGAGATAACATTTATACAAAGCATTAAGAAATGAGTCTTCAGCTCGTTCATATTTTAGGTAATCATTTGTTTTGTCCACATTATTGCATGAATCCCAAAATGTGACCACCGTAGAGATATGGCTGCAGTACTTGCCTCCAGACATGACCTATTTCTCACATTGGGGGTCATTTACTAAGGGCCCGATTCGCGTTTTCCCGACGTGTTACCCGAATAATTCCGATTTGCGCCGATTTTCCCTGTATTGCCCCGGGATTTTGGCGCACATGATCGTATTGTGGCGCATCGGCACCGGCATGCACGCGATGGAAATTGGGGGGCGTGGCCGAACGAGAACCCGACGGATTCGGAAAAAACGCCGCATTTAAAAAAGTAAATTGTGTCGCGGAGCTTGCACTTACCTTCATCCAGGATAGGATCGTGAACTTCAGTGCGTTTCAGGGAACTGTAGCGCAGCAGTGCCACCTGGTGGACGTCGGAGGAACTACCTTGATGAATCCCGGCCGGACCCAAATCCACCGCAGAGAACGCGCCGCTGGATCGCGAACGGACCGGGTAAGTAAATCTGCCCCATTGTCTTCCCAACTTTTTTTCTTTTTACATAGACCCCCTACCGTATAATAATAAGGAAGGAGGGGGGTTAATTTTGTTATAAGGGGAATTTTTTTCTAAATACGTAATGCTGGAGTCTGGTTATGCTGATTTGCAAAACCATATTTATAGTGGTATAGTATATGAGTCTGGTCTCTCTTATAAATGATCCGACATTTATGCTCCAGGCTTTAGTTTTTAGGACAAGGTGAATTGTTCTGGCGCTCTCATCAGCCATATTACTTCTTGTGCAGCAGCTTTTTAGTCACAATTAGGGTTGTCGCTTCTACGACTCAAAGATATCGGCCACTGTAGGCCCCTAGTTTAGTTGGCCCTTACTCCAGTGGTAATAAAAACACATAAAACATTGACCTCCAATAAGGAGGCACCCCAGGTCACACTCAGAAAGCCATCCCCACAATTCTTATAATCTTCTACTTTTCTATGATGAAGATCAAATAAGCTAAGAAGAAAGAAGAAGAATTATCTCATTATATCAAAACCTGATCCGCAAATGTGATGGAAATCCAGCTTAAAAAAAACACGTTTTCCTCGCTCTAACGCATGCATCAGCCATATATTTCTATCCAGTAGGCCTTCATTTTCATCGGCACACGGCTCTCTGACATATTTACGACATGAGATACAATTTGTTGCCACTTTAATTTTCCTGAACGGCTGTGTATAAGGATATAAGAATATTCTATAGGGAGAGGATTAAGGCATCACTATGAGGGTATTACTTATAAGCTGAAAACATTGAAAACATAAGAGCATATTATGAGATTTTAAAGCCTTTTAGGCCTCCCAGTCTTAGGCATTTTACAGCTGTCAAAAGGAGAATGTGACCCCATGTTTGTGTTATTGGAGGGTTAGTGCCGCCCATGAATGAACAGGCCATAGAGTTGGGCTGGCACAGGACTTGCTCACGGAGTCGGCCAACCCACAAAGCGGTGCATGCTCAAATCATTGGCATGAGCACTTGGAAAGTGATCGGACCTTATGCTGGCAAAATAGCCAAAAAGATTGCTGCTATACAGCCTAATTCCACGTGCATGTATGAAAAAGTTGGATCTACCATCAAAAAAACGAAAGCACCTAATACACAGAAAGATTGGCGGCTAAGGGCTGATGGCACTGTACATATCCATCTCCAGACTATATTGACTTACCTACAACATAGCCATACACCTTAGATGACCATAATTGCCACTTTTCTGTTGGAGCAGTAGACCACATAATACATAATGAGGGTGCCCTAACTTTCACCCCTGAAGAGTAAGTTTACACAACATTTTTGGCAAGAAATTTGAGAAAGTCTTCCACCTCAAGGTATGACCCAAAAACACCAGGCAAGATGCCTCCCATTGTTTTTAGACCAGATTCTTTTTTTAAAAGTTTTTAGAAGTTTTAAGTATATTAAACATTGCTCAGCAGTGCATAATAAAATAACTAAGCGCTGATTCTCTTCCACTTTGTTCTGCCGTCGTCTGGTCCATTTACACAATAGCCTTCGGGCAAGCAATGATTTATGTTGCCAATAGGAAAAGATTGCTGCTATACAGCCTAATTCCACGTGCATGTATGAAAAAATTGGATCTACCATCAAAAAAACGAAAGCACCTAATACACAGAAAGATTGGCGGCTGAGGGCTGATGGCATTGTACATATCCATCTCCAGACTATATTGACTTACCTACAACATAGCCATACACCTTAGATGAAGGTTGACCATAATTGCCACTTTTCTGTTGGAGCAGTAGACCACATAATACATAATGAGGGTGCCCTAACTTTCACCCCTGAAGAGTAAGTTTACACAACATGTTTGGCAAGAAATTTGAGAAAGTCTTCCACCTCAAGGTATGACCCAAAAACACCAGGCAAGATGCCTCCCATTGTTTTTAGACCAGACTCTTTTTTTAAAAGTTTTTAGAAGTTTTAAGTATATTCAACATTGCTCAGCAGTGCATAATAAAATAACTAAGCGCTGATTCTCTTCCACTTTGTTCTGCCGTCGTCTGGTCCATTTACACAATAGCCTTCGGGCAAGCAATGATTTATGTTGCCAATAGGGAAGCGGGTTAGTGAAGACAATCTTACTACATGTATAAATCTGATGTATATAATCTCAGTGTTTTAGGCTTGTATATAGGAGTGCGGATACATTTACACCGATAGTGTTTGTCCTGCCATATTTATGGGCTGATTTATCCTTGTAGTAAGTGTGTCCTGTATGTGTATTATTCTAGCGACAAGAAAAGCTGATATAACTATAGCCAATATGCATCCTAGACAATGACTGGAAGCAATGACTGACAGATGCTGTTATTAGAGCTCCTCTCCCACCATAAGAACCAGTGAAGTACAGAATAGGTGTTGTTTCCATTGTCATCTGGAAAAACCTATGGTAGCCCTTGTCAAGCTAAAAATCTGAAAGCGGTGACTGAAATGAAACAAAAAAAACTGAGAAAAACACTGGGTCAATGCTACGAAGCTTCGACAGATTGCTCATTTCACCACTGGATTGCTTCCACGAAACACTGATAGAAGCACATGCAAAAAGGACAATTCATGTTTCCCAAGTAACATAAGACAAAGCTATACAGAAACAAGTCAAACCCTCTTGTATAAATGGATTTTGTGATGGTTCGCCATTGAATAAATTATTTTTGTTGATTATGCCTTGTCATTGGTTATTTCACATACATGGAGCATGAGTAAAATTGTTAGGATCAGTGGATCCTCTGGACCACCGCGGGAGATGTAACTAGCCAACACCCGGAACCGGAGCCTAGCGGCACCTGGTATTCACCAGAGCCGGCCGCAAAGCGGGTTGGACTTGCTGCGGCAGGATACCACTCCTGTAATGCCTCATCGCTACCTTCACGTTTTAGCACCTTAAACGCCTTATCTTTCTCGCTTATTGCTTTCCTTACAAGACTAGTTAGCCACATTGGCTTTTTCTTGTTCCTCTTATGCTTTTTCCCATAAGGTATGTGTTTCTCACAGGACTTTTTCAGAATATATGAGAAAAAGTCCCATTGGCCTTTATCATATCATGTGATAAGTCTCCCCCAAAATCTTTATGGACCGACTATAATTGCAGAAAATAAAAGGAAAATTACATATCTAAACACCAAAGGAATAAATTGGTGAGGGGACCAGTCTTTTAGGTCATCCTCGAAACATAGCTGCCTTCTTAAAAGGGCAGGTTTTACATATGAGAAGGTGGTCTTGCAGCATATCAGAGAAGACCAGAATTGTCTCTGAAACTGACTGCTGAAATCAGATTTTTATGGTTCTACAATCTACAAAGCAAGTTGCAGCAATAAAGGGAACATTCCCTGTGAGGTACAGCTCATGGTCCATGGTGATGATCAGAAAGCTCTAGGCTCTTGATCCAACAGTTACGAACTAGCATCTCGAAAGTTGATAACTTGTGAACCACCTGAGGTATCACAATCTGATGGCGACAATTGATTTCTGAGAAAATTGTGATGTTTGATATGATCTTTGACCACCTTCCCATTGGAAAAATTTGCCCTTTATCCAATATGACTGGAAAACTTTTCCTTGATCCAATATGGCAGCTTTCAAAATGGAAGCCATGTTCTGGACATAGCCTAGAAAACAGGTCTCCTTATCTACTACTTGCAGGGATATTCAGGTATGTCCTTTTCCCTTTCATTTATACTGTATATTAGATTTACTAAAACAGATACTCCACTAACTAAAGCCCATTGTGACAAAGAGATCACCAATAAGCAATCTGCAAGATAAGATCCGTTCATTAAGACTTTCATTTACTCCCTGACAAGTGTAATTACAAAGTAACTACAGATTTTTGAAACTTTTATGCCTGAATGTCAATAGCAGCCAATCCATCATTCACTGCTGATTCTTCTTCTCAATTATACACAACAATTATTATTATTAATGCCCGAATCGTATGATTCTTGATGAATATTGGTTAAAAAACACATCAATAAAAATACTAACAACCTGTACTGAAAGTTAAATCAAGGGCTTAGATTTAGGGCACTTTCACATTGGCATTGTTTTTCACTTCTGTGGTTCTGTGATTTCCACGGATGTCTCACAAAGCCATTGATTTCCCATTGGGTTGTATTTTCACTGATCCAATGTTTGTGGAAAAAAATGTTTTCACTGATACGGATCACGGAAGTCAATAGAAGTCTATGGGTAGGTAAAAAATACGGATGCGGTGTCCGTTTTTTTACTGATGAGGCTGAAAAAACAGGTTTTTTTCAAAGCAATGTTAAACCTTCAGTTTTTGTGTGGACACAAAACAGATGCATCACGAAGACACAACAGAAGAGAAACGGAGACACAAGGGCGACAAAACGAGACACAATGGAGACAAGACTGAGCGTATGCGCAACTAAAGCTGAATATTAAAGCCATTGTAAAAACAGCCCTTTTACTTGTAATGTTATTTAGGGAAAGTGAGGGGGTGTCCTGGATTACAAAAACATTACTGTTTTTTTTTTTCCAAAACCATCTGTCTGAATTTCATATGTGTTATTGCAGCTCAGGCTCAGTGGGGAGAATTTATTAAGAGTTGGCGAATCGTGCACCACTCTTAAGAAATTTTAAGAGGTTCTGGCCTCTTATTATACCCCACATCCGGATGAATTCTACACCAGGTTCCAGCTGGCGTAGAATAACCCCCCTGTTGCGTAGGGGGAAAAAAGTCACAATTC
Source organism: Engystomops pustulosus (assembly GCA_019512145.1). NCBI lineage: Eukaryota > Metazoa > Chordata > Amphibia > Anura > Leptodactylidae > Engystomops > Engystomops pustulosus. The sequence goes on along the minus strand of CM033642.1, from coordinate 239,216,814 downwards.
CTGAGCCTGTTTTCTGAATTGCAATACCACATATAACCTGTAGTTTATCAAATAATAAACAGCCCCCTAGACTACACAGCTGTTACATTTTTAAGCACTATAATTCGTGCCTCTGAAGTTTATGGTCAGAAACTAGTGGTGTTCCTTTGTTGCACAGCCTATGCAAAATTATGTACAACAGATATCTCCACAGAGTATATTCACCTCAATACAGTCCCTTTTATCTACGGGCTGTATCGGCAACCGAGCCCCATTTACCGCAGTACTAGACACAATTCATGGATATTGATTAAAATACAACCCTAGTGATCCCCGGTGGTGGTGAATGGGGCGCCATTGGTGATAACAGCCTTACACAAGGATCACTTGGAGGCCGAGAATGTAAAGTACTCAACTTACAATTTAATTTGTTAATTTGGAAGTCAGCAATGGCCTCAACAGCAGTAACAGTATTAATAAATAATTCTTTAATTATATAGAACACACAGATTACGTAGCGCTGCACAGAGCTTGCCGGATCAGTCCCTGTCCCCAATGGGGCTCACAATCTAATCAACCTACCTGTATGTTTTGGAGTGTTGGAGGTAAAAGGAGGACCCGGAGGAAACCCACGCAAACACTGAGAGAACATACAAAATCTTTGCAGATGTTGACCCTGGGTCTTGACAAGTCCCAGGGTCAACATCTGTTCCACAGAAGGTGCTCGCAGCCTTGTAAAGGTAGCTTCAGGCTGAAGAGGATAAGGCAGCAGGATGAGGCAGACTCCTAAAGGTGGATGTCTGCTTGGGAGCCAGTTGCCAGACAGGCCAAGTGTGTCAGGGCAGCGTGCCGCTGACACTTGTGCTTCCATGAAGATCACTCAAAAGACCTCTAAGCTCTCCATCCACAAGGGGTTTTATAACCTCCCCTTGTGAGGTGGCAAGCCTATTACCCAAGCAGCACTCTCTTTACATTGTAACAATAACAATGCATCTCATTGGTTACATAATAAGGCATACCATTTCCATACACTGGAGGTCTCCCTGTATTGATCAAGTTCAGAGAAAACCCTATTTAATGGAGGGAGGATATAATTTTGCAACACGATGTTGGCACTGCATTGGCAGGGGTGTTGCACATACATCACAAAGTCAGCAACAAGCTTCTGCTACTACTATACAAATAAAATTATAAGCTGTACTATAGGCTAACTGTGCCCAGGTTTCTCTCCATGTAGCCCACACCTACTGAACGACTTCTCCGCAGGCAGCATACATACTTTTTGAACCAATAAAGTTCTCTTGACTTCTCAGACTTAAAGGATTTGTTAAATTTTAAAGTTTATTGATGTAGGGGGTACTAGGGATATCCCCATAAAACTGGGGACCACAATTTTCCTAACTTACTTAAAACCAGTGGGACATTTATGTGGGAATTGTATGTGTTGGCATATAATTTCTGTAGGTCAGGATACAAGGACATTTAGAGAGCGAGATTCTTTGGAAACACGTGACAGGGGATGTTAGGTTAGTATGACTTCTTTTAAGATGTATTAGTATTCTAAGCAGTTTTGTCTGGACAACCCTTTTAAATCACATCCTATGCAATATCCACTATTAGCCATAAGATGTCACTTTAAGACTGTATGATTTGTGTTCTAGCCAAGCGTTAACCTTTTAATTCATGCAATTATGTTTCACAGAGGAGTGAATATGCAGCATTTTCACTGATTAAGTCTTACAAGTGTTCAGTAATTCTTAATATTTCTCCTCTGGTTTCCTGGGAACAATGGCTATTATAAGGTACTTGTTAAAAGGTTACTCTGTAACTTGGATAGAATTCTACTGAAATCTCTTAGGAAATATTGGCATTTCCCATCACACCTATAAATATTGCACAATTGCATCTGTTCACAGGAGAATGGATCCAGGCACAACTCATAATGAAATACCACGCTGAGAGGAACAGAGGAGGTCGCACATTTGTGACTTTCACGGGTCGCTTTCCGTGCAGCGGAGTGTGATTTTGTCCTGGCTTCCCCCAGATAGTCCTAGAAATTTATAACTGGGGATTCTCTTTTGATAAAATTCAGATTACTGTTGGCACAAGATTATTGAAACTGGTAGAGAGATGATTTAATATTATTTCACTGAGCCGAATGTCGCAGCAAATGAAGTGGTAGCTAATGTGCCATGGGCTCTGCTTAGTGGGTATGTCTCTGGGGTAGGAGTCTGTCGCATAACCCTTTCTATGCCAGATCACCCTCCAGTGTGTGCACTAGTCTCCCACGTCATAATGATACCGACCACAGTGCCGAGGATTGGACGACAAGCATCATAATGAAATACAGTAAATGACTACAATGCTCAGAATCTCGTCCTGGACACTGTAGTTGGTCTGTGATCCACTGACCAGCCAGGGCTGTGGCTTTAGCCCACAGACATCTGCTATATTTAAGCTATTCTACATACTCTTATCACAGGGATCAACACCTGGCCTATAACAATCCCTAATGCAACTTGTGGTGTCCACTTGCGGAAACAATACCCTCTAATGTAGTGGTTCTCAAACTGTGGGTCAGAATTTGGGGGTCAGCAGTGCAATGACAGGCATCCCTGTGTCATCCCTGGCTACTCTGGGTGGCATCGCTGTGACTGCTGGCTACTCTGTGGGACATCTATGTGACAGCTAGCTACTCTGTTGGACATCCCTGTGAGTGTCATCCCAGGCTACTCTGAGGGGCATTATGGTGACAGCTGGCTACTCTGTGGGACATCCACGTGACAGCTGTCTACTCTGGAGGGCATCCCTGTGTCATCCCTGGCTACTCTGGGTGGCATCGCTGTGACTGCTGGCTACTCTGTGGAACATCCCCGTGAGTGTTAGTTACTCAGTGGGACATCCCTGTGACTGCTGGCTACTCGGTGGGGCACCCCTGTAACTTCTGGCTACTCTTGTGGGGGGGAGGCATTTGATTATGATTAATAACAGTATTAAAATTACAGATATGAAGTAGGAACAAAAATAATCTTATGGTTGAGGGCCACTACAACATGAAGTAACACCAGAGGCCAATCACCTATCCACCAGCAATCCACTCTGCGGTAATGCAGCCCCAAATTACTTTTTATTTAAGATGAGGTGTGGACATGTGTGCTGTAAGTCCCAAATTGCAGGGTCATTTTGACCCTATGGGCAATATTTATCAGGGCACTGTGCCCCGCCAGCAGATTATTTTCCCCAATCCGATACCCATGAAAGGGGGTAACAGGCGGCCAAGCAGTGGGAGCGACTGTCCCCTCACCTGTGCACTCGCTTCAGTCTGCGAACTTTCACATCCATATATATCAAGAGGCTATCGTACACCGGCGCACAAAACAAAATAGAACATCGCCGCTGCGGAGAGGAGCAGGGGATGAGCACAGCTCACCCCCGCCCCTTTCCATAGGCATATACAGCGCACGGCGCCATATCACGTAGAAAGATAGGACATGTCCTATCTTTCTACGGGCTATGGAGCGGTACGGTGCAACACGTGTGCTGCACCATACCGCTCCCGTACAGGGCCGTGAGCCCATAGAAGTGTATGGGGGACGTATATATTGGCCGTATATATACGTCCCCCATACATGTGTGTGAATGTAGCCTTAATGTTATGGTAACACAATGTTAAATGACTGCATGTAAAACCTATTCTTCACAGGTTTTATTTTGCATTTTAAAATGCAATGTGAACACATATAAAGGCAGCCTGAGAGTAACGAATAAGGCCAACATGCAAGGTTATGCCCGAAACGCGTAGGTCCGCTACTATGCATTTTTTAACAGAGAACACCATGATTATCTAGCACTTATGGTGCATTCCATGTTTTTTCTTTGTATTTTTATTTTTTGGAACTAAATAAAGAATATGCCATTTTAAACTTACCTGCTACGAGTGCTGGATCTACAAATTTTTTTTCTTCCAAATCTTACACCTGGAGCGGCACAGGCTTTGCTTTTGTTCTATGACCCGGGCACCGTTCACACTGCTTATGTGGATGCCGAACATAGGATCACTACTTATCGAATATCGGCTGATAAGGTGAGCTGCAAGCTTCTATTTTTTCTAACATCTATATTTTTCTATAGCCTGAGAGTAATGGCAGGCCAGGGGTTAGGGTCAGATGGACATGGTTACTAAGCGGCTGCCAATGCCCTAGAGAAAATGTTGTTTGCAGATCATAGATTCCTGCAAACATTTTTCTATTCAGTAAATGACCCCCTAGCAACAGCTGAAGGGAAAATAGCACACACATTGCAGTAGTCACATCAGTGTAGAAACCATATTCAGTTTACTGGGATGTGCACTAAAACTGGTAGTAATAGGGCACTTCTAAGAGTGATGCCACATGCTGCGTTCTTGAACAGTTTATGGTCCATTCTTGGTGCGTTTTGGCATGTTTATCATGCATTTGGCTGGTTTGAATCCTGTATTAACATTTTCACAGCTGCTTAAATAGCAAATAGTAAATAGCACCCGGTGTCTTAGACAATACAAGACACTGGGTGCTGGTTGCCGGTCGCATTGGCCCCTGGCACGCCTCCTTGCTGTACCCTTGGGATGCAGTCTAATGTTGTGTTAGTGCTGCGTTTCCTAACGTAACACTAGTGCACGGGGCCTCGGCACCATCACATAGGTGTTTCCACTGAAACACATGCTATTGGTCAGCACCCACTGTCTGTCATTTAAACAATACAAGACAGGTTACCGATCATGCTTTTCACTAAAAACACATATGCGATCGAGCAGAGGCCTGTCCCCCCGTGCAACACTAGCACAACGTGTGATCCCACCCTGAGGGGTGTTCGGTATGTGAAACATAGACCGTATGGTGGCATTCACAGTCTGAACACTGCTCCAGGGACAGGAGTCCCATAGTACCATAAGGTGGTCATATTTACATATATAATTATTTGGACTCCTGTCCCTGGAGCAGTGATAGGTCCATGAAGTGCCACCACCACATTTTTATTAAATGGAGGACTTAAAACTGCACCTGTGTCTGTGATACAATAACAGACAAGTCGTGTCTCTGGCATGGCCCAGCAGGCAGATACTGATTACTGACCTGGGGACTTCAGTTCTGTAAAAAAAATCATGTATGTGATAGAATAGAAACATTTTTGTGATGATTTGCATAAAAAGTACAATGCATAAAGTATGAATATTACACTATACAATATAATACTATACAAGACTAGGCAGCTGTCAGCCCTTCTTCCTTGACTACTTCTGGTTCTGGTTCCCAGTGGACTTGAATGTTTGAACGGATGGAGATCCTAAAAATAGAAAAAAGACACTAAAAAAACATGAGTATTATATAATCTAATATTTGTATTATATAAGTGTTATACATGCACACTTGGATAGTTGAGGAGCTGGAATTGCAGATAATTGTTATTAAGATAAGAGGAACACCTATAATAATACAATAGGTAACATTAGGGAAGCTCCCTTCTGTACCACACTTGAAGGAAGAGCTTAACTTTAGCATGTGTGGAGTTACTCCTTCCATAAACTGTTACCCCTACTGAGTCATTTCAGAGCCAGAAGAAGAGGAAGCAGGACTGCTGCGGGGGAACGGGGGAAATCACACATTCATGAAATGACAGGGCATCAAAGGGTACAACATTCACAGCAGATCTGTATTGTCACATTTTACAGGCTTTTGTGTAATGTGGACATACGGGGGCTTAAATTTAGTGCATAGAGATAATAATTTAATAATTACAGATAATTATTTCTGGGGCATCTTATAAATTAGTGAGATTTTATTAACTCTTTCAGGGAGTCGGGAAACAAACCCTTCAATTCTTGTTTAGGATTTTTATCTATTGATTTTTTTTAACTCATTCACTGTACAGTACATATAAAAAATGGGGTTTTTTTAATTTCTGATCAATTTTACTGAATAAAAACAATATTGGATAAAATCTCATTTGTTTTAGAATTGCCATATTTTTTAGAAGTATAACTTCTATATTTTTCTGTTAAGAGACATGGTTGAGGACTTTTTTTAAATGGTATTATTGTATGGGCACCTACCATTTTGTGATCACTTTTTTGTGAAGGGTATTGATGAAAAATCACTTTTAATGCAAGTTTTTCTTTTGTTTTGTTTTTTTACAGTGCCGTGTGCCAGTGTGTGTTTTTAACTTTTTTTATTACATGTTTTAACACTTGGACTTGAACAAGCAACGCTCTGTTCGCTTATTTATGTCTAGGTCACTGCATAGCAATATTAATGTACTGCAGGGCAGTATAACTGTCTCAGCATGCAGACCCAGGAGCTGCCATAGAAAGGATCTGATTTCCCCTGGGATCAATTGCACGGGGGAACCCTCCTACATGCCATGCACATGCTTGACTGCAGCATGTAAGGGGTTAACAGCCATGATCGGTGTTATCTTCGATTATGGGTAATAGAGCAGGCTGTTACAGCATACAGCTGCTCCTGGCACAGGCACCGCTTGTGAGCTGGTAAATAAATAATAATTCTTTGCATGAATTCTCCTTTGCATGAAGGAGTTAAAAAATGGATTTCTTTAAACACCAATTTCTATTTTTATGTGTGGCGAAATGGCGAGAAAGTGGTGATTCCAACATTTGGACGTTTTTGTTGCTACAGGATTCAGTGTAGTACATTGGCAATTCAGTGGATCTGACACTTCCGACAGAACCTAGTGCTATGACGGCCATAGGTGCCACAGAAAGGCTCCATAGCTACAGATCGCTGCCCTTATGACATCACAGGGTTTGGGACAAGACCTCTTCCAATACAGCGGCATCCTCAGTGACGCAGCGCAATCATTTCAGAAGGAATAACAGAGGAATAGAAAGGTCTCTAGAGTTGCTAAGGGGTTTTTTGGTATGAATATCCCATGCGGGAGATCACGTGTGTAATTTGGCAATCACCTTACAATTGTAGAAGGCTTGTTGGAGGCCTAGATGAAGATCTTTAACACATGGAACTGGACTGCAATTACTGGCTGCACCATCAATACCATCAGTTACTCTCCTTCTATTCTTTAATTTTAGTGTAAAAAATATGCAATTCCAAAACATACCATTAGATGGCGCCTCACTCACAGTATTTTATGTAGAACTAATTTATGCAAATGACTGTGCCCACTCCAGTCTCAGCTAATCGCACATGGCGCAGTCTTAGCCCCTCATCACTGCGGTTATGTACCTTCCTAGCAAGTTATTTATAGGTTTATTATGTGTTGTACATCTCAAAAGATCATCAAAAAGGTAATGCTTTTTATTTTATGTCACTAGATATGCAATTACCTTCCCTCCCAAGGACCTTTATCCAGCCTCATTGCTGGTTGTGGGAAGAGCTCATACCAAGGAAACAATATCATAACAATATAATAGTAAAGTTGTCTGTACTGTGGCATCACTGTGTGTATTATCCCTGTACTGTGGCATCACTGTGTGTAGTATGCCTGTACTGTGACATCACTGTGTGTATTATCCCTGTACTGTGGCATCACTGTGTGTATTATCCCTGTACTGTGACATCACTGTGTGTATTATCCCTGTACTGTGACATCACTGTGTGTATTATCCCTGTAGTGTGACATCACTGTGTATTAGCCCGGTATTGTGACATCAAAACTGAGCTATTAAAGGGGTGACTCAAACAGAGAAAACTACATGTCTGTTTTGTTCATACAAGTACAGTGCAGCCTATTCCTAGTGGCATGTAGCAGCCGCCTCTGTGGTGTGGGGGTAGCTGCTGCTGTCCAGGTGATTACATGACATGACACGTGTCACGTGGCGCTCTGCAGCCAATCAGCGGGCTCCCAGCATTATTTACCCTAGCAGCAAGAAAGACTCGGGCTCCCACAGCAGTGGATAACCCGTTCCCGCCATCAGCGACTCCTGGACTTTTGTTTTCCTACGTGTAGACGACAATTGACCCTCGTTGCAGAAATGAGTGTGCAGACTCCACGTCTAACAGTACGTCTTCATTTCGTACGTGCCAGCTACAACATGGCCTCTTTCTCAATACATACACATCACGTACATGCGCAGACGGAGCCAAAACATAAACAAAAAAACCCTCCTTCACTGTCCGCAGGAAGATGAGCCAATGCGCAGGCCGCTCTCTGTGTGCACAGGCCCCGCACACGCCCTATTTTCCTTCGCGCATGCGCACAGCTCATGACGTCGCCATACTTTTACGCCGCGCCCCCTGCTGTTGCACCGGTTACGTATGCCGCCCTTCCAACTTAGAACGCATGCGCATTTCGAAGACGTCACTGTATCCATCCAAAACTATACCCCGCCTCTTCGTAGCGATTCGAGGCTGCTCGTTCTTTATTTGTCCGCGCAGGCGCGTTGCTGGTGACGTAGACGTCTGCTGTCTTTCCCAGCTTACAGCGCCAACAGCGCATGCGCACACGCCGTGACGTCCCAGAGTCTATCCCTTCTGCCCTATCTTTGCCGTGTAGCGGCTCAGCTCTTACCACCTCCCCTCCTCCTCCTCTTCTTTCTGTCTGTTCGACGCATGCGCAAAGGACAGTCTCCCGCGCAGTCACTTTGCGCCAAGTGCGCGGCCGCTGCTGGGGGAGGGGAGACGCACGTAAGCAAGCGCGGAAGGAGTGGAGCGCAAGAGCGAGACGGTGCACCGAATACTGGCCGCCCTTCCCCCTTCTCTGTGAAAAGACGGGGCTAACATGGCCGTTGCCCTGATGCTTCCTGCAGACCGCAGCCATCGCAGGAGGAGGGACCGGCGAGCAGTCGGCTAGGCCCTGGATAGGCCCCGCCATATCCCCGGAGCAGGGAGCGCCCTCCCTCCTTGGACTGTTTCATCTGAGCGGATAACTGGTAGGAGAGCCCCGAGGCTGCGGCCCTCCCTCGTCCTCCGTTACTTCAGGCTGTGATCCCCGGGGGCGGCCGCGGTGTCCTCTCCTCACAGGCGCCTGTTGTGCAGGCCGTAAGCCGGACTGTGCTGTGCATCCTCCAGCGACACCCACATGGAGGCCAAGACCATTGTGTACGACCTGGACACGTCCGGGGGGCTGATGGAGGTAAGCACGGAGCAGCTGGGCCCGCCATGTCACCGCCAGTGCCCCCGCCGCCTCTGACCTCTACCCATGTATCTGGAGGGCTAGTGCTCACTGTTATCAGCCACCTCTGCCGGCTGGGGACTGTCACTGTCCCTAGTAAGATGTCATGTGGCACCTCCAGGTACATTTACATGTGAATAGGGCTCACACCTTGTCAGTGACAATGTAAGTGAAGCCTCCACGACAGGCAGTTACATCACAGTCTTATATTCCAAGTTACTAGTGGCCCCTGAGTGCAGGCATATCCCCGCTTAGTATGTGTCCACAAGCTGCAGATTCCTTTGTAGGAACTCCACCAGACGCTGAAAAGCCCCCGCATACATTCCACATGTGAACATACACGTAGTATATATTCTTATTACATAGTAGATGTGAGTGGACCTAGTCTAAAGCTACATGCACCAGGGTGCGTTCACGGGTGACGTCTTTTTGGGGCGCAATGTTACACGTTACCATGCGTTTAGCCGATTTCTTCATTGCTGAAGTGTAAACAGCTGTGTTAACATTTAGATAGGACATTTAGATAGGACAGCTGTTTACACTTCAGCAATGAAGACAAACGCCTTCAAATCGGCGAAACGCATGGTAACTCTAAATACACATCCTGACGGTTGTTTTTGTTTACATGTTCATTTAAATGGACTCCATGGACATGAATGTGTCCACGGGGGACCTTTAGAGAACTCGTAGCAGGTCTGATGTCTTATAGAAGTGGATAATAATGGTAAAAATATTTTTTTTATGGAGGTCATATACACATAAAACTTAAGACATTAGTCATAACAAAATCATATGACACGATTGGAAAGAGGACCCTGCTCGCCAGAGCTCACAATCTGTAAGATGAGACTCGGGTGTCACTCGTGTGCACTTTAGATTTGCAGATCACTTGCTAGGTAACGCAATCATGTGACCCTTCAAAGGGTTGGGACAGCTAGTGACATCATTGGCCAGTCTTCCAAGCTTTCTGAATGACCAGTTCTGTGGGGTCCTTTTTTTGGGTGAGAGAAACATAGAACTTCTCAATATGTCCATTACTACTATTATTGCCATAGATAAGCTGATGGTAATTTTCCTCTGATGGTTGCCTGACTGAGCCATGCATGTTTGTGCATGGGGCATTCGGGATACTTGAAGTATATGGCGTGTAGGGTTGCACAGGCTAGTATTAAGGTCATTTCACTTAGCTACAGGTCCATTCATTCTACTCACTATAATCAGGCTGCATTAATCCCTCTAATGTTCTATACAGGCAGTTTTATCTTCTTAGTAGTTTTATTATAGCTTTATAGGTATTAATTATATCATATTATAACAATTCATCCCTTAAATTGCAAATTATACTATACCAAACTGTATGTGCTAGCCTTTCCCTTGTTTGAGTTGTTCTCCAAACAACCGTTCTGTGGTTCCAACAATAAAGCTTTATTAGTTATGGCATTGAAGTTCACATTCTGTTACATCTGTAGTGCTTAATCTTTTAGGGATGTTTGAAATAGACCTAAACAGGGTATCTCATTGTTGGTTCTTGGTTGGTTCTGTAATCCATAATGGTAATCCAGCTTCATATAGTGTCATCGTATTCTGCAGCACTTTACAGATAATGCGGTACAAGTACAAACAAAATAAAACCTTGCAGATCAGTTACTTGACAGATGAAACAGTAGGAATGAGAGCCCTGCTGGCAAGAGCTTACAATCCATGAAGAGGGGAGGCACAGGAGGTGACCAGTGCTTGTACAATAAGCGCAAGGGCTTACGATCTATCAAAAAAAAAAATTATAAAGATGCTGCTTTTTCGGATCAATTTATAACCTTCCCACTGGGGCCGGATGCCTCTGATTCCTGATGCATGTATACGATTATTAGCTTGCTGGGAGGGTATGTATAGTCACTAACGCTCTTCACTTTCTCCTGTACCTTTATTAGCAAATCCAAGCTCTCCTGGCACCACCCAAGAGTGAAGAAGGGGAGAAGAAAAGCAGGAGACCAGAAAAAGAGCCCAGGAGAAGTGGAAGGGCCACCAACCATGACAGCTGTGATAGCTGCAAGGAAGGAGGGGACCTCCTGTGCTGTGACCACTGTCCAGCCGCTTTCCACCTTCAGTGCTGGTAAGAGGCAGTCATCTCCCCCTCCCTCCACCTTATATTGTTTGTGTGCGGCTATAGGGTGTTCCTGGTCACATGGTTTCTCCTCTGCTTCTGTATCGGCGGTGGTTCTAGTCCTGTAGTATTTCCTGCTCTTTGTGCTATTGACAGGCTGTATAGAAATTCTCACATTGTGTTGCTGTAGTATTTCACAGCTGCTATTTTATCGACTATGTGTAGTGTGTGGTGTATATTTAAGTGATGGGATTATATTGCTTTTGCCTTTGTTTTTTCCAATGTTGCCTGTTTATGTACAAATACCATGCAGTGTTTTGCCTCAAGCCTCCCCTAGGTGGCGCTAGGTGCTGTTCGTCAGTCAGTCAGGCTAGGCCAGTTCTCTTCTGTCTCCTGTTCTGTATCGCTGTAGGACATTAGTGCTTCCCTTTGTGGATGCTTATGACAGTTCTGTGGATTCTGTATGCCCCAGTGCAGTCTTGTAGCAGGACATTAGTGTATCGCTATACTTTTGTGGATGCTTCTGACAGTGCTGGGTAATTCTCTTGCTGCGTTCATTCTTGCTGATGTTCTCTTTTCTGCCTTGTATAAGTGAAAGTTTCCCAGCCCAATGTTATTAGCTGGTGACACACCACACTTCTAGTTACCCTGGGAGAAAATATAATTAGGCCTGTACAAATCTCCTGGTAAAACGAGTGCTGGGAAGGATGCCAGCTTTGTTGTTCAAGGACAGCCTCTATTGTATATGGATGGCCACTCGTACACTTGGTGAATGCTACCCAGACCCCTGTTCTTGCAGGGTTGGAGTGAACGCTGTCTTGTGTAGGAGCGATGTGAGCTCTGTATAAGTCAGTGCAGTGACACAGACAGGAAGGAACTTGTACGTGTTTACATAACATGACATGGGGCGCGCTGTGTCATCTGGGAAGCTGCTTTGTTTTATCTTCCTGTGCTGTAGATGGATGAATACAGTGTTGTGTAATTGTGTGAATTCCCTCAAAACACACAACCTACACTGCTCAAACTGGAATAATTATCTAATGTGAGAGCTTAGAACTTTATATGGCTTTATTCACACCTGGTATATGATATATGCTACTTTTATAGTCAAGTTGTCTTTGACCTTGCTGTTTTTGGTGCACCAACATACCATGGAGGGAACATAGAGCCTACATGCTCCTTTTAGGGGCAAACATATGCCAAATGTATGTCTTTATGAACTGTGTTAGACCAATTAACGTCTATGCATTCTCTTACCCTATAAAGGGTAGCCCACCATGCTATATAATGGAGAATTCCCCAGGCCCCTCCCCCTCAGTTTGTCATAGATGAGGCATGTCTGACTGCTGTTACAGAACTTATTTTTAGACTACGTACACACAAATGTGAGCTGTTCTCAGGCCTCAAACAACAGAGCTGTGGTCAGTGTTTGCCGTCCTTGTGTCATCAATGTGTAATCCGTTTCTGAGCTGTATGTCCATATACCGGTCCTACTTGTGTCATCCCTTACGTGATCCACTAATACAGATGACATCCATGTGGCATCTGTAATTTTTCTAGGTTCCCATAGACTTCTGTGGGAAGGTCCGAGCTGAAAGCACCGTCAGGAAAAGGACCTGCACTGATTTATCTACAGCCTCCACATGTATTCCTGAAAACCATGTTCATGTGCATTTATAACTTTTCTTTCTGGATGGTGTCTGGCTTTGTGACTGTAAATTGGGAAACTTGCCACATGTGTTGTAGTGCTCCAGCTTTACTCCATATCCACGAGCCTAATATACTTTACGTCCGTATTATAAAATAGAACCGAAATCTGCCATCAAACATTGTAAACCAGGGACCTTTACTCATAGACCCAGGCACCATGACACTAATAATCTTCTTATATTTATCTGTGGCCTAACCCTCCCTTCTGCACCTGCTCAGGAAATCCATCCACCCCCTCCCTCGCTCCGCTTACACAGGAAGTTTCAGGAGATAGTATGGGGAAGTGCTCCTTGCACAGTGTAACAGCCTGTGAATCTGTAGCATAATTTTAAGTTAATTTTAGGAGGGAGGCCATGGGTATGCAACAGTGGCTTGCCGCTGTCATAGTGCCTAGAACTTTGTGTTCCAAAGACCAGGTTCTAAACAGCCACATTTTTTTTTATTGTACTTGAATGGGACCTGTTCTGTTCACACAATATATGAAGAAGTGTCAGTTTTTTCGGGATGCAATGTTCTGGATTTGCTAGTGTTTTATGGCATGTAATACCTGGCCCACAGAGGATTGCTTCGACTATAGCTAGCGGAAGGTCTGCAGATTTTCCACCTCTCCAGTTTAAATAGAAATGTTTTCGTTGACTCATTGCAAACAGCCCTGAACAATGGTCAGAAGTGGTAACACCCAGTTTATTAGAAAGTGGCAGAAATTTTCAAGTTACAAATATTAAATAGGGTCTGACTGTAATTTGCTGACCTAGTCTTATATTTTGTAAGGTGACTGCTCCTGCCAGAACCATCCATGTTCAGTACATAGACAGACATGACTTGATATGGGTTTCCAGGAATTTTATGACATATAATATATACTTAGGTCTTCATTATTCAATCATTAATTAATTGATTAATCCTGCAGCCCAAAGATGCAGGATTCCATTTAGTATTCCAGATACTTCTTGGTAACGCATTGAGGCCAATCTTCTATTGTGTTGTATGCTTGATACTTAGACTGGTGATTTGGGATGGGGCAAGGAAGTCTAATCCAGGAGCAAGTCACCCAGAGATCTGTAAAGCACTTCTACATGGATGTTGAAATGCATCGTAGTTATTCATGAGGGTCATACCTATTGCTTAATAATGCACTTCTCCAGGACTTCCTCAGAGGAAGGTGGTGGCTCTGCACCAAGGATTGCAGACACATCTGTGCTTAAGGATATCAGAACATTTGTTTCCTCAGAGATAAGGGGATAGACATGTCCTGTGTGTGGATATCGTTCTCATAGGATTTGTTTGGCCCCAAGGTAAATTTATAAATAAGGGGAGTCTTAAAACTTAGAAAATCTTCCTTCAAAATCAACTATGTTAACCCAAGGACACTTACTAATAGATCGAAATATTGGGACTGTGGTAATCTTCTTGCCTCCTTCCTTCTAAAATCAACTTTTTTAAAATTATTCCAAGTGAGCATGATGGGCTCTGGGTGTTGTTTCCAGAGACCACTCGGTGCTGCAGGTTCACAGGATCTCTGCACTTTCTGCTGCTGATAGATTACACAGCGGGTTGAATCAGACATTTTCTACTCATTGTAACAGTCTGTGAACCTAGAAGGCCAGTGGTAACACCCCCAGAGCCTGTCTGGCTCATGGGCATAATTTTAAGTTGACTTTAGAAGGAATATCATGGACAACAGAAGATTGCCACAGTCACTCTGTTTGGATCAGCGTGTCCCTGGTTTATCATGATGGATTTTGATAGATTTCCTTTAAAAGGTTTCTGCATTTAGCTGTGGAATCGCTGCATTGAAAACCCCATGAAATGTTACATGCAATATATAGCTTTTTTTTTTCTTTTACTCCTAGTTAGTGTCAAATCTGCTGTGTATATACAGCAGAATATTTGTGTGCTGCAGATGGTGAAATACGCAGGTTGTGTGAAAGATTACTACACCTCAGTAGTAATCTTTAACGCCATCATATTCTGTAGCGCTTTACAAATCATAGGGAACACATAGAAATAACATAAGTAATAAGTCATTTAATAATTTTATAATCTGTGCTACTGTAGTTTCTGCCCATCAGTATCTGGTCTATTTCCACTTCTATTTGGCTGTAGACCCCTTCATTAACTGGTGCTGTACTGTACAATTTGTAGTTGCTGTACCTAAATTCTCAAGGTCTCATTCACTTCAATTGGTTCCGTGCTGCAGTACCAGGCACAGCCACTGGGGGATGTATAGAGCTTTGTCTGGTAAACAATGAAGGGGATGCAGCTCTTGCTTGTGTTATAGCTGATCCTTGGGATCGCTATTGGTGTCTCTGAAAACCTTGGGAATGTATCAGAAATTCATCTTTTTTTTTAATAAGGGTTAAGTGTAATCCTAGGAGTTGAACTCCTGGTACCTACAGTGGTAACATGCCACCCCTTGGTGCATATAGTAGACTACTGTATCTGGCAGCCTTATTGAAAGACATGTAGATGGAGCCCCTGCAGTGCAGACCCCACAAATCGCATCATTTTTCCCTCAAGATGAGCTTTAATATGTGGTCACGCTGCTTTAAGGGTAGGTTTACACAAAGCAGACCATTTGCAGAATACCCTACAAAAGGTATACTGTATGCTATGTGACTGAATGTGTATGTTTTACTAGTCTTGTATGTTTTCTGTATGGCTAGAAATATGTTAAATTTTTTTAAACTTTTGCTAAAGAAACAATCCACTCGGCTGAATAAGCTTATGTCCTCAATGGAGAGATTGTCAGGCGTCTTCATGTTAACCTCTAGTTTGCCCAAACCTTCTTTCTTTTGTACTTCTCATCGAGAGTCTGGATGTTTCCATTTACATATCATATTATTTGATCAAGTCTATAAACCATTAGATTGTCTTTTGATCAGCGTATATGTTTGGGCAAGTTTAGAGAGAATCCCCTTGATCTTACAATGCTTTTTAGGGGCTTTACTCTAAATGCTTCTGGAGTGTTCCTTTTTATGAAGGGTTTTTTAGGGTCTTCTTAACAAGACCTATACTTCCAAGAGAAGACCTCTGCCAAGGTCATCAGTGACTCTGGGCACCCTCATAGATCAGCTGGCTGACCATGGTAGCACAGCTCCATATACTGTACAGTCACATGGTACTGTAGTGCTCTTTTCACTTAGAATAGCACTTGACCTCCACTCTTCGCTAACAATGGGATGTCATTTATATAAAGGACCTGGAATTTCCCTTTCCCTGGTACCAGCTTCTACACCACCCAACAAACAGCAATTTTCTTCTTTGTTTAGTCCTTATAATTATTATTAATAATAATTCTTATATAGCGCCTACAGATTACGCAGCACTGCACAAAGCTTGTCAAATTGTTCCCTCTCCCCATGGGGCTCACAATCTAAACCACCTAACGGCATGTTTTGGAGTGTGGGAGGAAACCAGAGGACCCGGAGGAAACCCACGCAAACATGGAGAGAACATACAAACTCTTTGCAGATGTTGATCTGGGTAGGATTCGAACCTAGGTCCCCAGCGCTGCAAGGCAGAAGTGCTACCCACTCAGCCACCGTGCCACCCACTTTTTGCCTTCACCATAAGAATACTAAAGGAGGGGAAAGATTCACCGAGAACCATACTTGATATTCTACTAAAGATGAGAATTTCTGCTTTCAGATTCCACCAGGATTGTGGTTCTGGGAGATACAGAACCGGATATAGTTAGACATTGTAATCTTTATCCACAGTTCCTTTTCTCAGCTATGACCTTTTAGCACACAGAACCACAATCCCTATGTTATCTTTTCAACTACACCAAAAGCATGATTTTAGGTGCCTAGAGAGCCCAAGATGAGCCGTGCCTAATGTAACTTAGCTCATTTGCATTTACTTTCATGTCCAATCTGAGGGTGCTGTTAGTTTAGTGTAAGAGCTTGTGACAGGTTCCCTTGAAATATATTTGGAAATTCTTTAATGCCTCATTAATAACTTTAATCGATTTTTAACAGAAAGTAACCCAAATAGGTACTATTATTACCTGGATCCTGGGAATTGTAGAGCCCTATTCTGTGTTACCCCTATGTGAAATTTTTTTCTTGCTCAATGGATTGTAGATAGTGGATCAACTGTGTCATTCTGCCCAGCCAAGTCTTCAAAGGGCACATGGCAAACACTGACTCCTCTTTTCATGTTTTGGGTTTTTCTAAAAGGCGCATTGAGAAGTAGCCCCATGTTCCCCTGCGCTCAGCAGAGCTTGAAGCATTTGTATGAAAGTGTTAATGCAGTTTCCTTGTCTACAAACCACAGGGAGTGGACTCGGCAGACAAACGCATTCCTCGGGGATACAATGCTTATATAATAGAGGTTTATGGGAGACCAGATACTTCCTGTCCTTAGGGCAACTGTGTTACCATAGGTGCAGGCTCCAGGGCTATGGATTTGGGCTCTAATATGAATTCTTTAAGTCTTGGATTAATTTGTGACCATCATATTTTTACGGTACTGGTTGTTTAGGAATAAATGTATGGAATGTGTACATAAGATATTGAGAGATTCTTCTTGTTGGAGAAGTGGAATAGGAAAATGTAATGAAAATGATGGTCTGATATGTAATACATATGGTAAATGTTGTGATGTAAAGCCAAGGATAATGGACACTCCCTGTCTTCTAGAATAAAGACTCTATTGAGAGCTGCAAATCTGACAACATTGTAAACAACCTGTCACTCACATCAGTGGCCCTTTGTTTAGATTGTTGTCAGATTTCCATTCAACTATGAGCACAGCCAGAAAACTTCAGACTCCACATAAGAGTGTTTTGTTCTGATAAAGTAGAAGTCTGTGATCAGATCTGATAAGTATACAGCTACCCATACATATAACTTAGATGTTTCTGACCAATTTGGTATAAGTTCTATGAAAAAGATCATCCACTGTGGCAGACTCGGTCTTGCGGGTTGGAAATTTTCATCCAAGGTCTAATGACCCGGTCACATGGTTATTTCATTACTGGAGTTGATCATACAAAGGATCTGATGAGTATAAATGATCCGCACGTTTTGCAGAGGTTATCTCAGCAAGTGGAGCATTGGCCTCTATACATTTACAAAAGCTAGGACAGAGGAATTTTGCACTTTAGTAAGGTGGCGTGTAATACTCCCCCCTGTGGCAGCTTTTATGTATCACGGCAACCATGGGAGATATTTGTGAGCTGGTAATATTTTCCGAATTTTGGTTTCTAAGAAACCTGCAGAAGATTAACTGTGGAAAAAATGTCAGCCTTTATTATGGTTCTGCAGCCAGTTGTTTTAATCCAAAGCACTTAAGCATTGGTGGGGAGAGCAACTTTGTTGATCTTTCCAGGGGTCTACAACTTTTATAAATTTTTGTCTATGACGTCATTCCTCATCTTAAAGGGCGGTTCATATAAAAGCCACTAATTTGGGGAAATTGTTACTGGTCCCTGAGATGTAAACCATAGAATTTTTTCTTCTGCTACATTTTACTTTCAGTGAAACCTCTTTGAGATGGCCTCGCATATTGAATTAAAAATTGTTTCTAGACTGTGATATTCTTAAAGAATATGGCCTGGATATGTATGTACTGGTGAATCTGTGTCTCCATGTTGGCCTAGTCAACTCAAAGCTAAAAAAAACTCTGCAGAGAGGACCCCCTGCTGTGCTATACCATGTTGTGGTGGCCAACTTAGTCATTGATATGCTGTACAAGACAGCAAGTTCCTTACAGGGTTTCTGAAGATTATACATCATAGTCCGTGCAATCTGAAGAGTCATGGAGATGCACCATGATTTTGGGGCGTACCAAGCAGTGCTGTGCCCCTGTTTGTTTAGAGGCAGGTGCTGCTGGGTGGGTGTGTGTCCCTGCCTCTGTAAACAGCACTGGACCAATGGAGAAGGTGGGTTTTTTTTTTTCTTTAAATATAACAGGACAACCCCTTTATCCGTCCTATTCATTGTGCGGGAGTAGCGGATTTCCCCAAGCAGTGTTTCTGGCCCCTTCATACTGTCAAATAGAACAGCTGCTTCTCCAAACATTATTGAGAACAGAAACCCCATTCTCTGGATTGCTGGGGGTCCTGTTCTTGTGATCAGTGGGGGATCCCAGCAGTCAGACCCTCACAAATCAGCATGTTTATTCCCTATCTCATGGATAAGATATAACTTGCTTACTTGGAACAACCCGTTTTAAGTTCCCCCAATTCCAGTTCTGAGGTTCAGCATATTTTGATGAATTTGTCGTATTTGTACAACTCCGGAACCATAGCGGTTTTATAGTGAGTAGCTTCAGTTTATGCCAAATAAATTTTATATAGTCTCCCTTTGTCTGATTGGGTGGTGTGTAATAGTGGTTTTCTGCTGTGGGTGATGAGAACTCCTGGCTATCTCCCTTCTTTTAAAGTTTTTGTTATGCGCCTTAGTTTTTGGTCAGCCTAACCTAATTTTTTTACATAGAAAAGAAAAGTTGACCTGTGACAGTGTGCAGGGCACTTGCCTTGGCATGCTGTGTTTTCTACAGGCCGATGATGGATATGTAGCTCTCTGCTGCAGGATTCTTGTCTCTAGGAATGGAGATTGGTATGCCGGCCCTGTGTCTCTAGACATGTTCCAGGCTTCGGCGTTGTATGCTTTCCTTTGTTTCCAGTTCCTCATCGTCATTGCACCCTTCTCGACTGGGAAATGCTCCTCCTACCAAAAGACATTTTAGGAAGTTGATGCTCATTGAAGAGGGTAAAGTTTCCCCTTGTACATTCCTTGTGATGTGTGTCCATTGCCATCTACGGGGGATATATATATATCTCATAGTCTGAACTAAGAAAGGGGGTGTCGCTGAATTTCTGCAGAATGTGCAAACAGATACTTTGGCTTTTCTCTGTGGCGTGATCAGAAGTAAAGTGTGTAATGTATCATGGTCTGTATTTATCCTATATGTAAACTTCAAAGAAATCTGCTCTTATAATAAACTGGGGACACTTACTCAGACACCATGACTGTATAAATCTTACTAGTTATTCATGGGCTCCTTCCTTCTAAAATCAACGTTTAAAATTATGTTAATGAGCCAGAAATGCTTTGGTGGACACTGCCAGAGCCCCGCAGTGGGGTAGTTGGCGTCTCCCCACCCCACTGCTACCTCAGCACTTACCCCCCCTGTCTGATGTAATCTCACTGCAGCAGAGGAAGTTTCAGCACACGGTTTTGGGAAGGGGGGGCAGCTGTGTAACAGCCTCTGAAGCTACAGCACGGAGGGGTTCTGGTAACGCCCTCTCTATTCTTCATGGTCATCAACCATGTCCTTCTGCTAATTTTACAAGAAGGAGGCTATGGATAACAAATATAAGAAGATTACTGCAGTCACATTGCCTGGATCTATGAGTAAGTGTCCCTGGTTTATCATTATGGGTTTTGTTGGTTTATTTTCTTTAAAGGAATTTTATCAGTTATCAAAATCTGCGTCTTGTGCCCACTCATGTTGTGGTGGTTTTTTTCTTGGCTTTATATATCACACCTATACATAGATACAATCCTAGTCTGTGTAATAAGAGTATCCGTGCAGATGGGCAGTATATGAGGCTTCCTGGAAGGTTTTTGCAGATTTGTGTGGAAATTGCAACTGAACTTGGTTTTGGTTTGAAGTTCTGTCATGATTACAGAATAATTGTTTGTAAATGTTTCATGTTCACACTTGATATATAGACACGAGTAGTGGCCGGTGACCATATCAGTTTGCCACCATTACCATTATTATTTTTTTTCAATGGAAGGTAATTTAATAATAATCAATGGCCAAAATATTTAACGGGAGCGGCAAATTTGTTTCCCCAGCAAGTAGGATTTGTTTATCCACAACTTTGGATGTACGATGCTAGGGAAGAATAACGGGTCGGTCCATCCGTCAGTGAGCACTGGCCAGATTTCACAGATCGCCAACACTGCAGAGGACACAGGACTCAGAGCATCATAAAGATATGATAATTCCTTTATTTATATAGCACATACAGATTACACAGCGCTGCACAGAGCTTGCCAAATAAGTCCCTGTCCCCATAGGGTTCACGCTCTAATCATCCTACCAGTTTGTTTTGGAGTGTGGGAGGAAACGCTCGCAAACACGGAGGGAACATACAAAGTCTTTGCAGATGTTGACCTGGATGGAGTCCCTACTTCCCAGTACCTAACTCTAATCCCAGCGCCGAACAGCGTGAAGCAGGAACACCTTCACACATCATATTATGCTGGGAGTCCCATGCGCTATATTTCAGACTGACCTCAGTTGAATATGAATTGAATATTGGATACCGCTGTGGGGCTGACCAATGTGCACCTGTTTGACTTGATTAGAGCAGTTTTCCCTAACTTTTGCTGTAGTTTATTATTTTGTTCTGTGCACATTTTAACCTGTTGGATCTTAATTCATTTTTTTTTCTCCTTTTTCAGCAATCCTCCCCTGAGTGAGGAAATGCTGCCCCCTGGAGAGTGGATGTGTCATCGCTGCACCATCCGGAGAAAGGTATTGTGTTAAGCCTTTATATAGCTTTGGCATGTAGCATGGGGGGGTTAACTCACATTGAGGTTTCCTTCCTAGTTTGCAGAGGCCTGGACAATGAAAGTTTCAGAAAGCGATGCACAGTTGTGAATCGTGGTGGGCATAAAGCCCGTATTCACCAGCACTGGCCCCATGCCCACGTTTCGTCTAACAAATGTCAAGCTGTTCTTCCCAGATTTCTTTAGATAAAACCCCTTTTTACTCTGAAATCCAATCTCATTGCAAAATCTAGGGATGTCTAGAACGAAATAATTCTTAGCAATGTAGGAATAAAGTAACTAGCAAACTTTATGGCTGACAATTTTGGACAATTTAATTACACGTTCTAGTCACTTTTTGAAGCATTTTCTTTTTGATCATGCATGTTTCTACTATTATTGGCTCACAATCCAATGATGTCTCAGGACTGTATCATATGTAGAGCTACAGAAAGTATCCTCTTTGCCTGCCATGGATAGAGTGGTTATACTCCCCCCACCCCCCATTCATTATTTGCTGGGAGACCATAAGCATACGGGCAGGGAGGCTGTATTTTCATCCTGTGACAGGATAGCTGGATTTCTATCTTGCAGAAACGTGAGCGTAAGAAGGAGCTTGGGCAAGTCAATGGCTTGTTTGACAGATATGGGAGAAGGACTGTGTCCCCCACTAGCGACGTGGATTTTTCAGAAAGAGCTGCTGGCAGCTTTCGAGCCCTCGCACAAGCCAGGATGTTAGAGAGGAGGGTAAGCCGCCCGGGCACGCCAACATCTAGTGCCAGCACTGAAACGCCCAACTCTGAGCAAAATGACATGGATGAGGACATGATAGATGTGGATGAAGAACCTTCTGTGGATTCGGAGTCAAGTCATTCTCAACTCAAGAAACCATTTCAGTTACTTATTGCAGCAGCCATGGAACGCAACCCGACTCAATTTCAGCTGCCTAATGAACTGACCTGCACCACAGCACTTCCAGGTCAGAGCGGATTGTCATTTCTATGTAGTCTGTGTGTCCTGTGTGTTTATGGGTAATCTATTTCTTGATTTTCGCCTTGCAGTGACGTTTGTTTCGTCTTTTGGAACTTTATTTGCATAACGTAAATATCATACTTCCCAAATATTCTGCAGGTACCAGCAAGCGTCGGCGAAAAGAAGAAATGACTGGGAAAAATGTTAAGAAAGCACAGCATGAGTTGGATCACAACGGCTTGGTGCCATTGCCGGTTAAGGTCTGCTTCACGTGTAACAGGTATGAATTGTACTTGGTCTCCTTAGAAACCACTTTGTTGCGTGCTGCATTGTGGGGGAGACATGGTCAATATTCTGTGTACTTTCACACCTCACAGTTTTTACTATCGCTTTTGTTAGATGGAGAAGACCTCCATTCTACACCATGATATTTTCTCGTTTTAACCCCTTCCTGCCGCAGCCCTTTTTCGTTTCTGCATTTTCATTTTTCACTCCCCACATTCAAAAATCTGTAACTTTTTTATTTTTCCATGTACAGAGCTGTATGACGGCTTATTTTCTGCGTAACAAATTACACTTCAAAATAGTGTTATTTAATATTCCATGCCGTGTACTGGGAAGCGGGGAAAAAATTCCAAATGCAGTGAAATTGGTTTAAAAAAAACGCATTTGTGCCGTATTCTTGTGGGCTTGGATTTTACCGATTTCACTGTACTCCCCAAATGACAGGTCAAGTACCATTTTCGACTTTGGGCGCGATTTTCGGTTACGGGGTTAAACGCAGTGAAAAAACGTTATCATATTTTGATCGGTCATTTTTGGATGCGGCGATTTCTAATGTGTTTATGATTTTTACTGTTTATATCAGTTATAGGGAAGGGGGATGATTTGAATTTTTAGGTTTTTTTTATTAATTTTTTTTTTAACTTTTAGACTCCCTAGGGTACTTTAACCCTAGGGTGTCTGTACGATTTTATTATATACAGCCATACTACTGTATGGCAGTATATGGGGATTTTACTCCTCATACATTACAATGTGCTAATAGCACATTGTAATGAATGGGTTAACCCGAAGTAGCTTCGGGTCTTCGCGTGTTACCCGTAAGCCTTTGCTGCACCGGGACCGGTACTATTACGTCACATGTTGGTAAGGGGTTAAAGAGATTGTCCAGTAGTTCCATCTTATGCCTTTTCTTCAGTACAGGCCAATAGTTTCATGTCATTTCAACACCAAGGCCAGCACCAATCGGCATATATAGGGGAATGTACAGAGATTAAAAGGAATCTCACAAAATCACCCATTAGAAGTGTTCTTATGCTCTGCTCCAATAACACATCTTTGCCAATACACAGTGTAAGATGTCAACTGCTTTAAATGGTCTGTCAGAGACCTATAAAAATCAGCTATGGGAAAGGGGGGGGGAGAGGACATTTACCCGATTACATTGCTTTTAACGTCGCGTTTGCAAAACGCATGCATTAACAGATTGTTATTCATGGATCTTGGAAGGGTTGTCTGGGACAGCCAAAAAAACAGATGTGGCCATGGTTAAAAATAAATAAATAAACATGTACTCGCCTCTGTGGCGCAGGACATCTGGAGGGACGGCAGAGGCGAGTTCATGGTGTTTGTTTTTAATCAGCCCCACCCCAGGCCACATAGATGTCTTTTATGTCTCTGACCCATTAAAAATGGGTAAATACATTGTAATAAAGTCTAAATCTAATGCCTCACTCCCGCCCAAGACAGTACGCAAATGGCCTATTATGGCCTGTATATTTACTGGAACCCATCAATTACATCCTAAGAAAAGACATAAGATTGTGAAACAGACCTGTAAACTGTAATTTGATTGTAGAATAAAATAAAGCCATTAGATTGACATTAGTCGTTCTTGCTGAAGTTGGATACTTAGAACAATCTTCACATCGGCATGTTCTGATTCTAGTGATATGTGTATACTTTAGTAGCTGCTGACTGTAGCTGCATACTGATTTTCTCTGTTATGTGTAATTTACCTGGCAGGAGCTGTCGTGTGGCCCCTCTTATACAGTGTGATTACTGCCCCCTCTTGTTTCATATGGACTGCTTAGACCCTCCTCTCACTGCCATGCCAACCGGCCGCTGGATGTGTCCTAACCATATTGAGCACATTGTGGTGAGTCATTGCCCGCGTTGGGTCAGTCGCTGATTTTTCCCACTTTAAAAAGAATTGCCGCAATTTTGTAGTATTTGCATGTGTTAACCCCTTGTGTGTTGGAAAGCAAATGATAATAACATATTACAACTTCTAAGCACTTAAAATTATAATGTAAGATCATTGTTTGTATTCCAGCTGAACCAGAAGAATATGACCCTGAGTAACCGCTGCCAGGTGTTTGACCGCTTCCAGGACAGCATTTCCCAACACGCGGTAAAGCTGGACTTTCTGAGCCGCATCCATAAAATACATCCCCCGAACCGCAGGCAGTTGCCATCCGCCAGGAAAAACACAGTCAAGGTGTGTACAGCTTTTCCAAAGCCAAAATATTTTGGTGCTGATGGGTGAGGAATTTTTCTATATTTCTCCATTCAGGGTCAGTTTTCTGTTAATGCAGACGCATACCATTAAGCAGAGCTCATCTGGGTTTCGCCCAGCATATAGGGTACTACTCTTTGGGGGGAGAGTGATTTTGCACCAGATTTTCCTGATGGACAAGTGTGTTCCAGTCCTAAGGCCAGTAGCTCCTGTTCAGGATTGGACCGATCCGGAATGTTGGGGCCAGGATTAAAGGGCATCTACCACAAGAATGAAGGATTGTATGCAAATGAGATTAAGGGGCTCTGGCTCCATAGGTGTTAACGGGGCTCCAGGCTCGTTTTCATACAGTCTTTAATTCTGGTGGTAGATGTCCTTTAACTGCCTCATATCATAATGATTTACAGAGTCCTGTCTCAGGGTTTGAGAGTTTTGAGCAGTTGCTGTCCACCTCATGAATCACTTTGATTTGAGCAGTGCATTATCAATAAAAATTATGTACTTTACTTACCAGGTTCCAGAGGCAATCAAGGCCCAGTATCAATCACCACCACAACTGCTGCCCCCTGCAGGGATACGTGACGGGGAGCTTATATGCAATGGTGTACCAGACGAATCACAAAAGCACCTACTGCACTCTGAGCACTTGGCTAACCAAACAGAGCAACAAGAGGTTAGTAGACTATCATTTTCCATGCACGCTGTGTTCAGTCCCCTTTTTTTTTTTTGTTTCTAATCCATGCTGACATACCAAAAAGGGGTAAATGCCTTAGAGAACAGGTTTTCTACTAGTCAATACCTGGTTAATATAATGTACTTGGATGCCTCTTATATTTTGTGACATGTTGCAAATTTACATTTTTTTTTTTTTCTTTTAATTTTTTTTTTTTTAATGTGTATGTATTAGATGTGTTGTGGCTAGAGCCTATTGAGTCACAAATGCCCTCATCTTCCATTATACATGTAATCTTGTGCACCCCCACTAGATATCTGATGGGAGATGTATTCTTAGTTTTTAATCCAATTTTTTTACTTTTTTATTTTTGGGTTTTGTTTTGAATCTTTAGTGGCTTCGTAGTGTGGTTGCACTTCAGTGCAGCATATTGAAATACTTATCTGCTAAGCAGATGCCAACCTGGGGATCAGAGGACGCTGACTCTTTAGATGTGAAACCAGTCATATCGCCTGATGGTTCTGTATCCAACTCTCACCAGCGCACGGACGGCAAGCCTCAGTTTTCTCCATCCATAGGACTGTGTCCGAGCAGTCAGTCTACAACATTGGACGAAGATGCTACTTGCATTGTGAAACCGCATCTTTCAACCAGCGGTGGTACTTCCAATGGACCTGCTGTTTCGCAGTCCAAAACGAATGGGCCTCATACTTACAATATTAGCCCAGGCCCCACGGAACAGTTACATGACCATCAAAGACTGTCTGGAGCTAGTCCTGGCATTTCTGTACTTTCTCAGAGACAAACAAGACCACGGTCAGGCACACCTCCCACAACAATTGTTCTCCCAAACCATGTAGTGAAGACTGAAGGTGCGACAGGACTTGCACACTGCACCCAGAGGCTTCCAGGTCCTGCTATTACACCTCCGAAATCTTGCACCAGTCCAGAGCCTACTAGCACTTTGTCATGGAAACCTACCCAAACTCAACCTGCTCCTCCACTCGGACAACATGATTCCAGACCTGTTGGGTCACCACTGTCTGGCACCCGGGCACTTACACCTCCACAGGCAGCTGGGGGCGACCTCGCCTCTTCTGCCTCCGGTGCATCTAGGCTGTGTGTAGCCGCTCCACCCACAGGTGAGTCATTTTGTTGGTTGGTGTTTTGTAATTGTTTAGGGAATTTTTTAACAACTTCAGAGACTTCATATTTTATAGTCTAGGGCCTCATGTACAAGATCACTTATGGCAGCGGAGAGCTACCCGCAAAAGTGCCAGCTAGCTCACTGCAGCCATAGAGGTGCATTGCGCACCATGTGGTAAGTATATTGTCTCATCGTACTGTGACTTAGCCAGGCGGCCGCACTGTATATCATAGTGCAAGGTCCTATTCGTGCCTAGATTTGCCGCAGGGCCACTCGGTCTTCTCCAACTGGCCGTGTTTGTGGCCCACTTCTGCGCACATACGTTTGCATGAATCCTTATTGTAATGGAAAATCAGAAATTGGGCCCCAGTCCCAGGTTGCTCTGCACATAGTAAATCTAATGGGCATAAAAACATGGCATTACTTTGGACTGATGTGTTAACATGGGTGCGTCTGAGTGATAAAACGTGTTGGGATTGTCTGCCGTTACAGTGATGCATATCTTCTGTGTCATGTTAATGATTTAAGCCCACATCAGCCCTCTGTCATTGTTTGCCAACTTTTTGGCACCAGACTGATTTTGCGTTTGGAGGTTTTTGTCTATGGTTGTCAAACTCAGCAGCTCCTTACTGCGAACATAAGTTTGGCGCTGCTGTCAGGAGGTTTCGAGGCTCCTTGCATCATGTATAATTATGAACCTTGCCGTCAGTGTATGGTCTGTGAAATGTGGCCAACATGTGGTCCGTGTTCAGACTAAAGATTTCCAGATGTTTGAGCCCTAAATCGAACTCTTCATTCTACATTTGTGTTGTGTAGTCAGAAAGGAATAATTGGCCATTAAATGGAGTTTTCCCAATAGTCACCTATTAGATTAATCATTCCATATTCCATTTGTACTAAACACTGTACACTTATCCAGATGTATAAATGTGTGTGTGATAGACAGGTGTGTATATGTGTGTGTATGTATATAATATATATCTCCATCCTCTGTAAAAAAAAAAAATAAATAAATAATAATAATATCCATACACAATCTGTAAGTCCTGCTCTGTATATAGTGGTCGGCCATGTATTCAAGTTGATTGGTTCTGTTGATTCAATTGCTGGAATGAGCTCATCTGGTGTTTGAGAAATGTTATGAAGCTAGTAAACCACTTTTAGATGATTCAGTCCTCCTCTGAAATCATTTTGATTTCAGCTTCTTAAACCGTAATAATGGTTTGTTTCCGTATAGTTATATCAGTTTTGTTCTAGTCTAAATAACAAAGGTCAGTGATAAAATGTTGTCTTGGCTTGTGATTCTTAGGACTGTTATTGGTAAACATCTGATATTTTACAATATTTTACTGAATTGTCCTCATGACCTTTTATATATTCTCCTTGTACTGATGGAAATGTCTATCAGACGCCTCAAATTGTTATCTTATATATTTCAGGGGAGGGTAGTGGTATCCACCAAACTGCAGAAAACTCGTCAAAATTAATCTGTGATTTATATTTTGGTGGACTTTTTTCATCTATAATGAGAATGTTATGTGTTTTTTGTTACAGATGGTAAAGTCCGACCCAGTACGTTAATAATCGATGGAGCCTCAACTGGATCTTCACAATGTACAGTAAACTCCTCAGCGATGACCGAGCTCACAAATTCTCTCCGATCCTTGATGGATGGAAACGGAGGTATGTGAATGTTTTCGATTTGTTTTGTTTTTTTTTTTGTCATAACTTGTGGTTTCATGTAACTGGCTTTAATGAAATCCTCATTTTGGAAATGTGTCATTGCAGAGATCCAGATAAACTTGCTGGATGAGAAGCTGGTAAAATTTTTGGCCATGCAGAGAATCCAGGAAATATTCTCTTCCAAAGACCATCCTGTAGCAAGTACCACCCGTCCTCCGCAGGCTCCTTCGCTCGGCCATCATGTTGAAGGTGGGTCTATGCTCTGTTTTGCTATGAGGATGTTATAAATATATGGAGACACTGTTGTCTCATGTAAAATGTCTCCTAAGTTATTGAGAAGTTATAAAGGTACCTATAAAGGTAGATCGGGTGGTAGGTGGATCTATAGGATGTGAGGATAGCCCTTTTAAGGGCTAATCCTCACATCCCCGCACTTTTAAAATAACTTTTAGCCCCTAATATGTAAATTTTGTAAAGAGGCTTCTGGGGCGTTCAGTAGCCGGAGCTGAGGCTACACGGCACAGCTACTCCACGCCCCAGCAGCTTCTTCAATCCTCCTAACCGCAATATTCGGCGCGCAGCTACATTCAGTCCACTGTGACCCTACCTACCAGCCACTAAAACTTGATCTGCCATACCACTACCATTTACTACACAGACCAACTCTGAATTACACAGTACGAGAATGGATACAGTAGATGGGTCCATGCATGAGCTGCTCATTCATTAATTGAGGGGCACGGGAACCCTGTTTTCATGATTTGGGTTTCCATTAGTTATTCTCTTAACAATCTTCATGAATGTTGGGATAATTCCTTTAAAGGCATTTAAGTTCTCCCTATCCAAGGGAGAGGGGATAACAAGCTGATCAGTGTGGCTGCTGAGAACTGAAGAACAGGAGTCCCATTCTAACTAATGTATTGAGCTTGTGCACTGCCACTCCATTTAGTAATGGCTGCCTCAGGTGGCCACATAGACTGTGAGTGGAAGTGCTGGAGATGCTTGAGCATTGTGTTTTGCAATTTTAGACACTCCTATATTATTGAATGGACGGAACATGTTTCCTGGCCCCACACCCATTAGTGAGGACAGGACCTAGTCTCCATATTGCTGGGGGGTCACAGCAGTCGGATCCTAACTGATCAACCTATTGTCCCCCTATTCTGTAGATAAGGGGTTACTTAATTGTTACAACCCCTTAAAGCTGTAGCAGTCAACAATCATGTGTATGCAGATTTTTGGTGAGAGAATGACCAGACTCTTGGACTAGAAGGATTTGTTTTCGTTCTACAGGCAATGAGCAGCAAACTGAGGTGTCTGGTATCCCCCCCTCCCCCCTTTTTCCCATTCTGAAAACATACTTATTTTGTGGAGGGGTGGGAGGGGCAATTACATTTGGCCAACAGCTGCCTAACGTGGTCAGCCAGCCTTAAATTAAAGGGCAGCTGCTTTGCACAAAGTGTAATGTCCTCTATAAAGCAAACATCAAATTACAAGTCCCCCGAGTTCTAGAAGTATTTTTGTTTCTTGTGACAATATGGAAGGTAACTATTATTTTTATATGCTTTTCTTGATGCAGCCCAGAGGAGAGACGTGCAGGCCAGGGCTGTGTTTTACCCCCTTATGATGGGTTCTGGGTCTCCCGTCAACATGTGCTACCGGACTCTCTATATTGGCACAGGTTAGTTCTACCACATTCTCTAAAACTAAAAAATAAATATCATAAATGAGATTCAAAGAAAATTGTGACTGTAGTGTTCTCCCCGGTGATAAGTCAAACGGTGATGTCACATGTCTACAGGGCATACATTATGCTCGTGTTTCTACTTTTCTTGCAAAACGTTACCTGTTTAAGGAGAGAATGTGTTCAAAGTGTGTAAGCGTTTTCAATCTTTGTCGCCAATGTCGTTGCAGGAGCAGACATGGATGTGTGCCTTACAAATTACGGGCATTGCAACTACGTTTCTGGCAAGCACGCTTGCATATTTTATGATGAGGTGGGTATGTATATCAGGCTGGTGAATGTTTTATCCAATAGTCATCTTACCAGCTTTCCGGCTCAGCCAATTTTATATGCATAGGAGCTCAAGGTACAAGAACAGATATCGGACCTGCACAAAGTCATCCCCTTGATCATAGAATTGGCAGCACTTTGTGTAATAATGTGTGCAGGCAAACTGTACAGGTTACTGGTTGTTATTGGACATTTTTGTCCTCTGTGGTCATTGTTATTGTACTTTTGCACTCATCATAAAGATGTAAGTCTCCATAGGGGTAAAGGAGGTTTGTCAAATTTAGTAGTGATTTCAAATTGTGATATAAAAAGGGCCTTAAAGTTCTCCACAGGGGCTTTATTTATTAATTTTTTTTGCCTGTACAGCCTGAGCCTGCAGGGGCTTCGATGACAGTCGATGCAGTTTCACAGGCAATCCCCATACTATACTGTAGTGTTCCAGTATATGTTAGGATTAGACCCCCTAGGGCAGTGATGGCGAACCTTTTGGAGACAGAGTGCCCAAACTACAACCAAAATCCACTTATTTACCGTCAAGTGCCAACATGGCATTTTAAGCAGCAACTTATTGCTACCTGTTCTTCCACATCTTTCAATTGTATTTGCCCCCTGAGGCCACCAATATACAGGCGGTCCCCTACTTAAGGACACCCGACTTACAGACAACCCATAGTTACAGACGGACCCCTCTGCCCCATGTGACCTCTGGTAAAGCTCTCTGGATGCTTTACTATAGTCCCAGACTGCAATGATCAGCTGTAAGGTGTCTGTAATGAAGCTTTATTGATAATTCTTGGTCCAATTACACCAAAAATTTTGAAACTCCAATTGTCACTGGGGCAAAAGAAAAAAAAATTGTCTAGAACTTCCATTATAAAATATACAGTTTCGACTTACATACAAAATCAACTTAAGAACAAACCTCCAGACCCTATCTTGTATGTAACCCGGGGACTGCCTGTAGTTCAAAGAAGGAGGGCAAATTCAGACTCTCGTTGTAGCTTCTTTCCAGGGTGTCTCTGTAGAGCAAGAATGAAGGATCCAGCAGAATTACCTCCAAAGATATTGCAGTTATATCAACACCTTCTCACTTTCCTAACAGCCAATGAAGTGGCGCTTTAAAATCGTGCTGAGAGCAGCATCTCTTAAGTTGTCTGGGACTTAGTGGATTTGGTCCTATTTGGTGAACTCTGTCCTGGGGTGATGGTCTGGGTGCCCACAGAAATGGCTCAGAGTGCCACCTCTGGCACCCGTGCCATAGGTTCGCCACCCCTGCCCTAGGGCAAATATACAGTAGAATGTTTTCTAAATAAAAAAATTTTAATCTCTCGCCGACATGAGGTAATGGTAAAACACATAACAGCTGGGCATGTAGGGAGAGGGCTCACTGGCTGAGCCCTCTCCATACAAACTGGGTGTTTTCTGCAGATTGCAACAAACGCCTATCGGTAACAAGTACTGTGCGTTCTAGTAATCGGCTAGAGGCGTCGGTGCGCCAGATTAGCTTCATCGGGGAGCGGCCATCTGTCTCCATGGGTCTTTGTAATACCCAAGGCTGTATGGTTTCTGGCTATTTGCTAGTGCCCTAAGTGGTCTGAAAAAGATTTAAAAAAATAAAAAGCTAAATTCAAATCTTCCCCCCTTTCTCTGGTATTGATATTAACATAAATTGTAAAGATCCTAAGCATGCTGGGTATCGCCACGTCCCAAAATATCCGCTCTATAACAAAAAATGGTGCCAAAATGTCTGAAACGTCACTTTTTAGACCTTGCACAGCAGTATGAAAAACGTATTAGTGCCAGAAGATAGCGAAATGAAGACTTTTTTTTTTTTCCTGCTTCCCAGTATATGGCATGGAATATTAAATGCCATCAATATGAAGTGCAATTTGTTATGCAGAAAACAAGCCTTCACACAACTCCCAAAAATTTTAATGAAGTGATCAACAGGTTCTACAGTCTCAAAAATGGCAGCAATGGAAAAAGTTATCTCATTCCGCAAAAAAAAGACTCCTTGCACTGTAGAGTGAAAGTTATTGGCCTCAGAATTATGACCAGATGGAAACGCAAAAGTCTCGCTGCAGCAATATTAATGTTTATCTTCTGCCCTCTCTTCCCCATAGAACACGAAGCATTACGAGCTGCTGAACTACAGTGAACATGGGACGACTGTTGATAATGTTCTCTATTCCTGTGACTTCTCTGAGAAGATCCTCCCTACCCCTCCCAGCAGTATTGTTGCCAAAGTGCAGAACGTTATAAGTAAGTTGTGTCCCAAACCTCCATTGTTGTCCTGTATTTCATTCCATCTTTGCTCAGTGTTTCGGCTTTCATGATCAGGTGACGTTTCATACAGATTTCAGTCCAAAAAAATCTTTCACGCTAGAAGAATTGATCGTTTGGT
Source organism: Engystomops pustulosus (assembly GCA_019512145.1). Lineage (NCBI taxonomy): Eukaryota > Metazoa > Chordata > Amphibia > Anura > Leptodactylidae > Engystomops > Engystomops pustulosus. The sequence continues at coordinate 239,183,971 of CM033642.1, read as the reverse complement.
GGCTAGAACCGATGGTTAGCGTGTTATGTTATATTGTGGTTTTCCACATGTGTAATCACTATGTATTAGATGGTTGCTGAATGCTGTAATTTGGCAATAAAGTTTCAGACTTTTAATGACTTTATTTATTGCCTATGGGGTTGATGGAAGCAGCTGAATGTTGTGCTTGGCTGATGGATACAAGGTTAAAGGGTTTGTCAAGGTATAACACGTTATCCGTTATCCACAGGATAGTACATAACTTGTTGATTAGTAGTGGTATATTGTAGAGCAGATGAATGGAGTGGCGGGTTGGACATGCACACTCGACTATCTTTTGTCAGCGCCTTAGAGATGAATGGAGCATCAGGCACATGTGTGACCAGCTACTCTATTTATTTTGGGGTACGATCCTCCATTCACATGTTCTGTGGGGGTCCTAGCAGTGATCAACAATTTGTTCCCTATTCTGTGGATGGGGAAATCTACTATTACAATCAAGCATGATAAAGGAACACTTTACTCCTAGATCGACGCACCATGACTGTGGTAATCTTTGTTATCAATGGCCTCCTTCATTCTAAAATCAACTTGTAAAATTATGTTCTTGAGCCGGGGATGTCACCAGAGCCTCCCTGTGCTGCAGATTTACAGGTGGTGAATCTTCCGCTGCAGTGAGATTACATCATGAGATGAAGGGAGGATATGCTGAGCGAAAGCAGAGGGCTGGTGAGACCGTGCAACAGCCTTTGGACCCCTGTGCTACAGCTTCACTCTGGTAGCATTATTTTAAAGGCTGGTTTTAGAAGGAAGGCGGCTATGGATAATGGATATAAATCTCCATGCCTGGATCTGGTTTATCATGCTTGATTTTGGATGGTTGATATCACTTAACTTTTACACACTATGGATTGAAAATTTGTCTCGGTTTATTTAATGAAAACTTATTTTCTTTCTAGAGCGGCGCAAGAGCCAAAATCCCGATCCAGAGCCTGTTAAGGAAGAGGCCATCATGAACTCGCATGCACAAGGTCCCCAAGTACAGCCGTGTAACTGCAAAGCCAGCAGCTCTAGTCTCATCGGAGGAAGTGGAGCTGGCTGGGAAGGCACCGCTCTCTTACACCACGGGAGCTACATTAAGTTGGGCTGCATTCAGTTTCTCTTCTCCATCACAGAATTTGCAACAATTCAGCCCAAGGGTGAGAGTGAGGCTTTAGCACAAGACCTTGACTTGGAGGATAAGATATCTCTGAAGTCGCCGCACCAGGTGCCCGTTTTACGATCCAACTCGGTTCCTTAGGATCCAAACACTAGAACTCGTTACAAGACAGAACTCTTCCTGAAACTCCACCTACTTGTCAGAGCAAACGTGTCCAGTGGCCTTTGGGATTCCCCCAGTTTTGGCCAGAAAGAGTTTGCACATTTGCATGATATGAAGAAACTTCACCTTTTATTTTATTTTCATTTTTTGTCCACCCTCCTCGGCTCATTTTAGGGGCATTTGCACATATATTTCTATCATACATTTCATATATTATAAATATATATAAATATCTATTTTTTTTTATTCAAAGAACTCAAACAGCCCTTCCTCCCCTGTAGCGAGTTTACCTGGACAAGAGTGCAACGTTTTGGAGACCAGAAAAACTGACTTTAGGATTTTTTCTTTTTTCTTCATGCCATTGTAAATTAATAAAGGACACAGCAGTATCTGTTTTTTGTGCCAGTGACAATTTTATATAGCATTTCAGGTTCCCATTACACAGGATTAGCTTAGTTCTGTTACATGTAAGTGCTTACAAGCAGCATCCCCCTCCTCAGCCCGACCAACCTCGTCAAGGTCACAAGCGAGTGCAGCGTTCAGCATTTTGTACATATACCACATATGGCTTCCCTTTCACCCTGGATTTTTTTTAACCTCTATTTTTTTTTAATGTATACAGTGCTGCGTGTGATAAGCCTTTTGGCCCGTCTGTTGTAACAAAGGTTTTTGTTGTATACTTGTTTGTCCCCTACCCCCTTTTTGTTTTATTTTTAATGTAATACTGCCACTTCTCTTTGAGAAGATTGGACGAGCTAGATTCAATGTAAATATAATTGTATCGTTTTAGATTTTACAAAACCTTTTTTCCTGTATTCTGTATATATAAAAAGTCAATTCTTTCTGAGTTTGTATTGTGTAATGCCTTTTAGTGACTGTTCTTTGACAGCAAATTAAGACATAATGTTTTGTGCCATATGTTGTAAGGGGAGGCGGATTTCTTACAACATATGGCACAGACGTATTCCACTGTATGGTTAAACAGTGGGATACATTGCCTAGGGAACCGCCAATCCCTCTCCCCAGGCAACGTATCCCACTGAAGGTGTGTACATCAGCAGCTGCCAGTGATTGGCACTGTTTCCCCAGTGATGTATATGGTCAGTGACCTCAATGGGTCCTTTTCCTTCTACTCGGAAACATGTGTTCGGCAAGCTTGGAGGAGGCATACAGTAGGTTTCATCTGCTCCCCATAGACTTCTATTGCCTCATTCACGTCACCAAACGCCCCCAACCCCACATTTAGGGGGGACGAGGAGTCCACTGGGTGATGTATCCCATGGAATCAGTATACAGTGGGATATGTCTGTGCCATATGTTGTCTAGACACATTGGGAATATAAGGTGTGAACCCAGCATTAGTCCATATTAAAAAAACTAAATTGAGAATAACCTGGATCATTGCTACAACCTTAGAATCCAGTTCCCATAACATAATTTTTCTAATGACACAGTATTTAAGAGGTGTAATCCCCTGTGAATCCCTAATAAATTCTTTCCCAAAAACTGGACATAGGTTACGAAATATACTGGAGTTAAAAGGGGTTGTCCAGCGACAACAAGTTGGCTCCTGTCCTGTGCAAAGCGGCCAACTTGCTGATCAGTCAGGATCTCGGTAATGAGACCACCACGGATCACAAGAACGGGGGTCCATTATAGAGAAATAGAACAGCCAATCACACATGTTGGTTATTGACCCGGAGATCTGTGTAATCGTATCTTCTGTGTGGTGTTAGTAGCAAAATTGTGAAAAATGTACTTATCGTCCAAGGCTGCACCTCTGAAGGGCTACGAGGAAGGAGCTTCATCCTGAAGAGCTATCTGCTTATAAAACTAAGTACCTCCCCGCATATCTAGAGTAAGAGTAAGACCTGGTCACAAATCATGCCTTCTGAATGAGATCACAGCCCCCATAGATTTAAATGGCTCCTGGTCACGGTGCAGTGAGCACATGGCCGCTCTTCTGCCTATGCTGGATTGCTGGATCCCGTCTGGGCGAGCACATGGCCGTGTGAATGAGTCCTAATCAAAAGCAGTCGCAGGGTCTTGGATTGGATAGTACAGCTGTCATTCATAACATGAAGGAGATCTGGGTTGTAACCCACTAAGAATAATAGGCGACAGATTTTGTTTTATTACCTGTACATTATTATGGGTGCAGCCTTCTTACCTGAGGTGCTATGGGTGGCATTTTAGCAGCCATATGAACCGTACATTGCAATAGTTTGGAGGTGTTTATTCATGTATATGGAAATGTTTTCTAGGCATATGCAGGGGGTCTGTACAGATGGGGAGAGTAGATTAGCTGTGATCAGCTATGTCTTCTATATATAGATTATTCTGCTCATTGTAATCCTGCTTGTGCTGATTATATGACTTCTGCAAAGAAATCTCTTACAGATCAGAAAGCATCGGCCTATAGGGCTTAGTGACTACATTTATGGCTTAGTAGCCACAAAGCATCTGACTCCATTTAATATCAGATAGTGGAGTAATCCCTGCAAAGGAAAGGTAATGTAGTAATACAGTGCACCATACACCATAGCTCTTCTAAGGAATATCTATTCAATCTGGCTTGGAGATCCACATGTATAACTGATGCTTGGACTCTCATCCACTGAGCAGTGTTTGGTCCATTGTTACGTGAATAAGCCCTTAAAGGGGTTATCCAGGTATACCAATTAACTTATGGCCTGACTGGGGCGGGCTGTTTAAAAATAACAAACGTGTACAGATGAGACGGACCGCAGCGCCGGATGAGGCAAGTACATGTTTATTATTTTTAAATAGCCCTCCCCAGCCCGGCCACAAGTAAATTAGTATACCTGGATAACCCCTTTAAAGGAAAACCTGCCATTTGATGCATTATGAAGCAAACATACCTAGAGAATGCTGTAGCAACACTGATGCAGGGTCATCTCTTGGTTAATCCCTGTGCTGAGTGGTTTTGCTGATAAAACAGATATAACATTATGATAATGAAGCTCTGTTGCTTCTATGGCTGGTTCAGCGCTTCTCCTAGCACATTAGTTATTCACTACAGGAGAGGATGTGTGTAATGGGTTTATTTAGACAGCCAGCTTTCCCAAGGTCCTGAATGTTATAATTGTTTTCTCAGCAAAACCAGTCAACTCAGGGATTAATCAAAATATGATCCTGCATTAGTGTAGCTACAGCATTCTCAAGGTATGTTTGCTTCATAATGCATCAAATGGTAGGTTTCCTTTAAAGGGCACCTGCCAACATGATGTATAGAACAGTGAAGAGCAGTGTGAGACCACGCCAGAGCTGGGCTAAGCCTGACCTCTGCGTATAAACTGGTTATGCTGCCTGCCCTTCCATGCATATGCTGACGACAAGATGTCCAGACCTTATCCAATAGTTTTGTGTCCTCTCAGCCTGTACTTTTATTTTTCATAACTTTGCTACTGTGTGTAGTATATTAGGGAGGTGGAGGAAGGCAGAAGCATAACCTTCATATGTTTGGTATGTCGACTCGGGGGACACTTACTCAGAGATCCAGGCACCGTGACCTTCTTATTTATTTTTTTTTTTAAACGGGTCCCTATGTTAGAGAATCACACAAAAGGTTGACTGACCTTGTGGAATATAGGAATGGGGACAGGAGGGATACATGGTCACTTTAGGTTCCATTTTAAGGTCATCTACCATAAGATTGATTGGTAGTATTACATCTTCGTTGTGTCCTCCTGTGCCTGCATCTCTAATTCTTCTATCCTGGAACAGCCACATTCTCAAGTTTTACATACAGTATATGCTTTAAATTTATTCCACAGGGCACTGCCAAAGTACCACCTGGTGCCATCTGTAGAGCTTGAAGAGAGGCAGCTCTCTGCAAGCTCTAGGGGTGGGACCAGACAGCACTTTGGCAATGTGGGGGCAAAATAAATTAACAGCTGTAACAAGTAATCCAGAACATGATGTGACACCACTCATCGCGTCATCCCTGGGGGCCTAGCCTAACTTATCCCAGGCAAGGTATTGCTTAGTTGGGGGATTCTATGATCATTCTTTCATCAACTTCTATCGGGGGTTTCCTATAAGTTGTCGTTCTCTATTGTCCCTCCTTAGAAGACATCAAGGCAATGAAAGTCTCCCATGTGTTAAGGAATTATTATTATTTTTTTTTTTAAATACAACCCAGATTGTACAAAATCTGAAATTCTCTTCATATTCTTAAAGAATATTACTACCATGCCTAAAGGGTATATATAACCTCGAGTATAAGCCTAGTTTTTCAGCACAAAAAATGTGCTGAAAACCCAAACTCGGCTTATACTCAAGTAAAGAAAAATATAGGTTTTACCAAGTTTTTGTGGTAAAATTAGGGGCCTCGGCTTATACTTGGGTCGGCTTATACTCGAGTAATTTGCCCATTTAAAGGACATCTGTCACCAGATCAAGGATTGTAATTTGCCGAGTAATTTTGCCCATTTAAAGGACATCTGTCACCAGATCAAGGATTGTAAACCAAACCCATTGACATACCAGTGTGCAAGCCCTCTGGCAGGATCTGCTCTTCTTTTAGCTTCTGCCCCTTTTTTGTTTTTTGTTTACATAATTTTTAAAGCCCTTTTTCTTAAAAACTAGGGCATAAAATATTAGTTGTAAGCTTCGAATACCGAGCACCAGCTCAGGGTGAGCTTGTGCCAGATCATATTTTTGTTATTGTCATAAACCGCTGTATTGCGGTTTAAACACTTTTTAATCTTTATATGTGAAGCAGCTTCGGGAAGGGGTTAAACAGACCATCAACACTTGTACTCCCCTCTGAAACATGGCTCCAGCACAGTATAACAAGCTGTGAAGCTTCAGCATGGAGGGGCTTTGCAAATGCCACCCAGAGCCCTACAGGCTAATTAGCATAATTGTTCAAGTTGATTTTAGAAGGTAGGAGGCCATGGATAAGAAATATAAGAAAATTACCTGGACCAGTGCCTGAATCTATGAGCAAGTGCCCCTGGTTTATCATGATGAATTTTGATGCTAGATTTCTTTACTATTAACACATTCATATATGGAGGAGATTTATCAGAAGTGACTGAGAGAAGAGCTGCACTAGTTGCCCATGGCAACCAATCAAAGCTCAGCTTTCAATTTCTCACAGATGTTTATAAAATAAAAGCTGAACTGCGATTGGTTGCCACGAAAAACAACAAAAGCTTTACCTCAGACACTTATAGTAATTATTGTAGAGGGTCCCGACAACCAAGCACAAAGCTATACACTCACCGGCCACTTTATTAGGTACACCATGCTAGTAACGGGTTGGACTCCCTTTTGCCTTCAGAACTGCCTCAATTCTTCGTGGCATAGATTCAACAAGGTGCTGGAAGCATTCCTCAGAGATTTTGGTCCATATTGACATGATCTGCACACTGAAGATGTCTGGGTAGGAGGATCAAAGAGGCTACTGGGCAGTGGCGTAACAACAGCCGTAGCAGCCGTAGCGGTTGCTACGGGGCCCGTGCTGCTCATGGGCCCGGGAAGGACGGCAATACCAAAATGTATTAGTGCCATTCTCCCGGGCCCCGCCTGCTGTGTTGAACATAGAGCTGCCCACCTGTGCGGGCCCACACTCTCGTACCCGCCCCAAACTCATGACCCGCCTTCCAGCCCACCGGTACGTCCTCTTCATCCTCATCGCTGCGGCCGGCACGTCTTCCCTCCCATGCGCCCGCTGGCACGTTCCTCCCACCTGCCGCCCGACAGTGCTCCTTCCGACCGGCACTTTCTCCCACCTGCTGTCCGACACGTCCATCGCCAGCTGGCACCATCTCCTGCTCTTTCTCCCACCCGGGCCTCTTGCCGGCCGGCACTTCCTCCGACCTGTTGGCCGACACGTCCTCTTGCCAGCCTGCACTTCCGGCCGGCCTGCACGCAACCGGCCTGCACACAACCGGCCGGCCGACGCGTATTTCCATCCCAACACAGCCTGCTGATTTTGAGGCAAGACCAGCTCACCAGGACCAAGCAAGTAATGTTATCTGTATTTGTTTATGTATAGATGTGTATATGGTGTGTGTATGTATGTGTATATGGTGTGTGTATGTATGTGTATATGGTGTGTATGTGTATATATCTGTATATGGTGTGTGTATGTGTATATATGTGTATATGGTGTGTGTGTACATCCCAAAGATGCTCTATTGGATTGAGATCTGGTGACTGTGGAGGACATTTGAGTACAGTGACCTCATTGTCATGTTCAAGAAACCAGTCTGAGATGATTCCAGCTTTATGACATGGCGCATTATCCTGCTGAAAGTAGCCATCAGATGTTGGGTACATTGTGGTCATAAAGGGATGGACATGGTCAGCAACAATACTCAGGTAGGCTGTGGCGTTGCAACGATGCTCAATTGGTACCAAGGGGCCCAAAGAGTGCCAAGAAAATATTCCCCACACCATGACACCCCCACCACCAGCGCGCTCTTTTTAGGGCAAAGAAGTTTGATTTGACCAGAGGATAAGGTCTGATTCCAAACACACAAGGCCACCCCCACACCCCAATCCCTGCATAAGGACAATAATGAGGGGGCAGATTGTCAGGGTCACTACGCAAGCCCCCGGCTCATGGGTGACCAATATCTGATGGGAGCGGACTGTACCATTGTCCAGGTCACTGCAGGGGGGAACGCATGTGATGGGAAAACCCATGTGACGGCTCAGTCCTGTAGGCCCCGCACTCACCGGTCCTTTTTTTTTTTCTTTTTTTTTTTTTTGCGCTCCCGATTCCGCTCCGGCAGAAGTAGACTCTTCTCCTCTTAACCCAATGTCTCGTAAGGGAGTTACCAGAAGTTGGAGTGGTAACGATCACATGGTACGGAGGTTCATGTGGACCGTTAGTGAACGGGCGGCCACTTCCTGTTCCGCTGCATGCTGGGTATGGTGGGTTAACAGGATCTCTAGAAACAGGAAATGGCTGCCTTACAGTATAAAAGTGGATCAGAGGGGAAAGTGCAGAGCAGGTGCTACGGATTTACCCCAAGAGGACCATCAGTGATCCCCATTACCCCACAGAGGCAGGAATGCGAACATACAGACATACCTAGAAGACCCATGACAACAGTCTGCATGTGAACCCAAACTCTACCACATGACTGAAACACAAAGACAGTAGTTAGGACCCCCCATGTAAAAAAAATGGACACCTGCAGCATTATGCATGGGACCCCCACACCCTTACCACAGACGCACCCAAGGCATTAGCCCAGTGACCCCCTCACTGTAAACAGTTGCACCCCATGGACCACCTGGTCACTCTGCATGTGACCCCCCACCATTACACATGGACGCACCCACATGCCATTAGCCAGGACCCCCTAATGTAACAGTCTGCAACCAAGGGACCCATGGTACACTCTGCATTGTGACACCCACCCCACCCCTTACCCCATGACTGCACCCACAGGCATTACCCCGTGACCCCCTTCCCAATTGTAACAGTATGACACCATGGACACCTGATCACTATGATGTGACCCAAACACTCTACACAATGAAGGCAACTCCACAGGCATTAGCCCAGTGACCCCTCATGTAAAAAGTTGCAACACCACATGGACCCTAGGCGAACTTGCATGTGACCCCCACCCGGACCACATGACTGCAACCCAAGGAATTAGCCCAGTGACCACATAATTGGTAACAGTCCTGCACCCCATGGACCCCTGGGTCACTCTGCATGTGACCCCCAACCAGTAACAACATGACTGCACCCCACAGGCATTGGACCGTGACCCCCTCAGTAACAGTCTGCACCCCATGGACCCACTGATGCATCTGCATGTGACCCCAACCCTTAACACATGATGCACCCCACAGGCATTAGCCCAGTGACCCCCTCATGTAACAGTCTGCACCCACCATGGACCCCTGATCAATCCTGATGTGACCCCCACCTGACAACTATGAAACTGCACCAACAGAAAATTGCCAAGTGACCCCATCACGGTAACAGTCTGCTACCCCATGGCCCATGATCACTCCTGCATGTGACCACCACACCCTTACCATGACAGACACAAACAGGCATTTAGCACAGTGACCCCAATCATGTCAACACAGTACACCCCATGGACCATGATCACTCGGAATTGTGGACCCCCCAACACCTTACCACATGACTGCAAACAACAGGCATTAGCCAGTGACAACTCATGGAAAAGCTATGCACCCCATGGGACCCCTGGTCAATTCATGTGACCCCCCACACCCTTACACATGACTGCACCAAGGCAGGAGCCCCAGTGACCCCCTCATGTGAACAGTCTCTGAAACCCAGGACCCCTGATCCACTGGATGTGACCCCAAAACCTCTTACACCTGACTGCACCCCAAAGCAGTAGACCCAGTGAACCCCCCAGTACCTTCATGCACCACATGGCAACACGGAATGCTCTGATGGACCCCCCTGCATGGTCGCACAGGTGACTATATGGACCCCAATAGTAAAATGACCCATTGCGGTCCCTGCTCCCTTGTGTACCATATCTTATGATACCCATGTAGACTGCCCCCCATCCCGCGACCTCAGTAATATTTGCACCCTGGTCCCCATGTGACTCGATTTTCCCAGGACCGGACCAACACAATCAAGACACCAAACTACTCACATGGGACCTTAATACTTCCCTGACTTACCCGGGCCCCTGACCCTACACAGTCCTCCACCGTGACACCCCATGGAACCCTGCCTGTACAGTGCAGCCAATCGGGACATATAAATAATTGCCGCTGGGAGAGTGCTGGTTGTGAGAGTTGGGGGGGACGCAACAGGGGGGGGAGGGGGTAGGAAGACGTCCGGGGGTCTAAAAGCAATGGCTAAACGTATGATCCACTTAAAGGGACGGTACATGTCGCGCTCTTTTAGGGCACAGAAGTTTGATTTGACTCCTAGGATCAGGTCTGATTCCAAAACACACAAGGACCCCCCCCCCCCATCCCTGCATCAGGACATAATGAGGGGGCAGATGTCAGGGTCACTAAGCAGCCCCCCGGCTCATGGGTGACCACTTCTCTGCTGGGAGCGGACTGTACCATTGTCAGGTCACTGCAGGGGGGCACCTGCATGTGATGGGAAACCCCTGTGACGGCTCCGTCCTGTAGGCCCCGCACTCACCGGCTCCTGCGCTCCCGCTCCCGCTCCCGGCAGAGACCTCTTCCTCCTCTCACCAATGTCTCCGTACGGAGTTACCAGAAGTTGGAGTGACGTCACCGATCACATGGTACCGGAGGTCATGTGACCGTAGTGGCACGGGCGGCCACTTCCTGTTTCCTGCTGCATGCTGGGTATGGTGGGTTACCAGGATCTCTAGAACAGGAAATGGCTGCCTTCAGTCTACAAGTGCTCAGAGGGGTCAAGTGCAGAGCAGGTGCTACGGATTTACCCCCAGAGACCCTCATGTTATCCCCCTATACCCCACAGAGGCAGACTGCACCTACAGACATTACCTAGAAGACCCCTGAACAGTCTGCATGTGACCCCAAACTCTACCACATGACTGAAACACAAAGACATTAGCTTAGAGACCCCCCATGTAAAACAAAATGGACCCCTGAGCCTTCTGCATGTGACCCCCCCACCCTTACCACATGACTGCACCCCACAGGCATTAGCCCAGTGACCCCCTCATGTAACAGTCTGCACCCCATGGACCCCTGATCACTCTGCATGTGACCCCCCACCCTTACCACATGACTGCACCCCACAGGCATTAGCCCAGTGACCCCCTCATGTAACAGTCTGCACCCCATGGACCCCGGAATGCTCTGCATGTGACCCCACCCTCTGCATGGTCCTCACAGGTGTAATATATGGACCCCAATATCGTAAACTGAACCCCGTCTGCCGGTCACTGCTCCTCATGTGCCCCCCACACATCACCAAATGTAGACTGCACCCCACTGATCCCAGAGACCCCTCATGTAACTATTTGCACCCCATGGTCCCCATGTGACCTCTATTCTTCCTCATGGACGGACCCAAAAAATCAAGACCCCCCAACTACTCTACATGGGACCCTTAACTACTTCTCTCTGACTTACCCCAGGGACCCTCTACCCTACACAATATCCTCCACCTTGACACCCCCATGGACCCTTGCTCTGTACAGTGCAGCCCACATATGGACCCCATATAAAAAATGCATCCTGGGAGAGCTGTCTGGATGTGAGGAAGGTTTGGGGGGACGCAACAGGGGGGGGGGGGATAGGGAAGACGTCCGGGGTCTATGGCAGCCCTTGTTCCCTGTCTTCAGAATGACTAATGTTACCTCTGTAAGTCTGTATATAGGGGAGGCTTTAAAGGGAACCTGTCACCAGGGACCTCATTTTCACTAAAGACAGGTTTGTGCAGTGCACATCTGCCTTCTATAAGCATTTGCATTACAATATAATTATGTGTTATAACTTTCTCTTGCATCCTGACAAAATCCTCTGTGTAGTCACAGGGGTTGGGCTTTGGTTTGGATGCATTTCAAAAACCAACATGTGAACTGTCTGAGCTGCAGGCTGCCTCCATCTTTGTGCTCCTGTACAGCTCCTTCCTCCCCCACTGATGTCAGGCTGACCAGGCTGTGACCTCTGAGAAGGAGCAGGAGGGAGAAGCTGTATAGGAGCACAAAGGTGGGGGCCAAGCTCTGAGGAGTGAGTAACAGACAAGTCACATGTTGTTTTTTGAAATGCATCCAAACCAAAGCCCAACCCCTGGGACTACCCTAGGATTTTGTCAGGATGCAAGAGTAAGTTATAACACACAATTATAGTGTAAGCAAAGCTTGAAACCGGCAAGAAAGACAGACCAGAAAGACATATTTGCACTGCAGGTGTGATGGGCTTCTGCAACCTGTCTTTAGTGAAAATCAGGTTCCCTTTAACCATGGCCTGGAGGGGGGGCAGCACTTGGAATCGCGTGGGTGCTAGGGTCGTCCTCTATTTTATAGCCTAGAACGGATTAATTGTGCAGCCCGGGTGATGGGAATTGCAGGGCTAAAAAAGATACCCTGTCTAAGTAGCTTTCTCCAAAACGTGAGCGCATTTAGCCAAATCTTCCAAGGTCAACCTAAAAAAAAATCATTTTTTCGGTTGTGCACCCAGCATTCTTATACCGGATGTGCAATCAGTCGCACCTGAACTCTGATAATTGCGTGTGAACTGAAAAGTGTTCAACCTTCACAACCTAATAACATATAAAAACATCTTCCAAAAAAAAAACCCATTAGCTTTTTCACACTTGTTATAATCTATATATGTTCTATCACATCAGGACTCGCCTAGAACAAGGGCACATACAATACGGCCACTTTTTAGGTACACCATGCTAGTTAAAGGGTTGGACCCCCTTTTGCCTTCAGAACTGCCTCAATTCTTGGTGGCGATAGATACAACAAGTGCTGGAAGCTCTCAGAGATTTGCTCCATAGTGGCATGATGGCATCACACAGTTGCCGCAGATTTGTCGGCTGCACATCCATGTGCGAATCTCCGTTCCACCACATCCCAAAGATGTTATTGGATTGAGATCTGGTGACTGTGGAGCCATTTGTGTCCAGTGACCTCATTGTCATGTTCAAGAAACCAGGCTGTGAGATGTTCCCGCTTTATGACTGGCGCATTATCTGCTGAAAGTAGCCATCAGATGTTACAGGGGTACATTGTGCTCATAAATGGGATGGGAACAGTCGGGGCCATGCCCACACACATTACGATAGCAGGAGGATACCAGGCTGATGGCGGATACATCAAGTGGCCGCACCGGATGGACAGCACAGCCATGACACACCAGCCACCACCAGCCTGACCCGCCGTGATACAAGGCCGGATGGATCCATGACACCACCACCAGCCTGGAACGCTGATACAAGGCAGGATGGATCCATGACACCACCAACACCCAGACCTGACCCGCTGATACAAGGCAGGATGGATCCACAGACACCACCACCGCACAGCCGAGCGCTGATACAAGGCCAGGATGGATGCCATGACACCAACACACCAGCCTGAGCCGACGCTGATACAAGGCAGGATGGATCCATGACACCACACCACCAGCCTGGCCCTGATTACAAGGCAGGTGGATCCATGACACCACGCACCACCAGCCGACCCGCTGATACAAGGCAGGATGGATCCATGACACCACACCACCAGCCTGACCCGCTGATACAAGGCAGGATGGATCCATGACACCACCACACCGAGCCCTGAGCCGCTGATACAAGGCAGGATGGATCCATGACACCACCACACCCCAGCCTGACGCTGATACAAGGCAGGATGGATCCATTGACACCACCACCACCAGCCTGACCCGCTGATACAAGGCAGGATGGATCCATGACACCACCACCACCAGCCTGAGCCGCTGATACAAGGCAGGATGGATCCATGACACCACCCACCACCAGCCTGACCGCTGATAAAGGCGGGATGGATCCATGACACCACCACCACCAGCTGACCGCGTGATACAAGGCAGGATGGATCCATGGACACCACCACCAGCCTGACCCGCTGATACAAGGCAGGATGGATCCATTTTCATGTTGTTGACGCCAAATTCTGACCACTACATCCGAATGTCGCAGCAGAAACCGAGACTCATCAGACAGGCAACGTTTTTCCAATCTTCTACTGTCCAATTTCGATGAGCTTGTGCAAATTGTAGCCTCAGTTTCCTGTTCTTAGCTGATGAAAGGAGTGGCACCCGGTGTGGTTCTTCTGATGCTGTAGCCCATCTGCCTCAGTTGGACGAGTCACTGTGCGTTCAGAGATGCTTTTGCCTACCTTGGTTGTAACGAGGTGGGATTTGGTCACTGGTTGCCTTTCTATCAGCTCGAACCAGTCTGCCCATTCTCCCTGACCTCTGGCACCAACAAGGCATTTCCGCCCACAGAACTGCCGCTCACTGGATGTTTTTTCTTTTTCGGACCATTCTCTGTAAACACTAGAGATGATTGTGGGTGAAAATCCCAGTAGATCAGCAGTTCTGAAATACTCAGGGACAGCCTTCTGGCACCAACAACCATGCCACGTTCAAAGGCCACAAATCACCTTTCTTCCCCATACTGATGCTCGGGAGAACTGCAGGAGATTGTCTTGACCATGTCTACATACCTAAATGCACTGCCGCCATGTGATTGGCTGATTAGAAATGAAGTGTTAACGAGCAGTTGGACAGGTGTACCTAATAAAGTGGCCGGTGAGTGTATATACAAATCAGTGCACAACCTAAAAAATGCAAGCCATGACTAAGTCCGGTAGGACGAAACGCGTCGGTTTTTTACTTTGTCCATGATCGTGATGTCTGGATTTTTATGTGGATGAAATAAAGCTATTATTTTATATGGATTCACATGGAGGTGCTGAAGTTTTTCCTTTTGTATGGAGTTGAGCCTCTTGCCTCAGGCATCACCACCTGCCGCAGGATGGGGGGACGAATCAGGGGCGCAGTCGCCTGCTACAAAGCAGGATCGGAAACTTAAAATTGTGTCTCTTGACACCTGATGCAGTGACACTGCATGAAAAACCCACCTACTAAAAAAAATAACCTGATATATTACTACTGGATGGGGCAGAGGGGGCGCTGTTCTATGGCTCGCCTCAGGCAGCAGAAAGTTTAGGATCACCCCTGCTCAGACCCCCACTTATATCCTAACCATTTATAACCCCTAGAGCTCAGCGGTGCAAGATCTCTGCCTTGTGTTAAACAGTTATAAGACAGAATTCATTATATTGTGCAGTTAGTACAGTCACCTCCTGGGGGCAGTATCAGCATGAGAATAAATGACGAGAAGCTGTGAAGACGCTGGTAGAAGATTTGTAGTAGTCACAGGTCACACATGGATAAGGATCAGTTTTTCAGAGTTTTGGCACTCAGTGTTGTCTTCCTATATGTACTTTATAGGAACAAAACTTTCCATAATGGAGTAGTACACATAGCAATATAAAACCTAAGTACAACACTACAGCCCCACAGAATGAGACAGAAGAGTTCATCTCTGTACAATAAACACATGGGATAATGTTACATCTTTGTTACAATGTTGCGGTTTTACATTAAGACTCTACAACATATGAGAACAGCGCCCTCTAGTGTCACACTGATATATCTCTCTTTACTCCTATCCACGGCACTACAGAAAGACTAGAGAGAAATTATTGGAAATTCACTCATAAGTAAGTCAAAATACTGTCGCCGTGTTATCACATGACACAATGGGGCTCATTTACTAAGGGCCCGATTTGCGTTTTCCCGACGTGTTACCCGAATATTTCCGATTTGCGCCGATTTCCCCTGAATTGCCCTGGGATTTTGGCGCACGCGATCGGAAATCGGGGGGTGTGGCCGAACGAAAACCCGACGGATTCGGAAAAACTGCCGCATTTAAAACAAAAAATGTGTCCCGGAGCTTGCTTTTACCTTCACTCAGCCCGGGGAGATCGTTACTGGGGAGATTATTACTGGGGAGACCATTACTGGGGAGATTATTACTGGGGAGATCATTACTGGGGAGACCATTACTGGGGAGATCATTACTGGGGAGATTATTACTGGGGAGATTATTACTGGGGAGACCATTACTGGGGAGACCATTACTGAGGAGATCATTACTGGGGAGATTATTACTGGGGAGATTATTACTGGGGAGATCATTACTGGGGAGACCATTACTGGGGAGATCATTACTGGGGAGATTATTACTGGGGAGACCATTACTGGGGAGAACATTACGGGGGAATCCATTACTAGGAAGATCGTTACTGGGGAGATTATTACTGGGGAGACCATTACTGGGGAAACTATTACTGGGGCGATTATTACTGGGGAGATCATTACGGGGGAATCCATTACTAGGGAGATCATTACTGGGGAGATCATTACTGGGGAGACCATTACTGGGGAGATTATTACTAGGGAGATCGTTACTGGGGAGATTATTACTGGGGATACCATTACTGGGGAGATTATTACTGGGGAGATTATTACTGGGGAGACCATTACTGGGGAGATCATTACTGGGGAGATTATTATTGGGGAGATTATTACTGGGGAGACCATTACTGGGGAGACCATTACTGGGGAGATCATTACTGGGGAGATTATTACTGGGGAGATTATTACTGGGGAGATCATTACTGGGGAGACCATTACTGGGGAGATCATTACTGGGGAGATTATTACTGGGGAGACCATTACTGGGGAGATCATTACTGGGGAATCCATTACTAGGAAGATCGTTACTGGGGAGATTATTACTGGGGAGACCATTACTGGGGAAACTATTACTGGGGCGATTATTACTGGGGAGATCATTACGGGGGAATCCATTACTAGGGAGATCATTACTGGGGAGATCATTACTGGGGAGACCATTACTGGGGAGATTATTACTCATTTGAGTACAGTGACCTCATTGTCATGTTCAAGAAACCAGTCTGAGATGATTCCAGCTTTATGACATGGCGCATTATCCTGCTGAAAGTAGCCATCAGATGTTGGGTACATTGTGGTCATAAAGGGATGGACATGGTCAGCAACAATACTCAGGTAGGCTGTGGCATTGCAACGATGCTCAGATGGTACCAAGGGGCCCAAAGAGTGCCAAGAAAATATTCCCCACACCATGACACCACCACCACCAGCCTGAACCGTTGATACAAGGCAGGATGGATCCATGCTTTCATGTTGTTGACGCCAAATTCTGACCCTACCATCCGAATGTCGCAGCAGAAATCGAGACTCATCAGACCAGGCAACGTTTTTCCAATCTTCTAATGTCCAATTTCGATGAGCTTGTGCAAATTGTAGCCTCAGTTTCCTGTTCTTAGCTGAAAGGAGTGGCACCTGGTGTGGTCTTCTGCTGCTGTAGCCCATCTGCCTCAAAGTTCAATGTACTGTGTGTTCAGAGATGCTCTTCTGCCTACCTTGGTTGTAACGGGTGGCGATTTGAGTCACTGTTGCCTTTCTATCAGCTCGAACCAGTCTGCCCATTCTCCTCTGACCTCTGGCATCAACAAGGCATTTCCGCCCACAGAACTGCCGCTCACTGGATGTTTTTTCTTTTTCGGACCATTCTCTGTAAACCCTAGAGATGGTTGTGCGTGAAAATCCCAGTAGATCAGCAGTTTCTGAAATACTCAGACCAGCCCTTCTGGCACCAACAACCATGCCACGTTCAAAGGCCCTAAAATCACCTTTCTTCCCCATACGGATGCTCGGTTTGAACTGCAGGAGATTGTCTTGACCATGTCTACATGCCTAAATGCACTGATTTGCCGCCATGTAATTGGCTGTTTAGAAATTAAGTGTTAACGAGCAGTTGGACAGGTGTCCCTAATAAAGTGGCCGGTGAGTGTATATAATAATAATAATAATAATCTTTATTTATTTAGCGCCATCAAATTCCGTAGCGCTATACAAGTCATAAATATATATATATACACCTTAATAGTTACTTGATAACAGTTTTATAAAAGTGAATAGATTATGAAGTTCCTTGCAATATGCCACATAGAAATACTTTGAATTCTGCACACGAAACACTGTAATTGAGCAAAAGTCAAAGGCACTAAGTGAGTCCCTCGCCGGCCGCCGTAGCTGAGCAGAGCAGGAAGCTCCAGACAATGTGGGTCGTGCTCTTATATAATGACAATGTGGGAGGAGGCTGCTGAGCTGTAATCAGTTTTCTGTGTAGTGACAGTAAGACCGCGCAGTGTGCACAGAGCTCTGCATCTATCGCGGTGGACATGGCCGTCATACTGCTGGCTGTGGGAATATCCCTGGGGCTCTATGTATTGATCTACTACAACTTCATCAGAGGCAGACAGTGCAAGAGTGACACCAGCCTGAAAGGGAAGACTGTCATAGTGACAGGTAAGAGGGCTTATACACGCTGCATGGTGGGGGAGGTTTGTTACAATGTGTCAGTGGATTATTCTGGTTCTAGAGACAAATTAGATCATCACATCCTCCTCTATCCTTCATCCTGGCTGGAGGCTTCTCTAAGCTGATGTAAAACTTGTCTGATCTTTTTTTCTGACTTACTAAGCAAAAATAAATAAATAAAAAAAAGATATATATAACACCCTTTCCAGGTGGTCTCTAGAGTCTTCACATTTGTGACCTATGATTAAGATAGGACATCTATACCCCACATCAGTGGTGGTCTGACCTCTAGCACCCCCAGGGAGTGTGTGTTCCACCAAACCTCTGACAGCAGCTAATATCTTGTATGTCTGTGACACATAAATAAATGACAGAGATTGCGCAAAGTTTCACTGACCACTTGATATGTATACACAGGCGCAAACGTAGGAATCGGCAAAATGACGGCGCTAGACATGGCCAACAGAGGAGCTCGGGTGATCTTGGCTTGTCGCGTGAAAGAAACTGGAGAAGCTGCTGCGTACGACATACGCAGAGTAAGTGGAGATTTCCCTCAAAAAAAAGGTGTAACTAAACTTTGCACAGAATGGTATAAATGAATAGTACAGGTGATAATAGTAAACTGTAATATACTTTAATAATGAAATGTGTTTGTTACTCTCTGCTTTTCTCCTTTATTTAAAGGGAACCTGTCACCAGGAGACCCATTTTTACCACTCCCCCAGTCCCCACAGAGCATAGTACACACACTGCCAAAGTGTTTTTGTATTAAAAATAGGTTTTACAGAAAAAAAGATATGTTATATTGTACCTTTCATTAACATCTTCTATGTGACTTGGCAGTTGCCTATTGGGAGGGGCTGGAAAGGAGCAGTCCCCCACCCCCCACCCCCACTTTTGGGAAATTGCTTCTCCATGTGACCTTTTCAAATATATGAAAACACCCATCACTGAGCTTAGCGACGCCCCCTGCTCCTCTACAGCCAATCCCGAGTGTTGGAAGTTATTCATATATTTGAAAAGGTCACATGTTCACCAAGGGGGGGGGGGACTGCTCCTTTCCAGCAACTCCCAATAGGCAACTGCCTAGTCACACAGCAGATGCTAATGAAAGGTACAATATAACATATCTTTTTTTTCTGTAAAACCTATTTTTAATACAAAAACACTTTGGCAGTGTATGTACTATGCTCTGTGGGGACTGGGGGAGTGCTAAAAATGGGTCTCCTGGTGACAGGTTCCCTTTAAGCAGTTTTTGTAAATTAGCTTTCTGTCCTGTATACACTGACAGCTGAGAGGTAAAGAACCCTGATAAAGTGTCTAATTACTTAAAGGGGTTGTCCAGCTCTGGAAAAAATCAGGCAGGCGGGTTGGGGAAGTAAGTCTTTACTTCCCGGGGTCCCGCGCCGCCATCGTCTCTCTGATCCGTGACCTTGTTGGTTTACGGGGACACAGAAGTTCTGCTGAGTTCATCTTCCGGTTCCTCCCGAGCGTGGTCGACCGGAAGTGGAACTCAGCGTTGAAGGTTGGAGACAGTGAGACGGCGGCGTAGGACCCCGGGAGCGACGGAGGAGGTGAGTACAGTTGCGTGGTGTTTCCTACGTGCCTTTATAGGACAACTATCATGAGACTGATTGGTAGTAGCATTCATACAACAAGGGGGAGCCTTATGATTGGTCCAATATCACGGCATTTTCTGTCTTTTCGTTTAATAAAAACTTCTTTGACTTTAAAAGTTTAGCTACACTTTAAAGGGGATTTCCTACTAATCAATTTAGGATAAGGCTTAACTTGATGATCAATGGGGGTTTCAGTGATGAGACCCCACAGATCATGAGAAAGGAGAGTCCCAGGTTCCCTCGCCAGACCCCTTGTCACGCCCCACAATCAGCAGAGAAGACAACCGTGCTTGTCCGTTCTGCTCCATTGGAGCTGACAGAGAGATTGCCGCACTTGTTTTGTGGGAAAACTCCTTTACAGACTGTGTAACAATGTATATAACCTTGCCTAAAAAAGAGGTTCCTGTAAGATTCTATAGTTTATATTTATTACTTCTACCGCTGCAGATAATTGGGCCAAAAAAAAATGTTTGCCAGACATCAGTCCTTGTATAAGGAAATAATAAGTGTTATGCATGACTAGTAGCAGAAGATTGGAATCACGCATAATAAGTTACTTGCTCCTCCTCCTCTGCTTTATGTAACATGTTGTATAACAAGTACATTTTCTTCCAGATCCCTTATGATGCTCAAGTTGTTTTTTTTTGTTTTGTTTTGCGACAATCCCCACGGCTTAGGGGGGACCAAAGGACGGTATGAAGGGAGGGCGGGTAGAGAGTGGGAGAAAGAGCCACTGATACAATTAGTTGGTTGATGAGTAAGTAAGCCAGTCTTGCCAAACCTTCTAGAAGACTGTTTACTTATCAGGCAATATACTGTACAATGTATCCTAAACCAATATCCAATTTAGTTTGGATTTTACTAGTTGAAGCGATGCTGTAGCCTTTTTCCAAGATGTAGCACTAGGCATTTTAGGCACTTAAAATAGGTGCAAATCTGTGTTGAGAGGCTGTTATCCATGGAGCAGTCCCATTTAAATTGGACTGGGTAGCCGGTGGGGGGCTGCTTATAACAATAAAGTTGTACTTGCCTCCGCTGTACCTCCTGCTGCCACACCACCATCTCTCTGCCGGTCATGCCCATGCAACCCCATATCTCAGCGCTGTGATCAGCCGTGAGAACAAGATTGTTGGCCTCACTCAGGGAGAGGGGAGACACGCTGTTTGTTTGTTGAATTTGAGCCCAAAGAGGCAACTTATTTTTCTGAGGAGATCATAGGGATTAGTTTGGCACATTCAGGACACCTAAGCCCCCATCTATCCTAGCAGCATACATAACGGCTTGGGATATCCTGCTATGGGAAAGACCCTAAATAAAACAATTAAGCTTGGACTGAAGTTGGCAAAGAAATTGGAGAGGCGATATTGAACGAAGTGGTGCACAAGAAATACAAAAGAACAGGGCAGGAGGGTCACCTTTAGAGCTGCCAACTGGCCGAGACATGCAGGAGGGGCCAAAAATTAAGATCTTCCATAAACATTTTTGTAGAGGCATAAAGTTGGCTTCAAACTGTTTTCGAAAGATTAGATTTTGTCTTCCTTTCAACTCCGCTCAAAGTGCATTTTGAGTAACTTTTCCATTGACTTGGAAACAGTGAGGTTAACGGCCTCCAAAATATCATGATTTACCTTAAATTCTCTATGGATGGTTTTTAAAGAAAAAATTCAGATAATCAGATTTTAGGAAGTTTTAAAACGCCAGTTTTCATTGTAATGCAAATAATAAGTAATAAAACGGATAAGCCATAAATACATAAGACAGGAATATTCTATTCTTACTACATTTCCTAGGACCACTGCACTTAGCCCATACATACAGACATTTTACATACATGTCTGACTGGTTGATAGCTTTGTTTAGAAATGTATAGAGACCTGCACCTCAAACACATTCTGTTAGTTAAAGGGAGGTTACCACCACATCTCCATGTGATACAGGACATACTTTCATTAAATATTTGTCTGTAGCTGAGTGGCAGAAAACAAACTTTTAATCTTTATGGAAATTGGGAAGTAATGCCCCAGGGGCATTGTCGTAGTGCCAGGAGCACCGTTGTCATCGCCTAGAAGCCTCGTGATCGCGAGCTGACATTACTCCTCCAGCCACCCAGATCCAGCTGTTACTGCTCACATACTACCGTTGTCTTGTGAGATCCAATCTACCCCCTAGCCATAGGCTCAGTGCACACAAACCAATCAGCAAGTTACCCAACTTGTTAGAAAACCATCGTTTCTCTCTTATTATGCTATTTTTGGAAAAATTCCTATTTTCATCCATATGCTAATGAGGCGGTTAGGACACCTAGGACATGTCCCCAGCAATCGGAGTGCTGCTATTCCAGTGTGGGCCATGCGCTCCTCATCAAATGAGCAGGAGATTTTGCGGGTGGGAAGAGCTCAGGGTCCTGAGGACACATTCTGGGTGCACCGACTGCCTCATTAGTATAATGTATGAAACCGGAATATCTTGGAAATGGCATCATAGACAGAAATAATAAAGATGTATTGAAAATCAGTGTATTTTATTACAGTGTGCCAGCAAATAGGCACAACAGTATATGGAGGTGGTAGACTTTAACACATCTCATATCCACTTCTATGAATATTACAGGATCTCAGAACTTCCAAAGAAATGGGCAGAGTGCGGGTCACCTGTATTACTAGGGGCTACAGTGAAAGAGATGGCTATTTTTTACATTTCTAAACCTAGCCAATCCTTCCTGCTCTGACCCCTGTTCTTGAGGTAAATGGATCGATGGGACCGGCATTTTCTGACATTTATGAATAAGAATAACATTTTACAATAGGCTCTTATCTGCAGTTATATGTAGTAACAGTAGGGATTAGATCTGTAATTTACTGGTGTCTTTTATTTTCTCTCCAGCTATCTGGAAACAATCAGGTTCTGTTCATGAAGCTGGATCTGGCCTCCATTGCGTCCATCAAGTCATTCTGCAATACGTTTCTGAGCAGTGAACCTCGCCTGGACATCCTAATAAACAATGCAGGTGAGACGTCTGAATCTGCAATATGGTTCTTTCCCTAGAAGAATCATCTGTCCTTTAAAGGGCACTATATCACTAAAATTATCACCACTAAACTAATAGTGGTACAAGTACAGCCAGAATCCCATATTTCATGTGAAATTGTACCTGTTTACCTAAAATATAAATGTCTTCCATAGTCATGTGCATATGAGCTGAAGAGTCGCCTTTTGCCTGAATTGAGTCACTTTTAGAGACTTCAAATGCACCTCTTGGGCACATCATGTTTGTGAATGGGAAAGGAAGTTAAACACATATATGAGACTGAAATATGCAGATAAAGATCCAAATCTTGACTGTTCTGTGCAGATTAGAAATAAGGTATTAATTATTTAATACCTCATTGTGCTGTAGTGAAGACAATGCTAGTGACAGTCTACCTTTAAAGGTCCTTTCCCTTTTATGATCCTCACCTGCATCCAAGAACCTAAAAGTGTGAACACCTGCATATCTTAGTAGCTAAAGGACCAAATTGCCCATTTATCTAAAAGCCATGACTGCTTTTGTTCATTTTAGGCATTGAAGGAAAAGGCAAGACTGAAGACGGCTTCAATTTGGTCTTTGGCGTCAATCACTTGGGTCATTTTCTGCTGACTCATTTGCTTTTGGATCGTCTCAAGAAGTGTAGTCCCAGTCGTATTGTGGTTGTGGCCTCCAGGGCCTATAGAAAGGGAAGGATTGACTTCAAGAATCTAAATCCATCAGGAGAAACGTGGAAGGAATGTTTCCAGGCTTACTGTGACAGCAAACTCGCCAATATATTGTATGCTCGCGAGCTCGCCAACCGTTTGCATGGCACGGATGTGACTTGCTATTCTGTTCACCCAGGTAGGAGCCCCCTGGCAGTGCTCTGTCCTTTAGTTATATTGGGTTGACCATCAGGCCAAAATGTCCATTGTTAATAGCTTCATGTTACACCCTCTGTGCTAACCGTCGGAGGCTAAATCCAAAAACTGTGCCAGATCAGACCTGGTATTCGGTCCGAACTGGTGGACTTTGATGTCGGAGTCTCTTTGTAGATATGGGTGCCAGAGAGCCCTTGTGGGAACTTTTAAGACTGGAATTTATAACACCAGCCTTAATGAATTACCCCCGTTGTATAGTAACACATTATGGAGATGCTCTCACCAGTGGTGAACACCTTTATCATATGTATGATCCAACCGGAGGGACCAACCTTCAGAGTTGATGATATGCAGCTCTATTCATCTGAATGGGTCTCGTGAAAAGAAGCCAAGTACAGTGCTCTGCTGTCTCTCCAGAAACCCATAGAAATAAATGGAGTGGCAGTAAGGCCGTTCATGTGATTTGGGCTCCTTTCAAACACACGTATGCTCGCTTGGCCAAGTTTACGGCAGTGCGCTGGAGAGGAGGTGGGGTGATCGCTGCTCACCCCTCCCTTCTCCATAGCGAAGCACGACACCCAGGCGTAAACTGGGAAAGATGGAGCATGTTCTCTTCTGTGACAGCATATTAAGGTCATTGTATGTTGTGTACATTAATACCTTTTCTTCTTTCAGGTGTGGTCCTCACCAGTTTAGGACGCAACTTGCCCTACTGGCTTCAGGTGCTACTCTTTCCCCTGGCCTGGCTCCTGCTCAAGACGCCTGTGGATGGAGCGCAGACTTCCATTTACTGTGCTGTCCAAGAGGGGATTGAGATGTACAGCGGCCGATACTTTGCCGATTGCCAGGTCCAGCAGGTGAAACCCCATGCTCGGGACGATGCTGTAGCCAAGAAATTGTGGGAAGTTAGTGAAGATCTCCTCGGACTGACCAAATAAAAGTTTCACTACCTCCTTTTATCTCAGGGCACCTATTCCTTCTAAATCTATAGAAGCAACCACATGTATAAATGCAGCTTAGAGATCGCCAGGGTAATGTTGGTACTTACAATTATTACAAATTTTGTCCAGCAGTGGGGAATGTAGCAGAAATCTGAAAAAAAGGACCAATTCTTATCCTCTCCATTCCTGAGTATGGCTTCCGTCGCTGTCCGTTTTGTATACGTGAACACTGCAGCTGATGACTGACCTGAACCATGTTTGATAGGGCCCATGATGTCACATCCCCTTCAGTACAAAAGAAGACTGGCAACAAGACTGGAGCCGATTATAGGAATGGAGAGGAGAGAAAAGGCAAGTACAAGTGGGTCTACCTTCATATCTTATTACTTGGATACATTCCTCGTTTGTGCCAGGAAAGTTCTTTATACTGGCAAACGAAGGCCTCATTTTTGCCTCCATCTGCACACTATACATTGCGTTCAGCTGGAAAAATGCAGCAAGCTGCTTCCTGCTGCAGAGCAACATATACACTCAGGAGAGGCCATAATAGGTTATGGAGGATGGATGCAACTATATTCCATCTATCCCTGTCCTCTGCTGAGCATATGCCATCTGTAAGGACACCAGTGATGTAACTGTTCATAGAAGGACAATTACGTCACTCGGGAGATACCCTGAATCGCCGGCTGCTGCAGTAGTTCACTGCTCCTCCCGCTTTCAGAGGGAAGGGGTAAAACTGGACAATGAATTCCACTCTGTATATATAGTGGGATATGTTTTAGTCCTTCATTGTAAGGATAGATTGTGAATCCTCCCTACATAACCTCAGAGGCTAAAAACATTAAGTACAGGTAACAGGGGTCCAGTGCACCACCCATTACCAGAACCAGAGGTGGTGTGTGCATGTTTAGTGCGACATTGTAATTACCAGAATATACGACTAACCAGCTATGCAATTAATGGGGAAAATGTAAAAATGAGGAAATGTTACTGAAATATTCACTAATTGTAAATTATTGCTATTTTGCTATGCCATTATTTCTAAGATAGGATCTGCTTTTCTTTTAGCTTCTGATGCCCTTGTTTTTTATTACAAAAAAAACTATGCAAAAGAGCCTGAGGAGCTCTGGTAGGTGTCATAGGTGTCAATACAATCTGGAGCCCCTCAGGCTCATTTGCATAATTTGTTTAAAAGAATAGCAGAAGCTACCAGTGGCTTGTGCTTGGTTTTCAATCCTTGACTCTGGTGGTGTCAAGGCAACACAAAATTATGCAAATTAGCCAGAGGGCCTCTGGGCTTCATTAAGAACTATGGTGCCTGGAGCCCCTCTGGCTCATTTGCAGAATTTTTACAGCCATTTTTTGTAAAAGGACATAATAATCTAAAGGAATAGCGGATCCTGTAAGTGTGCTTGGTTTACAATCCTTCATCCTGGTGGTGGATATCCTTTTTTAAGGTTTTATTATTTTTGCAATATTCTAAACCTGATTCCACAGTGAAATGCAACGAAATCTTTTATCCAACAACTTTACATTCCACATGTGTGTAGTTTACTTCAGTGTTTCCCAACTAATAACCGTGCATTATATAAAAATTATTATTGTTTTAATTTATGTCAGGGAAAAATGTAGGCATGAGATATATTGTTCCATCAGAGTTACAAGGAAGAAAAGAATACGGTTAAAGGGATTTTCCTGGCAAACTCTAAGGGATTTAAATCATTATTCACAATCTTTGTAGTCAGAAAGCAGAGAATGGGGCTTATTTACTAAGGGTCGCGCATCACACTGTTTGCAGTTTTTGGGTTTTGCGCGGATTGGACAGGTATCTGAGATTGTGTCGCACGCGATAGTTTTTTGGCTTTCATGCGACAAGGGTATGCTGTCGGACGATCCGACTGATTTGGATTGAGCGCGGGATTTAACTTTCAAATTGTGTCACAAGACAATGCACTTACATGCACCTCGAAGAAGGTGAACTCCGTCGGGCACATGCAGGATATCGGGCGCACGATCTTAGTGAATCGCGGCAAAGTGCATTATCAGTGGACAATGCACTTTTGCTGAACTCCGCGGACCGAGTAAGTAAATGAGCCTCAATATATGCAGTGTGATGTTTAGCCTATGTACAATACATGGTACATCTGTCTTGACCAAATGTATGATATATTTTAATTTTTAAGACTGAAAACAACGTGGGATTACGCCAACCTCGGCACCACGACCGACACAACCAAATCTCTGACTAATTGTTATATTCATTTTTTGGATTTTGTCTTATTTAGAAGATTGTAAAAGAATTGTAGATTCTTTTGTAATAGAAACTTTAAAAATGAATTTTCATTTGAAACAGTTATGTACAGAAGGGGAAGAGTAGAAACTACTACAGTATGTGTGCGGGCGTATGTAATAGTACATTTTGTTGAGTAAATTAAATGACACTAACATTTCACAGTAGCAATATTTTGTTTTGTATAGAACTGTGAGACCTGCTTTAGTAACTATTAATAAAAAAAAACCTGAAGACAAACTTTAAATGGGGTTTTCTTGAAAATAAAATAAATAAATAATAATTTAAGTGGTTGGTGACTGACAACCCCTCATGCCCTCCTCAGTCTTCCCGGATTCCTAAAGCCAAATCTTTTTGATTTTTTTACCATTTACAGAGCTGTATGAGGGCTTGTTATCTGTACGTCCTGGTGGCTTCATTTAATATTCTGTGCTATGTACATACTTCTGTGCTATGTCCCATACTTAAGAATACCCGACTTACAGACGACCGCTAGTTACAAACAGACCTTTGGTAATTTACTGTACTTTACCCTAGGCTACAATGATCAGCTATAACAGTTATCACAGGTGTCTGTAATGAAGCTTTAGTGTTAATCCTGGTTCTTATGACAACCCAACATTTTTTAAATTGTCACAGAGACCAAACAAAAAATTTGTCTGGGGTTACAATTATAAAATATACATTTCCGACTTGCATACAACTTGAGGACAAACCTACAGAACCTATTTTGCACCTAACCTGGGGACTGCCTGTACATAAAAAAAATAAAACCTACCCATGTAAATCTCATATAAAAATTATGATGCTACAAATTCATGATACATTTTAATAAGGTTTAACTGCCTGTACTGGGAAGCTGGAAAAAAAATTCTACAGGTAGTGGAATGGATAAAACACAGTTGTGCCATTTTCTAGCAGGTTTTGTTTTACAGCATTTTATTTACTGTGTTGTACAAATTACTTATCCACTTTATCCTTTAGGTTCGGTACGGGGATACCGAATTTACTGGTTGTAATACCATAAAGAAAATTCTACACAAAAAAAAAAAATTACGTATTAACATTTTCAGGCACCCATTAAAGCCCCTTTGCACATGAGCGTTTTCACGCCTGTGTTTATTTCTGATATGTGGAACTTGAATTTTATTATGACCGATTTGTATTCAATCAGAATCTGATCAAAAATGCAGGTAAAAAAATGTATCCACAAACTCAGTGAAAAACTGACAGACTTGAATCAGTTTTCTGTCAGACCAAACTCCGAGGAAACTTTGATCAAACTCTCTTAGTGGAAAGTGTTAGTATTTATTTAGATATGCACCCACGATGTGCACCACCCAGTATGTACTATGTATAACGTAGGGAGAAGATTGAGGGGATGGGAATATTTGTGTGTTCTAGCTTGTAGGTACTCCGAGGAGAAGTCCTCCATATACTCTACTTATTTTATTGTTTATAAAATATAATTTAAAGGGAACCTGTCATCACAAATTAACCTAATAAACCACTAGCAGTATGTTGTCATGCAGCTAAACACATTAGAGATTGTGTTACTTTCATGGCCCCATATGGTGGCATCATCCCGAAAATCGGCTTTGAAGTGAGATGCAAATTAGTTGTATAAAGTCAAGAAGGCGGAGAATTTGGCACTGGAGTCAAACTCTCCTTGCCTAAAATGCCCCCTTCACTGTAATTGATGGTCCTGCATCAAGAAACTTCAATAGGCAGATCTCCTGAAGTCCGGTGCGTTATATCAATCAAACTTCAATATTAAACTCTCTCCCTCCTTGACTTTATACCAGTTTACTTCTCACTTCAATGTTGATTTGCTGCATGATGCCACCACGCTGAGCCATGACAGAAACATAATATGGAAGCTTCTTGACAACATACTAGTAGTGGTTAATTAGGCTCATTTCTGATGACAGGTTTAAAGGGAATCCATCACCACTATTTTCTCAAATACAGGTAGTGGCAGGTTCCTATAGAGCTCTAGTAACTAACACCCTGCTTGTAGCTAAAAATAGTTTCCCTCAGATCTCCAGAGTTCTAATCTTGCCTGGTATCTATGCAGCTTTGGAGCGAGTCCAGGGGGCGTGGCCTAATGTCATGTGACGAGGGTGACATCATCAAAGGTCCTTAAGCTACTTAATATGAAAACTATACCCCATGTACATATCTGACCACATAAAACAATCACAGTAGCCTGCATGGACTTCTACTCCTCTCCATGCAGCCTGCTGTGATTTCATGTGATAAAATATGCTGTGATTTCATGACATATATGCTTAGCGTACAGTTCCTATTGCCACAAAAGCTATAGGACCTGCGATGATGTCACCCTTGTCACATGACATTATAGCAGCATACAGCAATAGGGATGGAGAGAAGCTGCTGGATTCAGCACGAGGAAGGCCACGCCCACCTGGACTCCATGTAGCCATGCTTAGTTACCAGATAAAACTATAAAGTTCAATATATGGGAATCTAAGGGGAATAATTTTTAGCTACAAGCAGGAGGTCAGATAGTTACTAGAGCTCTATAGGAACCTGCCACTACCTGTATTTGTGAAAATAGTGGTGACGGGTTCCCTTTAAGTACTCCTCAGGTAGAGATAGGGTAGCACTTCTGCCTTGCATCGCTTTCATTGAGTCCGTAAGGTTTCAGGCCTCTCATTCTATAGATCCATTTTCTCTGTGTCTGAAGAAGCACCCTGACACCCATTTATATTTAATCCTACATGAATACAACATTTTTTAAGAATAGGCAGCTAAAATAAGCCATGCAACAATGTATCTATTTACTTTCCTACACATAGTAGCACTATTGTATCTACTCACTTTGTTATAGAATTAACAACCTTGTATCTGCCAAATGCAGAATTCCGATTGGTAAACTAACCTGTCAATCAGGAACAGGAAATAAATAGCGATTGAACCCGTCCACGCCTACCGCTAGAAGAAGCTGAGGTGACTCGGCGAAACACGTGTTGGGACGGTCAGTTTTAGATACAACGCAGGGTTGCAAATAGTGCAGGCGGCAGTATAGCTCAAATCAGCAAGCAGACAACGTGCCCCCGTCTTGCAAGTGGGACAGCTGGTAGTGTGGGAGCGTGCGGATGCAAGCGGTCTTACCAGACTGCCTGCTGCGGTGGCGGAGAGAACCATATAGGAATCTCTACCTGAGGAGTGCTTTAATTATATTTTATAAACAATGAAATAAGTACAGTATACGGGGGACTTCTCCTCTGAGTACCTGCAAGCTACCGTATATATGTAGCAGATCTATCTAATAGCTAAAAAAGTACATCAATGCAAAACAATGTTGGTTTATGTTTTAATGAAGAAAAGCCTCAGGACGCTTTCACACGATGCAATGCTTTTTTGATGCTTTTTTGACGCATTCCAAAGGCTTCAGCCTTGATCACATACTTAGGTTACATCGCGTTTCTACCGCATCTGTTAAAACGCAATGTAACCTCAGCATGTAATCAAGGCTGTAGCCTTTGGAATGCATAAAAAACGCTTCACAAAACGCAACGCATTTTCAACACTCGTATGAAACGGGCCCAGCTTTTCACACTTTGGTGTACATCAACTTTGATAATGATTATTCAACATTTTTTTTGTTAGAGCATCAATGAATGGGTTAATTTACCGACTATTTCTGATTTGCCCCGCATTTAAGGGGTTTTTGGCGCACACGATCGGCGACATGCGACACAAATCGGGGGGTGGCCGTCGGACAATCTAGCCTGATTCAAACTGAGCGCGGGATTTAAAATTCAAATTGTGTCGCATGCAATGCACTCACATACACCGGAAGAAGAAGGTGAACTCCGGCGGACCAGAGGGGGGGAAGCGACACATGCAGGATATCGGGAGCACGATCTTAGTGAATCACGCCGGACTTCATCCTCATCGGACAACGCGCTTCAGGGATCGTGACAGGACCGGGTAAGAAAATGTGCCCCAATGTGTATCCCCACAATGTGACCAAGCCAGGTGTCCGCACCGCAAATTTTGGAGCAGGCTGTAGTATTCTATGAGCATTATTTTCAAAGATCAAGCTGAAAGTAAAGGGGTAAATCCTGCTTTCTAGGCTGTTTAACAAAACACAAGGAGATTAGATGTGAGCTCATAGCCATCTCTATAGACACACACTGTGCAGGCTGGAATGAATACAGACCTCTATGGGAGGGAGTAGCTTGATTTTTTTCTTTTAAGAAGTATAATAGAAATATATACAGCACACACCTCCTACACACAGTATAAAAAATGATCTTATGCTTTAAGGTCCATCACACACAACCTCTGATGAATATCCTGTCCCTACAAGGGATACAGGTGGAGCGTACTGTTGGGAAAGAAAGACTCCGTGTGAACCTATCTGTACCCAAGAAGTTTTGGAAATAAAATTTTTGGAACATTTTAATACAAGTGGACTCTCGTGTCTTAAAGCTGGATAGTATGTATGTGAAATAAAGAGACAGTATGTGATGTATACTACATATTGAGCACTAGGGGGCGTGGTTGTTGGTATAATTCACTGCAGCACTTTGGAATACAGCCTGCAGCTATTTGGTTACCGTCAGATGTAAATAGAATAACAAAAGAATTCTCTGAATTCAGGCCACAGATTCTCTTAGGAAAGGAATGTGTAGTATGCAGGGCGCTTTACTTGCCAGGCCATATGTTTAGTTTATATGCTATTAGCAAGTTGTTATCTGTCTCTTGATCCCCTTGATGAAATAGACGCACTCTATAGAACGCATAAGGACAGCTGCAGAATCCGCATGCTGGCCCAAATGCTCTTTTAATAGAAATCACTTTTGGGGTCCAGGTTTTTCCGTTTTCCTCGAAAGTACTACCATTGACAGCATATTTGTTATACATGTGGCTAGTGTCCTGTACAAACCTTTGTACTAAACCCTTCATGTATATTTTACACATTATATTATATTTTATACTCTTAGTTAAGTGTAACTCCGATTTCATAATGATGTTACCAAATTGTCCTATGTCCTTTTTCCTCTCCATGTTTGCTTGGGTTTCCTCCGGTTTCCTCCCACACTCCAAAACATTGTCTAGATTGTGAGCCCCATTGGGGACAGGGACTGATTTGGCAAGCTCTGTACAGTGCTGCCTAAATTTTGTGCGCTATATAAATAAAGGAATTATTATTAAAAAAAACATTTTCTGTTTGGAAGCTACCTGTTAGAAATGTTCCTCAGCAGCGGTATATGCCCCAAAGCTATATCAAATATAGGATGCCCACATTTCCCTTGATGCCTTGTGTTTTCTCATTAAAGGGTTCTCCAGTCATAACAAGTTAAGTCCTATTTAAAAGACGAAGCCTAACTTGTTGATTGGTGGGGGTCTCAGTGATGGGACCTCCACATATCTTGAAAACGGGGGTCCGTTGTACCCCTGTTGTGCTCAAAATGACTGGGCAGCCAGTTGCGCATTTGCTGGCTGCTCCGTTGATCTCTATGGCGCTGACAAAGATCGTTAAGTACAGCGCCAAATAGATGAAAGGAGCAGCAGGTGTATGCATGACTGGCTGCCCCCTATTCTCGAGATATGTGGAGGAGGGGGGGGGGGGTGTCCCATAACTGAGACTCCCACCGATCAGCAAGTTAGGCCCTATCCCTATACTAACTTGCTTTGACTGGAGAACCCCTTTAAGTAGTTTAGTAGAAAACCCAGTGAAATTCCTACAAGTAAATCCACTGACCGCTACCTTGTGTGTAAATACAAAATCTATAGAATATGAATCATGCGATAAATAGTAGAAACCAGCAGTGAAATAGTTTTATTTGTATAGTTTGTGCTTTGTGAGCACTTAAGGTTAACAACTCCCCTGCTATGTAAAGTATCCAGACAGTAGGTGGGAGTGGTTTGTTGCAGATGAGTACATGACACAGCTTTTGGTGCATAGAGAGACAGTGAAAGTACTGTAGATTTACAGACTGGCATGGAGAAACTGATAGGGAACAGGGAAGATCTTGTACCTCACTATTCTGCGTATTTTGTGACTTTTTCATCCATATCTTCCCAGACACTGCTCTGCTGATAGCTAAACACTGGGGTCCCCTTTCTCACTCGGAACCCTGACTGTGGTAATCTTGTAACAATGTGCCGCACACTTCAACTCCTAAGAGCTGCAAACAGTCAAGGACCGATCTAAACTATAGTCCAAATGTAAAAAAAAAATTGTTCTGACCGGAGCTCCAGATCCTCCAACTTTTTCCTCTCGGTATAATGTTCCACAAACTTCCCTTCAGTATACTTCTCTCCACAAACTGACACAATTCTGTATATCCTCCAATAAGAACAAGTCACCATTCAGACCAACATCCTTGCATTTCTATCTACCCTCATCTCTACCATTGCTCATAGTAGTTCGCTGGAAGGAATACGCACACGGCACACGGGATAGCGTAGTATGTTCTTCACAGTTGAAATTTTAATCTAAAATATACTCACAAAAAATGTAGTTAAAATGCGCATGTCAAATTAAATTGGAGGATCTACAGAATTGTGTCAGTTTGTGGAGAGAAGTATACTGAAGGGAAGTTTGTGTAACACTATACCGAGAGGAAAAGGGAAAAAGTTGGAGGATCTGGAGTTCCGGTCAAAACAATTTTTCTTTATTTTTTTCATTGTGGTAATCTGCTTATATTTGTTATATATGACCTCCTTCCTTCTAAAATATTTTTCATTATGCTAATGAGCCTGGGGGGCTCTGGTGGGTGTTTCCTGAGCCCCCAGTGATGTTTTTTAACTTCTTGTTACAATGAGCAGAACGTGTATCTCCTCCCTCTGCCTGTATAATCTAGCAGCAGCAAGAAGTGCAGGAGGAGGCTCATTGTAACAGCCTGTGAAAAGATATCGCTGAGGGGCTCTGGAAACACCCACCACAAGGGCGGAGTAAGACTGCCGTAGACCCTGGGCTGTGTCAAGACCACCCACCTCCTTCCCCCCGCAGAGCCCTTCTGGTGCATTGATATTTTTAAAGTTTTAAGAAATTTAATAAAGAAATAGACCATCGATAAGAAATCTAAGAAGATTGCCACGGTCTTGGCACCTGGATCCACTAGTAAGTGTTCCAAATGTCAATGGAAGCTGCATACAGGACCTTATGTATAGGAATGTGCATCCTCTATTCACATCGTTTAGAAACCAAGAGGTCTTCTAGGGAGACAGGAGTTGCAATAATGACCTGTAATTTTTTAGTTTTCTAGATAAAATATGACATGTTTTAGGTGTGGACTGAGTTCTAAGTCTGTTATAACATAACTATCGGACAATTGTAAGACATGAATCGTCTCAAGAAGTTAAAAGATCTTGACACGGACCCGAAATCTGCTTATTGTCTATCAGCACTGCATTCCTTTTCAAGGCCCCCCTTCCCCCACTCCCTTGAATAACCACTAGTTGGGGACTTTTTCAAACCAGGGCGATTACATTTGACTTATTTTATAGCATCTGGAATTTATTATTGCTTACAACTACGTGTAGCGGCTGTCTACCATCTTACTGTGTATTACAAGTTAATCCAACATCATTCCATTAGGCTTCTTGAAAGTCGTGCTTGGTGTTAAAGGACATCTCCCACCAGGATCAAAGGTTGTAAACCAAGCACACTGACATACTGTTGTGTGTCTCCTCTGACTGGATCTGCTCTTCTTTTAGCTACTTATACCCTTGTTTTTAATCAAAAAAGGCTTTAAAATTATGCAAATGAGCTTGATGGGCTTCAGGCTCCATAAGCACCTGAGGATGGGGAACAATGTGTTATTCTTGAAATTCCCTGTCTAGAGAGCATGCTAGTGTTGAATATTACTGAACGTCAGGGGTTCTGCAATGACTTTTATGTGAAAAATCACAGTATAACAGTTCATTCTGATGACTGTGGAGGGTCCATGAATCCTGGACTATGTGATGACCTATGCATTTGCATAATTTGCCAATAGCGCTCCTTCCCTTCCAAATTTAAGGGGCAATGCAAGTTTTTTTTGGTAAAAGACTTACAGGAACCAATGTAAATTCCTTTTAGAAAACACCTGTGATGGTAAAAAGCTCAATATAAACCTTGATAAATTCTCTGGGTGGTGTAGTTTCCAAAATAGGATCATTTATAAAGGGGGGGGGGGTGTCACTGTTCTGGTACCTCAGCAGCTTTTCAAATGTGTAAGCACTTGAAAATGTCCTCAAAATCTGCCCTCTATTGGTGCTCCTTCCATTCTGCACTCTGCTATGGCCACTAAAGTCACTCGTACCTCCAGTACCTCACTCGTAAGAAACTGCACAACAAAATCTGAGATGTGTTTTCTCATTTTATCCTGAATGAACATGTAAATTTAAGACTAAATAATAATTTTGTCAAAATGTAAAAATTCCAAATAGAATCTCCATTTTGTTTTAATTCTTATGAGATTCTTAAATTTTTAACAAGCAGTTTTAGAAAGAGTTACTTGAAAACCCTTTGAAAATTCATTGTCCTCTCAAAAAATGTAATCTGAAATTTACAAAAATATTTGGAAAATTGCTGTTCGGACTTTAAGCTATTCTAACATCCTAAAAAAAATAAAATAGCATCTAAAAAATTATGTCAGCATAAAACCGACATATGGTCAATGTTAGTTAACTACCAATTAGGGCGGTTAGACTAACTGCATGATGAGTATAACATTTAGAATGTAATTGCAATTTTCACCAAATTCCACAAAATTTTCACAAAATACAGCCATTAGCCAGAGGGGCTCCTGGCTACATCACAGAAGACAATTCCGGCTCCATTTCACGTTTCCCCTGCGCAGCCAAAAAAATCTACATTCTAGATTTCACATTGCATTGTCAGGGTGATGGCACACATGTGTTTGAACGCGCTTTTTTGCCCCGTTTGTTAAGCAGTCGTCAAAAAACCACTGTGTTTTTTCGACCAGTTGAATAATAATTAGTCAAACCTGTCAACGCAGTTTTTTGACGGACTGCTGTAATACTGGCCAAAAACGCTCAAAACACAGCGTGTGCCATCACCCTAAGGCCGGGCCACCCAAGGGCGCTTTGTCTGCGTGGCCGGTGGCGGACCACTTGTCATGACGTTTGCAAGCGCAACAAGGCGCCCTGGTTGTCGCCGGTCTAAAGGATAAGATTGACTGAAAATGCTACTCCCAAAATTTGGAAGTATCTGAAAAATTTTTAATGGTCACTAGTGATGGATCATTTATGACCGACCCGGCATAAAAAGTTGTCTTTTTTCAGTGAACAGAAGAAATCAGCACCTAGCAGTAACTTTTATCATGGAAAAAATAGTGTGGATAAGTTTTAGCAACTACACGGAGACTCCGTATATTGTATTTAATAGGGAGTTGTTCAGGAGCCCGATTAGACGGTTCTTTGTAGTGAGCGGAACCTAATGATCCAGCATCAGTATTGGTCACCAATTGTCACATGGTCGGCTTTCCTAAAACAACTTTTATGCCATACCAAACACGGCCACTATATAATGTATGGAGTAAGAGACTAAATGCAGATTATCTGTGGTAGTTCCATGTATCAGCCCTTCAGCTATATGATATGGATCACCTATACTAAGGATTAGTCGTGCAAAAATACACACACATAAAACCTCTGACTGAAATGTTTTATTTTTTTTTTTGCTGCATTTGAATATTTGTTCACTTTTCCGTAAATTCTAGGCACGAAATCCGCTCTGTGTGAATACAGTGCACCAGGTGTCACCCTCCCCTGCACACACTTGGCTCCCTCTCTGTCGCAATGGAAACATAGCAGCTGTCACTTTATTAAACATGGCGACATGAGAGCAGAGAGAGCCCTAAATGAACCGTGTGACGCCAGCAATAGCGGACCACGACCATTCCCAGCACTGGGCTGGTGGAGGGGGGTGAGGCCGTCAGCCATTTTCCCGCCTCCTTCTCCTCAGCAGGGAGGAGCCGCCGCTGTCACGGGGACACATAAATTCCCTTCTGTGAGGAAACGGTTATTCCCCCCTTTCCCGCCCCCTCCCCCCAGGGCGAGCACGTGACCACTCCTTTCTTCTGATTGGTTGGCCGCCGTGAAAACAAACCCTTTTGCGCGGCGCTTCCCCCTAAGTCATTCACAGCCGGACCCCGCCCACTCGTAGAGTGGGAGTGTCCGTAGTCTCCGAGCAGTAGACTCCGCCCCTCTCGGGTGTCGTGTGTGTGTGTGTGTGCGGATTGTTTTCTGTGTAAGGAAAGCGACATAAGGCGGCAGCCAGCAGTGTGAACAGGGAGCAACACCGCCGCACGTCAACATGGGGAACTGTCACACGGTGGGGCCCAACGAGGCGCTGGTGGTGTCTGGTGAGTGGCCTGGGGTGTGCGCTGTGGGGGGGAGGCCCTGTGCTATTTATAACGTGTGCTCATTGCCCTGTGCCTTGTATCCTGTGCACTGCTGAGACTTGTAGTGCTCTGCTGTGTGACCAAGAGCCTTTATAATTCAATTCTTTTATATTGAATAAATTGTTACATTGTTTCCATATTTCTGGTAATTAGATCAAAGATTCTAAATAACATCCACAGTGTTAACCCCCTGTGTGCTGCAGTGCTCAGATTTCTCTATGATTCAAGCCATCTGTTGCAGTGTAAGAGTCTGGGGGTCTCTCTATATACTAATAATCTGCACCCCCCCCCCCTGTATGTGATTTGTGTGTTTTCCATTATTTCGGATATGCAGCCCCCCCATCCCCTGTAGCGGCCCCTGTAGTCAGGATCTGCAGGGAGTGGCAGTGTTTAGGCTCATTGCAGAGGGATCGGAGCAATTCCCAGTGGATCTGCAGATTAACCCTTACAGGGCCGGGATTGGTTTGGCTACAAGTGCAGCCGCCTCCCTTTAATAATGTGGATTCATTCCGTTATGTCCTGATAATCCTTATCAGGGATGGATGATTGTGCTGGCGCCCTGCATTACACGTATCGATCGCTCTCCTAGGTGTTGGATTGACACTTGATCTGTGATTACATTCCAGTTATTTGGAGAGCTCCATGCACGAATAGAGCGGGTGATGTGTTACCATAAATAAGTCATGTGTTATCATTAACTTCCCTTATTTTTGGGAGACGGGAGGGGGTTATATCAGTACAGTCACTGATAATGGTCGTGTCTGACTGACTGTATGTGACATAAGACCGCGCCCCGCTCTAATGGCTAGAAAATCATTAATAATTTACATTTTTCTATGTCTTGGTGTAACAGTTGTTTTATTTTAGCTGTTATTTTATTAAATATAAATATGGAAATAAGATTAATAAAACTGATCAGAACTTTATGGGGGAGACTTAAAGGGAATCTGTCATCAGGAGCCCTTTTTCTGGCTCCCCCATGTCCTTATATAGAATAGTGTACACATGGCCAAACAGTTTTATAGTATTTATAGTTTTTCTAGTAAAATTGTCTTTTTCCAAAAAAAAAAAAAAAAAGCTTAATCAAAGTTAATCCTTCTGTATGCAGAGCTGTGTCCGAAGTCCCATGGGAGTGACCAGTGAGGAGTGACATCCTGAGGGGGGATGATATGGGGGACATGGGAGTTTTAATCTGAAATCCGATGCATGATTGAGAGGTTTCCCAAAGGTGAGGTGGGGAACGCTCCTTACTGGCCACTCCCATGGGACTAAAGACACAGCTCTGCATACAGAAAGCTAAACTTTCATCTAACTTATATTTTTTTTCATAAAAAGATAGTTTTACTATAAAAACTGTTTGGCCGTGTGTACACTAATCTCTACGGGGACGTGGGGGAGCCAGAAAAAGTGCTCCTGATGGCAGGTTCCCTTTAAGAAAAACCTACTATCAAAATCAATCATGATAAACCAGGGACACTTGCTAATGGATCCAGGCACCGTGACTGTGGTATCTTTCTTATATGTCTTATCCATGGCCTCCTTTCTTCTAAAATCAACTTTATAAAATTATGTTAAGGAACCAGAAGGGCTCTGGGGGGTGTTACAAGATCCCCTCTATGCTGTAGATTCATAGACTTTGCAGGAGCATCCCCGCTACTCTGTGAGATTACATCAGGTAGGGGTAGGGGGGTTCTGCACAGTGTAATATCCTGTGAAGCTACAGCACTTAGGGCAGCGCCCCCCCCAAGGAGCCTTCAGGCTAATTTACATAATTGTAGAAGTTGAGAGGCCATGGATAACAAATATAAGACATTTACCACAGTCATGGTGCCTGGATCTATGAGTAAGGTCTCGTGCACACGTCCGCAGTAGCTGCCTGAAGGAGGCAGTGTCCCTCTCCTCCATAGGGAAGCCGGGCGGCCCAGGCTCGGACACAGTGCAGTGAGTCAAAAATGTGCTTACCGCAGCGTGCCGACGTGCTATGCTTATCTATGGCAGCCATGAGCTAGCTGACAGTTTTGCGGGTAGATCACGGCTGCGTCCATGGGGATGTGGGGCCCAAGTGCCCTGGTTTATCATGCTTGATTTTGATGGTAAGTTTCCTTTACGTAACCACTGAACCACTTGCACTTGTGCGCCCATATTGAATCCTTCTGGTCCGGGATGGTGTAGATGTCAGCTATAACCTCCCATAGTATTTTACATGAAAAGTTGTGAAATCTTCCCCCAGATTTGCAACGTTTTCTCGCCTTTGCTTACAAGGCTTAATAAATCTCCTCTGTTATCTGTTTCACCTAACTCCTAGAGACTATGATAGAGGTGATCATGTATTACTTTACCCATAAACACTTTCCATCAGAAACGAGGACCACGTGTTTTGCATAGTTTACATGATAAACCTGCTCATTCTTGATCAAATGTGTTAAAGTGTAAACACACATGCGATCAGGAGTAAATCCTCCCCTTTTCAAAATTAATGTCAAACTCGCCTTGTGTGAATGAGGCCTGAGGGTCCAGTCATACCTGGGGCTGTTTTGCACGCATTTGCGCTTGAGGGGCAAGTGACCCGTTATTTCAATGGCGTACGGGACCCTGTCCTTGTCGGCCCATATATCCATGAGAGAAAAAAAAAACAGAATACACAACTTTTTCCCATTTATAGACCTTGGCCTTCCAGAAAAGTTAAAAAGTCCGCTAAATGAATTAAAATAACATGCTTTTTTTTAACTTCGATGTTGCCTCAAGATCGGGAGTTTTTTATACATTATGTCGTTATGGGTACGGGACTCAGACGGAGGTGATTAGACGACTGAAACGAGATGGGCCATCTGACAGACCCCTTAGGTCCCATTCACACGACCGTATGGGGGCTGGTGACAATAGCACACGATTTGTGGCCGTTCCAAGCCGCACTTGGGCTGCCGCCTGGTGGCCCCACCATAAGATATAGCACAAGTCCTATATTTGGGCAAGTTTATGACAGCCCCTCACGCCAAGGAGAAGGTGAGGGGTGAGGAGCGCCGTCCGTCGCCTCCATTGCTACGACACTGCTGCTATGACCGGGTGACGGGTCGGGTGAGCACCACAGCCAGGTGTAAGGGGCGCTTACAGGGCAATCGTGCACCCAGGAGAGCCCCATGTGTTTATGCAACTTCCCTCCATCCCTACCAGAGCAGAAGTAGTAAAGACACTGCCAAGTGTTGAGGTATAACAAAAAATTGGTGGGGTGACAGAAAAAAGTATGGGTATCAATGGGACTCTAGGCAAGTGCAGGGGCTGTTGAGGACCCACCGCACCCTCCCCGTGGCCCAAGTGGAGGGCGCATGGAAAGGGAGCAGTTCTCCCCCCACTTGGAATCGAAAAGTGACTTGCAAATGATATGAAACTTCCATCACTCCCTGGATTGGCTCGTAGAGGAAGAGGGGGCGTCGCTAAGCCAGGTGATGGGTGTTTTCGAAAAGGATCACATGGAGTACTGCTTCCCCAGGGTGGGAGGGAATGTTGCCCGTTCTCCAGCCACTCCCATTGGCAACTGCTAGTCACACAGCAGATGCTAATGAAAGGTCAAGAACATATCTTTTTTTCTGTAAAACCAATTTTTAATACAAAAACACTTTGGCAGTGTATGTACTATGCTCTGTGTGGACTGGGGGAGTGCTAAAAATGGGTCTCCTGGTGACAGGTTCCCTTTAAGCTCTGTCCAGGTTTTCTGATGCAACTTTCGATCTCCAAGCCAGGAGAGAAGTGAAAAAAAGAAGAGGAGGATTTTACATTGTCCCCATCATGATCCACCCTTAAGTTTGGCTTTAAAAATACAGCATCTGTAACCTGAACATTGGTCGTTGCACCCATGAACGTGGTTTCCACAGATCTGTGTAGAGGCTATGGAGAACCGAGAGCAGGTCCTATTCCTGCCCTTGTTTCCAACATGAAAATGTTACCTCTTCTATTGGAACATGAAAAATATGACCAACAGATGAGACACAGACTGCTGGCAACAAATATGGCTTGGCAGCGAATTACACACTGACACTCTGACCGTCAAATCTGACCACCAATATGTTGTTCGGCACGAGAAGGAAGGCTTGTGGGTAGCCTTTAGGTGGCCCATACACAGTCTTACTTCCAATACGAGAAGGCCAAAGTCATAACCGATAAATACTTTATAGTTATGAGAACCTTGTACAGATGCCTAACATCCTCTATGGGGGGGGGGGGGGGGGGTATATAAGTAACAAACGCCCTATATTCTCCCCTCTCCGGTCCTGTGGTGCCTGTTGTCACTGCCATTCTCTGTATACAGTGGTACTACCACACATCAGCTCTTAGAAGACGCTGTAGGTGTGGTCCGTCTATGAAAAATGGACCATACGCTGGACGGATTTCACAGACAGACCACGGTGCCGAGGATGGGACTGTGAGCATCAAAGTGAAATCTAATACAAGGAGCCCCTGCTTCCCTGCAAACTGGCAATGTAGACCTGTAATCATAGGGGGAAGCAGGGACTCCTTGTATTATGTATCACAATGGTTCTCAGAGTCATTTCCTCGGTACAGTGCTTGGTCCCTGCAATCCAGCAAGCGAACACCTCAAGTTTCCTCTTCCATTCATTACATGGGGAGGTTTTGAGGGTTTTGGTTATATGGCGATCAGAATAACTCCCTGGATCAGAAACTACTTACTTACTGTCTGAAGCCCACACTACTACTGTATAGTAGCGCTCAGCCTATATATATTCTATATGTTCTGGACCAAGTACACTTCTTGTGCACTACCTATGCAGAGAGACATGCATGAGCTCTTATGTGTGTGTATGTGACTGTGTGCACAGGTTGTAGCAGAGCCGGTCCTGTAGCTTTTATGAAAAGGGGCCATGTATATTTATAGTGACAAATACAATGTGCAGCGAGTTCCTGAGCCGGCCTGATCACACAAGACTGCGACTGCAACCCTAAGTATGTGAGAGACAAAGGGTGGATTCATATTATCCTTCCCCACTTCCTTGTCCAGTCTTTAAGTGAAAACAATGCGTGACAATCCAGCTTCATCTATAAGCCAGGCTTGCTTCTTTATGAAATCCACAAATTACATGTGATGCATCAGAACATAGATGGTCGACGCGTTTCTAGAGTGTACAGCACCCTTATCCAATGACACACCAATACACTCATACTACATAACTGATCCAAAGATGCCACATGGTCCTGAGCTGGGCCTGTGATTAGGAGGAGTGATCATTTTGGTAGCTGAACATGTCATTATTGTCCTTAAAGTAAACGAGGAGCAGTGATGCTGAAATGGGGTGTCCAGCTCATTGATATTGACATCCTATCCATAGGTCATTGATACCCGACTAGTGGGGACGTGACTCGGCACCCCCACCCATCCGCTGAATCT
This sequence comes from Engystomops pustulosus, assembly GCA_019512145.1. Classification (NCBI taxonomy): domain Eukaryota; kingdom Metazoa; phylum Chordata; class Amphibia; order Anura; family Leptodactylidae; genus Engystomops; species Engystomops pustulosus. The sequence goes on along the minus strand of CM033642.1, from coordinate 239,141,227 downwards.
CTCTGCCTCTGAGCATGGTTCAAACATAGAGAATGGAGTCTCATCAACAGCTCCATCCTTTGTGTTGTGGCCAAGCTGTGTTAATGCACCTCATCTCCCATTCACTTGAATAGGAATCAGCTTATTGGAGGCAATGCTGAATATCGGTCTTCAGTGGATCTGGTATTGATGACTTATGTAATGGATACGTCATCATTAATCTGAAGAACTACTTTGACAGGTTCCTGATGTCTTGTTATTTTATATCTTTATGGACCTATTTGTTTTTTTTTTTATCTTAGAGACCCTAAAGGGGTTTGTACCAAGTTAGCAAGTTATGCCCTATCCAAAGAATACAGAATAATAACCTGATCTGTAAGGGTCAGACGGCTGGGACACCCATGGATTATGAGAACAGATCGCCAGCAATCTGGAGAATGGGGGTCCCGTTTTTACTAATAGGTAGTATGCTCTATGGAACTCTCTGCCGCAGGAGGTTGTTATGGCGGACTCTATGTACATGTTCAAGAGAGGCCTGGATGCCTTTCTGGAGAGCAGAAATATCACAGGTTATGGGGATAAAACATTTATTTAATTCTTAAAGGTTGGACTTGATGGACTTGTGTCTTTTTCCAGCCTTATATACTATGATACTATGCATTACTAAGAGGGTTATAGAAATGGGCGTGCACAGCAATGAGATTGTAGGAGATACCACAGCGCTGTGCTCAACAGTTTCCGACTCTCATACTAATGAAAGTAGTGACAGGACACAGGTTCAATCTGCCATCTCAGCCATTGGTGCAAACAGGAACATTCTTGTGATCGGTGGGGGACACATGTAATGGTATCATTGTGGTTTAGTGACAGAACAGTATAGAGACACATTGGGGCACATGTATCATACACAGGCGATTAACAAAGTCCTCACGCCATCGGATATACAAGGCGGCTCCGCCGGTGGACAGTTATATGTCAGGTCCTGCCTGCAGTAGATTTGCACTTTATCCTGCGAACTTACAGACCTGAACCGTCGCAGACTACAGGGAGTGTACAAATGCCCAACAATCGCCCTCTCTGCCACCTGCCGCTTCCCCTATACATTCATTGTGATTATTTCCGGGCTTGTATGCCAAAAAACTTGGGTACTTATTAATGTTCCCTATTCTGTATATACAAACAGAATAATATAAAAATGACACACTTTATGGTTTAAGGAAGTGTGAAATGTAACTCTGCCCCCTATGAATAGCTGCTGACCATGACCTGAATTGTTGCAGAAAGTTCCGCATGTCCTCCCCGGCCTCCAGGCTGAGAGGTGGATGTACACACGTCATTTGTGTGTGTATGGAGGTGGATCTACATGCCTAAAATACAGGGCTGGTCAGCATGTAGCCTACAGGCAATAACTTACATGAGAATTTTATTCTTTTTTTTTTTTCTTTTCTTTAAAAGCCATACGTTAAAATGTGCCTATTTCAATGGATAATTAATAATAAGTCAGTCCCCGGATTACGTACAAGATAGGGTCTGTAGGTTTGTTCTTAAGTTGAATTTGTATGTAAGTCGGAACTGTATATTTTACAATTTATAGCCCAAGCCAAATTTTTTTTGGGTCTTTGTGACAATTGGATTTTAAAATGTTGGATAGTTATAAGAACCAGGAATAACAATAAAGCTTCATTGCAAACAGCTGTGATAAGTATTACAGCTGATTATTGTAGCCTAAGGCTAAAGTACAGTAAATTACCAACATCTAGAGGTCCGTTTGTATCTAGGGGTCATATGTAAGTCAGGTGTTCTTAAGTAGGGGACCGCCTGTAATTCAATTATTTATATAGTGCACACAGAGCTACAGAGTTTACCAAATCGGTTCCTGTCCCTATGGGGCTCACAATCTAATCAACCTACCTGTATGTTTTGGAGTGTGGGAGGAAAGCGGAGGAAACCCACGCAAACAAGGGGAGAACATACAAACTCTTTACAGATGTTGACCCTGGGACTTGAACCCAGGTCCCCAGCGCTGCAAGGCTGTAATGCTAACCCCTAAGCCACCGTGCTGCCTTAATGGATGTAAGTGGAAGATTTTTTTTTTAAATATATATACACTCACCGGCCACTTTATTAGGTACACCATGCTAGTAACGGGTTGGACCCCCTTTTGCCTTCAGAACTGCCTCAATTCTTCGTGGCATAGATTCAACAAGGTGCTGGAAGCATTCCTCAGAGATTTTGGTCCATATTGACATGATGGCATCACACAGTTTGCAGCAGACAAGAGTTTGTCGGCTGCACATCCATGATGCGAATCTCCCGTTCCACCACATCCCAAAGATGCTCTATTGGATTGAGATCTGGTGACTGTGGAGGACATTTGAGTACAGTGACCTCATTGTCATGTTCAAGAAACCAGTCTGAGATGATTCCAGCTTTATGACATGGCGCATTATCCTGCAGAAAGTAGCCATCAGATGTTGGGTACATTGTGGTCATAAAGGGATGGACATGGTCAGCAACAATACTCAGGTAGGCTGTGGCGTTGCAACGATGCTCAATTGGTACCAAGGGGCCCAAAGAGTGCCAAGAAAATATTCCCCACACCATGACACCACCACCACCAGCCTGAACCGTTGATACAAGGCAGGATGGATCCATGCTTTCATGTTGTTGACGCCAAATTCTGACCCTACCATCCGAATGTCGCAGCAGAAATCGAGACTCATCAGACCAGGCAACGTTTTTCCAATCTTCTACTGTCCAATTTCGATGAGCTTGTGCAAATTGTAGCCTCAGTTTCCTGTTCTTAGCTGAAAGGAGTGGCACCCGGTGTGGTCTTCTGCTGCTGTAGCCCATCTGCCTCAAAGTTCGACATACTGTGCGTTCAGAGATGCTCTTCTGCCTACCTTGGTTGTAACGGGTGGCGATTTGAGTCACTGTTGCCTTTCTATCAGCTCGAACCAGTCTGCCCATTCTCCTCTGACCTCTGGCATCAACAAGGCATTTCCGCCCACAGAACTGCCGCTCACTGGATGTTTTTTCTTTTTTGGACCATTCTCTGTAAACCCTAGAGATGGTTGTGCGTGAAAATCCCAGTAGATCAGCAGTTTCTGAAATACTCAGACCAGCCCTTCTGGCACCAACAACCATGCCACATTCAAAGGCACTCAAATCACCTTTCTTCCCCATACTGATGCTCGGTTTGAACTGCAGGAGATTGTCTTGACCATGTCTACATGCCTAAATGCACTGAGTTGCCGCCATGTGATTGGCTGATTAGAAATTAAGTGTTAACGAGCAGTTGGACAGGTGTACCTAATAAAGTGGCCGGTGAGTGTATATTTTGCATCATCTATCTTGATGCCTTAGATTTAGTAAATGCTAAGAGATAGATAGAGATAGATAAATGGAGATAGATATAGAAGTGTGAAAGTCCAAGGCAGCACTGTGTAACCAATGAGGTTGGGTGCAGGTCTATGGGCTTTAAGCCATAAACCGCTTCATATAAAAATAGGAAAAACAGGCAGCATTCCCAGATTTTAATTAAAATTTTGAAGGTAGGTAGATAGCAAATATTTTTGTTAACCTGTTCTATTTTGTTATAGATCAGAGCAGTTATTTACTATACTGGGCAAGACCAGGGCTACAGCTTGTATTAAATAAATGTCATGATTGTGAATTCTATCATTTCACCAATAGAACAAATGAAAAAAAAGTCTGCAACCTTAATAGTCAATAAACAGTATTTCCTCTATTGCAACAAATGTATATAGACAAGAACCAGAGTAAACAAGTGACTCACCACTACCCATAGAAATAAAGAAAGGTCATTCAATTTGGTGGAAAAAGCCCTTGCTCCCACAGCACATAATCTTTCCTTCTCCAAAGATGCTCACCAAAGCAATAGCAAAAAAATCAAGCTCTACTCAACAGGGTATATGCAATAAACTCATCTATAATAAATTAAAAATACAATTTATTGAGAATTTCTTTTTGGGTTTCTTAAATTTCCTTTGTCACTGTAATACAGGATCAAGAATAAACTACTGTAACACTATTCATGATTTTCAAATGTCTATTACATTGTTACAGTAGAAGAGTACAAATTGTCCTTTTTTGAAATACTCAAATATGTTGGGAATAATCACAGGTATATGAAATACTCTGGAATCTAAATAAATGGCTATTATCTGATATAATACAAATCTTGGACTAAAGCTGACAGAACAATGGGGCACATTTACTTACCCGGTCCTGTCGCATTCTCCGTCGAGGATTCAGGTCTTCCGGCAATTCACTAAGGTAGTGCGCACGATGTCCACCAGATGTCACTGCTGCGCCGAGGTCCGCCGGAGTTCACCATCCTATCCTGGGTGCATGTAAGCGCGTGTCAAGCGACACATTTTTTTTTTCCGAATCCGTCAGGTTTTCCGACGGCCACGCCCCCCATTTCCATCGCATGCATGCCGGCACCGATATGCCCCAATCCGATCACGTGTGCACCAAAAACCCATGGCAATTAAGGGAAAACGGTGCAAATCGGTAATATTCGGGAAACCCGACGAAAAATAGTGATTCGGGCCCTTAGTAAATGACCCCCAAAGTATGCAGTTACTACAATAGTGCCCTCTGTTTAAAAAGTATTGGGTAAATCTCTCTTCTGTTTGTAACTTATTCCCTGTGGGAATGCAAGGAGTAGAAATGTTTAAATCCAAAATACACACTTCCCTCTGAAATCTATCATATGGTGCAGGCAAAATTAGATTCTTTAGCCAACAGTTACATACTGTGTATGGACTTATTAAATGGTCACTAACTTTTCATCAAACTTTGCACTAATAAATAGTAAGGGTAAAAAGAAGAAATATTATAAATAATATATATATATATATTTTTTTTTTTTTTTATAATATGGTATATCCTATTAGAACAATATGCCTGGTTCTCAACCGAGTTGGCTGTTATCATCCTCCCTCTTTCCCTTCTAATCTGCTTTTCACTATGAAATCTCTGCTTAATTCTATTTTTCTAGCCGACAGAGGCTTACTGTCATATTACAAATCAGCTCTATGTAAAGGGGAGGACAAACTAGAGATACAGACAGAAATATGAGATTTGCTGGATACAGACAGAAATATGAGATTTGCTGGAAAATGAAATTTTCAAATCAGAAAATGCCTGGAAATGTACACACACTAGACTACTGATTTTTTTCAAAGGGTGTTGAAAGGTGAACACTTCCACTTCAATATTTACTGGATAGGCATATCAAAAACATAATATGATTATGTCATAATTAAAGATCGGCGAATTTGTTGAAATTCACAAATTTTTTTTATAAAATTCTATTCGACCCAAATCGAATTATGACAAATTATGTTAAAAAACAGGTATTTCCTGGCTGCAGAGAGCCTGTAGGGTGTTGTAGAGCATTGTGCTATGCTTAAATATTCACAGAGAGTGTGGTTTGGTCTTCAAACAATGCTATGTTTTTGTATGACACGCACATGACAGCCGCCGCTCTTAGAATCATTTCACTCTTCAATTCCATGTGCACTTGCAGAGGCCAACTTCACCAAATAAGCGAAGCGGGAACGCAGCCTGACAAGGTAACGTCTTTGCCAGTTCGAAAGGACTGAGCTGAGGGCCAAGATCCCACTATAACATCAAAGAGTGCATTCGTTTTACACTGACATCAGCTTTCAATCAGTCAATAATTCATCATCAGTATTGCTAAAGCCAAAAACAAGCAGGAGTGGATCCAAAACAGAGATAACCAGTAAATGGGATATTTGCATGTCCTCTGTGTTATATATCCACTCCTGCTTTTGGCTATCAATCCTGAGGCTTTTCATCCCTTCTGACAGATGAAATAAGGGGAAAACTAAACATAGTGGCAACATCATAGAGTGGCTACACCTAGCTCCCAAGTGTGATCAGCTACATCTTCATCAATTTGCGTTTCCCTGTCACTACTATTCTCCTCAACAGTGTCAGTATGCATAGCATGCCTACTGCACGAAGCAACGGATGTCTGCCCTACCTCTACACTGCCAAGCAGCTGCTGACTGTTCTCAAATAATTCGTCCTTGCTGTATAGTGGCATTGAGCCCAGACCACCTAGTAGCTCTCTGGCTGAGGGAAATGAACAGGACAGATGCTGGTTGAGGACAGGTGAGGGCTGCTGACCTGCTCCTGGGCCTTGCCAACTAATTGTTGTATCTGACGAACCCACAGACTCTTGGCTGGGGTTGTCAGATGTTATATTTGACGAATTGGGTGACCTAGTCAACACACTGCCGCTAGATGACAATGGCAGTTCTGGCCTCACAGAGTCACCCCTGCTGCTACGTCCCCTTACTGTGCTGCCACCTCTGCCTGCTCCACCTGCCACCTTTCTGTCTGACATAATGGTTAATCAACTATGTGGATTTGACACGTATTTATGGCTCTCAACTTTAGCAACTTTAGCAAACAAGTATGGGAATTTGCATTATACAGATACCCCACAACAGACACCCTATAATTGGAGTGAAAATTACTCTATAAACTATGTGGATTTGACACATATTTCTTGCTCTCAACTTTAGCAACACAAAAGTATAGGAATTTGCGCTATACAGATACCCCACAACGGACACCCTGTAATCGGAATGATAATAACTCTAGTGCACCTGGGAGAGAAGCAGAAATCACTACAGCAGCTGTGCGGATATGACACAAATTTCTTCCTAGTGGCTCCAGTAACAAAAAAGAACTGCTATTTGGGGTATACAGATCCCCCTAAACGCATACCCTGTGAGAAGGGCAGAAATCACTACAGCAGATTTGTGTATTTGACACAGAACTTTGGATTCGTGACGATTCAAATTTTCTGTGAAATTCATATCGAATTCCACTTCATTAGAATCGATTCACCAATCTCTAGTTATAATAATACACATGGAAAGTTCAAGTCCGCAGAGTGGAAAACTCCTTCAAAGGAGGGGTGCAGAGCCCCCAAGGATCTTGGCCAGGTCCTTACTTGTATATTCGTTGGAAATGGTAGGCAGCACTCCAGGATTCAGGTCAAATAAAGGGGATTTTTATTGGAACAAGTGGCGACGTTTCGGTGTAGTACACCTTTCTCAAGCCTAGTTATAATAATAGTTATAATAATATCATATACAATACACATACTATATAATATTGCTTACTAATTAATAGTTAATATGCCTTTGTTTGTTAAATATTTATTTGGTTGAATTCACTTCAACCCTAGGCTTAGGTAAAAGTTCGAGAGGCTTAAGGGATCACATAGGCATCTGACCTATAAAGATACTAGAATTGCACAAGTAACTTGGGGGGGGGGGGGGTGAAGCGATGTAAGCCGATGATCAAGACTTTGCAATGGGAGCTAGGCCCAAATATCAAAATTCTTGATAAGGAGGCACTGAAGTTATTACGATTCAGGCAAGACCAACAAAGTAATGGGGTGTGCTAGGATTTCTGCAATTTACAAGTACAGCCCATAAGGAAAATGATGGACCCCACTAAAAAGGAAGGATAACAATAAACGGAATGATAACATTAGTCTGAAAATTCTATATAGAGCTATTTATCCTGCCCTTTTCAACAATTCCAGATAAAAAGATAGGGGAAATGGAGGGAAATCAAGGGTTACTCTAGTTAAAGATTATGTAAAAAGTGCTGCTTGTTATGCAGCATTAAAAAAGCGGTGCGCTAATTTGAACTGTAGATTTCATTTCTGGGATATGGTTTGAAAGAGCTATTTAATGCTTTTTGTCCATGGAGAAGTTGGAAAAGCTTGTTTGGAGGCCAAAGAATGGATTCTGAAATCTCTCACATTAGAATTATACGCTTGACATTCTAGATAATTGCAAAGCCTCTGAAATAAGAAATTAATAGTGCCCGTTGTGCTGCATATACCCATTAGGTGTGCTGCCTGGAGCTTCTGCATCACTTCCTCAAACTAGCTAATCGCCCTACCTTTACATGAAATTATCCTGCTGCTTCCACTGTCTTCAGGAATTTATGTTGATCTGTCCATGCAGACACATTGATGTTATGAAGAATAGACGCTAATACTGTTATCTACCGTGACTTGTTTCAGCTCTGAGGCTATATTTAAAAGGAAAAAATTAATGCAGCACAATTTTATTACACTGATAGAATTAAAAATACGAGAACAGATGTGATTGGCCATACAAAGATAAATAGACAGCAGGAAGGTCTAGCACATAATATAGTGGAAACTTGCATAAACATTTTTAGTCATTGCACTTTTAGTTGCGCATAATATTGGGCAGACTACTAAAATGTCTAATCAGTGAGAGCTGAAAAGGCCACGCAGCGCATGAACTAATTATACCATCATAGAAATAGGTACCATAGTAATTAAACCAACACACAATTGTAATAAATGAATGAATGGCGTTGCTAACTGTATATGATCCATGGTAAAAAAATAATAATTTTTTTTTTTGCATTAAAGTCCAAAGGGTCATCATCTAAGAAATATAGACAATCAAGTTTCCATTTCTTATATCCTTATTTCTCAGAAAAAAATGTGATTATGATATATCAGTGGTGCCAGAGGTGGCACTCAGAGCCATCTCTGTGGGAACCAAGGCCTTTCCCCCCCAACACAGAGCTTGACTCTATGTTGAGGGACTCTAGGCCTCCTCCTGCAGTTCTGGGTAGCCCAGAATGTGCCACATTCATTGCCATTTAAAGCAACACATCTTGGGACTTGAGAATGATAAAGGTTTTGTTAATAGGCCTGGATCATCTTTGGAGCTCTTGCCCTACGATTCTTTCTGTTCATGTACAATGATAATCCGAATTTCTCATACTTTCTACCTTATTGGTGTCCTCAAGATGCCAATACAATTAAAAACAAGATCTATCATGTATTTATCTGCTCATACGAAATGACAGCATGCCTCCATGGACTTCTACTCCTCCCCACGCCTCCTTAGATGACATCACCCAGATCATATGAAGTGCTTAATGCTTGGGTGCATATGGCATGGAGAGGGGTATATTGGAGGGACCAGCCAAGTAGGGCACACCCCCTCTGATGTTAGTTAGGATAACATAAAGGTGATTTTATGGGGATGTGAAGGAAAAAGAAGGAACTTAGCTAATAGGGCTCTTTTACAGAACTCTCCTGTTTCAGCAAGGCACTGTGTTAAACCTTTGACCTTTTACCTTTAATAAGTAAACAGAGCTGTATCTGTTATTGTAAATAAGTTTTACAGGATGGGGCAAGGAAAACCATGCATCTTTTGCTACCTAGTAAGGCAGCCCCCTTAACAGCAGCATGACTTTCAGAAAGCCTAATAACATGTAGTGGGATTAAAGCCAAACCAGTTTATGTATTCCAAAAGGAAAAGATTCCCAACTGTAGACAGCACAGGTTTTTGACTAAGGTCAGGGAGTAAGAGTTCTCCCTAGTGCAATGTTGCCAATTAAGACCGCCTCGCAGAGACTAATAGCTATTAGTGCTCCACTAGGGCATTCTGGGAAGTATGAAAATACATTTTCCAGGATGGGACAAGGAAAACCATGCCTTTTTTTTCTACTTTGTAAGGCAGACCTCTAAACTGTATTAGTTTGAATGTAAAAGTTGTTCAGGTTGTTGCAAATTACTCTTCAAAATTGTTTATACTTTACTGAAAGGAAGAATGCAAAACAAACTGTACTATTCACATGCTTAGAATAAATAAACCCACCTCCTTCTGATCCTATAGAACAACGAAGGTGGCGTTTTCCAATGAAACGGAGACACTGACCTATGAGCCAGATGTCTTGCATGTGCTTTTTGTTTTAATAAACGATAATCATCAGGAGAGACACCAGAGAAAGTGTATTGTGTTTTCTTCTTTGAGCTTTTTGTTATCTTGACATCGTCAATATAGAGCCGTATAGAAATAAAGTTGTAATGATGGTCTGGTTGTGACCACAAAAGATTTATACGTTTTAATAAATCTTGCCCACTGTAGAATAATGGACCTTGGATTTCTTAATAAACTTTATAACCCTTTCTGAGATCTATGGCAACAAAAATTGCTACTTAATGTTCCTTGATGATGTCTTTACTCTTTTGCATTTAACATGTTCCTGAATACTCCGGATCAGCATCATTCCAAAACTTCTGCTTTTATAGAGGTTGTCACACTTGCTAATTGTCAATTAATGAAGGGCATTTGGTGAGCATCACCTGAATGCTACTTATCTTCTTAATGGCTATGGAAACATAAAGGTTACTCTCAATTGTTACTTTACTACTTCTCAATTTTGTTTAATTCTTATTTAATAAATAATATTAGAAAAAGTTTCTCATGTGTTGTTCTTCCAAGGCCATGTTTCCCTAATTTTATCACCTCCTGTTTTCTTTTTATTATATCTTAAAAGAGATGTCAAACCATAAAATTTAAAGTTACACATATGTTAGTTAATTCATCTTTCTTTCTTTGTGTTTTGCTACTAAATTTGTGTAGGCTACATTTGTATTATACTATGTGCACAAATATACACATATCAAGAGATTATTTAATGGTACCAGAAACATTGCTTTGGGATAATTCTTTAGTGAAACCTTTATCTATGTTTGAAATATTTAAGAAAAGGTATAATCATTTTAAAAGGGAATATACCAAAAGAAATATCTTACAGTCCAGGACTGGCATTTGTTTTAGGCTATAAATGCCAGATACTCAGGATACACAAGGGGCTCCTATATTGCTAGTAGCCTGTGTAGAAAATCCTGCCATCTTACCTTCAGGTGACATCTGTGATCATACCATCTCTCCTCCAGCTTTTCCGCTCTGCACTGTGTGGCAGCAATGCCATTGACTTTGTAGCTACGAGCATTTCATGCAGCCGAGTTTCCAGCCCCTGAGGTGAGACTCAAGGCATTTCCAAACAGATTAACATCAAGTTTTGAGATATGCTTTCTAAGCACTTTTACTTCTGTTTATTTCTTATATGTTTCCATTAATTTCAACAAGCTACATTAGAAATTTTGGAAAAGCTTAGAGAGGCTATAAAAAGTATGAGCAAATGGATTTAAGAAAATGCAATTAACACAAACTATTTCCAACAATGATTTAAATCCATATTATGTTATTTATAAATTATGATTTTACCTAATATATCAGCTTTGTAAGGAGATAAGTCCCCCCTATTTCTGTTGCATGAAAGCCAGCGCAGCTGCACCAAAATCCGATCGCGTGCAACACAATCCTTTTTTTAAATACCTGTCCCTGCTGCGCAGTCCCTCAAAATGTTGGAATATCCGACTGAAGTGCGGTCTGCGGACCCTTAGTAAATACGCCCAAATTAGTCCTATATTTTGTTGCTTGCCCTTTTCTTTCCAGAGATATGCCATTTTCTGAAGATTCTGAAGATAGCTATCATCAGTATCAGTGAAGTGGGTAGAGACTAATGTCTTTCAGTCATTGCCCTTTAGCAGACTCAACTTTAGGATGCCCGCAGATCTCATGATGCCTTGTATTTTCTTATTAAAGGTGTTTTCCCACCAATCAAGCTAGGCCCTATCCACAGGATCCACAGTGATGAGACCCCCACAGATCATGAGAACGGGGGGGTCTAAAGTACCTCCGTCGGACCTCTTGTCGGTCCTGAAGATGAATGGAGCAGACAAAGTATTCTGCTTCACTCATCTGTATGGAGCTGACAGCGATTGCCGAGCTTCAATTAGATGAATAGAGCAAAAAGGACATTGCGAACCCCACGTTCTTGTGATCTGTGGGGGTCTTATCACTGAGACCCCCACCCATCATCAAATTTAACCCCTTTAACTAGCAGTAAATACAGTGAGATTCCTAAATGAAATACACTGAACATATAGCATACTGTACATCCAGGATCTATACAGTGACTAGCCAGCCAGCTTTTATCACATGTAGGAGCAATCATCATGTAATAAGTAGTTAAATCAATCAGTGAATTAGTTATATGATGTGTATAGTCTGGGCTGTATTAACACTAAACGCTAAAGCCCCCTATAGTGTAGAGCGGGTATGTAGGTGGGGGGGGGGGGGGCTTCAGAGGAGTCTACGTTACAACTTGAGGTGCAGAGACAGACACGTCAAAGTCTTTATTAAAATATAATATAAAGTTTACTATTTTATCATCTGCACTATATATGTATTTAAAAGTAAACAGGTAAGTTAAGTTAAAGTGTTCTTATTTAGCTTTAAAAAATGATAACTTAATTTCTTAAGCTGTCTGGCCTTGGTTACAGATGATGCAATAAGAATTTGATCATTTTGATCATTTACCGAAAACATTTACAATTGATATGAAAATTTACAGAAGGTGCCAGATGTCACATATGTTTAAAGATCCGAGTATCACCCACAATCTGCAAACTTTGAAATGGTAAGTATACCTACTGTAGAAGAACAGATGTTGTTTTCAGGGCAAAGGCTGTTCAAACCACTATTTGATTTTCTATTTAATATTTCTAATTTTTAAACCAAAAATTGCACCTCAACTGGATATGTCTATAAAATCTTTAATTAAACAATTTTCACAGGAAAAAGGTGTTCCTCAAGTTCCCCCCCCAAAAAACAAACTTTAATAAAAATAAAAAATAAAAATAGCAAAGGTAGACAAAATTAGATCAAATCTCTCCCCACTAGACCACTCTCGCAATCTGTGTACACACAGCAGCTCCTATATAAAGTACAATGTTCATGGCTAGTCTGACCCAATCTATCAGCTTGAGTATGTAGCATCTACTGCATGGTACATAGCACTACTGGACCTAATACATCAGAGTCATGCAGTATGACCTAATACAAAAGTTTCTTTTTTCCCCAACCCCATTGTTTGTTATACAATTGTAAATTGAAAAGTAGTGTCATGAGAAATGGTTGAGGCTACTCAATCTGGGTTATATGTTCTTGACAAAGACACAGCAACAAAAGATTTCACATTGATACATTTTACAAAATGTTCCTTGCAAATGAAAAAAGGAAGGAAGGAAAACGAATTATCAACTGTATTTCAAGAACCATGTAAATCACAAACTGCTATGATGAACAAGATGAACTTTTTATCCCAAACCATAGCAGCTGCCTTTTATATATGAAATAGTAAAACAAGGGTGTATCTATGCTGAAGTGACCAAGGTCCCCATAAAATTGATGTATGATGTGATAATGTTGCTTCGGGCAGTAGTGGAAGGAACAACGTTAGTATTTACACTAGAAGAATGGATCATAGTCTTTATAAATTATAACACAAAGATGGTATTTGATCTGAGTGCATCATGATAACCCACCATGGTGACATCTGCCATATTAAGTCACAACACTTAAGAGTGGCACTGCCTGGCAGAGAAAGACACTTACTTATACTTGCAGTTTTCTTCTGAATGCATTGACTTTCATGAAGCTCAAACCCTCCCAAGCTAAAACATTCAAGTAAAGAAAACAGTTCTCTCAATTCACTTGGGAACAGTTGGGCTCTGAGGATACTTGAATTGCATCTTATCTTACCTCTAGCATGATGTACTCACATAAGGGAGGGGAATCAATGAACTAAATTGTCAGATTAGATGAGTGGAATTGAGCTAGGCTTTGCTTCTAAGAAATCAGTGACAGCAAAGCATATCAATATTATGTATGAAGAGGCGTTATAATGGTTTAATACTTTTCAATTCTTTAAAAACCTCTAAAAGCAGCATTGAAGCAATAATTCCCGATAATAGAACATTAAAAATACAGCAAAACAATCACAAATGTAAGACATTTTTATTGAATCTTTGTTTTTTTGAAGTGATGCATGTTGACCACAAATAATCTGTATATATCACAATAAAAGCATTTGCAGGTCATTCTGTCAATAGAGGTGCTCCTCTAACTTACTTATCAATTAGGACAGCACAATATACATTTTAATAGGCGATAAATAGACACATTGCTTGAAATCTTCTCCCCTACTGTAATGAGAAGCTACCGTTCATGTATCATGTATTTATCTGAATGGCCACAATGTAACTTTCCATTTCTGGAGAAGCAACCAAAGCAGAGAATGTTATAGGACGGTGGCATAATCCCTTTCCCATCCAAAGCAAGGGAAGATAGTACATTAAAAACAGATACAAAAAAATGCACACATGACATCTAGATCAGTGCATATGTACGTTATTTTACTGAATTGTGTGTCTTCTCTATTAGAAAGCAGAGCTGGTCCTAGTCTGAACCGTTTCAAGGATCACTTAGAGAAGAACACCATAAGGCAGCATAAAAAAGGTCTAGTTGTACTTTTCACCTGCTATTAATTGGTCTAGTTTATAATAGAAACCATGCCATTGATACCATAGATCATTATTTTTATGTAACATAGTTTTTTTTGTTTTATGCTGAGCAGTCTTTCCTGAGCATTCACAATGTCGGAATGGTTAATAACAGCTTCTTAAAGTGGTCTTGTCACCAAGTGCAAATTTCTACATGATATAAATACCATTATTTTCCATTGCATTCCTGATCACTTTTTAAATCCACCGGTTCAAAATATTAGACACCTGGAATTTTATCCTTGTCAACGAGTTGGTAATTTATGATTTATTTCTTGAGGTTTGCCTATACCACACCTTGGCTAATATGAGCTAATTCACACGTACACATCACCTTGCCCATGTGCAGCTTTCCTACACCACTAAGGGTAGTACTAGTACAAGCAAAGTCAGTGACCCTAGTAACTACACCAGGGTGTACCAGGCAACTTTATTGGAACTGTTTGGAAGACCTGCTAATGTAATCCATGTAATGTGTTCTATGTTCTATCAGTATATATCAGTTGTGAAAAAGAAAGACATATGCAATTCTAAATTTACTAATTTTTACTGAATACTATTGTTATATTTCTTTCACAGCATTCATGCCTGTGAACTTTAGTGTATGCAAATCTTATCACGCAATAAATGTATAAGAACATCATGAATCTGTCCTCTTGTTAATTTAATGACCTCTGTGTGATCCATCTGTACATGAGTCCTAAGGTTGCATATTGTTATACCAGGGCTTTAGTTTGCATCACAGTTCACAACAGCAAAAGAAGTATTCCTACAGCTAATTGCTCCATCAGCAGCCTGACACGAAGCTTTTATACCACATATAAGCTCTTTTATGGCTTGGAAAGCTGTAGAGGGCTCAGAACTGCTGACCTACAACCCAAGCTCTTATGTTGCAGTTTCGTACAGTAAGTCTATGCGCAGCAAAACAGCAGAACATCCTTATCCTTCAGGTTCCACTGGGGCTGCTTCAGGAGTCATACAAGGTGTACTGAAAAAGGTCCATTCTAGTTTTCTCTTAATTAAGTCTAATTAGATGGTGGAGTCAGGAAAAGAAAACAGCGTTGGCTTACTTGATGAACGTGACTTGAAATTGTAAAGTGTAAATTGCTCAACTGCACAAAATGATGCAGCCTCACAACATGATAAGCCTCTTTCAAGAAGCAATAAAAAGAGTCTGCAGAATAGCAGGGGGCAGAATGGCTGCTCCTGCTCATAGCAGTCGGGAAGCAGTTATGTGTGTGGCAGCAGGAAGCACAATTCTCAAACACACATATGTTGTTTTTGACAAACTCATCCTTTGCTTTGTTTAAAAAATAATAAAGATGCAGAAAAATATGGCAGCAATAGGATAGATGCTGTGGTGTAGGCCCCAAGCTGTCTCAGTTAAAGGAAAAGAGAAAACCTTCCGATTCATTTATATGCTGAGAGCTTCTTTCTAACATTTACAAATATTCTTGCAATCTTTGAAGGAAAAGTCTTTATGTTACTGATATTTTACTCTTTTATGGAGCTGGAAGAATAAAGTAATGCTTCTATCATGAAAATATAACGTTTCCCTTGTCTTTTAGGAAATTTTACCTTTTTCCATTTCCTTTGAAATACTCTGCCAGACGATAAAATATTCAGTGTAAATTCCTGGGTAGAAGCAATGTCACACAAAATATAAAGTGCAGAATCCTAACATTACTAACAAATGGATACACTGAAGCAAAAGTGAAGCCTATCCCAATCAGTTTATTTTTCTTAGAAAGAATCCAGTATGAGGATAAAAGCACTGCAAATAAACTTTGATTAACCTTAACATCAGTAAATCCATTTCCAGTCCAGGAAACTAGTTTATATGAAATGGCATGTGGTTATTTTGTGCTATAATAACAGTATCATGGTTAATAAGGTTGGAATAAGATATAAGCCCATCGCAGTCAAAAGTATTAAATTATACGGTTTTGATCCAAAATAAGGCACATTCTCTGCATGGCTGATGCTCGTTGGCCGAAAGCAAGAAGAAATTCCTTCCAAACCCCTAATATGGCTGTCAATATAACTCCCTGGATCAACCAAAACTTCTTACAAAAAGTTTTATTCCCATACAATGTGATATTTTTTCTCTCCAGAAAGGCATCCAGGCGTCTCTTGAACATGTACATAGAGTCCGCCATAACAACCTCCTGCGGCTGAGAGTTCCTTAGTCTTACTGCTCTTACAGTAAAGAACCTTTGTCTATGTTAATGGTAGAATCGCCTCTCCTGTAAGCATGGAGGATGCCCCCTTGTCCTGGTCACAGGCCTAGGTATAAAAACATCTTTGGCGAGATCCTTATACAGGTATTTGTACATTGTAATGAGGTCTCTCCTTTTTTCTAAGCTGAACAAACCAATGTTTAGTGATCTATCATTGTATACTAGCCCCCCCCCCCCCCCATTCCCCTATTAATCTTGGTTGCTCTCCTCTTTACCCATTCCAGTTCTTCTATGTCTTTTTTATACACTGGTGCCCAAAACTGTACACAATAGGGTGCATTTATCGAAAACATTGCAAACTGTACCATGTGCAGTTTGCCTGTGAAGTGTGTAGGGTGTGCCAGATTCCAGATTTTTGGTCCTAGTTCTTCATGAACCTGGCACTCCCTGCACTGTTCTGACAGAGTGCACCAACTTTTTTGGGTGCTCCTTTAACGTGGGGTGTGCAACACTCTGCATGATAAATGTGTTGCATGGTCTGTCTTTGCACAAGAAAGCCCCTTTATGTGCAGAAATTTTATGTTGCATCGGGTATAGTGCAGTTGCGACACAGAAGAGTCGCATGTGATACATGTGTCTCAAACACTTCTTAACCCCTTGACGACGTGTGATGTAATAGTATGGGTGAATGGAGAGGACTCACGGGCAAACATATTGCAGCAAACACTTACCAGTAACACCAATCCTGGGTTTTAACCCGTCGATCGCCATTGGCAAAGCTGATGGCTGCTTCAAAAAAATTGTAGAAGCATTCAAGAGGGGGCGGGGCTACGGGCAGTGAGTGCCGCATAAAGGTAAGCAGTCACTGCCGGCCTATGGAGTGGACAGAACTTTGAGCGCGGTCCGGCGTTTCTACTGTACTTCGCAGCAGTGTTTGCTAGCATTATTGGAGGTTTCCAATAATGTTAGCAGTGTAACACTGCTGCATCTGTTGTAGTACTAGGAGCTGCTTACTTTAATAAGCAGCTCCTAGTGCTTTTTTATGGGTGACAGGTCCTCGTTAAACAGAGCCCCCCAAACCTTCGTACTTTGTGGGTCCACTGTAACCAGTTGCAAGTAACTGGGCGTTGTTTCCCCTTTGGTCAATGTGCTGACATAAAACAAGACTAACAAATGTGAAGACACAATAAGAGGTAGTAAACGATCTGGAATCGCAATAGAGAGAGCATACAAGTGCCAAATCGACAATACAGAAGAATAGTTAATTAAACAAAGATATAGATGAAGAACCAAGAGAAGTGTAGAAACAAACTACAGCAGAACACTAACAGAGATAACAAATGAATTTGAGCAGGGTGAGGTAAGAGCCAGATACTTATAGTTAGGAGGAGCTCTCACAGAAATAGTCAATGTTTTCTTAACCTACCTACAAGTTATATGACACAGATGTAACATGTTGATTAGACAAGTGATAGGAAACAGAACCATCAATAAAAAATAATTAGAAATGAGCAAATCATCACAAATCCAATTTAGAGAGGCTTTGCTGAATTTATAAAAAGATTTGATTCCCACCAAATTTGTTGGATCCTAACTGCTGTTGTTCTAGTTGTCCCTTCCTTAAAGGGGTATTCTCATTACAGCAAATTAATGTTATTGTTTTTACAATTAAAAGTTATACAATTTTCCAATATACTTTCTGTATCAATTCCTTACAGTTTTCTAGATCTCTGATTGATTTAGTTCCAAAGAAATCTTCTATATTTACGTCCAGTGGACAGAAATCTGACCATGGTCACACAGGTGCATGGATCGTTATATCACACAGCTCTGATGACTCTCTGTGATATAATGACCCATGCACCTGTGTGACCATGGTCAGATTTTTATCCATTGAAAGTAAACACAGAAGCTTTCTATGAAATGAAAGGATCTAGAACACCATGAGGAATTGATAAAGAAAGTATATTGGAAAATTTGTATAACTTTATATCACTATACAAACAATAACATTAATTTGCTGAGATGGGAGAGCCCCTTTAAGTTCTGAGATGCATGCAAAAAGTGTATGGGGGAAATCACAGCAATTTTGGAGTTGCCTAAAGGCAGCAAATTAATAGACGTTCAGATTCTAGTTTTCACCCGTATTTATGGCTAGGAATCTCTGGTAACTGAGGTGGGTTCAAGTTGAGTAATTGAATAATGAGTAATTTTAATGTTACTTGAAAATAAATCGTAAACTCAATGTCAACATTCCAGCGCACAATAAATATCTCAATGAATAAAATGTTACTTATATGTAGTTTGTTAGTGACATAAGATTTATATAAATTAGTAAAAAAATTAATGTTAAGGGTTATAAAGCAATTAAGATTTTCTATTGTCTATTTTTTTCAGTCATTTTATCTATATTATCACCTTTTTTTGTTTCTTACTGTCTTCGAAATAGAAACATTTTAATCTTTAACTTAAAGGGAACCTGTCATCAGCAATTGACCTAATAAGCCACTACCAAAATATTGGGTGTGTATAGTCAAGTTGGAACTTTGAATGCCATTGACATCATGCATCGGACAATCAGGAAAGCAAAACCATCAATTACAGTGAAAGGGATTTTCTGAGGATGAGAGTGTTAAAATTTCCACCTCCTAGACTTTATACAACCAACTTACATCTCACTTCAAAGTAGATTTTCTTGACGATTCCACCATACTAAGTCAAAAAAAAGAGACATGATCTGGAAGGTGTTCAGCTGCTTCACAACATACTGGTCTATTAGGTTAATTTCTGCTGATAGGTTCCCTCTAAACAGTTATTGATGGGACCGCCTGAAGGAAAACTAGGTCATAAAAAGAAGAGATTTTAATCCCAAAAAATTAATATGCATGTTTTCATTGCTTTATGCTTTCATCTGTTAATTGTTTCTCAACCTCCCATTTACAGGTCATTCATACACTCACCGGCCACTTTATTAGGTACACCATGCTAATAACGGGTTGGACCCCCTTTTGCCTTCAGAACTGCCTCAATTCTTCATGGCATAGATTCAACAAGGTGCTGGAAGCATTCCTCAGAGATTTTGGTCCATATTGACATGATAGCATCACACAGTTGCCGCAGATTTGTCGGCTGCACATCCATGATGCGCAAATTGTAGCCTCAGTTTCCTGTTCTTAGCTGAAAGGAGTGGCACCCGGTGTGGTCTTCTGCTGCTGTAGCCCATCTGCCTCAAAGTTCGATGTACTGTGCGTTCAGAGATGCTCTTCTGCCTACCTTGGTTGTAATGGGTGGCAATTTGAGTCACTGTTGCCTTTCTATCAGCTCGAACCAGTCTGCCCATTCTCCTCTGACCTCTGGCATCAACAAGGCATTTCCGCCCACAGAACTGCCGCTCACTGGATGTTTTTTCTTTTTCAGACCATTCTCTGTAAACCTTAGAGATGGTTGTGCTTGAAAATCCCAGTAGATCAGCAGTTTCTGAAATACTCAGACCAGCCCTTCTGGCACCAACAACCATGCCACGTTCAAAGGCACTCAAATCACCTTTCTTCCCCATACTGATGCTCGGTTTGAACTGCAGGAGATTGTCTTGACCATGTCTACATGCCTAAATGCACTGAGTTGCCGCCATGTGATTGGCTGATTAGAAATTAAGTGTTAACGAGCAGTTGGACAGGTGTACCTAATAAAGTGGCCGGTGAGTGTATATTTTGTAGACAAATTACGGCATCCAAAATATCTGCGGAGGAAGTCACGTGTATACATACCCTTAGACTGCGCCCTAGTGGTTATTCAAACTCGTTTAGTTATTGGAATGTCTGATAAGTCTGCTCAAAAAAAACCTTGGTTTTTACTTTTTTTTTTTTTTGGATATTTTAATATTTTTCTGAAAAACTGGTTTTATAGCTTCCTGTAAATGAGGATGAGTAAGAAGGTCAGGGAGTGGGGGGTGTCAAAGTTGTATTACAAAATCAGGTGGATTCTTTTAACGACCTAGATGGAAAAAAATGTGCACAAAAACTTGCACTGAAATTGCACTGGGAGGTGTCATATCCTGAGGTTTTGTTTGGCGTTTACATTGCATTATGAAAAGCAATACAGCTGAGGAGGGAAAATGTGGCTAAATACGGTACATTGCGGTTACAAAACGGAATGGTAACATGGTATCAGCACATACATTAGCAGCATTTTAACTTGACGGTTACAAAATGACATTTTCAACATGTTAACATTGCTTATACAAATGCAAATGTTAATGGTTATGTACTTGGACAAATCTCTTCTCTTCAGCTGCTATATTGCGGTTCTAAACACAATGCCAACGCCACGTGTGAATGATGCCCTGCCGTGCGAGGGGGGGGCCCTGCCGTGCCAGTGGGGGGCCCTGCCGTGCCAGTGGGGGGGGGCCTTGTCGTGATTATATTATGGAACATGGAAAGTGAATCTTGTATCTACACACAATGGCAAACTATAAACCGGTTTCTAATTTACTGAAATGGAAAACTTTTAAGACTTATCTGCTTTCATAGAAGTTCCTCATTTTATTTTTCCTATGGATACACCATTTCCTCCTTGGACATGTGATTGTTTTACAATTGTGAAAGTGTTAACCTGTGTGGTGCCAGAGCATTGCAATTCCTGAAGATATACTGATGTCTAGTTTGTATGTCATGAGTGTATTAAACATACGATAACTAGTTATAGAGAAAATGTGGACATTACTGTATTAGAGGGGAATTGCCACAAAGACAAACTTCTTCAATGTACTCAGGATAACATAATAACACATTCTTGAATTCACTGTTATTAACAAAAATACAGCATTTCACAGATATAAGTCCTACCTGTCTCTATCATTCTTGGTATACACAATTTCAGTTGCCCCCAGACCTCACCCTGTAACTTCAGGTCGGGGAAGCCATCTTTGATTTCTGTGTGATGGCTGTGCAGCTGAGTTTCTCTCTCTGCTCCCTGCACTCTAGCCCCGCCCCTGCAGTCCAGGGCGGAGCTCACACTGATACAGACACTGACTCACTTCCTTCCAGCAAACGGCACATCCTGTGGAGAGAGAAGCTGCAGGCTACAGGCAGTTACATTATCTGGGGAGGGGGAAAGGCTGGCGCAGGAGATCTCATAGTGTGAGAGCACAAATGTAGCAGAGCACACGATGTGTAATAGGCATCTCATGGATCTCATCTCTGCTCTGTCCCATCTCTCTGTCTACGTGAATGTTCAGAAACTGAATGTGCAGAAGCTCAATGAAAGTGTATATAAACCTTGTACCCTGATAATCTAACCACATTGTCAGCTCACAGGAATTGGTTGGATCATGAAGTGTCTGCTTAGTGAGCTCCCTTCCACACCCTGGAATCTTACACTGACCATCACTGAGTGATAGGAGCTAAAACAGCAATAAAACTGAGTATCATTGTAAAGTAAAGGGTTAAAAGGATCTTTATTGTATAAACATCACTAGGGGATAGAGATTTGAGAATTTTCTTTCGTAGGAAAACCCCTTTAATACAGTTGTTTTATCTTGTTCCTGGATTGTTGAGTAATATGTAAAACATGGGCTGCATCCTGTAACGCATGTAAGTCGTTATTGCTGTAATACACACCCCATGTAATGTAGTGGTGTTTTTTTTTCTTTGTATGGGAATGTACAGTATATCCAATTAAATCAGACAAAGGAATATATATGTTTAGATTTTCTTTACTCTGTTTTCTGTTTATGCCCAGGGGGCTGCCACCTACTAGTATTTAGTTATCTGCTTTTCAGCTTTTATAGGCAGCAATGGGCTGGAAACAATTCCCTTAGGTCTATGTAGGGTTTTCTATTCATGCTCTGTGTAACTTAGTCCCCTGTGACGTTTCCAACACACAGCATGCGTGTGCGGGATTTCACGGCCCGAACAATGAGCCACCGGAATAATAATAATTAGTTAATATGGTAATAATCTTTACTGATATGGCGCCATCATATTTCATAGCGCTTTACAAATCATATACAAATAAAATACTGCATTAAAGAGCACAAACGGTCATATGGAAGAATAGAAGTACGGAGCCTGATCGCAAGAGCTTACAGTTTATAAGAACTCAACTCCGCGTGTCAGTAGTGATGTAATGATGGCCTTTTCTATAGTCTTCTATTGTAATCCTGTCGGTCATGTAAAGGAAGTGACTGCTGCAAAGCTCCTCCCTCCCTAGTGTCAGTGCTATGATTAAGCCTTCTGTGCACAGTGAAGATTGCAGGATATGATACCTATTAGATAGTTACTTGATATACAACAAATGTCTGTCATATGATTATACACCATATATAATATTGTCATATTAGTAGCCCCAGAGCTATGTTGGTTTGCCCATTATGAAAAGAGGTAAAGGATCCCCTTAAAGGGGGTATGTATTACACAAGTTGCAGTTTATTATAATGCAAAATAAACTTTGTAAAGACAAAACAATCCCATCAACTCTAGATCCGATATTTTACTGTCTCCCATAGGCACTCTAAAAAGACAACCAGTATTAAACTAAATACACTTACTAGTGGACCATTCGTCCCTGGAATCAAGAACATATCTTTATTATATTGAAATGCCTGTATAACGGTAAAAAAAAGTAATCCCTTACTTGTGTTACACATGCAGCCCGGTGCTCTTTTCAGTTCCTAACTATGCACGCCTACAGCGTGTGCTATCATACCCACCTACTGCTATGCCTCTGCCCAAGAGTCGCTGAAGTCGCCCAGCTCTCAGGAAGTCTTGCGCATGCACAGGACTACGTTCTAGTTAAGCAGCCAGTTCGGATTTGCGGTACTTCCCGAGAGTCAGGTGACTTCACCGGGGGGATAGGAGTGGGTGGGTATGATGGTGCTTGTTGTAGGCGGACACTATTCGGAACTGAAAGTGTACAGTGCGGCATCCACATAAATCAACTTTATGTATTGGCATCAGAGAAGGCTTGTCCTGCTCGACCGACCTCTCCCATCCAATCCTCTCCATGTCTGATGGCTCTCCTTAGCATCACATGTGACCTCTTCACAGGTCTTTTTTTATTATTATTGAAACTTTCCTTTATTTATCATTTTTAAATATAAATACATCCATAGACAAAAAAAACAAGACGGTAAATATAAATAAATAACCAATCATACATTACACAAGGATACATAAAGAGCGAAAACGTACAATATTTGCTAGTATGACAGGTTGGCTGCTGTTATTTCATGCATGTGATCAGTTACATCCTCTGGGTAGATATTGCGGATGTTACAGGACTATAGGTTTTATCATCCTGGTCACATGTCCTTAAGTGCCTAATGATGTAACATATGATAGCCTGTCAATCAGGAACAGGGCTAATTTACTATTTACTATGCAGGACTCACTTAGTGTAATGGTGCATTGCATATAAGTTTCCAAACTGATTTTTGTAACATTGCAGACATGGAAAGTAACCATTTAGGTATAAGGGCAATGCGTTTTAGGCTACATTCACACACAGGTATGGGGGACGTATATATGGCCGATATACGTCCCCCATACACTTCTATGGGCTCACGGCCCTGTACAGGAGCGGTGCGGTGCAGCACACGTGCGGCACCGTACCGCTCCGTAGCCTGGGAAAAGATAGGACTTGTCCTATCTTTTCCCGTGATACGGCGCCGTGCGCTGTATCTTCCTATGGAGAGGGGCGGGGGTGAGCAGCGCTCATCCCCTGGTCCTCTCCGCAGCGCCGATGTATGCCCACCGTACTACGGTACGGCGGGCATACATCGTGTGAATGTAGCCTTAAACATTGTCTAAGTGTTAATTTTGGGTGGTTAATTTGCCTAAACGGTTCACTTTGACCAGCATAAAAACAAGCCCTCCTACAGTGACTGCAGCAGAAAAATGAAAAAGTTATGGGCTCCGGAAGAGGACAATAAAAACTGTAAAGAAATACTTGGCCAAAATAGGCCTCATGGGGTTAAAGTGCTAATCCCAGGTCCACAATATTACGTACTTACCTCCGATAAGCAGTATATGAATGCAGTCACCTCTAAGTATTATTTACATAGGATTTACCATTTTTCCCTGTGACTTTATAGTATGTGACCGTTCTGCTGTTCTCTCCTCTCCTGTCCTTCATACATCTGTGTCTGTAGGAAAGACTCCATTATCGCTGCACTCTGTGCTGTTGGATTATTGCTCCGTGTCCTCTGTGATTGGGTTAAACGTTTCTGTAAAGAAGGAAAACATTTAGCGATTCATTTCTCCTACGTTGGTTTTTCTTGGAGTGAATATCTTTTATACGTTGTGGATACATCAATATCTGTATAATACATAATTTATATCTTTCCTTTCCAATGCTTACTACTATCCATTGTGTGAGCGAGTAAACCCTGACTGTTGTCATACATAACACTGAGCATGAAGACGGAGGAAATCTCTTCTCGCTATGTCTACGGCCGAGATGGGAGAAGTTAGAAAGTAGTTTGACGACTCCAGGAATTTTACAAATTGCATTTGGTGACAAGGTCCTTTCAGTCAATGCCAAATGCATGGAGCTCATATTATCTCTCTCTGTAGAAGCCGTCCCCGATCTCCTCACATGGGGGGAGAGATACATCAAGGATTGTACGTCAATTCAGCCCCTTTACACCTCCGCCATGCCAAGTAGACATGGAAGAATGTGAAGACGGCGTAATCGGCAGAGGAGTGGAACGGCACGGGGAGTTCCTGCTCCGAATATTTAGGACTAAAAGTTTGCAGATTACGACAGGCAGGGCTTGGCATAAAATCATATGCTACGCAGCTTGGCTGCCAGATACATTAGAGGGCCGTAGCCTTGTGATGTATGCAGCGGTGCTATAGGGGCGGGAACACCCGCATCACCATACACACACAATAAATTTGCGATTGCACAATGTATAGAAACTTTGGTACTTGTTTGATACTTTAGTACACAGAATAGTTCAACTCCGGGTTTCTGTCATTTTCGGTACTGAATTGTCTTATCCTGTTGTACAGACTCCTGCAGGGGAATCCTCAGAGGAGACATCGACCAGGAAATCCTTTGAGCAGATAGGTTTGGGGAATCCATTGTATAGATGTGTGGGGCCAGCGGCGAAGCAGAGACCATGTCATCAGGGAAATATCATGAACTGCCCATATATGGAGTTTCTACATCTCCCAGGGCTTCCCCAGACACAAGTTGGAGAGATATCAGAAGTGTCTGAGGTAAAACTGTTCTAGTTGCCCATGGACATCGATCCGAGTTCAGCTTTAATTTTATAAATGGCTGTGGGAAAGCTAAAGCTGAGCTTTGATTGGTTGCCATGGGCAATTGGAACAGTGCTGCAGGTACTTAAGATAAATCCTCTTTCGTTGAAGGTCTATAAATAATTTCATTTTTATACAATTAAATATTTTTTTTTGTGATTTGTACTCACAACCTCCACACTCCACCTGCCATAGAGATACATTACCTCTATCACTAGACCATGGGCTTACGGGTTGTTACTATCTCACTAGAACTTCCATCGAGTTACACTGTGACACCCGATCAATGCACTGGTATATAGAGATGGATCTTCTCAAAGATCTTTTTATATATCACTACATTATTTTTTTTTAATTAATAGTTAAATTACTAAAAACATATAAGAAAAAATAAATTATACATTTTAGGGTACATTCACACAAATGTGATGGCGACTGATAACCGGCATTGTGGTCTTAACCGTGCCCTGCGCTGGAAGATTTTTTTTTTTTTTTAATATAGGTTTGTGTATAAGCCGAGGTAAGGTTTTTCAGCATATTTTGTGTGCTGAAAAACTCGTCTTAGACACGAGATATAATATGGTAACTCCTGGGATTTGTGCAACCACTAAGTGGTAAAGCTGTCAAAATGAAGATTTGTTTTTTGTTTTGTTTTTTAATTCTAAAAGCTGAAATATTAACATTTTATGGGTTTTTTTTTTTGTTTTTTGTTTTTAATTTTACATATTTAACAATCATGTCTTTTTTTTACTTCAGGTGGCTGCTGCGGCTCAGACTCTAAGCAGTATGTATATGGCGGATGGGCCTGGGCATGGTGGTGTGTTTCTGACACCCAAAAGTGAGTGACCCAAGTTTACATTAAACATTTTGTAGGAACGTATAATCTTCTCTTGCATGCCATTCCACCTTGTACTGTGGTGATCTGTAAGTATCTAAAGGTGTAATATTTCATGTTTATCATGGCATATTTACATGAGGTCTCTCACTAGGATCAGGCTGATTTAAAGTGGGGCAATTGTAAGATATCTTAAAGGGATTGGACCTATTGAACTATTATCACCTATCCTGTAGGTCTGACGGCTGGGACACCCACCAATCTTGAGGCTAGGACCCCTAACAATCCACAGATCCCTTCTCTCTAATGGGTGTAGCGACAGGATAAGCATGGGCCCTGCTGCTCTATTCAATAGTATGGGAGTGTCACAAATTGCTAATCCCTAGCACTCACATAGACAGTGAATGGATTGGAGCCCTTGTGATCGGTAGAGGTCCCTGCAATCGAACCTTCATTGATCAGTTTGTTATCGTGGACAGGGAATAGCAGCCCCCCCGCTTTTCTGCTCCCATACAGCTCCTCCCCCACTGATGTCAGCTCACCAGGCTGTGAGCTCTGTTCCTGAAGCACAAAGGTGGGGGCTGAGAGCTGTGGAGTGATCAGCGCAGAAAAGTCATATGTAGTTTTTTTGAAATGCAGCCAAACTAAAGTCAACCCCTGGGACTAAGCAGAGGATTTTTTAAGTTAAAGCACACAATTATATTGTAGAAATAATGTCTGCAGGTAAAAATGAGGTGAAGGGTTCCCTTTAAATATACTTGTATTCATATAATTTTATTAATTCAATTTAACTGTATTAATTATAAGACACAAAATAAATTATACATTTTATATTAACATTAACAGGAAGGACAACCTTCACAATACGTCATAAAAAAGAAAGCTTTCCTAGCGAAACACTGGTTGACCGTTACTGATCGTCCGCGTTTCATTTGGCCGCGCCCCCAGACGTTTGCATTTCTAAACACAGTGGAAACGTTTTATGTGCCCACACCCCAAATGTTGAATTCCGATCATACTATCAAGAAAAGGGGAAAAAAAGTGTCGGATCATGATACTCCGAGTATCTGTATCACACGCAATATTTTAGTACTGGTGCAATCCTACACGTGAGTCGCATTTCACTTTAGCACACTCTCACCTTTTTGGGGAAGGGTTTCGAGTTTAATTCAGCTTCATATATCCTACAAATGCCTTAAAATTGTCCGTTCTAGTGACTGACCCTTTTTATTGGTTGGCTATATATTTAAAAGAAATCTTACACCTTTACACGTATTTGCATGCTGTGCTCCACTCCCTATGAGTATCATAAATTGAATCCTAATATTAATTTTTAATTTTTTTTTTTAGAAATTTTCTCAAATTATAAACAGTTAGTTAGAGACCACTTTACGGCCAGCGCTACATTGTGATCATCGTTAAGCCGTCTGTCACATGGCCCAAGACCACAGAGAGTTCATAGCATCTGATGAAAGTGAATGTATTTGTTGCCGAATGCTTGGTGCACCAATGGTGGCAAAGAGATCAGAAATTTTGAAATTTTTGTGATCAGTGGTCACAGTAACTTTAGAGTCATTATATGACTGCACACTATCTTTAGATGCATTAAAGGCTTTGATACCTTGGGTATTGCCATGTAGCACTAGTCTAGGGAGGAGATCTCGTCTTAATGATCTTCTGGGTTGTACATATGCTTTAAAAGATCACCGTGATTAATGTGGTGGTTAAGGCTGCTCACAGTTTTTCTTTGGTTGTTTCAAGTATTATTGTTAGCATTTATTCACAGGAGAAGGGCTAATAATCTGATGAGTGGGGGTCCACCTTCTGAAAACCTCCACCGATCATAAGAACAGGGGATCTGTTCTCACTATTTGAATTAAACAGCAGATTAAGAATTTGTCCTACTGCTCCATTCAGTTCTATGGGAGCATCAGAAAATGCAGCCACAGTGATTCGGTATCTCTAGCCCTCCGATTCAATGTCTGAGAGTACTGCTTAGAAGTTTCGGCTGCTCCTTTAGTATTGAATGGAGCAGCAGGACACATACTCAACCTACTGCTCCATTCAATTCTATAGGAGCATCAGAAATTGCAGAGCGCAGTGATCGGGTTTCTCCAGCACTCCCATTCACTGTTTATGAGAATTCTGCAGATAGCTGAACGATCTGCTCGGCAATTTCCAGTGCCCCCTTAGTATTGAATGGAACAGCAGGACGCTTACTTAACCTGTTGCGCCATTTGATTAGTAAGAACTCGACCCGTGTGATCGGTGATGGTCCCAGCTGCGTTTCTTGACCAATCGGATGTTGTGGAGAAGGGACAGCAATACTTGGTACAACCCCTTTATTTTTTTTCATCTGTGCTGTCTTTTAATCTATGACCTCATCAGAAGATCATTCAGGCAGGATTTCCCTTTTTATGAACTATGCCATCAGCAACCTGAAATCCTGTCAAGCTTCCTCCGAGTAATGAACTACCTTTTCCTCTGAAACAATGGCAATTGCTATGAAACATATGGACGTATAGAGAAGTGTCCACTGGGTGGCGCCCCCCTCTGGCTCCTCCTCTTCAGTCTTTCTGTTTCCAGGTTGATTCCTGTGCAGATGCACTACAGAGACAATGGAGGAGACCCCCATTGGACAACTTTCCTCTTTTTTTGGGAATGGGGGAGATGATGTAGGGTTTCAGAGTAAAGCAGTTTGTTATAAGAAGGGAACCTGTCAGTATAGTATTTTTCATGTGGTGAGGGCAGATTCTCATTCATGGCATATCTCTATTTCACACCCTGCATGTTGTGACTTCCTATTCCGCTTCACCCTGATGTCTGTAGTATAGTATCAGTCGTTTTTAGTTATAATGTGTGTGTGTCCATTCACAACCCTCCTACCACCCACACACCATGGACACAGACATTTCCCAGACTGACCTATATACATAATACACCAGAGCCGTCAACCCTGAAAATAGCTCAGAGATGAAGTAAAGATGTCACTCACTATACAGAAATGTACATTTACACCACTAGTAAGTTGGCTGATCCCTTCCTGTCCAATTTATTAGGTTAAGAATGAAACACATGAGACTTACCTCAAAGACTACAGATAAGTTAGGGAAGCGCACGACTTGTAAATATAATAAGCAGAGTAAAGATGAGTGAGTGAATCACAGCATCGCTCTTACTATTTCCTGGCAACTTCCTGTTTTATGTTTTTTGGTGTTTTTTTTTTTCTTTCTTCTGACCATTGAACCTCAGAATAGCTTCATACGACCTTTGCTGTCACTTTTCAGTAGTTTAAAGGGATCCTGTTAGGGGGTGATTTGGATAACTAAACCAATTAAAGGTCCATGTGAATTAGTGGTTACGTGTCCCAAAGCGCCCTGTAAGAGGTCTTGCTGTGGCATATATATATATATATATATATATATATATTTAAACCTTGTACTTAACTACAGATGAGTTCATTAGAGGGGTTGCCCCACTAACCAAGTAAGGCCCTATCCATAGGGCATAACTTGCTGATCGTGGGGGTCTCAGTGTTGAGATCCCCACAGAAATGATGGAGTCCCAGGTACCTAAGTCGGACCGTCGTCGCTCCCAGATATTAATGGGGTCAGGGAGCGACTGATGTGCCTAAGACCCCATCGGATCGCTTGTTCTCGTGATCTGTGGGGGTCTCATCACTGAGCCCCCGCCCCCCTAATTGGCAAGTTAGGCCCTTTCCTGTGGATGCGGCCTAACTTGGTTCGTGGGAAAACCCCTTTAAAACTCCTCTCTGAATAACATTGCTGACACAATGAAGCAGGAGTGTACTACATTGGCTTCATTGCATCACTGTGCAAGTGCTAAGACTGCTGGGAAGTATATAAGGTGTTGGGTTTTTTTTTTTGTTTTGTTTTTGTTTTTTTGCTTGCAGGTAAAAACTAAAGGTCTATTTGGAACACTAAGCCACCAGTGCTTAAAGGGGTATTCTCGTCTGGGCATTCACATTCTGTTTCATTAATCTGCCATATATAAACTTTTCTTCAATTAGTTATTATTAAAAAAAAACTTACCTGTGTAAAGATAATTTCTCATAAATGTAGTAATATGGTCCCTTAGAAACAAGAATGTGTCCTTGGATACGGCCACCTCTGCTGGAGTGATTGCACCAAGACACAAAGTGGTAATGATCGCTGAAGCCATGTAGTCAGGCAGGACTCAATAGCACATGTCTGGCCACCACTGCTAAAATGTGAGGTGGTCGTATCTGAGGAAGCTATCTCGTTTCTAAGGGACAACATGACTACATTTATGAGAAATTATCTTCACACAGGAACATTTTTTTTAATAACATCCAATTGAAGAAATGTTTATATATGGCAAATGAATAAAATTAAATGTAAATGCCCAGATGGGAATATCCCTTTAAGGACTTGGGTGTAGTTTACTGTCCCAAATTGACCTGACTAGTTCTTTAATTTTTTATCACAATGCAGGATTACAATTAATGGATATATATATATACACACCATTGTCAACAGATCTCCCCGTTCCTGCACAGTCACCTCGGCACATATCACAGAGCATGCCCGCAACACTCTCCCATGGTCATCACCAGACGCCAGGTTTTTAAGAGCCATGTGGCTGCTGTAAAGCAAGATGGCCGCCTCCGATAACATTAGAAAAAGACAGTATAATATCTACCATCAGAAAGTAAAACCAGATGAGATTGGGAAGCTAAACTATGGATCCATCCTATTGAAGTATAATCCAGGTTTACAGTGTAGAGAGCCCCACAGCCATCAGATGTAAGCGATAGTCACTCATGAATGAATCCATGTGTCTGTCACAGACCCCCAGCATGCCCCCTTGCTTGCTCGGTTGACCCAATTGCCAGCAATGATTACCTGTTGTTGTAATGACTTATAGTACCTTATCGGATGGACAGTCATTGAGGACCTACCTTATAATCTAAAATACTTATTGTTTAGCTATCTTGGATCTTGGTTTTGTAGGATTGCAATGTGAATAGCGTCCTGTGCTTGACTGATCCATAGCGTTGAGGTGCCAGCGCAGCCCGTGTGTTATCTGACCCGTTCCCAGCTCAGTAGATCTATATATTGTGGCGGAGCGACTATCTGTATACTAGGATGCTTTGTAACGATTGAATTCACCAGCAGCAAACCTGTGTATTTACTATCCATCATGACTACTAATATCCTCACTATCCATCCCTAAACATTAACCTGGTTATACGTATTCTTGGTTTATGGCTGATAACACATACGACCCGTCACACTCACACAGTCACCGCCAGTCAGAAGACTAAAGGAATTTCCCACACAGAACAAAGTACAAGTAGAAAGCTTTTGGTTTTTTACAGCGTTTTATGTGTAAATATAAGGTAACCACTTTCTTAATTTGCTTGTGCTTTATGGCACCTCAGTTTGCTGGAATATCGGATTTATGTACCCCGACATTAAAAACTAGACTGAATAGTGTCCCCCATAGAGAAGCAATGATCTGAATGGATTGTGGCGAGGTGAAATATTATTGTCCTCCCTAGCGGTCATTGGGCTGAGCTGTAGTACAGTTACAGTATTGTACAGTATGCGGCCCTGTGGTAAATGAGAATAGGCCACACAATCAATAGGGATGGTGGGGTGTTTGTGCACAAAATAAGCAAGTTATTCCCTATGTGGTGATAGGAGATAACTTGAATGTCCCTGCCGGGCCCCTGATTTATCTAGATCACGGGATCCCCATCAATATAGAAAACGGGGATCCCATTCTCACTAATGGGTTGAGTGTTAGGTCCAGCTTACATCCTACTATTCAATACTGTACAATGGGAATGACTGAGATACCAGAGCGTGTGCTCAGCAATTTCCAACATTCCCAAACTATTATATGGAGCATTGGGACACATGCTTATCCAGCTGCTCCACCCATTAGTGAGAACAGGGCCCCCGTTCTCTCGATTGCTAATGATCCCATTCTTTTGATTGGAGGGGGTCCCAGCAGTCAGACCCTCACCATTCAGCTTATTACCAATCCTGCGGATAGGGGATAGTAAAACCCCTTCAAGTATTATTGTGAACTGTTGGCCTTCTCCCTCAGGGTACATGTGTCATTTCTTACCTTTAACCTTCGCTCCAGCTCTCTGTATACGACCTAATATTTATGTCCGGCCTTAGGTTATTACTCATCAAGTCATTTGGCACATAATAAAATAGTTGAAAAAAAAGGAAGCGCCATGTAATGTGTGGGGAACCACAGAGTTACTGTAGTTATTGCTTCTTACTGTAGTTGTGGCTTCTCTTAAATATTTTCTAAATGATTCGCAAAAGCCTTTCCGCAGAGAACTTGTACATCACATAGATACATGATATAGTACGTCCTAAATATGTTTTACCTGTGTGGCCTCACTCGTATCCTGTCCCCTTTTTGTTTTGTGTGTGTTCGGCTCTCAAATCCTCCCTCCCCCCTTAAAGGACATTTACCACCTGTATGAAAGACTGTATGCAAATGAGCCTGAGGGGCTCCAAGCTCCATTAACACCTGTGGAGCATGGAGCCCCTCAGGCTCGTTTGCATACAGTACCTAATCCTGAAGGTAGATGCCCTTTAAGAATAAGCCATGAGATGGGGCAGAAGTCCTTGATGTAGCATTATTATCTGAAGTTTTCTATAGGGCCACTAGTAAGACTCCTGCATTAAATAGGTTTTACCAAAGTTCTCCTCTATCCACAAGATAAGGGATAACATACTGATCTGTGCTGGGATCCCCACTGATGACAATAATGGACCACTACCAATTACAGGAATTGGAGTCCTGTTGCCACTAATGGGTAGAGCAGCAGGTCCAGCTTCATTAGCATAGCAGTTCATGTCAATGCTGGAAATATCCGAGTGCTGCGCTCAGCAATTCCTGATGCTCTCATACTATTGAATGGAGTGGCAGAACAATTGTCTATCTTGCCACTCCACCTAAATTCCCCAGATAACTGGGGGTCCCATTCTTGTTATCGTTGTGAACCCTTGTTATCCCTTATCCTGTGAATAAGTTGGTACAACCCCTATAACAGTAGTAGAGATCATAATGCACATAGTATTCACGCCTCAAAAAATGTGCCAAATTCACCTCCACCTAAACCCATACACCTGTATAGGACTCCAGCCCTGGGTGTGTGTTGGAGTAGTGACCTGTGTGAATAGCGCCTATGATAACACACTTTCCAGCTCCTCTCTGACACCTTGCATGGCTGCTGGTGCAGCGGCACATTAACCCTCCCCACACTGCAGCCCTCTTTTATTATTTTTCCTTTTGGTGTAACTGGTTTGTGTGTTGCTCTCTGGTAACCGCTCTGTGTATTTGCTGTCCTCCTGCCCTCATTTAACGCTGCTCAGACTGTCACTGGAGGTTATGACCATCCTATGTCGCTGCGAGAATATTGAGACATCGGAGGGGGTCCCTCTGTACGTTACAGGGGTTGCACAGGTAATAAACTTCCAGCTTCCTAATTCTGCTCCTCATGATCTCTTTTATTATAAGCAGGCGGCGAGAGGACTCTGCACTAACCCCTCTTCTCATACTCTTCCTCCCAGGTGTGAGATTCCAACTTTCCTTCCCATGTTCACCCCCTCCTTCCTTCCATGTCCGGTCACCTTTGGACGTAATGTGAAGCTCTAGTTACAAACCACAATCTAAAGTTTATTAAAGGTTCATCCGTTCTCACAGTGATGCCAACAACTGAATAATGGCAAAAGTTCTGGCAACTTTTCACAACTTTTTTTTTTTTTTACATTCTCCTCAAAATCGCAAGTCGATTCTTTTGCTTCTTTTCTGAATTCTTTACTTCCTGGCTAGCAAAAAATCACTTCCTACATTACATTACACAGTCTGCCACAGCCTCCGCTCCAATTTGTAGCAGCCGACTATATTAAGATCTCCTCTCACTCACACATGTGCATTATCATACACTGTGAATCCAGCACTACCCTCAATATATCCTTCTCCTCCCCTCCCATATGTCCTATTAGGATATCTCGGTGTCACAGCAGATAGGAAGGACCTTCTTCTGTTCATAAATGTCAGCGAGGGTCTGCACTATGTGCACTTTTACAAAGAGATAATGCGCACATGTAATGTCATGGGGTATAGAAGTACTTAGTTAATATGTCTGTCACCAGATTTTACCCGATTAAACTGCTAACCCCACTCAGGTAGGGTATGAAATGCCATTTCTAGCATTCCCTTTGCCTCTTAAAAAAGAAAAAAAATAGCTTACAAAGCCATATGCAAATGAGCACAGAAGAGTCGTCTTTCCTCAGATGAGTCAAGGTTGCAGGGGGAGTGTCACTTCAGATGGTCCTATCTTCAGTTGTATAGTATTAATAAATGTATGACCCCACCCAAGGACACAGGTTTTTTTTTTTTTTTGTGTTCCTTTTTCACTCTACACCATCAAAAATCCAAGACTTTCCGCTCACCCTGTGAGCCCTCTTCATACAATTTCCACATCTCTGTGCCGTACATGTACAGCACAGATCGTGAAGGAGTTAAAGGACATCTACCATCAGGGTGAAAGACTGTATCCAAATAAGCCCGAGTCCTTCATCCTGGTTGTAGATGCCTTTTTAAAGATAACACTTTCATCTTTCAGTTCTCATCAGGCTTAGGATTCTGTGAGATACCGGGAGTTAGACGTTAGGAGAGATTTATCGAATTGTCTGAGAGCAGAACTGTTTTAATTGCCCCAGGCTTTCATTTTCCCACAGCTGTTTATGAAATTAAAGCCGAGATCGGATTGGTTTCCATGGGCAACTAGAACAGTTTTAGAACAGTCTGAGCAATGAAATGTCTGGTTCTATGTACTATACAACAGACAATGAGGGTGCCCGAGGTGACAGTCTGTAAAAGTGATTAATCTTAACTAAGACTCTCTTCTGCTCATTTTCACCTTTTTAATAGGTAAACAGATTAAATTCCTCACGAAAGACGAAGGACATTTCATGCCCTACCTGAGGGGACTGGTAGTTTAATGGGTAAAATCTGGTGACCGTCTCCCTTTAAAATGGACCTGTCTGGAGAGAACACTTAATCCCAAATCCTAAAAAGTGGCATCTATTCAATCTCCTTAAAGGGAACCTACCACCCCGATTCTACCTATAAAGGTAGATCGGGTGGTAGGTGGATGAATGGGACGTGAGGATAGCCCTTTTTTGGGCTAATCCTCACGTCCCGGCTATCTTTTAGAAAACTTTAATGAAGGCATATGTAAATTTTTTTATGCGGCTACTGGGGCGTGGAGTAGCCGGACATGAGGCTACTAGTCGCGGCTACTCCACGCCTCAGTAGCCACGTTACTCCGTCCTCATCCGAGTCCCCCGGCATCTGTGGCCTTCTGCGCGGCCGCGCATCCGAAGGCCTGCGTTCTGCACATGCCTTCTCCTCGTAGCTGCGCGCCAAAGATTAAATGGTAGGCGGAGTAACGTGGCTACTGGGGCGTGGAGTAGCCGCAACTAGTAGCTTCATGTCCGGCTACTCCACGCCCCAGTAGCCGCATTAAAAAATTTACATATGCCTTCATTAAAGTTTTCTAAAAGATAGCCCTTTTTTGGGCTAATCCTCACATCCCGGCTATCCTCACGTCCCATTCATCCACCTACCACCCGATCTACCTTTGTAGGTAGAATCGGGGTGGTAAGTGCCTTTTAAGTTTGTGGAGAGCCTCAGACCTGTACATAATGGATATACATGAGGGGTTTCCCCAAGAATAGATCTCTCTGTGTACGCACAATGTCCAATTTAATGCCTGTATATTCCTTGACACGACCCATGGACATCCCTTACTAGATTTATTTTTTCTACCCATCATAGGCCCAAATACAAAATCATTTCCCTTTTAAGTGTAGATCCTACTAAATGTATTACATTTTTTTTCTCTGTTCTACCATCTTGCAGCTGATGCAATATACACAACTTCTCTAACTCAACACAACCATGGGGGTCCAGTGTCTCCACAGTTTGGTGCTGGTGTATTTCATGTTACAGAGGACTGTATGTTTGGAAAGTGTTACGGTCTGAGCTGAGCATTGCGAACATTGTGACTATGGACTAGAAGTGAGGAAGGGGGGGATCTGTAGGAAGTGTAAAGTTGATGTTTACAAACTGGAAAATGTGCAATTGTTTTACCTTTTTTGGCAGGATTTCCCTAGAGATAATGACGTTACAGCCCAGGTGTGAGGACGTAGAGACGGCCGAGGGTGTAGCGTTAACTGTCACTGGTGTGGCCCAGGTACTGTAACTCTCAGCACGACATTTTGGGAATGCATGTCTCCAGGAATGGACACCCACTGATGCCAGGACAAGCTGGCACGTCAGGCTCTCCAAGAATACAATAAAAATGACATGTGGACCATGTATATGTAAGATTATTTTATCGGTACTATTGCTCTTACCAGGCTGCCTATAAGTCTGAGCAAAATCATGTATTCTCGCGAAAATGAATCGTCTTGTCATCCAAAAAACATCTTCTATCGAATAGTGTTTTGCTGTATTTAAGATGCTTTTAAAGAAGACCTTTTCACCACCACATATTTGATGATGAATATAACACTATGTAGAGGCTCTTACATGTTGAATCTTCTTAGCCCCCCACATTTGCTGAGTGATCAGTCCTGGTATCTGACCATTTTAATCCTCTCCACTGTCGGAGAGGAGATGCTGGAGCTGAGAAGGAGGCTTGTATTATGATGATATTCTCACACTAGTGCTAGAGAGCTCACACTCTGAACCTACACAGCAGATATCTTTTTTTTTTCAACTAGAGGCTTTGTTCACATGTAAACCTAAATGCAATGTTCACATTGTGTGGTGAGCAGCACTGACAGTAGCCATGAGTGTGCAGCAGGCAGACATTGGATAAAATGTTTACATTGCGTTGAGACTACATTCTTCTATGTTAACTGAGCGTTAGTAATATGTTAATGCAACATGTGAACACAGCCCCTAGATTAGCATAGACGGATCACACTGAATGTACACTGCAGCATCTGACACTGGTAGTCCATGACATCATCCAAACAGCAGCAGGCAAACCAACACGCCCCCTCCTCTCCGACAGCAGAGAGGATTATAATGGTCAGATACTGGGACTGATATCCTGGCAACCATGGTAGCTAGATATAAAATTCAAAGTGCTTCTGAATCTGTTTAGCAGCCCTACATAATAGTATGTTAATATGCACATGTGTGAGGTGGTAAAAGGTCCTCTTTTAATGTTTTGTTTTTAATATTTTCATTGACTTCTTATTGGGGTTGGCCACTTTACCTCATGTTTTTTGTAATGTAAAGTGTGGGGACAGGAAATGGCTCAGTGGTTAGCATTGCATTACATAAACCTCTGGGCCCTCTGGTTTCCTCCCACACTCCAAAAACATATTGGTAGGATGACTAGATTGTGAGCTCCATGGGGACAGGGACTGATTTGGCAAAATCTCTGTAGTGCTGCGTAATCTGTGTGCGCTATATAAATAAATAAAGAATGATTATGTTATTATTTTACCAATGTAAAAGTTCTGCTCTGCTTTCTTGATATGAAGTGATTACCTAATATCCTGCTTACACACACATTGCAAAACACATGAGGTATAGTGGCCAACCCCTTTTAACTTTATAAAGTTATCTTTCAGTCTCCTGGTAAAATCAAGAAAAGTCAAGTGATATTGATATAGCTTTCAAAGGGAAACGAGGATG
Organism: Engystomops pustulosus; assembly: GCA_019512145.1. Classification (NCBI taxonomy): domain Eukaryota; kingdom Metazoa; phylum Chordata; class Amphibia; order Anura; family Leptodactylidae; genus Engystomops; species Engystomops pustulosus. The sequence continues at coordinate 239,102,896 of CM033642.1, read as the reverse complement.
GGGCATGTTGCAATTCAGCATGATGTCAAGTCCATGCTAAATCATCGATTAGCTGGGGGATACTTGTCTTGGCTAAGGGAGAATTCACACAAATGTGTCCCTGCCGCGCCATAGCAAGCCGGGCACACCGTGGCACATGGGAGAGGAGGAGTACGAGAGAGGGAGCTGCACATCCCCTTCCCTCCCCATTGAGATGCTTGGTGCACGGCACTGTAATACGGGAAAAGATAAGACTTGTCCTATCTTTACCTTGGTACGGAACCGTACGGTGCCGCACATGTGCTGCCTGTGGAGGACGTATCCATAGAAATGAATGGCTCATTATGTTTTCCCACCTAGAAAGAATGGAGAGGTCTAATTTTTTTTTTGCTGGTTCACTTCAACTCTGAGAGACGGAATCTACCGTATATACTCGAGTATAAGCCGACCCGAGTATAAGCCGAGACCCCTAATTCTACCACCAAAAACTGGGAAAACCTATTGACTCGAGTATAAGCCGAGGGTGTAGTATGCAGCCAGCCAGCCCCATTTAGCATACAGCCAGCCCCATTTAGCATACAGCCAGGCAGCCACCCAATGTAGTATACAGCCTGGCAGCCCCCCCCACCCAACAGTAGTATACAGGCAGCCCCCTGCCCAAAAAAATAAAAAACTTAATACTCACCCTCCGGTGTCCGGATCGTTGGCGCGGGTCCCGATGTTCAGCGTGCGGCTCCTCTTCTTTCTTCTCTGTTCTCTCGCCGGCAGCGTCGCATCCATGCAATCTGCGGCGGGGGCGCACACTATGATGTGGTGGTGTCGCCGCTGATGACGTCATCACATTGTATGATTTTTAAACCAATTTGCATTTTACTGCATGAAAGAAGTATTTGATACCATATTTGATAACAAATTATAGGTCACACGTTTCCTGTATTTCTTGACCAAGGTTGCACACACTGCAGCAGGGATTTCGGCTTAGTCCTCTATACAGATCATTTTCCAGATCTCTCAGTTTTCGGGGCTGTCACTGGGCAACACTGAGTTTCAGCTCCCAGCAAAGATTTCTGATTGAGTTCAGGTCTGGAGACTGGCTGGACCACTCCGAGACCTTGAAATGCTTCATAAATTCTCCTGGCGGTTTATTCTGGGTCAACGTCACAGTGGAAGACCCAACCACGAGAGTAGAGGAGACGTTTGTCCAAAATCTTGCAATTCATTGCCCCATTCATCCTCCCTTCAAAACATACCCCCATGCTTCAAGTTTGGGATGGTGTTCTTAAGAGTTGTACTCGTCCTTCTTCTTCCTCCAAACCCGACAAGTGGAGTTGATACTAAAATGTTCTAATCTTATTGTAATCTATGAGACTGTGTTCCCTGCTGACTTCAGGTCATTGACCAGGTCCTCCTGTGCAGTTCTGGGCTGATTCCTGACCTTTCTCAGAATCATCCTTACCCCATGAGGTGAGATCTTGTCTGGAGCCCCATACCAAGCAAGATTGACAGTCATCTTGTGTTTCTTCCATTTTCTAATAAATGTGCCCACAGTTGTTCTCTTCTCACCGAGCTGCTGTAGCCCACCCAAGCCTTGTGCAGGTCTACAATTGTGTCCCTAGTGTACTAAGACAGCTCTTTGGCCTTTCCCATGGAGGAGAGGATGGGTGGTGTGGACAGGTGTCTTTTATATAGGAAAGTTCAAGCAGGTGCATTTACTACAGCTAATGAGTGCAGTATAGGAGGAGCTACAGGAAATGAGTGCAGTGAAGAAGGAGGAGCTTGATAAAGAAAAACAGCACCAAGAGCGCCAGAATTCTTGCTCTTTGTTGGGGGATCAAATACTTATTCCATGCATTAAAAGGCTAATTATTTAAAAATCGTATAGTGTGATTTCTTGGATTTCTTTTTAGATTCTGTCTCTTAGATAATGTGTACAATAAAAATTAAAGACCCCACGGATTTGTGGGTGGGAAAACTTGCAATATCAGCCTGGGATCAAAAAATTGCATTTCCACCACTGTAGTTGTAGTTCCTATAGTGCATTAAATTCTGAGTGGTGCTAAATTGGGAAAATCCAAAGGGCCTGCACTTCAAGCTCCAATCAGGCCATCATGTGTCCGTATAGTTATCATGTGTCCGTATAACTGGGTCCCAAATATTGCGAACAGCCATAACTAGCAGCCCTATAGGATCCAAAGATGCTGTAAGTGTGTGTTGTTTTTCCTGCGGTCAGAATAAGATGGGTATCCTGTAATACGTACACATTATGGAAGTGGTGGGGGTTTCCAGCGTAGGACACTGAAAATATATTCATAAGATCAATGTCTATGGTGGCACTAACCATTATCACTTATACACCCATACAGATAGATGGATAAATAAAATATATATATATATATATATATATACTCGTGTATAAGCTGTATATAAGCAAAAACTAAAATGTGCTGGAAAAACCCCACCTCGACTTAAACGTCTATAAAAAAAACAGTCTATAAAAAATAAACTGACATACTCACCTTCCGGCGCTCCCAATGCCCGGTGCAGCTCCTCTTCTTTCTTCTCTCTGCTGTATTTGCCGGCAGAGACGTGTCCATGCATTCTGCCGGTCAGCACGGACTATGATGTGGCGGTGTCGCCACTGATGATGTCATAGTGTGGGCCGGCTGGCAGAGCGGATATAGCCGCGTGGACGGGAGCATCGGGAAGCCACGTAGAGCATCGGAGACCATCAGAAGATGAGCATGTAAGTTTATTTTTTTATGTGCTGGGCAAACTGGGGGCTGGCTGGCTTTATACTACAGGGAGCGGGCTATATAATAAAGGGGGCTGGCTGTCTATATACTACTGGGGCCTATAAAGGGGCCTCGGCTTATACTCGAGTATGTACGATATATATATATATATATATATGTCTGTTTCTATAGATTTGGCTATATCCCAGTGTCATTAGCTTCCTGCACACCCTACACATCTGAGTAAGGGACTCATGTTGTGCTTCTGGATGGGGTTATTTCTGTAGCACAACATGTGATGGAACCTGCCACAACGTGACACCCTCAGAATAATAAAACCCAATCTTTATATATATGGTATATATGTCCTAGATCTGGTCGATATAACATTGATCCATAATATGAATTTGCATGAAGCTGGTATATAATATAAAGATGTTTCTTCTTGGTTCTATGTTTTGGTAAAGATGAAGTTGTCTCTCTACTTGTCATGAATAAATTATTGTTCAAACTAACATTTGTATCAGTGATGTCTTTCTCTCCTTGTTCCTATTTCTTGTTATTAATATCCGGGGTTACCTTTGCCATATATATGTTTACATGTCTGTATGTCTATAATTGACGCTTATTTCATTACGTTTGGTTTTCTGATACTATGTATGTTGTAAGTCTTATCACATGTAAGGTTATGTGCACATATGTAGCATATACATAACCCCCCACATTTGTGCACACAACCTAAATATTTAACCTTCTCTGTAGTTTTGGACCTATTGCAAGATAAAGCTAAATTGTGCTTTTTTTTTCTCCCTGGAAAATTTGCTTAATGTTTAGTATTTTCATGAATTGTGTTTCTGATAACTTCAGTAATAAATAATGACTATTGTGTCCTGCAAACTACCACCAGGATGAGACTGTATGCAAATCAACCTGAGGGGCTCCAGGCTCCATTAACACCTATGGAGGCCGAAGCTCCTCTGGCTCATTTGCATACAGTCCTTCATCCTAGTGGTAGATGCCTTTAAGCAGTGATGTGCTACCAGTAATCCATGGATGGAGCAATCTTTACAGCAATCCTTCCTTTCCCTGCTCACTTTGCATGGGCCTGTGTAAATATACCAATGCAAAGCAGCAACCATTGTTGAGCTTAAAGGGGTTCTCAGGAGGTGGAAAAACATGGCTGCAGTCTTCCAAAAACAGCACCACACCCGACCATGGTTACTGCCAGTACTGCAGCTCAGCTGTATAGAAATGAATGGAGCTTAGTTGCAATACCACACACTACCCATGGTCAGGTGAGGCGCTGTTTTTGGAAGACTGCAGCCATGTTTTTCAACCTCCAGAGAACCCCTTTAATGGCAATTGGCTTTCGTCCAGTGTGTGTGTGTAATATGCTTTTTAAGCCTTTTAAAGGGAACCTCTCAAGAGGATTTAGGTCCACAAGTCATCACCAATTTGTTATCCAGGACTCAGGTGTCTGGATCACAGTGATGTCTTTCTATATTCTGGGAGATTCAGCACTGCAAAGAAATTGATCTTCGAACATTTTATACAAGTAGCCTGTAAGGAGTCACGGGGGTGGAGAGTGAAGAGTCACACTAGGATGTCCTGTCTTGGCTTTATCGATGCTTGGGGAGCATCTGCTGAGAGTAGATTAAGGTGACTAGTTTTCCTATGGGACTTGATTCAATCCTGTGTGAATATTCTCCGCCCACTTGACTCCTAAGGTCTTTTGAATGCAGCCGTCAAAGTTCTTCATTCTGTGTAGTGTTGAATTACTAAGAATATAGAATGATCCCTTTAATAATGTATATAGTATAGTCCAACATAAAGTTCTTCTGGGCTGTATAATAAGATGTTGCACTGTGTGTCCCATGTTATGATCTATTATGTGTCGGCTTCCCTAGATGTATAAGCATACAGAATGCACTGTTATTTGTGCCGTTTTTTCTTCTAGTCTTATCCTAGTATTATATCTGTTATGGCTGTTTTTATATACTGTTCTTTTTTCCTTTCGTATAGGTGAAAATTATGACAGAGCGGGAGCTTTTAGCTGTAGCCTGTGAGCAGTTTCTTGGAAAAAATGTCCATGAGATTAAGAATGTTGTTCTCCAAACCCTGGAAGGCCACTTGCGATCTATTCTTGGTAAATGAACCATTTTTAACCATTTGAAAAGTTGTGATTTTTGTGGCTTCTTGTGCCACATCTTGACATCACTTGGTGAAGTCGATGGATTCATATGTGGGTTTTGCTTTGCAGTAATAGTGCAACTGGTTATATTGAATATTGAGCACTGTGTGAATATGCGCTTACAGAACATGGATAAATTTTCGACTTGGTATAAAACCTTTAAGATTGCCATTGCCGTTTCTTCTGAGCGGGGCTTGGAGATTACTATGACCAGTTACCTTCAAGTGGAATAAACTAAATTGATCGTTAGGATCATTACAATGTTCATAGGGGTTGGACCTTTGGGACTCTCACTATTCCTAAAAATGAATTGGAGTTGTGGCTCCTCTTGCCTTGCACAGTGGCACATACACAGACACCTGGCTATAGGGTCAGCTGTAAGATAGCTTGAGTGGCCAGGTGATGGCTGTGCCTACATGGAGAACTACAACCATCTTACTTCCAGGTGAGCTGTGTGTATCCGTACCTGTGGCCTTGGAAAAAACCCATAGGTAAATCAGATATAAGGAAATTGAATAAAACTATAAACACCGGGTGCAGGAACCACCTGTGTCCTAATTTGTTAACCATTTAGTACGTTGTAGCATACTTGCAGCACTATAGTCTGACTGCTATGTGTGTCTTTATAACTCAGGTACACTTACAGTAGAACAAATCTATCAGGATCGCGATCAGTTTGCAAAGCTGGTACGTGAAGTGGCAGCCCCCGATGTTGGTCGCATGGGCATTGAAATCCTAAGCTTTACTATTAAGGTAAGATATTGGGAGAAAGTGATTCTGATTTATTTCGTTTTATTAAGTTTTGTTACTGTTCAAAGTAATTAAAATAAAAAAACAAGGTTTACCACCCAAATTATGATTGACTATTATTTTGTAATTTATATCTCCATTCTCTTATTGTGTATCTGCAGGATGTGTATGATAAGGTTGAGTATTTAAGCTCCCTGGGTAAGACTCAAACAGCTGTTGTTCGGAGAGATGCCGATATCGGCGTTGCTGAAGCAGAACGAGATGCGGGCATTAAGGTACGTAATCCGCCAGAGGATTTCAAGTGCTTAGAATACTATATGTAGCTTCTGGGTCCCGCTAAGTAATTCTAATGTATTGCTTCATTTTGCCCGACAGGAAGCCATGTACAAGAAAGAAATGCTGGATGTCAAATATCTCGCCGATACTAAAATAGCCGATTCCAAGCGTGAATTTGAACTGCAGAAGGCGGCCTTCAGCCAGGAAGTGAACATCAAGGTCAGATGGAAAGGAGGGGGATGTTGTATATTTAAGGCGAAGTTCACAGTTGCGTTCGGCAATATCCATTACACATTGTTTTATTCATAACGGAAAAAAGACCATTTTTCCGCAATCAATAACTGATGTGTAACACAAGCTACAATGAAGTCTATGTGGAATGGAGGGTGAGCGGATAACCTTCCATTTTTAGTTTCACTCTCCTAAAACGAGAAGTGTAACGTTTAGCGCACTAGGCAAGTTTTTATAGGATAGGTGCCTGATTGCTGGAGGTCTGACCGCTCTGGTCAAGACAACAGCAGACCTTGAGCCTCCTCTTTGTATGAAGGGTTGTGTACATGTATAAACTGCTCCACTTGTATTGAGGCTTGTGGACTACAGTGCTCTGTCAGGCCGCAGGACATGAATGAAACACAGAAATAAGCCTAGACATATGTGTACTAGTCTTGCAGAGACATTCGAAGGGTGTGTGCCTGGAACTTGTATCGGAGTTCCTCAGGGTTTGTAGGAGATGTCAGATCTGGAAGAGATTCGGGATGCCATATTTTTCCTGAATGATCTGGGAGGATAGTATAGCTTGGGGAACGTGGTTCACTGTGTCTGCAAAACAGAACAGGCTTTTAGTGTGCCAGGGTTTAACTACCGTAGTATATGAAGCATAAAAGGAGTATATAGGAATGATTGAATGAACAAGCACTGAGAAACCAACAACATTTAGCTCCAGAGGTTTAAGGTAAAGGCAACAGGGGACAGCGGGGAGGGGGGGTGTCCAGGACCACTATTCCCATTCTAGATTTATGGGCAATTAAAACAGATCTGGCTACCCTGTGCCACTTGTGGGCCTACACAAAGCGGAGGAGGGAACCCTGCAGTGATCGTAGGGCCCTCAGGGGAACGGGACAGGCAGCGGTTCAAACGGATACCTTTAATTTTTGGGGTGTTGTCATTTATATAGCTGCCATCATATATATCTATATATCTATCGGTAGAATTTTTTTTTTTTTCGTTAATTAATGACCTAAGCTCTAGAAACAGTCTTGAGAAGTTATGCTCATACACTGAGCTATAAGACAATGTTATATTCACTCCCAAATATTTAATAGCCTCTGTCTTCCAATAAAACCTGTAATTGTTTTTTGTTTTGTTTTTTAAAGATGAGCTTTAGACTGGCTCATTAGGGTTAGTTTGTGAGCAAAAATGTGATATATGATGGAATAAATAGAGTTCTATAAAACAAGAGCCAAAGACACTGGAATAAGCTGAATGGAGACTTTCTGCTTACTCCAAGTCCGTCCCCTACCTAAGGGCTCCCAACTTACAGACGGACCCCTCTGCCCCCTGTGACCTCTGGTGAAGCTCTCTGGATGTTACTTTAGTCCCAGACTGCATTGATCAGCTGTAAAGTGTCTTGTCTGGAGCTACAATAATAAAATATACCTGTTCCGACTTACATATAAATTCAACTTCAGTACAAGAATTTTGTGCGTTAACCGGGAATTGACTGTATTATATGCTTAAATGTATCAATATGATACAGGAAAGTTCCTCACATAATAAGACGTACTGGAGTTTTAAGGATACTAAGCGGAACAAGTCATGAATAATCAAACTTACTGCAGTTATCAAGGAGCACCGCTCTGGTATAATGAAAGGGCCCGCAGGCTCCCCACTAGGTATACATTGTATATAAAGTTTGCCTGGACTGCCCCTTTAAGCACCTAAAGCAAACTTTAACATTGGCAGCAAGACAAGTTCTTTACATAATACCTTATGTGACAGGTGAATATATTTTGCATACAGGGATTGTTCTCTTGACAAGTCAACATTAATTATAGAGAGAGACAGTGTGTGTTTATATGTATGTGTGTATATGTTGTGTATGTTTAGAATTGTTTGAATGTGAAGCTTGCCCAGACTATTCAAATCCAACCCCTTGTCATGACGTGATCCATTGTCTCCACAGCCGTCAGTGGGTCATTGTTATGGCTGATGATTATACATATATGGAAGCTGATAGTATACGGTCTATGCTGTAACCTGTGCCCTGTTCTCCTTGTACAGAAAGCAGAAGCTCAGCTGGCGTACGAGCTACAGGCCGCTAAAGAACAGCAAAAGATTCGTCTGGAAGAAATTGAGATTGAAGTTGTGCAGCGGAAGAAGCAGATTGATATTGAGGAGAAAGAAATTGTCCGTACAGATAAGGAGTTGATCGCCACAGTGAGAAGACCAGCAGAGGCCGAGGCCTACAGGATGCAGCAGATTGCTGAAGGAGAAAAGTGAGTGTATATACTTTACACATACAGGATTGTCTGTGTATTCATAGCTCTAGAAATCTGGTCTGATTGCAGCAGAGAGCAGCATAATAATAGGTGGCTAATCAGTGAATCCTCCTTCCCAACACCCGACTCTAAATACGCAACCAAACAACAACACCTTTACTAGGACCTAAATATTCTGTAAAGGTATTTAAATGTACCGTATACTATTCTCTGTGCTCTATGGACTACAGTTTATCGATACTATTATACTGTTACTCTGTTTATCATGACAGCAAACCCTACTACAGTACTACAATATATGTGGATTTTCCACAACATGTATTACCATGTGTAAAACGCACATTGTAATAGACCTTCTAAAACGAGACAGCCTTGGGCCTTACAAAGACCTGAGGCTGTCATGGCTACAGATCCCCGATAACATAACGCGGTGCGAAGATCAAAACAAAGATGGCGACGCAATTAAAGGTACAAGCACCGATTGCAGGTGATTACTGAAATTTCTTTGATTAGAAAAAAATTCTATATATGTATTACGAAGTTTGCTATTATCTTGGCTACTCATTTGTAAAATTTTAAATGGATTTAACACGTGAAGCTGTTCCATTTCTCTGTAGTCGGATGATGCTGGTAGATGTGGTTTTTGCTTATGCTTCTCCCCTTTATATAGGGTCAAGCAAGTGCTTATTGCTCAGGCAGAAGCTGAGAAGATCCGAAAAGTTGGAGAAGCAGAAGCCTCTGTTATTGAAGCGATTGGAAAGGCAGAAGCCGAGAAGATGAAGCTAAAAGCTGGTGCTTACCAACATTACGGAGAGGCGGCTAAAATGGCTCTTGTGTTGGAGTGTCTGCCTGAGGTAACTACCTAAAGAAAGTCACATTTAGGAAGAATATTTGGATTTTTTATTAGTCAAAGGCTGCATGTACCAAGATCCACCTCTGAGCTAAAAGCGGGAACTTCTTAGTGCAGGGAGAGCCCTATGTCTAGGTTATATTGGCTTTAGCCATTCCTTTTGTTGTGGTGCTTAATCTGTATCCTTGTCCAAGCTGATTCTCTTGCATATTCTCCTTCTACTTCACAGATCGCTTCCAAAGTGGCTGCTCCATTGGCCAAAGTGGATGAAATTCTCATTCTCAGTGGAGATAACAGCAAAATAACCGGTGAAATGAATCGTCTTTTGGCTGAGGTCCCGGCTTCTGTCCAAGCTCTCACTGGAGTAGATCTGACTAAGGTGAGTGTGCCAGGGGACTTGTGTGCTGCATTATAAGGACAATGGTAGGGGCTGCAATCTGCACATGCCGCAGATTGTCATGTGTAAAATGAGATATACATCAAATCCGCACGTTTTATGTGCATTTTTTTATGCAGATTTGTGTTATTTGCAGTGTGTTATTGATGTAGATTTACATGTGGGTTTTTTTCCACATTAGTTTTTAACATATTTTGTTTCACTTGCTGAGATGTCAGTAAAACTCTGCATCATCTCTGTATCATGGTGCAGATTTGGTTTACATTTGATGCAGACTTTCACATGCCAATAGACTTCAAAGTAAAAAAAAAAATATGCTTGCTACAATCCACAAGGCACAAATGACATGATCATTGTATTATTTTCTGCATTGAGCAACAGTTTCCATGCTGAAAAAAAAAAATGTCTCTTCTACGTTATTTTTTTTTCCAAATCACATTCACTTTAATGCTATTACACTGCAGATTTTCCACAACCAAATCTGTGCGTAATACACAATGTGTGCATATAGCCTAAATAAATACATATAATAAGTGTGATAACATCTAAAAGAACCTTTAACATAGAAGCCAAACATGATTACAGTCTCGGCGCTGCTGGAACAGGAACTCCTTACACCATAGATCACTATCATGTAAGGAGTTCTGTCCCCAGCCGTATTGTCAGTCTGTGCCACAACTCGGGACCCTTGGAGGGCTCAGAACCCTTGTTCTAATGATCAGTGGGGGTCTCAGTAATCAGACTTTTATACCGTGTCATGTGGGCAGCTAATAAATAGCCATTTTATGATCCAGGTATACATGCCTTTATTCGGATGTTAGTGTAACCTGCATCTCCTCTGGCAATCATTTATAACCTGTATGTTGCTGATCTGGTTGGTTGTGTATTATATTCTTCTGTACTTACACCTTCTGTTTCTTTTTAACCATCCCGCAGATCCCACTGATCCAGAAAGCCACCGGTGTCTTGGCATAGGGAAGAGAGCAAACGTCCTGCCCTTCATTCACTTGAGCAAATGCCTTCAATGCTTTGGGACTCTGTTTTATACAGAAAAGACCGTTTTGGTTACATTTTTAAACATCTGGTGCCTTACGTTTCAGGACCAGAACCACAAGTTGTCATATCATTTTAGTTTTTGTTGTTAGTTTACGTTTGTTTTAAAATATTATTTTTTTAGCTGAATCATTTTTATGTGTTTTTGTGGTGATTTTTTCCTTTTGTTTCTACTACACAATCAGTTTGCTAGGCAGAGTTCAGGTATGGCTGGAGTCACTGCCCTCTGTGCCTTCTGACTCCTCACCCTTCGGTGTATCCTCTCAGTGCTGCCAAAATGCTGCTTATTTTTGTATGTAGGGACTTCAGCCACACATGTTACTGTACAGTACTGATATATGACCGCTATATATTGGACTACTAGCCATGTAGTCTCTCCTGCAATCTATAATCGCATTGTCTATGCCTGGCCTTTTCTCTAACTTGCAGATATGTATGTGCGTGAAATAGGCGCTACAATAGCATGTGGTGTACCAGGCATGTGCATAGGCTGACACCGCTAATATCCAGCAATAGATCAGTATCGCAGGGTATTATCATGGACTAGCAATTATTCCCATGTTGGAAGTAATGAAAATTTTTTTTTAAAGTTCTTAAAAATAAATTAATAAAATACCCATAGGCCCCAATAACATATATTGAAACCTATAATGTGAAAAAGTCAAAATATTAACACAAACCCCACATATATAGTATTGCTGCATCCGTAAGGACCTGTAGAATAAAAAAAAATATTATTGAACCCATTCGATGAACAGAAAAAACAGAAATAGAAAACCATTATATATAAATATATATAATTTTTACCTATTTCATCCCACAAAAAAAAGTGCAAAATTCATGGCTTTTCCCCCACATTTAGGTTTTATTTTGCTAATTTAGTGCTAAATGGGGAATATCAAAAGAAAATGTATCTCAACCTGCAAAAAAAAAAAATGGCCCCAATAACGAAAAAACTAAAATTTATAGCCTACAAAACTGCGGCAATGAGGAAACTAAAATCCATCAAGTTCTATAGGACAAAACTGGCAGCTGCAGGGCGCTCCTTCCCTTGTGCGCCCATATCACAAGTAACCTCAACATGTGGGGTATCTCCCTACCCGGGAGAAATTGCATAATAAATTTTAAGATGGGTTTTCACTAGTGTAAATTTTGGGGCTCAATAAATGTATTACAAAATTAGGCCATTCCAAATTTCATCTCCATTTTCTTTTAATCGGCACTCAAAGGGTTTAAAATGAAAAGCTGTTTTTAATAGTTTCAAGGGGGCAGTTTTGAAAATGGGGAGGGGGGTTCATGGGGAGATCCTTATAATTTATATTTCAAGCTCCTTTAAAAAAAAAAAAAAGTCAATTTTGAAAAAAAAAACCTCACAATCTCTGTTTGATTTGTAAGCTGTCTGCCATCAGATTACGAATAGAAGGACTTTTAAAAAGTTATGAAAGCATAAAGTTGAGATATGGGAAATGTTAGTAAGTAACTCATTTCGGTGTTAAAACAATCAGTCTCGAAAGCAGATAATTTCATATTTTGAAAATGACGAATTTCTCAAAAAAATTGGCAGTTTTTTAAATCGACGCAAAACATAACAGCCAAAATTTACCACCAACATGAAGTACAATCACAAAATCATTTTGGCAAGTTAAAGTGTCAAATGTTATGACCGTATAAAGCAACATCGATTACAAAATAAAGAGGCGGAGCCTTAATGTACAAACTGGCTACGTCCAGGGGCTAATGTTCACCAGTATTTTGTCCAGTCCCAGAGAATTTATACAGCGCTCCCTGATAATTGTTTGGTTCAGATGTGCCGGGGTTTGTGGGCCGCACAAGTCTTGGTAGACCACACGCTATAGAAATGCATGCAAGTATCCGTGTATTCACATACGTCTGCCCACGTGCATGCTCCGTCATTAAGATGGCGTCCTGTATATTGACGTCTGAAATGTAAATGTAATTCCATCTATCCATTGTTGGACCTGGTGTATTTTTTGTTTTTTAAACACCATTTCAATAGGTGCCCCCTATGCCCCTGTTGTATGGAATACGATTTACTATAATGGCTAGTATACATGGTCATCATTCTTCTAGTGCTAGAGCGCAATTGTCTAATCCATCCATCCATTCATTCTTGTCATTGAAGTGACCTACCCGATCACAATGTGAAAGTCCCTTCCCTGCTCTGCTTAGTACACAAGGCACATCACTCGCCACGGCTTATTAGCAACATGTTTTCTCACAAAGAACCTCGGTAAATTCGCCACAACAGGATGCATGACTTTATCTCATGTTGTGTCGTGTACATAGTGATATTGCTCTCGAGTTCCTAGGAAAAAGAAAAATAGAGTATTTATATCATCTTATATGAAGACAACACTGGTTGAAGTGGACCTGTCGCCTCTGCTGACGTGTGTATTGTACCCCAGGGGTTCATGGAGATCCATTCTTTGTGGTGCAGCCATATGTAAATTACAATTGACATGTTACATTACAAATGATGGAGAACTCCTGAATGAAGTTCTTGTATTTTCCATAAAATAACAATTCTGTACATTTTATTTCTAGCACTCAACACTATCCTGTCCCTCCATTATACTTCCTGGAAATTTAAACCGCCAGTTTTGTTTGTACTAGTAGATGACATGTGTATTCAGACTGGCTTGGGGGGAGAGTGACTTTGACCCCAGGGGGAGAGTGACTTTGACCCCGGGGGGAGAGTGACTTTGACCCCGAGGGGGGGGTTGATTTTTCAATGTATTATATAGAACACTCCATTCTAAGAAAAAAGTGAACATAATTTATTATATTAAAGGAGAATTTACTATACAAGTCATGTCTGGAGAGGTGACAGGTCCCGTCTAATGCTAATGATTTCTATATCCCATCATTTCATACCCTCCTTGTTGTGTACCTCTTTGTATAATATATCGTGTTCACTAGATGATCTGGGAAAACTGATTTTTTTTTTTTTTTTTTGTTAAAACTGATTTTTTTATTTTTTGAATCCCTTTTTCTATGCTATCAGTCTGCTGTATTTTTCCGCCCTGTTGTGTATAAGCCTGAAGCCCTGGAGCTGTGGCTGTTGCCTGTGATGTTCTTTATGGACAAACCAAATACTAGGGCAGTGATGGGCACAAGCTCTGGCCATCTACACTGACGCTAGCAGTGTCCCCTCAGCTTTTCAGCAGATGCTTTGGCATTTTTCTTTTTTTCAATTTTTTCATTTCTGCTATAGACCGAGCCTATATACAGCACTGAGATTGGGTCCTGTAGTCTGTATCTGCATATTGGATCAACAAGGTATAGGTGTGGGCCATAGGACATAGGACCTCCTCATTGGGTCTCTTGTAAATACTGACGACACCAAAGTCCCATAAGTGTTTTCATCACTTTTAGGTTTTTTAATTTTGTATATTTTGAAGAGGGCAAAAATGTTCCCAGTCACTGCACAGCCTATTTAATAGATCTGGGCCGATATCTATGTCGGACCATATTTGCATTTATAGGGACTGAGGAGCAGCATAAGGTTGCTGTGGGTTCAGAAACTGTATAACTTTTCATTACACAAACAATATCAATTATTTACGGAAAGTGGACAACCCCTTTAAGGTGCTGTAAAAACCATGTGTCTACAGAAGGAACTTTGCCTTTTTAAAGGGATTGTGGAGCATTGCAGATGCCAAATGTGTCTGGTATTACAGTTCTTTCATATTACAGTTCTGATCCATTCACCTAACATGTCCATGGACAAGGAGATCTTTATGTGTAGCTCTGGACACCCTAGTAATCCACATGGAAATTGGTTCATATTCCATAAGGAATATGGTCATAAAAGAGACTCATTGGCCTCTCGGAGACTCTGAGACTCCATCGCTACAAGCCTCAACATTTACAGCCCTCCGCTGTTGTCACCGGCACACGTGTTGGTAGTGTTCTGTTACATGCTGCTCTTGTTTCTTGTGTTTATCATTGAAAGTTCTGGTTCTCATCTCCATCTTTTTTTATTTTATGTTCTAAATATGTGAAGAAGAACTTCCTATATCAGATTTTGTATGTGGAGCAGCCTCAGTCATTCTTCCTCTGTGTAGACTTGAAATATTTCACTTTGAATTTTCCCTCCGTTATCAATCTCTTTGATGATGGGTCAAGCGATCATAAGAATGACCTGGGTTGTCACGCTCACTACGTAATATTAATTTAGAACATTCTGCTCATGGTTCTTGTAGACTGCCATGAGATCTGTAACTTGGGGGAAGGGGGTTATCTTTTACCTCTAGATGTAGGTGTTCTGCTTCAGTCGTCCAGCTTTAAACAGAAGTTCATATTCTACATTGTAGAAAATGTTGCCTTGCGTTACCTTGTATCAATCCTGCGTTGTTCTAAACCAGAGCGGAATTCTCAGCATTCCTTACGGGATATATATTGAACTCAGGATTATCTAAAATGCTAAATGTATTTGCTTACAAGCTGGACATGCCCTTTAAACACCATTGCTTTTCTAGTGCCCTGCTCTTGGTAAACAGAGGGGTTCAAGGAATAGTAAGAGATTTTCCTGTTAACCATCAAATCTCCAGTATGAGGACAAATCCATCTCCATATCTCGTCATTCTGACCCTTGTCCTTTGTTCAGTGGAGGTTATTAAAGAAGATCCATCACTAGTTCAGGAATTCCACGTATAAGTAATCTTTGTTTGTACTTTTCCTCTGTTATTCCTACTAGAAATGTACATCTGGGTGTTACCAGTCGGGGGCGTCTCCCTGCATGGAATGATACAGTCCAATCACTGCTGACAGTCCCAGGCTAAGCGGGAAAATGGTTATACCCAGTTGTCAATCAATTCGTACAGTTCTAGGAGGAATAATTGAGGAAAAACACAGAGTAATGGTAATAGTTTTTTTTATGGCTAAAACAGGCAGTCCCCAGGTTACATAAAAGATTGGTTCTTTAGGTTTGTACTTACGTTGAATTTGTATGCAAGTTAGAACTTGTATACTTTATAATTGTAGCTCCAGAGAATTTTTTATTTTTTTTTTTTGTTCCTATGACAATTGGGTTTTCAACATTTTGTGCTGTCGTGGGACCAATAATTATTAATAAAGCTTCATTACAGACACCTTACATCTTATCATCGTAGCCTGGGACTAAAGTAACATCCAGAGACTTCACCAGAGGTCACAGGGGGCAGAGGGGTCTGTCCATAACTAGGGGGGTGTCTGTAAGTCTGGTGTCCTTAAGTTGGGGACTGCGTGTATAAGTATTTCTCAACACACTTCTGTCTGGAGAAGGATCATGGTTCTTCTTAATAAAGTAATTTAAGTAGATTTATAATCTTGATCGTCAAAAGGTGAACAAATACCTCTCAAGATATTGGTAGATTATTCTCAGGGGGCATTGTACCAGAGAATACCCACGTTGGCACCTAGTACATAGTCATGTATGTAAACTACACAGAGTGCATATTTCTTTTCTGCATTTCATAAGATTTCTGCTGTGCCTTAACATCATTTCATCGCTCCTTAATTCTGTTCTGGTCCAGTTGTCCATGATCCAAATTCAATGTAAATAGCAGATATCCTGGAGTATAATTCCGATGTACCATTTTGAGTCCAGTAGAGTGAAATTTATGAAACTTTGTGCAGGAAAAGTCCACAGCCAATCGGTCTGTTCCATTACTCATGGGTGGGTAAAAGCTGACATTTCATTGGCTGCCATCACCATCATTTCACTTTCTGAACTGGTTTTCATAAATGTGTATTGATGTAACAAGAGCTGTCCTGCTTACCTGTAAACCCCCAGCGTATATTTGGTTTATAAACATATCATAAAGATATATATATGTGTGTAAGATATATATAATATGGACATTATTCAGGCTGGAAGCAGAACGTTGCCCTGTGTGAGTGTAGGAAGTATCTAGATTTTGTCTTGTGACCTCAGGGATAAGGTTTGACCTGTCAGAAATATGCGATCCCTTTGTATATTAAAGAAGCAGATATCCAATGACTGTTATGTTATCCGCATTATTATCTGCATGTGTTATGTATGTACAGCAAACACCATATGGATCTAGATATTGTTTCTGTGAGTTTGCAAGTGTTTCATATCTATATAATAAAATCTTATGCTACTGTGAGCGTCTGCTTTACTCTACATCTTATTGTATTGTATGGACATGATACACGTTGTTGCCTTGTGCTAGAATAAAAATAAGTTTTCTCCTGTTGGTTTACACTTTATATCCCTAATAATAACGTGAAAACCGAATGTTTAGAAATCTTAATTTATTGAAAAGGAAAAATTTAAATAATGCATTGACCTAAGTATTAAGACTCTACTCCATACGTGGGGGAAGCAGTTTTGGCAGTGATTCCAGCCTTAATTATCTTTGGTTAAGATGCCACAAGGTTTGCACACCTGGATCTGGGGATATTCTGCTATTCCTCTATGAAGGTAAGAGGGATAAGGGCTGCGAGTGGTCATCTGTCATGAGGTCTCTGCAGACCAGGTCTAATGTCAGGGCTCTGGCCGGGTCACCCCAGGTCATCCACCTTTGTCTTTTGAACATGTTCAACCCGTAGAAATGGATTCATGTGCTGCTCTGAGCCAACATACCAAGCACTGTGCAGTGGATGGGAGTCCTTGCTTCAATGAGAAATATGCAAGGAGGACTTGTCTGACAACCAAATTGCAGGGTTGTGTAATAGTTCAGCCAGTAGATGCGAAGCTCTGCATCATATTTCATCATATTTCACTGCACTGTGATAGATCGAGATAAAGAAATCGCGGTCCAGCTAGGCTCCAAACACCAAGGATTTGTTTTATTCAATGCATATACAAAAATTCAGTGATCCACTCGGATAGACAGTAGTGCCTACGCGTTTCGGACAGTAACCCTGTCCTTCGTCATGGCTACATTACAAGCACATGCTGATACATTTAAAGCCCAGTACAATTAGAGGTACCTCCCCTTTTCCCCTAAGATTCCGCCCACTTCCGCTGCCACCCGCCATCAATAAAATACAAATAATACAAAATATTATAACCGTTTCTGGTGTTCGGTGGTGCCGCAGTTACTAGCCGGGATATGGGCTGCTCGCAGAGGCATATTGAGTAATGGAAAGTCCTTGAGTAGTGGAAAGTCCATCCAGGACGGTCCCGGCATCGTGGGCGGATCATGTTTGGTCACATGACCTGGATCACATGACACACCATAGTCACGTGATCCTGCGGCGTGTCACGTTTGGGGTTGCCTGGCAACCTAGGCATGCGCGAGTCTCGGGCATAAGGAGCTGGAAGGCAGGTACAAAGAAAGGGGGGGGAGAGACCATGGCGAGGAGGGATCCCGTCGGCACTGCAGCGGAGATCCCAAAGGAAAGCCCCTGGAACAACTTGGTTCGGATGGACACGGCGAGGATCCTCGCGGCGAGACCGAGAAGACCCCTCCGACGTCAGAGTAGGTGGCGTTAGATCTAGGGCAGATAAAATAGGTAATGTTAGAGAACATGAAAGTGTAATAGAATAAAATCAACAATTTAGACATATTAAAAGGGTTGTTGAAGACAATCATGTTAAAAGAAAGAACATGGATAATGGAATACAGTGGTGCTAGGTAGGCTGCAATTGGATGAGAGCAGTCCTAAACCATCACCACTGTGGCATGCAATACATGGAATTTTTTATGAGACCAGCAAGACATGGGATTCTTAGTAGTGATACATTAGTTCCCTTCTCATATTGAGACCCCGAGGGTAACAGGTTTCCAAAGAAAAAATCCAAAATGCCTCTCTATTGGCCAAGTGGGCTGTCATATTGCCCCTCCTAATGTTCACATGAACCTTCTCTATGGCATAAGTGGTGAGAGAGCTAACATCCCCCTTATGGACCAAACAAAGTGCTGTGATGCACCGGAGAGATTGCGACCCATGGGGTTTGTGATGTCGTGTACATGTTCCAAAAACCTGGTTTTGAACTTGCGGGATGTATGCCCAATATACATAAGATTGCACGTACTGCAGTGTATAATGTATACCACATTAACCGAATTACAGTTTAAGAATTTTTTGATGGCAAATACTTTTGAGCCATCACTTGAGGAGAAAGTTTTCTTTCTGTTCACCACAAAGTTGCAGGTTTGACAGCGGGTTGCTCCACATCTAAAGAAACCCTGGGTGGAAAGCCAAGTTGGTTTTTATTGTGTGGAGAACAGAGAGGGGGAAAGTAAGTTCCTCAAACTTTTACCTCTTCTGGAAACAATCCGACAGCCACTTTTAAGAATGTTTTCAAGCACAGGGTCTGTTCTAAGTAGGGGGATATGTTGGTTCACAATGTTGGAAATAGCCTTAAATTGGGGGCTGTACTGCAGGACTAGCGTGGGAGTGTAGGAAGAGTCAGAGTGCCTGCTACGGATGTAATATGGATCATCCAGTTGTTGTGGGTAAATGAGGTTATGTCTGTTTCTGTTAAGGGCTCTGGCGTAAGCTCTTTTTAATGTCCAATGGGGATAGCCCCTATTCCTTAGCCTGCCACATACCTGCGATGCCTCCTCACGAAAAATGGATATATCACTACAGTTTCTCCTTACTCTTGTTAATTCCCCCACTGGAATAGCCTGTATGGTGTGGGGCGGGTGTTGAGAATCGGCATGCAAGATCGTATTGCCAGCCGTGGGTTTGCGGTAAGTTTTGGTAGTGATTTTTTTGTCTGCAATGCCATGTAGAGATAAGTCAAGAAATGAGATGTCAGTGGGGTGAGTGGCATACGTGAAACTTAGATTGAACATGTTATTATTGATGTAATTTATAAAGAGTGGTATGGCAGGTACATCACCACGCCATATGATCAAAATATCGTTGATGTACCTGCCATACCACTCAATGCAGTCCAGGAAGGGGCTGTCGGGGGAGTAAATTGCAAGTTCTTCCCACCAGGACATTGTAAGATTGGCCAAGGATGGAGAAAATTTGGCCCCCATACTCACCCCTTTCGTCTGTAAATAAAAAGTATTGTCGAACATGAAGAAATTATGCGTAATGAGAAACTGGCAGGTCATGACGACAAACTCCCTAAATTCTGACGTATATTCAGTATATTTATCCAAATGGAATTGGAGTGCCCTAAGGGCGACATTATGGGGGATGGAAGTATATAATGATACCACATCACAACTCAGCCAATGAAAATCATCCCTCCAACAAATTTTGTCCAGTGACCGTAGGACATCACGTGAGTTCTGAAGAAAACCCGGGGTTCGTCGTACCAAGGGTTGTAATACCCAGTCAAGCCAGCTACACAGATTATCACTCAGGGACCCGATGCCAGAGACGATCGGTCGCATAGGAGGCGGTATAATCCCTTTGTGGGTTTTTGGGAGACCGTGTATTATAGGTATCACCGGGTCCCCGACGAAAATCTGCTCCAACTGGCTTTGGGTGAGGGCACCTAGGCTTACACCTTCCTCCAAAAGCTTCCTCAACTCGTCATTAAAACATTTAGTTGGATTTCCATTTAATTTTCTGTATGTACAGGAATCATTGAGGAGCTCCAGAATTTGATCCCTGTACATAGATTTATCCATCAGTACGACTGAGCCCCCTTTATCGGACATTTTTATTATAACGTCCTGCCAACTCAAAATATCCTTCAACGCTTGTTTCAGGGGAGGGGGAAGATTGTGAACTCTCCGTTGGGAAGAAAAAGAGTCTTGCAATTTTTTGAGGTCACGTTCCATCCTCTCCTGAAACAAGTCCATACAGTCTACGCAAGAGTTGATTGTGTAAAACCTTGGATTCTTAATCTTAAATTCACCAGCAGATTTATCACAATTATGAGCTACAACATTATCACTGAGAGATATTAAATTTTGCAGTGTGAACTGGTCCCTAAAATCAAGAGCTGCAAACACATTTTCACTTACTTGGTGATTTTCAGGGTCTAGAGTGGGTCCCTCATTTGCATTATAAAAGTGGCGTTTGACCGTTAAATCTCTAATAAATTTATTGACATCACATATAGTGGCATAAAGATCAAAGTCCTTGTCGGGTACAAAGTTAAGTCCTAATGAGAGAACCTTAACCTGATTAGGAGAAAGGATATGGTTGGATAAGTTGACTACGTCCAGATCACTTATTTTGGTTTCTTGCTTCTCAGTGTCCAAGAGGGGATACCATTTGTTCCTTCGGTGTTTCCGCCCCCCTCTTTTCTTCTTATAGTAGGATGTAGATTTAGGAGTAATGTTGCCTTGTTTGGACTCTGACTCCTGGGTCAGATACGCTGAGGAGTCTTGGTCAGAAGATAGAAAACCAACTTTTTGCGTTTTATCTCGTTGATACCTTTTGTTCGGTTTCCTGAGAATGGAGCGGGGAGTATGTGGCGGTCTCTCCCAACGTCCCCACTGTTACTGTGATAGGTCTGTTGGCTCAGACAGGCACAAGGATCTGTTTCTGAGCCAACAGATCTGTGTGCTGGTCTCAGCATTTCTGTACATTTCTTTTTTTAGTCTAATTCCTGGACCTAACCTCTAAAAGAAAATCTACCAGTAGATATCCACTCTATTAACTATAAATGCTGCTGGGTAGATCTGTATGTATATTTGGAGCTGTGCTCCTTTACTTAAAATTTTAACTCGGCTGAAGTGAAAGGGGTCCAATGGGCTCTGGCTATCACATGCCCCCCACAAACTTCTCCCCCTGGCTGGCAGAAGGAGCATGGAGGTGGGGGAGAGGTGATCCAGGGAACGTGTGATCCCCTCCCAGAGCCCTTCTTCTTTATATAAAGTAAAAGTTTGTTTTCTAAGTTTTGGAGAACAGCTCTTAATACACACACAGTTCTAACCACCATGCTGGGATCTATCCAGCAGCCATGATAAAGTGGAAATTTACTGGTACATTTCTTTTAAAGGGAACCTGTCATCAGCCTTTTCATTAGTATACCAAGGAACCCTCCGGGAGGGTATTCGAGCCCAGTGAATTTAGTTACATAATAGTCCCGGCTAGTTTGAGAGCACGTCACTCGAATGTATCGTAAAAACCACAGCAGTGACGAAACAGCTGCAAAAAACAAAACGGCAAACCACACACACATCCAACTCCTCCCACCCACACACCTACAAACACCTGTGACTCCAAGGCCCAGCCCCCTCTTCTGCCAGGTCCGTGACTGGAGTCCCCATATTCCAACCCTGGACAGCGCAACCAGCATTTTTCCATGTGGTGGACGCATTACACCATACAGAACTCCAAGCATCATGGAGACATATAATGCAAGAAGTCCCTGATTCCCTGCGGAACAAATGTAACCATGTTTTCAGTACAACACAGTTCTGTGGGGAAGCAGGGACTTGTGCATGCATCATAAGAGGTGCATGGAAAAATAATTGTGTTTCCCAACCATACCCAGTACCTAATTTTATCTTACACCTTTCCCACAACCCCCTACTGCTCGGCTTGGATGAAACACTGTGTACGTAGAAAGTTTGTAAATCCGTTCTCTATCAGTGTAAGGGTAATTCTGGTAAGTCACACGTGCCGCTAGTGCTGCGTTTCCTAACACAACATTAGCGCACAGGGGTGGGCTTCAGCCCGGTCGCATATGTGTTTCCAGTGAAATGCATGCGATCGGTAACCAACTCCCAGTGTCTTTCATTCAAACAATTGAAAAACCATTGCGCTGGTTACCGGTCGCATGTGTTTTACTTGTGACCGCTCCCTTGTCTGGGAAATCTGGAGAACCATCATTATTTCCCTTAAGCAGCATTGACTTCATTGAAAAAACATTGTTGGAAGGGCCCCCCACCAGTTTACGCCCAGGGGCCCCCACTACTCTTAATCCGGCCCCACTTATAGTGTCTCTTCTTATAGTAACCCCTTTTCTGCAACCTCCTCATTATAATACCCTCTTTTCTGTGGCCTCCTCCATATAGTGCCCCATTTAAGGAAGCCCCCTCCCTTTTCTGCAACCTCCTCATTATAGTGCCCCCTTTTCCATAGGCCCCTCCTTATAAGGGGTGGACATAGAAAAGGGGGGATTATAACACTCCCTTTTCAATAGCCACACCCACACTTATAATGGTCACCTATCTGTAGCCTCCCAATGTATGCCCCCTCCATGCAGATCAACACCCACACTCCCTACTTCTTTTCACTGTGAATAATTACAAAACCAGTCATATATTCCCCATTCTCTCCCCCCCCCCCCCCCCCCGAGGCACCTGCAGTTCTCTTCTCCTCTACTCTGTGCAGTGCGCAGCTCTGATGCCGACAGACGCAGTGTGATGACATCATCATGTCTGCCGGCTGCAGCTCAGCGTACAGTGGTCACACAGAGGAGAAGCGGACTGCTGCGGGAAGGGGGTGGTTATTTTTACTAAAGTTCTTTGGGTGCGACCCAGGACTGGATGTACCATGGACGACTGTGGTGACCAGTGTATTAGATCACTACATGGAAATCCAAGGGAAATAAAGACACAGACACCAAGATGTAAGGGGGTGGGGAAAATATTTTATTTATAGATATTTTGTTTTAAATTTTTTGTGTATTTTATTTTATAAATCTAAGCTATATATTACTATTATCTGTATTACTATTTATTCATAAAATTATCAAAACTATGAAACTTAACCTATTTTTTTTAGTTTTTTATATATTTTTTTTATATTAATAATTACTTACATACACTATCCACATTATAACCTACATTATCTTACCTAAGGGGGGGGGGGGATATATATTTACTTCGCTATTCTTTTCTATGTAAATGATTAGATTTTTTTTCTAATTTATATTACCGTATTTTTCGGACTATAATACGCTTCTTACTATAGGACGCACCCCAGATTTAGGATTCTAAAAAAAGGAAAAATATATTTTACACCAATTAAAATATCCCTGTTGGTTGCACTAAAGCACAGCACACACAGACATACATTTACACAGACAACTCTGCATCATCCATAGTTACACACTCAGCTCTGCATAATCCATCCACATACACACTCAGCTCTGCATAATCCATCCACATACACACTCAGCTCTGCATCATCCATCCACATACACACTCAGCTCTGCATCATCCATCCACATACACACTCAACTCTCCATCATCCTACCACATACACACTCAGCTCTCCATCATCCATCCACATACACACTCAGCTCCCATCATCCATCCACATACACACTCAGCCCTGCATCATCCATCCACATACACACTCAGCCCTGCATCATCCATCTACATACACACACAGCACAGCTATACACATTCAGCTCAGCTATACACACACAGAACCACACACACATACTTCCCCTTCTTCTTACCCTCTCCCAGGGCAGCATGGCAGTATGAGACCTGTGGTGATGTAAGAAGCATGTGATCAGTCACATGATTCTGACATCACCGCAGGTCCTGTAGGCAGTGGGGGAGAGCAGTGCAGAGGCTCCTCTCTGGGAGATCGGGTGCAGCTCTATATCAGGGCATCACCCGATCTCCCTTACAGCGGTCAGGAGGGTCTGACAGTGCTGGATCCTCCTGACCTTCAGTCTATAAGACAAGATTTTTTCTTGCTAAAAAGTGCGTCTTATAGTCCAGAAAATACGGTAATAATTACTTACCTACACGATCCACTTTATAACCCACATTATCTTACCTAGTGTGAGGGGGTCTATATTTTTTACTTCTCTAATATTTTCTATGTAAATTATTATTATGAGACTACACCTATTTTTTTTATATTTTTATATTTTTTTGTTTTTTATATTAATATTTACTTACCTAAAATATTCACATTATAACCTACACTATCTAACCTAGTATTTTTTTGTGGGGGGATATATATTTACTTATCTATTATTTTCTATGTAAATGATTATGAGACTACACATTTATTTTTTTCTAGATTTTCTTATTTTTTTCTTATTTATACTAATTAATAATTACTTACCTACACTATCCACTTTATAACCCACATTATCTTACCTAGTGTGTGAGGGGGTCGATATTTCTTATTTATTTAATATTTTGATTATTATGAGACTACACCTATTTTTTTTTAGATTTTTTAATTTTTTTCTTATTTATTTTAATTAATAATTACTTACCTACACAATCCACCTTATAGCCTAAATTATCTTACCTAGTGTGTGAGGGGGGCTAAATCATTATTATGGGACTACATCTATTATTTTGGGTGGGAGGGTTATTTTTTATTTTATGTATATTAATAATTAATAATGATTTGAAGAAGTTTAGCATTAAAATTATTTATGGCTGAGTTGATCCAGAGGAAGGCAAATAACACCTTCCTGACCCCATATATGGGGATCAGAACAAATCCCAGGATCAAATACCATCATCTAACCTACACTATCCATATTATAACTTACATTATTTATCCTAGTATGTGGGGGGAGGGGAAATCTATATTTTACTTGTCTAATATTTTCTATATAAATTATATTTTTTTAGGATTGTAAATCTATCATACTATACCTATTTATGGCTCTGTATGATCCTGAGGAAGGCAAAAACCTCCTTGAAGAGCAAACTAATGCTCCACAAGGTGGAAAAATTCCTTCCTGACCCCAAATATGGCGATCGGAACAATTCCCAGGACCAAAGCCAATATCTACACCTATCCTATATATGTATGTGTGTGTCTATACCTACATCTATCTAAGTGTCTATCAGTGTATCTATGTGTGTGTAGTGTGTGTAACTTACCAGGCCTGTGCTGAGCAGGACACACAGGCCTCTCCAGGAGCCGGACGTTTCTTCAGGAGGGAAGTGATGTCAGACGCTGCCGGATATCAGAGGATCGAAGCCAAGCACCGAGGCAACGTCATGATGGAAATGTACAGCAACCTGATGTCATAGAGAGGATGTTGTAGGCGAGCCGAGGTCTCACACAGCAGCAGAGGTGGGTACAGGAGGCATTAAGTTCTGGGCAGTGGCACGGGCTGATCCTACAAGACACAAGAGGGAAATGTTACTTCTACCACTTGTACATATATAGACAAGAGAACTAATGTAACATGAAAATATTTATTCTTATGAGATTTGTGTCTTATATATAAATGTGGAAATTTCTGTAAAAAGCTCAAAACTGTCTTTTCCAATATCATGTATTGTTAGTCCTTCCCATGAGGGATCCAAGATAGAGGGGATAATACTGATCTACTAGATTCTCCAAAAACAGATGGAAGGTAATTTAGAGGAAATTGTTTTTAATAAACTTTTGGGTGTTGTGTGGATCTGTTGTAATGTGTATATGTTATGTGTTATGTTATATTGTATGTCATGTGTATATAGATGTGTTGTTATAGGTGCTTAGATATGTATATATGGAGAACTCACCAGTCATAGATCTTACAATCTGGATCTCTCCATCATCCTAAGAATAAGCAGAGACATAGTAATTGTTAGGAGCAATAATAATGAAGAACAGGAGATAGAAGACTATGGAAGAGACTACATCAGGTTAATAATGACTATTACATGTAAGCTTTCTACAGGAGAAGGATCTTACCGGGCCCAGCTAGGTGACATGTAGGAGAATTCGGCCACGGGGTTAGTAGGTGTTTCATCTCCCGGCCACTGCAGGTGTTTGTTCTTCAGAACGGCCCTGAATGGTGTAAATGGGGGCTGTGCTCTCCCGGCCTCAAGATCCTCCCAGCCAATGCTGTCAAAGAAGGGATGGTGTCTGATGTTACTGGACACACCCAGCCGCATCTCAGGATTTTTCCGCAGCAGGTTTTTAATCAGATGTTTTAAATCGGAGGCCAGCCAGGGTGGTATTTCTGGCATTTCGGTGATGATGGACTCGACCGCCTCACTCCTGATGGGCCCATAGTAAAATGGGGAGTATCCGGATGACATTATGGACACAACAATCCCCAGGCTCCACCAGTCAACTGCTGCGTCATATTCCTCATCCAGCAGCACCTCTGGGGCCATAAAACAGGTTGTGCTCACCACTCCACGGGTCTTATTGGAGGAGGTGACACCATCGCGGGCAAGGCCCAGGTCGATGATGCGGATGTGCCCACTTCTATCCAGCATGATGTTTCCTGGCTTTAGATCTCTGTGGACGATGTTGTGTCCATGGAGGAATTGGAGGCCACATACTATCTCTGCTGTGTAGAATCTCACATTATCGATGTTCAAGCTGCCGCACATTCTGATTAACGCCTGCAGGCTGCCGCCGGACAGATACTCCGTGATGAAATACGCCCCGTGCTGAGACTGATGTGCGGCATACAGATGGCATAGGAATGGGCACTCTCGGGCTTTTTGGAGTATCCGTCGCTCTCTCATCAACATTGCTGTATTGTCCGGTGTTTTTAGGACAACTTTCACGGCCATGAAGGTGTTTCGGCCGGGGAATGACGCCAGGACCACCTAAAGATGGAAAGGGGAGATACTTATACATTTATTACATACGATAGCTAAGTGATCTGCTGGGGGCCAGACATTTCTGGTGGCTATGACAGTGGGGTACACCGCTCACATAAAGCACCAACCAGCTCTCCTTTCCAGTGCACAATCCTCTGTGTAGTCAGGCTATGGTCAGACAAGTGTCAGACTCTCCGTACTATTAGTATTTTATGCTATCATTTACCAAAAATAACTGTTGCCAACATCCTAAAACCATCTCTTCCTTGAGGAATACTTTTCCACTATGACAGTGGGGTACACTGAGTGATCTATATGACATCAAGGGCCTCGTAGTAAAATGTAGGCACATGTCATATCTTTCTGAAGCAAGAAAGTTTTAATTTAAAAGCTTAAACTTAAACCATCTCACCCTCATGCTTTATAAAAATGGAGCTAATTCAGAACATAAAATTTTTCAATGTATTTACAGCAGACAAATGGCATAAAATAATGAATAATCTCTCCTATACATCTCTTAATGATGAAACTTTCTGCATACAATCACCACTAGGGGGAGCTCAGTGGATAGAAAAAAATACAGCTTTTATTCCGCTCAATGGAAGTTAAAAATGTATAATGAATAGAGCTCCCCCTAGTGATGATTCCAAGGAAATGCAGCAATCATTGTCAGGAGAAGATCCGTGTTGGACCCTTTCCCCTTACGGGTGCCTTTGCTGCTCTACTGTCTATGAATATTGGATTTAATCCAATGGGTAGCAATTAGACCCAAGAGCTGACCGGAAGGAAGCAAATACAACGCTGAACACATCACTATAAGCATAATATGACCTTTGTGGAGCAAGTAAAAATAACACAAATTTAAAGTAAATCCTGCGGTTTGTCCGAATCGTCCAACGGCCCGTCCCTCGATTTGTCTAAATACCTGTCCCGGTGGCGCAATCCCTGAAAAGTCGGAAAACCCGACGGAAATGCGGCCGCAAGACCCTTAGTAAATAAGTCCCAATGTGTCTTTCCCAATCTCAGTGTGACCCCACATATCATACATATGGCTACAAATATTACTGGAGATTCTCAGCTCTAGACATTCACTGGATAAAAATGTCTGTTAACAGAAACTAACGGCAAAGGCAAAATGTAATCAATAAGAAATGATGCCACTTACTTTCCCAAAGCCGCCCCTACCCAGCACCTGATGGATGGTGAGGCGGTAGACATAGAAGTCGGGGTAGGGGCTTGATGTTACAGGGTCCTGGCTGCTGCCCGGTCTTGGCCCGTCATCCTCTAATAATCCGGCAATCTCTCCTCTCCTCTTTATCTTCAATCCGCTCTCGCTGTCCTCTTCTCTCTTCCTCTTCACCTTTTCTCTCTTCCTCTTCTTCTCTTCTCTCTTCCTCATCTCTTCTTCTCTCTTCCTCTTCTTCTCGCTTTCTCTGTGTCCTGTAGACGCCATCTTTGGGAATCCAGTAGAATCCAATCCAGTCGCTTCCTTCGACAGTTGAAGGTAACTGACAGTTGGCCGTGTGCAGGTCACAGGTCAGAGGTCACGGAATGCCCAGGTGGCACCTGCCTGCCAGTTGGATCATGTACCTGCTCTGCCATCTATACTGTGGGCAGCAGACATGGCAATACAGTGTCCAGAGGAATTAATATATTTATATGTATTATTGTATTGTTATATTAGTGGTAGATGGGCAGAGGATGTGACTTATGCCCGGGCTGGCAGCGGTGCCCATATTATACAGCACCAGCACATCTGCTGCAGTCAGGAATGAATGTAGAAATTTAGATGCTCTTGGCGTGGTGTGGGATGGGGATCATCTATACTGATGTTATTTAATGAGGAGGACAATGTTTAAATGGAAATATACCAATTTTAGGAGTTTTAATAAACAATGATGGTTTGGGACACTTTGCAAGTGTCCAATTATGAACATGCAGGAATTGAGGGCCTCTATGGTCACCGGTTATGAGTGGTGTACCCCAGGATTCTGATCTTGGCCCTCTACTATTTAATATATTTATTAATGATATAGAGGTAGGAATTAATAGTACTGTGTCTATTTTTGCAGATGACACCAAACTGTGTAGTCTATGGAGGATGTTCATAGGCTGCAGGGTGACTTGGACAAACGGAGTCATCCACTTGGCAAATGAGGTTTAATGTGGATAAATGTAAGGTTATGCACATTGGGGCTAATAATCCAAATGCAAAATATGTCCTTGGCGGAGAAAATCTGGGAGAGTCCCTTGTTGAGAAGGACCTGGGGGTACTAGTAGATCATAAATTGAATAACAGCACAATGTCAATCAGCTGCCTCTAATGCCAGCAAGATCTTGTCATGTATCAAAAGTGGTATGGACTCTCTGGATAGGGACGTAATATTACCACTATACAAGGCATTGGTTCGGCCTCACCTGGAATATGCTGTCCAGTTCTGGGCACCAGTCCATAAAAAGGATGCCCTGGAGCTGGAGAGGGTTCAACGTAGAGCCACAAAAATGATAAGGGGTATGGAGGGTCTCAGTTATGAGGAAAGATTAAAACAACTAGATTTATTTAGTCTGGAAAAGAGACGACTATGAGGGGACATGATTAATTTATATAAATATATGAATGGTCCATAAAGAAAATATGGTGTTAAATTGTTTCAGATTAAATCAAATCAAAAGACGATGGGGCACTGTCTCCGTCTGGAGAAATCAAGGTTTAATCACCGGAGGCGACAGGGCTTTTTTACTATGAGAATTGTCAATCTGTAGAATAGCCGAGCACAGGCGCTGGTCACAGCAGGGACAGCAGAGAGCTTCAAGAAGGGTCTAGATGCCTTTTGCACCTAAATAACATTGATGGTTATGTTATATGGAATTGCTTCCCTTAAATCCCTTCCTCATCCAGTCCTTTCCCTTCCTTGGTTGAACTTGATGGACATGTGTCCTTTTTCAACCGTATAAACTATGATATTAAAGATATTGTCAGCTGTGCAGATTTTATTTGGTGATTGATCGGTTTGGTGATTATCTAAGTTACCTGAATTCATACATTGGTACCATATTTTTTTACTCATAGGGTCAGGATTCTAGAAAGGGTAGAAAGCATTTAGTGGTGCAGTTGCTGTACATTTGTTATATTGTAGAGAGCAGATGTGTAGCTAGCGGTGTCAGCAGTGGTCGTAACTTGAAGCTGATGGGCCCCAGTTATAGTCTGTGCCAGGGCCCGACTATAATGTTTGTTTTATAGTATAAGCCTTCTCATATGGGCAAGTGAAACCTTTTGGGCCCCCTAAGCCTCTAGGGCCCGGTTGTAACTGCACCATCTGCACCCCCTCAAGTTACGCCCCTGGGTGTTAGCAGAAGGGGGATAAATAATATATATACCCACCATGAATACTGCCACCACTCTGAATTATACCCTGTACTGCATAATGACAACACTGAATAACACCCCCAGATTGAAAATTGAAAGTAATGATCCCAGTCTCCCACACTCCGTATAATTAAAACAAAAGATAATACTTATCTCTCTTCTCTCCTGACTTTTTATCATCTTAGACAGCAGATAGACATGAAACAGGGGAAAGCTTCTCAGACAGAACAGTGTGTGCTGACCCAGAGACATCTGAATCTTAGGCCCAAAGATTTGACGACTGATTATTTATCACCCCATGCGCATATACAGGATACAATAATTTTTTCAGAGACAAATTATATACTGTTTTAATTCCAGCCTGTATTCTGATGTTTCTCAATTGAAGATGTAAATGTCTCCATCACTGCTTGCTCCATTATCTGGCAGCGTCCAATTAAAAATCTAAACATACATCTGTTTTCTGGATTTTAAAGATGTTGTTTGAAAGTTGAAAAACAGCACCAGACATGACCATGGTATGTACCTACATTGCATCTCAGTGAAGCTTTAAATGAATGGAGCTTAGTTTGAGTACCTTCCACTACCCAAGGTCAGATGTGGCGCTGTTTTGGTAAACACCCATGTTTTTCAACCTCCAGACAACCCGACAACCCTGGCATGCACGCAGTGTGGGGCAAAAGAATTTCTACCCTAAGCTACAACAATTGCCCTGCTCCTGATATATGTTTATAAAATACTCCCTAATGCAACTCAATAGCATATAATGGCCCCCACTTAATGTTATCCCCCTTGTTGTGACCCCTCACTTGTAAAAACCCTCACATATAATGCACCCTTTTAT
This sequence comes from Engystomops pustulosus, assembly GCA_019512145.1. NCBI lineage: Eukaryota > Metazoa > Chordata > Amphibia > Anura > Leptodactylidae > Engystomops > Engystomops pustulosus. Next base: position 239,071,574 of record CM033642.1, on the reverse strand, counting down.
GCACCCCACTTAGTGAGCCCTTTTATTAATCCCCATTACCCTACCCCGCTCACATTGTGGTCCCTCTCCTCTTCCCTCTAGTAATTTGTGGCCCGTGTCCTTATTCATTTAATAGGACAGTGGTCCCCAAACTTTTTTCTTGTGACCAGGCACCCCCTGCTCTTTATAAGGCCAGACAGACCACTTTCCACCTCCCCCCCCCCCCTCCCCACTTATAACATACTCTCTGCTTCTTTTAAATATGACAAATAACAAAAGCAAACATATACTTACCGCTTTCTGCTCCACTGAAGCAGCAGTAGTCCCTTACTCCTATGGGCAGCGGCACTACACGTCTCTGAAGCCACTATGCAAAGAGAAGGGTAAGTGGAGTATATATTTTTTTAATGTTTTTAGGCCGTGGTTGGGGACCGTTATAATACACAGCGCTGATTACTCTCTGTGATATAATGCGCCGTGCACCTGTGTGACATCACATGACCAGGGACCGGTTGAATGTCAGCAAAAAGATCTCTAGAAAACAGTGAGGAATGGATACAGAAAGTATATTTCAAAATGGTATAACTTGTCATTTCTTAAATGATGACATTCATTTTAAGATGTGGTGTTTTTCCATCTGAGGTTGTATTTTCCTAATTTTAATACCGGATGTCATTTCACTAAGTACTGATATGTAAGACCATAGAAGAGAAAGTGGGGGAGGGTGGACTTAATTTTTTTCGTGACTTGAGTGTTTACCATTATGTGTAATAATCTTTTACTCTCCCGTTACCACTAAATATCCACCATACTTCTACTTTATACGTTCTACGCAATATCTGGCATGTTTTCTATTATGGGAAAATTAGAAAACTCCCTTGGTAATTTGTGAAGTATTATAAGTGCATGGTATATACGTAAACTGTAGGGAGATCCTCCGCCAAATGGCTTGTTACATTAATAAGACACACATGTATATTCCCGGTGACTTTGCACTCTGACCATGAGTCCTCTGCGGGTGTAAGGTACAGGGATCTGACAGAAGTAAAAGCTTCTTTCCTTTAGGTACTTTTAACAAAAAGCTTGTAACAGACAACTGCAGAGTTTACAGTAATCGTCCTACAGATGCAGCGCTAAATGTCATCATGTGTTTTCCATAAATTGGTGCCATATGTACAGAAGTAGCTTGTATCTTATCGATTATTTTAGAAGTTCCACATAAGGTCATATTCAGATGGTCTAATGTTCTTGTGTACAAAGACACAATGGGGGACATTTATCAGAAGTGTCTGAGAGCAGAACTGTTCTAGTTCAACCAATCAGAGCTCAGGTTTCATTTTCCCACAGCCGTTTATAAAATTAAAGCTGAGCTCTGACTGGTTTCCATGGGCAACTGAAACAATTTTACCTCAGACACTTCTGATAAAACTCCCCCAATGAATGATGTGACCAATTCTTTTTCTACAAATTTTTCCAACCAAACCAAGTGATCTCATAAGATTTTCCATTATATATGAGTTCCATTAACCCATACAATGGTTCTTTTGTCCTTATGTGACAGAATGCCCTTAGAACTGCTCAAAACATTTGTTATTGCTGGGATGGTATTAAAGTTTTTAATAATGTGTCGTCTGTTTGAATGACAGAAAAGTGACCTTTATAGTTTCAGCTGCATCTTCCTGTTACAATACCTTATAATTTTTGCTCTGTATTTATAGGCTCTATTATCCAGGAATATAATGAAGGAGTTAAATGCATAAGGTTAGGACAGTGCCGCCTCATATTTACAACATTGGAGGAAATTAAGACTGGCACTTTGAACGCCAGTCCTCATATTCCATCCAGTGTTTCGGATATACTACGAGGCCCGCCCCTTCTCTGTAAGTTTGGATCTATTTAGACCCGGAGATTTCAGGTATAGTCTCCCCTGGTTTTTTTAGTGGGTTGTGCTGTTAATTGTAGAGAAGCCTGAGAACTGCTCTGTTCTAGACTCTATCTATACTGACTACTGTATGCTTTATCGGTGTCAATATAGGTGCAGCTGTTTAGAAGGGGAAGCAGAGATCATTATGATGCAAGGAATCCTGTCCAGCAGTGTGATAAGACAGTGACACTGGACTCTGTGTAAAACAATTTGTGTTTACTCTATTTCATACAATCTATAGACTGAACACAGTGCCATGGAAGGGAATCCTTGCATCATACTGAATTGTGATGTAAGTGTCCCTGCATGCTTCTAGAAAAGCAGCGCAGAACTGTAATCCACCAGATTTAAAGGACATCTAGCACCAGGATAAAAGACAGAAGGCTAGAGGGCCTCTAGGAACCATTAACACCTATGGAGCCCCTCATGTTCATTAGCATACAGTCCTTCATCCTTGTGGAAGATGTCATTTAATGAATGAGCCATTCTCGCCAAATGTCTGCGAAAGCAGACTGCCATGTCCCAGAGCCTCTGTCCATGTAGCGCAGACATTTTATATCCCACAGTATTTATAATGATTTATTTTTCTTACAACTCCCATTCTTGTAAAGATTATGTTAATATACAATAATTCCTGCATCTCCCACCAGGAGTGTCGAGAAATAAGAGTTCTTCTTACGGATACTTTGCCGTCTAAGACTAAGGCCACCTTGCAGGCGTATGAAGACTCATAGGCCTTGATGCTCCACTAGGGGATTCTGGGAAATATGCAAATATGTTTTCAGAGATCAGAAAAGGAAAACATTTCTTCTTTTGCTACCTTGTAAGGCAGCCCCCTTAACACCTTAAAGGACATCTACCACCATATGGGGCAGTGCTGATCCCCCCTCTGTAACATCCGGTCCCAGGCCATGGCCAGTGAATTTACATACTCATCTTTGGCTTCCTCTCCTGGCGGCTCCGTCTTCTTTCCCCTTGGTAATTTCTCAGCCGGGTGCCGTCATAGTGTGTGCGCTCGTGGGCCGGGAAAATGACAGAGCCGTTTTTTTTAAGGCGCCCTGCTATGGACATTACATTGCAGGGGGGACTCTGCAGGGGACATAACATTAAAGGGGGGGGGGGCACTACAGGGGACATAACATTAAAGGGGGGGCTCTGCATGGGACATTACATTAAAGGTGGTCTCCATTGTGGACATTACATAGAAGGAGGGCTCTGCGCGGGACATTACATTAAAGGGGGCTCAGCTGTGGACATTACATTGAAAGGGGGCTCTGCAGGAGACATTACATTAAAGGGAACCTACCACCACAAATCTACCTATAAAGTGGCTACCGGGGCGTGAAGTAGCCGCCTCGTGTAAGCTCAGATGCGGCTACTCCACGCCCCAGTAGCCGCATAAGAAAATTAGGGCTTAAAAGGGCTCTCCTCACATCCCATTGATCCACCTACCACCCGATCTACCTTTATAGGTAGATTTGTGGTGGTAGGTTCCCTTTAAAAGGGGGGACTCTGCAGGTGGGTATTACATTACAGGCGGGACTCTGCAGGGAACATTACAATAAAGGGGGTCTCCGCTGTGGACACTTTAGGGGAGGATTTAATATATCCTCTTTATAGTGTGTCAATTGTTGTGTTTCAAATCAGTTTTAAATGCATTTGTGCACGGTCGCAAGAAAATGACTCAGACAACTGCTGATGCAAGTCTCCCTAATGATATAGCCCTGGACAAAAATCAGCACTGCAACAGTTTATTTGGGTTCACAAGTCTATAAAGAAAAGCAATAGAAAAGCATAAAAAGGAGGAGCATTCAAATCATAACAAATCAGGTTCCCAGATCATGTAGTCTCTTGATTGGAGAGTTTCCCTGCTGTTGCACATTCATGTCACGCCCACATTCCTTTAGCCTCGATGTTTTGGATGCTGGTACCATTTTTAAATGTATTCTCTGTTACATTGCTTTTAGGAAAATAAGACAAGTAGAAATGACAGTATTTGATCTATCAGCTAGGTTTACCTTAACAACTTTATTAAAGGGAGTTCTGCTCTGGACATTTTGTCAATAAGGGGAGGCTGTATTTCCATCAGTAGGCTTAAACTCCAGTAAATAAGATTTCCCATTTTTTTTGTGGTATAATCAGGCGCCTTGCCTTATCCTTAGGTATATACAGTATGTATAGTAGTAGGTATATACAGTATGTATAGTAGTGGGTATATACAATATGTATAGTAGTAGTTATATACAGTATGTATAGTAGTGGGTATATACTGTATGTATAGTAGTAGTTATATACAGTTTGTATAGTAGTATGTATAGTAGTAGGTATATACAGTATGTATAGTAGTGGGTATATACAATATGTATAGTAGTAGTTATATACAGTATGTATAGTAGTGGGTATATACAGTATCTATAGTAGTAGGTATATACTGTATGTATAGTAGTAGTTATATACAGTTTGTATAGAAGTATGTATAGTAGTAGGTATATACAGTATGTATAGTAGTAGGTATATACAGTATGTATAGTAGTGGGTTATACTAAGTATGCTTCAGTAGGTAAGTAGTTTATACAGTATGAGAGTAGTGGGTATATTACACGTGTATAAACTAGTATAGGTATAATACTGTATGTATAGCTAGTAGTTATATAACAGTTGGTATAGTAAGTATGTATAGTAGTAGGTATATACAGTATGTATAGTAGTGGGTATATACAGTATGTATAGTAGTAGTTATATACAGTTTGTATAGTAGTATGTATATACAGTATGTATAGTAGTATGTATAGTAGTAGGTATATACAGTATGTATAGTTTTTTTTCCTCATAGTGAAAGGCCCAAAGACCAGCGGACATTATAGGTGTGTGGGGCTATAGAAATGGGGGTATTATAGTGTCCCCTTTTCTGTAGACCCATCTTTTATAGGCAAACAACAGAAACAGAACACTATCAGCAGGTGCTACAGAAAAGGGGTCATTTTGGACCCAGAGCTGCTGAAAATGGCACATTATATGGCAGGGAGCATGTGTCAGCGGCTTCTCTATCAACTCTATCATTCTGTCATCCGTGTGTTCCCAAATCCACAGTATATACCGGTAACTCTTTGAACCGTTGTGGGTGGGGGGGGGTTATCTTTCTATAATTCGCCTTAGGCAGCAGAGAGTACACCCCTGTGTGCATCATATATGTTGTAGAAGCCACAGACGATGAGGGGTCTGTTCAAAGATATTCAAAGCAGCATGGTGGTAAACAACATTGCCTCCCAAAACTCTGTAATGTCCGCAGTCACATGACCTGTAACTGAGTTACAAACACCAAATACAACGACTGCACATACCCATCATCCAGATCTTGAGGGTTTGTTATTGCCAGGTTTTCTTGCATGTAATAATATGGGTGGTCACTAGAGGGAGGGTATAACCACATTCCTCAACTCAATGTACAACTTCAGGACAAATTAGAATTAAGCTGATAAAGTGTAATAATGTACATGGACAGTGGGGTTCGTAATATCTGTGAGCATTCTAACATACATGGACAGCGGGGGTTTTATATCTGCCACTGTACACAGAAAGTGGGGTCTGTAAACACCTGAATGTTTATAATATACATGGATAGAGGGGTCGTTATATCGGTAATTGTTATAATAAGCTGGACCGAGGGGTCTGTAATACCTGTGTTACAATAATAATATGCATTGACAGCAGGTTATAATATCTTTATTTATATTAGCACCATCATATTCCGTAGCGCTTTCCAAATTATAGGGGATGTACACAAATATTAGGCTGCATTCGCACAGCTGCATGGGGGACATATATACGGCCCATATACTTTCCTCATAGACGGCAATGGGCGCACGGTGCCTTACGGGATGGTATGGTGCAGCACAAGTGCATATGTATCCCTATGGAGAGGGGGGGGGGGTGAACACGCGCTCACCTCCTCCTCCTTCCCGCGCTGCCGTGTGCCCGCCGTTGTGTGGTATGGCGGGCAGGGCAACGGCAGTGTGAATCCAGCCTTACTCTGTAATGTATGTTTATAACAGTCATATGGAACATAGGAGGGAGGGCCCTGCTCCCAGCTTACAGTCTATGAGAAGGAGGGGGTGACAAAGAGCTTACAGTCTATGAGGATGAGGGGGTGACACAAGAGCTTACAGTCTATGAGTATGAGGGGGTGACACAAGAGCTTAGTCTATGAGGATGAGTATGGGTGACACAAGAGCTTACAGTCTGAGGATGAGGGGGTGACACAAGAGCTTACAGTTATGAGGGATGAGGGGGGTGACACAAGAGCTTACAGTCTATGAGGATAGAGTATGGGGGAACACAAGAGCTTACAGTCTATTGAGGATGAGGGGGGGTGACACAAGAGCTTACAGTTTATGAGAATGAGGGGATGACACAAGAGCTTACAGTCTATGAGGATGACGGGTGAAAGAGCTTACAGTCTATGAGGATAGAGTATGGGGACACAAGAGTTACAGTCTATGAGGATGAGGGTAGGGTGACACAAGAGCTTACGTTATGAGATGAGGGATGACACAAAGCTTACAGTCTATGAGGATGAGGGGGGGTGACACAAGGAGCTTACAGTTATGAGGATAGAGTATGGGGTGACACAAGAGCTTACAGTCTAGGGATGAGGTGGGGTGACACAGACTTACAGTCTATGAGGATGAGGGGGGTGACACAAGAGCTTACAGTCTATGAGGATGAGGGGGGTGAACAAGAGCTACAGTCTATGAGGATGAGGGGGTTGACACAAAGCTTACAGTCATGAGATGAGGATTAGAGTATGGGTGACACAAGAGCTTACAGTCTATGACAGTGATGGCGAACCTTTTCGAGATCAGTGCCCAAAAATGGACACAAAACCCACTAACTTTTCCCAAAGTGTCAACGTAAGCAGTAACATAACTGCCTGGATACTATACGTTCAAAGGTGAGGCCCATGAACAGGAAGAATGTGGGGGTTGGAGCAAATTCTCTAATAACTCTAACATTCAAATTCACACTATTTCCTACAGCTCGGCAGCCTAAGATGGTTCTTTAAATAAACAACAGAATGTCTGTGAGAAGGTTTAGCCAATCTGGAAAACTGTGCTGGTAAACAGCTCGATGCCCACTGGGAGGGTCTCTTAGTGCCACCCTGGCACCCGTGCCATAAGGTTGCCCATCACTGGTCTATGAGGATGGGGGTGACACAAGAGCTTACAGTTTATGAGAATGAGGGGGGGGGTGACACAAGAGCTAAAGTCTATGAGGATGAGGGGGTGACACAAGAGCGTCACAGTCTATGAGATGATGGGGTGTGACACAAGAGCTTACAGTCTATGATGGAGGTGGGGTTGACACAAGAGCTTACAGTCTATGAGGATGAGGGGGTGTGACCAAGATACAGTCGATGAGGTGACAGACTACTTGAGGATGAGGGGTGACACAAGACTCAGTCTATGGGAGGAGAGGGGTGACACAGGGAGTAAAGAGGTTGTATAATGGTCAGCCATTCTATAAGTTAACAGTATGAATAGTGGGCTACAAAGTTAAAGCGGCAACCAATTCGTTGTGTACGGAGGTTAGTACAAGGCCCAGATGGTAACAAGCCGAAGGGTCTGTATGAGGAAACATTGGGGTACATTTACTTACCGTCCCATCGCGATCCACGCCGTGCATTGTCCGATGAGGATTCGGGTCTGCCATGATCACTAAGATCGTGCGTCCAATTTCCTGATGTGTCGCTTCTCACCGCTGAGGTCGCGTGTTCACTTTTTCCCGGTGCATGAGCGCTGATCTTGAGACACTGGGATTTAATATATCCTCGGTATAAGTGAATTATCAATTGTGGGGTGTTGTCCAAAGCAGTGACTTTAACATGCAAATTATGTGCCCAAACAAGAGGTCGCGAAGGAAAATGACTCGACAACGCTGCCTGAGCAAGTCTCCCTAATGCTATAAAGAAAGAGCATATAGACCAAGCTATACAAGGAGGAGTCATGTCAATCAACCAAAAATCAGGTTCCCAGGATCTAAGTGTGTCTCTTGCTTGTAGAGTTTCCTCTCTTTTGCACATTGCTGTCACGCCCCACATTCTTAACCTGAGGTGTTTCTCGTTTGGACTGCGGATCAGCCATGATTTTAAATGTTTCTCTGTTTACATTGCTTTTAGGAAAATAAGACAAGTAGAAATGAACGTTTTGATCTATCAGGAGGTTTACCTAACAACTTTATAAAAGGGAGTTTGCTGTGGACATTTTGTAATAAGGGGAGGCTGGATTTCCATCAATAAGGTAACTCCATAATAAGATTTCCCATTTTTTTGTGGTATAATCAGGCGCCTTGCCTTATCCTTAGGTATATACGTATGTATAGTAGTAGGTATATACAGTATGTATAGTGTGGGTATATACAATATGTATAGTAGTAGTTATATACAGTATGTATATAGTGGGTATATACGTATGTATAGTATGTAGTTAATACGTGTTGTATAGTATGTATAGTAGGTATATACAGATGTATAGTAGTGGGTATATACATATGTATAGTAGGGTATATACAGTATGTATAGTAGTGGGTATATACGTATCATAGTAGTAGGTATATAGTGTATGTATAGTAAGTTTATATACAGTGTATAGAAGTAGTATTTATACGTAGTAGGGATATACAGTATGTATAGTAGTAGTATATACAGTATGTATAGTAGTGGGTTATACTAAGTATGTTAGTAGGTAGTAGTTATATACAGTATGAAGTAGTGGGGTGATATTACAGATTGTATAATAGTAGGTATAATACTGTATGTATAGTAGTAGTTATATACAGTTGGTATAGTAGTATGTATAGTAGTAGGTATATACGTATGTATAGTAGTGGGTATATACAGTAGTATAGTAGTAGTAATAGTACAGTTTGTATAGTAGTATGTAATATAAGTATGTATAGTGATGTATAGTAGTAGGTATATACGTATGAATAGTTTTTTTTCCTCATAGGGAAAGGCCCAAAGACCAGCGGGACATTATAGGTGTGTGGGGCTAGAAAATGGGGGTATTATAGTGTCCCTTTCTGTAGACCCATCTTTTATAGGCAAAACAACAGAAACAGAAACACTATCAGCAGGTTGCTACCGAAAAGGGGTCATTTTGGACCCAGAGTGTGTGAAAATGGGCCACAAAACCATTATATGGCTGAGGGGGTGCAGGGAGCATGTGTCAGCGGCTTCTCTATCAACTCTATCATTCTGTGATCCGTGGGTTCCCAAATCCACAGTATATACCGGTAACTCTTTGACCGTTTGTGGGTGGGGGGGGGTTATCTTTCTATAATTCGCCTTAGGCAGCAGAGAGTACACCCCTGTGTGCATCATATATGTTGTAGAAGCCACAGCAGATGAGGGGTCTGTTCAAAGATATTCAAAGCAGCAGTGGTAAACAACATTGCTCCCCAAAACTCTGTAATGTCCAGCAGTCACATGACCTGTAACTGAGTTACAACACCAAATACAACGACTGCAATACCCATCATCCAGATCTTGAGGGTTTGCTTATTGCCAGGTTTTCTTGCATGTAATAATATGGGTGGTCACTAGAGGGAGTATAACCACATTCCTCAACTCAATGTACAACTTCAGGAGCAAATTAGAATTGAAGCTGATAAAGTGTAATAATGTACATGGACAGTGGGGTCTGTAATATCTGTGAGCATTCTAACATACATGGACAGCGGGGTCTTTATATCTGCCACTGTACACAGAAAGTGGGGTCTGTAACACCTGTGAATGTTATAATATACATGGATAGAGGGGTCGTTATATCGGTAATTGTTATAATAAGCTGGACAGAGGGGTCTGTAATACCTGTGTTACAATAATAATATGCATTGACAGCAGGTTATAATAATCTTTATTTATATAGCACCATCATATTCCGTAGCGCTTTCCAAATTATAGGGGATGTACACAAATATTAGGCTGCATTCGCACAGCTGCATGGGGGACATATATACGGCCCATATACTTTCCTCATAGACGGCAATGGGCGCACGGTGCCTTACGGGAGTGGTATGGTGCAGCACAAGTGCATATGTATCCCTATGGAGAGGGGCGGGGTGAACAGCGCTCACCTCCTCCTCCTCTCCCCGCGCTGCCGTGTGCCCGCCGTGCTGTGGTATGGCGGGCAACGGCAGTGTGAATCCAGCCTTACTCTGTAATGTATTGTTATAACAGTCATATGGACCAATAGGAGGGAGGGCCCTGCTCCCAGCTTACAGTCTATGAGAATGAGGGGGTGACACAAGAGCTTACAGTCTATGAGGATGAGGGGGGGTTGGGGGGGACACAAGAGCTTCAGTCTTGAGGATGAGGGGGGTGACCCCAGAGCTTACCGTCTATGAGCTAGAGTATGGGGACACAAGAGCTTACAGTCATCATGAGGTATGGTAGGGTGACACAAGAAGTTACAGTCTATGAGGATGAGGGGGGTGACACAAGAGTTACAGTACTATGAGGAGAGAGTTGGGTGACACAAGAGCTACAGTCTATGAGGATAGGGGGGTGACACAAGAGCTTACAGTTTATGAGATGAGGGTGGGACACAAGGGGTTAAGTCCATGAGTATTTGGATGACGGGGTGGTGGGTGACACAAAGAGCTTACGTCTATGAGGATGAGATGGGTGACACAAGAGCTTACAGTCTATGAGGATGAGGGGGGGTGACACAAGAGCTTACAGTTTATGAGAATGAGGGGATGACACAAGAGCTTACAGTCTATGAGGATGACGGGGTGACACAAGAGCTTACAGTCTATGAGGATAGAGTATGGGTGACACAAGAGCTTACAGTCTATGAGGATGAGGGTGACCAAGGAACTTACAGTTATGGGATGAGGGGGTGACACAAGAGCTTACCGTCATGAGGATGAGGGGGGTGACACAAGAGCTACAGTTATGAGGATGACGGGGGGTGACACCAAGAAGCTACAGTCTTATGAGGATAGAGTATGGGTGACACAAGAGCTTACAGTCTATGACAGTGATGGCGAACCTTTTCGAGATCAAGTGCCAAAATGTGACCCAAAACCCACTAACTTTTCCCAAAGTGTCAACGTAGCAGTAACATAACTGCCTGAGTGAACTAATACCGTTCAAAGGGTAGGGCCCCATGAACAGGAAGAATCGTGGGGGTCTGGAGCAAATTCTCTAATAACTCTAAACCAACCCTAATCACACCTTCACACTATTCCTACAGTCTCAGGCAGCCTAAGATGGTTCTTTTTAAAATAACACAGACTGTCTGAGACTGCAGTTAGCCACATCTGGAAAACTCTGTGCCTGGTAAACAGCCTGAGTGCCCACTGGGAGGTCTCTTAGTGCCACCCCTGGCACCCGTGCCATAGGTTCGCCATCACTGGTCTATGAGGATGAGGGGGTGACACAAGAGCTTACAGTCTATGAGGATGAGGGGGTGACACAAGAGCTTACAGTCTATGAGGATGAGGGGGTGACACAAGGACTTACAGTCTATGAGGATGAGGGGGTGACACAAGAGGTATAAGAGCTTGTATAATGGTCCAGCCATTCTTTATAAGTGAACAGTATGAAATAGTGGGCTAAACAAAGTTAAAAGCGGCAACCAATCGGTTGTGTACGGAGGTTAGTACAAGGCCCAGATGGTAACAAGCAGAAAGGTCTGTATGAGAGGAACACATTGGGGTACATTTATTTACCCGTCCCATCGCGATCCACGCCGTGCATTGTCCGATGAGGATTCGGAGCTGCCGCGATTCACTAAGATCATGTGTCCAATTTCCTGCATGTGTCGCTTCCACCGCTGAGGTCCGCCTGAGTTCACCTTCTTCTTCCCGGTGTATGAGTGCTGATCTTGCGACACAATTTGCTTTTTAAATTCTGCAGTTTGTCCAAATCATCATTACATCATTATTGACAGTACATGATGTCACAGCCTAAAAATTGAACCCAGTCAAACAAACAGGCAAGGTGAGCACTGCAACTGTAATAATGTATGTATTGGTCATGCATCAAAAAGCAATACCATAAACTCAAGAAGAAAAAGGGATGCACTAATTAGTGCATCTCCTTTTCTTCTTGAGTTTATGATGTCACAGCCTATTTACACCATGCATTCATAATAACAGTTAATGTATATACTCGAGTATAAGCCGACCCAAGTATAAGCTGAGATCCCTAATTTCAACACAAAAAACTGGGAAAACCTATTGACTCGAGTATAAGCTGAGGCTGGGAAATGAGTTGGTCACAGCTTCCCAGTATATAGCCACCAAGACCCGTGTAGTGTATAGCCTGCCAGCCCCATGTAGTGTATAGCCTGCCAGCCCCCTGTAGTATACAGCCTGCCCAGCCCCTGTAGTATATAGCATGCCCAGTCTGTCTCCGGTGCTCCCTCGGGTCCTTCGGTCCTCTTCAGGTCTTCGGCACACAGAATTACGTCAGCTGCTTGCCGACATCATTGTTTGTGAGCCGCTGGCATCGCGAGGGGACCTGAAGAGGAGCGGAAAAACCCGAAGAGGATCCGAAGGACCCGAATCAAGCATAGGACCTACGAGTGACGTCGGAAAGGTGAGTTTTGACTATTTTTTTTTTCTTGACTCGAGTATAAGCCAAGTTAGGGTTTTTGAGAACAAATTTTGTGCTGAAAAACTAGGCTTATACTCGAGTACATATGGTATATTGATTGTAAGCTCTTGCGAGCAGGGCCCTCGCTCCTATTGTTTCATCTGAAAAAAGTTATTTATCTTTAACCGCGAAACGGAGAAAGACTATTTGGCCCATAGGTATATAATGCACAATATAATGCTGCTAATTCTGGCTATATATACTATTCTATTTCTAGCAGGGGCCAATTGAAATTGAGGCACCGGGCATAGTACCCATGGTGGGCCCCGCCAGCAGTTGTGGGCCTCAGCACTTGTCCAGGTATGGCTGGTGCTGGTTAAGGGCAAATTCACACGACCGTCGGGGAACGTATATACAGCCGTAAGCTTGGCATATGGCTATGGCACACAGGCTCAATATGGTAAGCGCAATAAGTGCTCACTGTCCCAAGCCGTAGCCGCTAAAAGATAGAGCTTGCTCTTTTCTATAGAGAAGGGCAAACCCCTCCTCCTCTCCTGTGCACCAACGTGTGCCCGCCGTGCTAAGGCTGTATTTAGTGTCGCAGCTTCCCTAGGCTCTCTCAGTTCTTACGCCCCCTATCGGAGCCATCAAACTAATGCTTTACATAACCCTGATGCCCCTGGAAGAAGCTGTGAGGCGAAACCCAGGGTCGGGCAATGACTGGTGTCCTCGTGAATTTGTAATATGCACATTTTTTTATTTTTTTTTTTGTGAGTAGATTTGATATAAAAATGTAATTGTATGGAAACTGTCTTCGCTATCTCTATATATATCTTCTCTATATAGCAAATTGGACTGTGGAGGATATCTGAGGACCAAAAAAATGGTAGCGGTTTTGTGTCTGAATGGCATTTTATTCTCACTGAAGTCTTTTGGTTGAATTGCCTCACGAGTTACAAGAAACAAGAAAGGATTCTGAAGAGACACTTTTTTGACCTCCGGCCGTACTGCACTTTTTATTTTGAACACTTTTGGATGACTATTGGATCCACCCAGGACTGTATGTATAGCTCATTTATTTAGAAGGTGCTACATTCTTTTATTATTTTTGTTGTATATACAATTGTCTAAGGTCATAGAATACAATCACAACAAGTCTTGATCATCGTAAAAGTTGGAGCAAAGCTAAGTGGCTTTATTTTGTTGTATCTCATTTTGTACCTTTTTCTATTTTTCCTACAAGCACCACTGGATACACCCGAGATATTGGGGCACATTTACTTACCCCTCCTGCGGAGTTCACGGAAAGTACATTGTCCGACGATAATGCACTGTGCTGCCATTCACTAAGATCGTGCGCCTGATATCCTGCATGTGTCGCTTCCCCGCTCAGGTCCAACAGAGTTCACTTTCTTCTTCCTGGTGCATGTAAGTGCATTGTTTTGCGACACAATTTGAATCTTATATCCTGTGCTCAGTCCGAATCAGTCGGATCGTCCCCCAATTTCTGTCGCCTGAAAGCCAGTGCAGTTCCAGGCTCCATTAACACCTATGTGAGCCCCTCAGGCTCATTTGCATACAGTCATACGTGGTCATCGAGACCCCTGGGAGTCATTTTTTTTGTATTATTTTCTTTTTTTCCACTGTAAGGGGGCCCCTATAAGAGTACAACCAGTTACATGGGAAAACGACCCCCTGTGGGGGCAAATTTGGTAATAAACCCCTTCTGCCTTCTTTCTAGCGTCTATGGCTGTGTCTTAAAACCTGGAAACCCGGTTCTGCTCCAGTGATGAGGCGGACAGGCAGTGGGCGGTCAGGATCGAGTTAAGGAGCTAAAACTCCTAAACCCTGCATCCAATTTTAATCTGTATACCATCAAATGAAAGCTGAAGGTCTGGACTTTATTTCCATGTCCATTATAAAACTATACCTTAAATTTCGGTAAATATATGTGCACCAAATTAATGTACCTATACTGAGACCATATATAAAATACAGGACTGTGTTTACTGTAAAACTGAATTTGGCCTCGAATAATCCCATCTGCCATAACGCTTGTTTTGCAGCTCCGCTCCCTTCATCTGGAGACTGATAAGTATGCCCCGAGTCAGGATCAATGTGATATCAAGGTCTGACACTTATCACAGTTTGCCTCCCTCAGAGATACAGACCCAAACACACCCAAAGTACATAACTTTGTGCACAAGCAAATATAGCCTAACACTTGAGATGCTGCTTAATAGATGTAGCAGAGATGAGTTAGGCACCACATTACATTGAAAGAAACAATTATTTGATCCTTGGCTGATTTTGTAAGTTTGTCTACTGACAAAGACATTTACAGTCTAAAATTTTAAGGTTAGGTTAATTTTAGAGATATAATATCAAAAATAAAATCCAGAAAACCAAATTTTTTTCAAAGTATTTGATCCCTCTGGAAAATAAGACTTAATAATTGGTGGTACAACCTTACTTGGCAGTGCAGCAGTCATCTATTTTTTGTAGTTGATGATGAGGTTTGTACACATGTTACATGGTCAACTCCTCTGTACAGATCATCTCTAAATCTGATTTTGAGGATGTTGCTTTGCAACTCGGAGCTTCAGCGCCCTTCATAAGTTTTCTAAGGCACTGAGGTCTGAAGACTGTCTAGGCCACGACCCATTTTTAACGTCCTGTCACTCAGTATTTTACGGTGCATGGCTCCATCCATTCTCCCATTAATGCAGTGAAGAAGGTCTGTGTCCTTATCAAAGAAACACCCTAACAACATAATGGGGTTTATTTACTAAGGGCCGCACTATCGGCATTTTTCTGATGTTTTCGGGATTTGCGCCGCTTGGGCAGGTATTGAACTGGGGATTGTGTCGCACACGATCAGATTGTGGAGCAGCTGCGCCGGCTTTCATGCAAAAGAAATCGGCGGCCCGTCGAACAATCCGACTGATTGGGACTTTCAAATTTTGTTGCAAGATCAAGCACTTACATGCACCAGGAAGAAGAAGGTGAACTCCGGCGGACCTGAGTGGGGAAGCAACACATGCAGGATATCGGGCGCACGATCTAAGTGAATCACGGCAGAGTGCATTCCGGTTGACAATGCACTTTCGGGGAATGCGTAAGGACGGGTAGGAAAATTTGCCCCAATGTTTCCACCTCCATGCTTGACAGTGGCGACGGTGTTTTTGGGTCATAGACAGCATTTCTCTCCCTTCCAACATCATGAGTTGTGTTAAGCTCAATTTTTGTCTCATCTGATCCCATCACCTTCTCCCAATCACTCACAGAAGCATTCCATATGTTCATTGGCCAACTTTAGAAGGGCAGCACATGTGCCTTCTTGAGCAGGGGGACCTTGCGGACACTGCAGGATTGAAAACCATTGCGGCGTAATGTGTTACAAGTGGTTGAGATCATTAACAAGTTCCCTCATGTAGTTTTAGGCTGATCTCTCATTTTCCTCATATTCTACGATATCCAACGAGGTGAGATTTTGTATGGTGCTCTAGATCGATGTCTATTGACAGTCATTTTGTATTTCTTCCATTTTCTTACTATTGCACCAACCGTTGTCTCCTTCTCATCCAGCATCTTACTTATGGTTCTGTAGCCCATTCCAGCCTTGTGCAGGTCTATAATCTCATCCCTGACATCCTTAGAAAGCTCTTTGGTCTTACCCATGTGGTGGAGGTTGGAGTCTGACTGATGGAGCCTGTGGACAGGAGACTTTTATACAGGTGAATATATAAGACGCTGTCTGTAATACAAAGTGATAAGGAGCAATTAACTGGTCTGTAGGAGCCAGAACTCTTACTGGTTGGTAGGGGATCAAATACTTATTTCTCACTGCAAAATGCAAAAAAATGTTTGTAATTTATACAATACGATTTTCTGAATTTTGTTTATGATATTCTAAAGTTCTCACAATTAACCTACCCATAAAATTAAAGACTGTTCATGACTTTGATTTTGTAAGTTTGCCCACTGACAGTCAGGGATCAAGTAACTATTTCACTGTATGTAGTATCAGTGGTCATTCACTGGTCTTTCATGTACTAAAGAAATGATACTTTGAAAAATCTAATAGGGGATAACACACAGTGGAACTGTAGTGTGAGACGGATGGAAGACATCAGACTATATGAAAGCACTCTGCAATGTCCTTAGCACTACTGATCACATTTCTGAAAAAGTTACTATGAAAAGGTCATTATGATCAGAAAACCAGTTTACATTGTGAGTACCATGGAAGGACACGTTGCTGAATTCTGTTAGTGAAAGTTGCCGCAGCAAAACCCCCTGGTGAAACCTGCATAAATAATTGATATAATGGAGATTTAAAATCTGCAATGTAGGTGAAATATTACCAAAAATATTTCAAAACTGATTGCAGCAATCAATTATTGAGAGGATTCTGGATTTGGCTACATGATGACCTTCCAATTGGAAAAACTTGCCCTTGATCCCATGTTGTGTTACTCACTGGGGTATACTCAGATATGTCATTTTACCTTTAGTTAATTAAATAAAATGATATCCTGGGACTTTTGACTTTGATCCTGGACAGCATCTCTTGATATTTGTTGTCAAGGTACAGTGGAAGCAACACAAAACATATCTGATGGCATGCAGATCCCGCTTCTATCATGGTTAATAGTGGATTGTTATTAAGCTAAGGAAATAATAAAGTCTCACTCGAATCTTGGGTTGTTTTGCTTGGCGGTAACCAGACACAAAGCTTTTGATTTGCTGATGCTAGGCCGCGCCTAGCTCTACACCCCCTCAATCCATTGGTATATTATGTTAAAATCACTACTTACTAAAAGTTCAAGATATTTGTCTTGTGGGTGGAATTTTAAGATGAACCTTTAAAGAGGACCTGTCACCCCTACTAAACCCTTTAGGAGCTGCTTACTAAAGTGAGCAGCTCGCTAGCCCTACCCCAGTAATAGCAGTGTTCAACATACCGATAAAGCTAGCAAACACTGCAGTACATAGCGCTGCGAACGCCAGACCAAACTTTCAGGGGTCTGGCGTATTAATGAGGGGGCGGTCCGAGGTGCTCCCCTCTCCTCTGTTTCACCCCCGGACCGCCCCTCCCACACCATAGGCGGTGACTGCAAGACTTTATGCAGCAGTCACCTCTTCCTCAGACCACCCTCTCATGAATACGCTGGACTGCTGTAAGCTTGGCTCGCTGTTCGGAGGGCTATGGCAGTGCAGTGTTCGCTAGCTTTATTAGTATGTTCCAATAAAGCAAGCAGAGTAACACTGCTATTACTGTGGTAGGGCTAGGGAGCTGCTTACTTTAGTAGCTAGCTCCTAGACCAGTGGTGGCGAACCTATGGCACGGGTGCCAGAGGTGGCACTAAGAGCCCTTTCTGTGGGCACCCAAACCTTCACCCCAGCACAGCCAGAGAGGACTCAAGGCTTTCT
Organism: Engystomops pustulosus; assembly: GCA_019512145.1. Taxonomy (NCBI): domain Eukaryota; kingdom Metazoa; phylum Chordata; class Amphibia; order Anura; family Leptodactylidae; genus Engystomops; species Engystomops pustulosus. The sequence continues at coordinate 239,053,632 of CM033642.1, read as the reverse complement.
ACTGTGGTCTACGACAGCGAGGACGTGCCATGCTCAGTGCTATTTTAAAGCAACACATCCTTGGCTGCCGGAAAGAAAGGTACATCCCAGATTTCTCCATCTTCTTTCTATTGTATTGTGATACAGCAGTGAGGAATAAGTTACTGCTTAAATAGTCATGTTGGCACTTCGCAACATGAGAGTAGATTTTGGTTGTAGTTTGGGCACTCTGGCTCTAAAAGGTTCGCCATCACTGTCCTAGAGGGTTTAATCAGGGTGACAGGTCCTCTTTAATTTACCTTTACAGGTGAATTAATTTGACCTTCTCCAAACTTGTCCAGCTGTTCAATGTTTCATTACAGAATGTCATTGAAGCGTCCATCCTTTTGGCTATATTCTACGCTGATGACCACTTCAATGTGAACTATGCCCTGTTGAATTGATGAATAGCAAATAACACAAGGCATATTTAGGGGAGGTAACGGGCACCCAGTCCACCAGATCAGCCCATTCAAAACCATTTTCATCAGCATGGTCTGTTGGCTAGACGACCTGAAAAGGTACCTGTGTGCGCCAGTATTTAAATGTACTGATGAGTGCCGCATTGCTAATACTTACTGCGCCCCGGATGCCTATTTATTGGGCTGAGACCTATTTATTGGGCAGATTGCTTGAGACTGTGACCTGCCCGTGATGGCGGCTGGATATGTAATGATGTAAGGAGGTGCAAGTGAACTACTTCTATATTTTGTGATCTGGAGAATCCAAGTCCTGGCCAAATTCACGATTTACTGCAATATAGTGTTAAAGTACCCTAGGGGGTCTGATGATGAAGATAAGTTTACTTCAAATTAAAGTTCAACCCCCTCCTTTCCTTAGGACTGATATAAAAAGAAACAAATAAAATCATAAACATGTAAGGTATCACCCAAAACTCACGATCCGTCAACAAATAAAAATAGTTATTTACAGCGTTTGCATTAAATAAGAAATTTAATAAAAAGTGATCAAAAGTTCATACAGTCCCCAAAATGATAGCAATGAAAACATTAGCTCTGTCAGGATTTGGGTTGTGTGGATCCACTGGACCACCGCTAGCCAACACCTGGGACCGAGTCTAAGTGGCACCTGGTCTCCACCAAGGCCCGCCGCAAAGCGGGTTGGACTTGCTGCGGCAGGATACCACCCGGTCTTTCCAAAGATACAACTAGCCCGCGGTGGCAGCCGAGGTCGAGGTACCTTAACGGAAGACAGTCTCGTGGTCGGGTCCAGGCACAGGGTCAGGGCAGGCGGCAGAGATGCAGGGTCAAGTCCATTCCAGGGTCAGCAACGGGATGTCCACGCAGATTGGAACGGGAACACAGGCAAACAGCAACACAGAGGAACACTGGTAACACATGAACACGGAGGGACTCTGGTAACACAGGAACACGGCAACACAGGACTCATGAGCAGGAACACACTGGAACGCAGGTATACACAGGAACACACAGGAACGCTGGAGGCACAGGAACGCAGGAGGCACAAAGATCCGGCAGGGCTTGCAGGAAGAGGCAGACTTAAATAGTTTCCCAGGGCCAGCGCTGGCCCTTTAAATCTTCTGAAGCCGGCGCACGCGCCCGAGGAGTCGGGAACGCGCGTGCACTGCCGAAGAGGATGTAATAGGAGCCGGGAGTGGTGAGAAGAGCTGGCGTCGCAGGTGAGCTAATCTTGCCAAGAATTACACCTCACACCTACACATTAAAACATGAATACATTTGGTATCCCCTTGATCAATCCGACCCAAAGAATAAAAAATGTGCCATTTGGAACACACAGTGAAAGCTGTAAATATTGAGCTCACAAGAAAATGGCGCAAATGTTGATTTCACCCAATTTAGAAATTTTTTTTACTGCTTCCCAGGACATGGCATGGAATATTAAATTCCATTTCTACAAAGTACAATTTGTTACAAAGGAAACAAGCCCCCACACAGCTCTGTACGTGGAAAAACAAAAAAGTATTTGAAGGTGGGAAGTGAAAAATGGAAACACAAAATCAGAAAAGGACCAAGGAGTTAAATCAATTGGCATTTATTAAGATGGTGTGTTTTTTATGGTCAAAAATTAGCTTTAACCCTTTATCCCAATTTAGAATACAGTGGGTACGGAAAGTATTCAGGTCTCTTTAAAATTTTTCCCTCTTTGTTTCATTGCTGCCAATTAATAAGATCAAAAATTTTTGATCTTATCAAAACTTTTTTGTTCATTAATGTACACTCTGCACCCCATCTTGACAGAACAACACAATTATAGATAATTGCTGATTATTAACCACTTAAGGACCAGGCCCTTTTTCGTTTTTTGCGTTTTTATTTTTTACTCCCCACCTTCAAAAATCTATAACTTTTTTATTTTTCCATGTACAGAGCTGTGTGATGTCTTATTTTCTGCATAACAAATTGCACTTCGTAGGGATGGTATTAAATATTCCATACCGTGTACTGGGAAGCGGGAAAAAAATTCTAAATGCAGTGAAAATGATGAAAAAACACATTTGCGCCATTTCTTGTGGGCTTGGTCTTTACAGCTTTCACTGTGCGCCCCAAAAGACAGATCTGCTTCATTCATTGGGTCAATACGATCACAGGGATACCAAATTTGTATAGGTTTTTTTAATGTTTTCATACATTTACAAAAATTAAAACCTCCTGTACAGAAAAAAAAATCTTCATTTTACAGTGTTCTTGCGCTAATAACATTTTCATACTTTAGTATACAGAGCTGTGGGTGGTATAATTTTTTGCGACTTCTGATGACGTTTTCAACGCTTTTATTTTTAGGACTGTGTGACCTTTTGATCACTTTTTATAGATTTTTTTCTATTTTTCAAAATGGCTAAAAAAATGCAATTTGCGACTTCGGGTGCTATTTTCCGCTACGGGGTAAAACACAGTGAAAAACGGTTATTATATTTTGATAGATTGGGCATATTCGGACGAGGCAATACCTAATGTGTTTAGGATTTTTACTGTTTATTTATATTTATATCAGTTCTAGGGAAAGGGGGGTGATTTGAATTTTTATGTTTTTTTAATATAATTTTTTTTATTTCTTTTTTTTACTATTTTTCAGACTCCCTAGGGTACTTTAACCCTAGGTTGTCTGATTGATCCTACCATACACTGCCATACTACAGTATGGCATTATATGGGGATTTTGCAAACCATCTATTACAATGTGCAGATCGCACATTGTAATAGATAGCCTCGATCATGACGGCCTCGGATCTTTGTGGAGTGACGATCAGAGCCAAGATGGCGGTGCCCCCCATTTGCCGGCGGCGATGAAAGGGTTAACACCCGCGATCGGTGCAAGCACCGATCGCGGGTGTTAGCGACGGGCGTTTGCTTCATTATGAAGCAAATGCCCGGTGAGTATGAAGAGGGCTCAGCCCGTGAGCCCTCTTCATACTCCCCCATGCGCAGCAAGACGTAAGGGTACGTCTTATTGCGATATGGGGTTAAACAAGAAAAACTGAAATATCAGTATTCAGCCTCTTTGCTCAGTATTGAGTAGAAGCAGCTTTTGAGCTTGTAAGACATGGGTCTTCTTGGGAATGATGCAACAAGTTTTTCACACCTGGATTTGGGGATTGTCTTCCTCTTCCTTGCAGATCCTCTCCAGTTCCCTCAGCCATTTTCAAGTCTCTCCAGAAATGCTTAGTTAGGTTTAGGTCAGTGCTCTGGCTGGGCCGGTCAGGAAAGGACACAGAGATGTTCTGAAGCCTCTGCTTTGTTATTTTAGCTTTGTGCTTAGGGTCATTGTCTTGTTGGAAGGTGAACCTTTGGCCCAGTCTGAGGTCCAGAGCACTCTGGAATAGGTTTTCATCCAGGATATTTCTTTACTTGGTCTCATTCATCTTTCTTTTAATTGCACCTAATCATCCTGTCCCTGCCACCATAGCTTGATGCTGCCACCACCATGTGTCACTGTTGGGATTGTATTCGGCAGGCGATGAGCAGTGCTTCGTCTTCTCCACACCTCTTAGAATTAACACCAAAATGTCTTATTTCTCATAGTCTGGAAGTCCTTAGTGTGTTTTTTTTTTTGCACACCGTATTTCATGTGTCTTGCACTGAGGAGAAGCTTCCTTCGGCACATTTTGCTATAAAGCCCAGAGTGGTGGAGGCTGCAGTGATAGTTGATCTAATGGAACTTTCTCCCATCTCCTTACTGCATCTCTGGAGCTCAGCCACGTCTTGGGCTTCTTTTCTACCTCTCACACCAAGACTCTTCTCCCAAGATTGCTTAGTTTGGCTGGACAGCTGAGGAAGAGTTGTGGTGGTCCCAAACTTCTTTCATTGAAGGATTATGGAGGCCATTGTGCTTTTAGTGCTGCAGAAATTCTTTTGTAACCTTGGCCAGATCTGTGTCTTGCCACAATTCTGTCCCTGAGCTCCAGTTCCTTAGACCTCATGATTCTCATGTGCTCTCGCCCTGTGACCTGTGAGGTTTTATATAAACAGGTGTGTGCCTTTCTTAATTAAGTCCAATTCGTTTAATTAACACAGCTTGACTCCAATGAATGAGTAGAACCATCTCAAGGAAGATCAGAAGAAAATAGACAGCGTGTGAGTTAAATATAAGTTTCACAGCAAAGGGTCTGAATACTTATCACCATATGATATTTCGGTTTTTGTTGTTTAATAGTTTAGCAAAAATATCTACATTTCTATTTTTTTTTTATCAAGATGGGCTGCAGAGTGTATATTAATGAGCAAAAAAAAAGAACTTTTTTGATCTTACCAATTTGCTACAATGAAACAGAGAGTAAAAAAAAATAAAGGGATCTCAATGCTTTCCATACCCACTGTATACCCCTTAATAAAGTCTAATTATTTTCATAGAAAATTAGGTTGCAGTCCTTATTTATTAAACTTACTGAGTGTGCTGTGTTTATGGACACTTATTTAGGATCTGTTGACAGAATCGAGTAACATGACACACACAAATTTGAGGATAATTTAAAAAAAAAAAAAAACTTTTTACACTGAGGGATTTCCGCTGCAGCTGGTTTCTGTAGCCACCATATTTTTTGCATAGAAAAGTACAAGGTGGTGGTGCAGCAGAATATACAGTATTAAGGCTGTGACTTTTATGGAAAAGTTCTATGTTCTAATTGTTTGAAATAAGGATATAGTACACTGTGAAGTACCAATGATATCCTAACCTTATATAAAAATGTGATTATTTGTGGGTACTTTGCAGAAGCCTGAACAAAAATAAGAGTTAAAAAGTTAAATGTGAGGATATAGCAACAAATACAATCATGTATTATATTATACACAGCACCTATCATGCATATAACAGCAGTTATGTTCTGCTCAGAAGTGGATGTTTTTGTCTCTGGCTTGATACATGTTATCACAGGGGCCACAGTGTGTACATGCTGACTGGTAGTGAGTGTTCAAAGTCACATCACCCTGGAGGAGGCTGATAAGTCCTAGATACATCAGCAATATTCTCTAATCTAATGCTGCTGAGTAGGTGGATGTGCGGACCCACCCTGGTGATGTGATGAAAGGCAGCGTTACCACGGACAAGCGCCAGTCCTCATAGTAAACTAATGGCCGTTATATAGAGATTATGTCATACAAGGACCCGCAACATGGCGGGAAGATGGACTCTTACCTTCTCTATAAAACCTTTAAATGATGTAAACGTGTTCCAGATATGTTACCAATCCACAAATGAAATTAATAGGCTATTCTAGACTTGAATGAGTTTAAAGTTTCATGCTCATAGGCATATTATGCTTTTAATACCTCCTTATACATCTGATTTTACTTGGAGACATAACAGATTTTATTTCCCAAAGAAATGGAGACACCATGCAGGGGGACGTATAGCCACATAGGGTCTCATAGTCATAAACTGTATTCACACAGTGATTTTCATCCATATGCTGGCAGGTTCATTGATTTATACATGCCTTGGACTGAACATGGACCTTGGTTCCTAAGAATAAACAGAAGCATGTCCTATTTCTGGTCAAATTGCACACAAGTCAACGGATCAGTGAAAAAAAACGGAACCAGCCATGGTATGCATGTTCTGTGCATCGTTGCTAGAAACTCAGAAGACATTTTGTCAGTGCTAGACCCCAATGCTAAATGTGCTGAAGGCTCTCCAGCTAAAATGTGTAGTTTATAGAAGAGGTCTCCAACCACCGGTTCAGGACCAGGTGTTCCATGACTGGAATCTTCAACGCCAGGTCCAAGTCCACACCTGCTAAGTGTTTGCAAAAATCATAGACATAAAAATGATGAAAAATACCCAACCTCACAAATGAGAAAACATCTGTATGTGAAGATATGTGGAAGAAGGCCTGACTCAATATAACCGAACCCTTTGCATAATACAGACACATTTAAAGGGGTTGTCCAGGAATAGAAAAACGTGGCTCTTTTTGCTCCACTTGCCTGCAGGAATATCTATAGAATATCTAATAGAGCAATCTAAGGTATGTGCCCCTGCCTTAGTATCCATTTATGTTTATTGCTAAAGATGGAATAGCATCAAGAAATCTATTCCTTATGCTCAAAATACGGAAATATAAAAAAAATAAAGGTCCTTGGTCATAACCGAGAATATTGGCCACATTTACTGATTGAGCAATGTGTTATGGACAATCTTTTCATGGAACCAAGTGACCATCCAATTACATGGGATCTCCCCGGACATCTGGCTGCCTGTTAACTACCAGATGCTTTTGATGTTTAGATAAGCCACTGTGAGAGGTGTCTGCCAGCAGCTTCTCCCATCTTCTTAGGCAGGACACATACAACATTCAGCTGAACCGGCCTGCAAGTGTATGGGGGAATTGCCCAATAGTTATTGAAAGCACATGGCTTAGGCTGCGGTCACACGTGGCGTTTTGAAACCATTTTTGGGCTGTTTTTAAGCAGTCTGTCAAAAAACGCATGCGTTTTTGAAAATGGATGTGTTTTTTGACGGACTGCTTCAAAACACCACGTGTGACCGCAGCCTAAGCTATAGGGCACACATTAAGGTCCATTCACACACTGCATATCTGACCAAATAAAGATTTTAAAAGGATGGTCTCTCTCCATTACTACTCTGTCAATTACATTACAGGGCTTAGGATGGGGCAACGTTTTACCATCCAAAAATAGGAAAGCATAACATTCTTGAGGATCGCTGCAATATCAGACCCTGCAACCATTTTACACTGGGGGAGATGTATTAATGTGCTGGGCTTTAGATCAGTGCAGAGTAGAACTAGACTAGACAGATTAATCCCCGAGTCTGATGCTGGATGATGAATCTGGTGCAGTATAAGGCTGGAGAGTCGTCTCCATGCAGCATGTGAATACGGTTTGTCAACATCCAATCTAGAATGTGCTACAGGAACCCCAGTGGCTGAGCCATATGCAATTTTGCATTGACTATCACACTCTCTATCATTGCCATTATGTCACTTTTTTGTCTTCAAAATCTGCCGTTTTGCCTCACGTGTGCCTTTTTTGTGACTTTTTCTAACCCACTCCACTTTTCAACTCAAACTTATTCCATGTAATAGAAAGATTTCTGCACTGCAACTTTTCAAAGAGTCACAAACTTAGGAGCAAATCTATTCCAGTCCCTTTTCTTGTAGTAAGAAACGTAGTTACTAGTTGCAACAACTGCACAACTTTTTTTTTCCTGAAAAGTTACATATTCACTGTAGACATTAGGATGTAATATGCCCCATACATCAGTTATTTTCTTAAAGAGGACCTGTCAGGGCGAGTTGGGACACTAAACAATGCACAGGTCCTTATGGACTGGTGGTTTAGTTTCCCAAATCACCCTTTACCAAGTCCCTAAATGGGCACTACTAAAAAATTAAATAAAAGTTTATACTTACCTTCTTCCAGTGCTCCCTGCACATGCTCCAGTTATGGCAATTGTGTGATGAGGCCGGGGTGTAGTGCTCCGCATTTATTGAAGAACTGCGCACAGAGCACAACAAATGGGTCTGATGCACTGAATTGGACCCAGTTTTTTTCCTTTTTTTCATAGCAGCCACAGAGGGTGATTTGGGACACTAAACCACCGATCCATGAAGACTAGTGGACGGTTTAGTCTCCTAAATCGCCATGACCTCTTTACATAAAAAAGTTACCACTTATGATATTGAAAACACTGCAATTGGTAGGCAGTTGTTATGTCATCATGATAGCCATACTATTCCATCTTTTTTATGCTGTTTGGTAAATTTTACAAAACATAAAAAGTAAAAAGCTGGAGAAGTACAATGTAATATAATAATAATAGTTTAAATATTATAACCTTTTGTACAAAAACAAGAACCCCCCCCCCCCCCCCCCCACCCCATAAAGTTACTTCAACTCGAAAAATAAAGAGTTTTGGTTCTTGGAATGTTACCGAAAAATATTGATTAAGAAGTCCTAAAATAGGGGTTAATATAATAATCTAGATATGTCAGTATATACATCATATAAACTAGTAAAATGAGTTAATGTTTTTGTTGTTGAAGTCACTTATCAGGCTCCAAAATACCTACATGGACACAATGGTTCAAGTCTCCTGCTACATGCACATTCTTTATCAGTTACTGCTGACAACGGTAAAAGGGGAGGGTCAATGCAGAGATGCTGCTTAATATGTAAATGAGGGTAGGTCCTTATAAAGTAGGTGACCCAGGAACCAGGAGTCAAGTGCTTCACTTGTGGATGGAAGAAGATGAAGTCTAATCACCTCCTGCGGCAACTCTCTGCTGCTACATAAGGTAAGACAGTGGATACCTTATATTATATAGGAGACCACTAGTCCATACTGTTACTTTATATCAATTATGTTTTATATGTTTTTGGTTCTAGAAAAGCTTTATGACACCTGTTTTTTTTTTTGAAAGTTTTGCACAATATACTATATAGTCAGTACTACATGACATATAGATGTGTGTTTAGGAGAGAAAACCAACTACTATTCTGATGGGTCATCAAGGCTGAGATATTTTGGTACAAATTAGAGCTTGATTTTTGGTTTATTGATCTATTTTTGGCTTATTTGAAATAGAAAATATGGTCAAACATGAATTAAATGTCTGAATATTTATGATATATATGGAGCAGACATTAAAAGTTATGCTTAAGTATGGAACATGTACAGGATAGGAAATGTCCCATAACTTACAAATAATGGTAGTGGGGGGTCTTCAAGTCCCCTGTGTGAATGTAGCAGTAATATGCATGTGTAACCACATTTTCAAGGATTCCTATGGAACTAGCTGAGCGATGGACAATCACCAGCAGTCCCATAGAAGTAAATAACCCACATGCACTACTAGCTACCTCATACTGGGTACTTTGGGAACCCTGATTTTCATGATCAATGAAGTTTCAAACCCTAACCTACAAAAATGTACTACTAAACACAAACAAGTGTATCCCATAGTCTCTTCATACCTGCTAATTGTCTTAAAGTTATATTTTGTGTAGATATTATATATTAATGAGTGAGTGTTAGGTGTTACAGTATACATTGCACGTTTTATAATTTATTAATGAGTATTCAGAAAAACGGTAACGGGGTACGGGTGTGGCAGAACAAAATATACAACTACACTGAGAAATATCAGTAATAAAAAAAATGTTAAAAATTGCCAATAAAGGAATGACAAGATTAGAAGACAGAGGAGACTGTACTCCTACCAAGTAATTTGACCATTATTTGTGTTTATTTTCCCCACAGATTTATTGAAGGAGAAATGTGGACAAGTACAGTCAACATTGTGATATTGGGGCGGAGTGTGGGATATCATCATATACTGTAAGTTTGTTATACGACACTACAGTATAGATGATGTACTATGCCAAACCCTACAAACAACAAGATGCAAGAAGAATAAGTAGTAGTAGTACAGTAGTCTGGGACATTCTTTCCTAAATTTTACCTACCCCATATAATTAGTAAACCCCCATCATGCATAGCATTAATAAGATATGATGTGCCCTTATCCTAATCAGTCATATCTGATAGGATGTAGTTTATATCTAAAACAGCAAAAGAAATGGAAACTCTTCACCCAGGACGCGACTGACGATGAAGGAGTTGGCGATGAAACCGTTACCATTACTGAGTTTAGTAATGGTAAGGGTTCTATGGCTGCTCTAATACTCGCCTACAAGACAAGCAACAAGAGACTGCAACAGTGGAGGGATCCCGGGTTATAAATACAGAGCGCTGTCTGTTTGGTGTTCATGTAAAAGTCAATAAAAGTTGTTCCCTATGTACTTACCGGTCATGTGTTTATTCTATTAGATGAAGATCCTTCTCAGACTCAAAGCTACACAAGGACAAGGAAGATACTACAAAGGTGTACATTCTGTTCTATCTATTAGGCCCATGCACACCAACTGTGATAAGTCTGTGATAAGGCACAGAATTTGTGGCAAGATCACACCCACCATAGAGGTCTATTGCGCCCGGTCTTGGTGCGGTGAGCACACTGTGTCTCACTGTACCGCGACCTGCCAGGCGGCAGCCCCCCACGCAGAGTATGGTCCATGTCCTATATTTTTTGCCAGATTACGGGGGCGGCCACCTGGGATCCTATGGAGAGCGGAGGGGTGAGGAGCGCTCACCACTCCTCCCTCCTGCACCCAGCCATGTGCTACACCTGAGTGAGCACAGGGCCGGGTGCATGAAGCCGACATGGATAAATACACGAAAGCAGCACTTTAGCTACAACACACAAAATATTATAACGGGACACACACAAAATATATTTAACCTCTTAGGCCAATTTTTGTGTAAACCTGTATCTTTTTATATTTAACTCCTTCACCAGAACTTTTTTTTGCGATTAAAATCGCAAATACGCCACCTCCACTCCATGTGCCGGCATTCTTTTACAAATCCAATGAACTTTCGTTTGCTGCTTTTTATGCAAAACTACGCTAGGTTCAACCTGGCGTAGTTTTGCTCGCTGACCGCGCCACCCGCATAATACATCAAGTGGCCTAAGCCTCTTGATGTTTCCAGCACAAGGTGGATGAGCGAGTGTGTGTGCGTGTGTGTATGTATATGTACTAATATTTATCCATTGGTGATATGATTCCCAACACCCCACTGATCAACTGATGTGTTTAGTTCAACGTTTACCAGGAAGAGCGCCATTCCCTTTGGAGTGGCCGTGTCTTGCACTACAGTTCAGTACAAAAGGTCTGGGTAGCAATAAGTTTTAATACTGATTCCTTCCACTATAAAATATACAGAGCTATGCCTTGTAAACGCTAAAGGCGCTGCGGAGCATGTGAGTGTGCCTGTAGTAAAACCTCCATTTCCTGATAATTGTATTGGCCAGCAATATTCTAATAGGACATCTAAGTATTGGAAAGCAAATGTCCATAGGAGAAGAACTATTTGAACATTTGTTTGACGCCACTATTGCCTTGCTCGAGCTAGAGCACCACCCCAGCATACATACGGATAGATACCCCTGCAACACTTTTTCTTTTTGTGCAAAGCGCAGTCTTTTGCCAGAAACGTGCAAATGTCCGTCTAAGTGCAGTGCCCCCCTATGCTCTCTTTTACAGTGAAGTATTGGAAAGCCCCTATAATTCATTTATAATTCTGACGTTTACATACTCAGCTCAGCTACAATGTTCAATGTGGTTATCCAGGAATCAGATACGGATGTTCTATAATAGGTCCTGTATCACCTATGGAGTCTCTAGGAAGTCAAGAAATCATATAAACCAGTTGCAAATGTAAAGTACACAAATACAGCAGGATGTAGGATGATAAAAACCATTCTTTTATTATATAAATATATAAGAAATTGTCCTTTGGTAGGAGACATAGATATAAAGATGCATTTTCCGTACTATTGGAAGGATTCAGGGAATGAGTTCTCATAATACAGTAACATGGTGACATCTAGTGACAAGTGAATTTTCTTCATTGTGGATTTGAAAGAATCAAAATTACATAGATATATGACATTAGGAATAACAGATCTATTTTGTACCAAAACGGCACCACTACTCTCATGGGCTGTGTCTGGTATTGCATCTTAGACCTACACACATAATTTTTTATTGTGTCTAAAAAAAAATTTAAAAAAAACATTTACATTTTTTGTGGAACAATAAGGGGAAATTTAGCAGAAGTGTCAGAGCAGAACTATTATAGTTGCCCATGGCAACCAATCAGAGCTCAGTTTTAATTTTCCCACAGCTGTTTATAAAATTAAAGCAAAGCTTTGATTGGTTGCCATGGACAACTAGAACAGTTTTACCTCAGACATTTCCCCTATAATCCCATGTAAGTTCTTCAGTAGATTAACAGAACAGCCCATGTATCTATTATTATTACTCACAAGTTCTCCTTACTCACTGTCCCCAGTGGGCTCACAATTTCAAGCTCCAAAACCGACATAGCCATGAGGAGGGGGATTTATCACTATTTCTGGTTTAGAAGCAGTGGAATAATCGCAAATTCTTGCGCAGTGTAAAATTTGCGATATAAAACGCCTGCGCCCCTACGTGGAGAAAAAACAAACTTCAGGCAGATGTTGTCCCTGGTCAGGTCCCTGGTGTTGTCATACACAGTGCTGTCTACTGAAGCAATACCACATATTAGACAGTCACTGCATGAATAGTATTTGCATACGGCATTCTCAAATTAGCCCCACATCCACTTGCTAGATTACCACTCTGCACATGTAGACGTGTACAAATCTGTTTGGTCATCTATTCAGCATGTCCCATATAACATTATTATGTGGACCATTACACAGCACTATTGGGGGTTCACACTAAGTTTATCCTTGGACACGTGGCCGCTATGTCTTCCGATACTTCACAGCAAGTCTTAGCTGTACATCGCACAGGAATGCATTCATGAGATCGCGCCCAGCTTCCTTAGCAATCCTGCTGATCAGCTCACCGCCTGGGCCAATGATAAGTTTCTATGTAAAAGCAAAAGTAACAATGTATTCATGTGCGGGATCAAATAGAAGTGGTCAGTATTCCATAATATATGAGAGGGACCACGTCTGGTCCATAGCTCCCTCAGATTTGCCAGTCTGCTCAGATACCCACCACATGGTTTTCTTTGGCCACGTACAACGTCTGCTTAACAACCAGTTGCCCACCAGAACCTTCCTCCCAAAATTCTGTCACCTGTAATCAGAACGTTTGAGGAGTCACAATCTCATATCTCCCCACCAATTTAGCAATTACAAATGTATATAAAATGTACATTATACAAGTACTAATGCTAGATGTATTATTCTTGCTATGGATTCGAAATGTGGGAAATTACACACACACAGACCTACAGGAAATTTCTTGCTGCTTCTACCCCAGTTTCCTGGCGTAGAAGTAGTAAAATAATCGCAAGTTCTTGCACAGTGCAAGAATTTGCGATTAAAACCGTGAATATGCCACCTCCACGCCACCTGGGCCTGGAGGGGGTGTAGAGAGGCGCAGCGGGCAGTGGAGGGTGCGACCACAGGGTGTTCTTGTGTTCTTTTGAAAAACAAGCAAACTTTGTTCACAGGCTTTTACTCAAAACTACGTCAGGTCAGACCCGCAGCTGTGCCGCCTGCTGGATACATCCCGATACAAGCTTAAGCCTCTTGATATGTCCCTAGCGACAAAGGGGGGCATGGTCACTATAATATAGGATACATCTCCCCCCTAGTGTCTAATCTTCTGACTCCCATTTCTAAATGTAAGTTAACTGGAATGTTTGAATGCCAGACAAATTTCTTTGGCGATTACATATTATCGTATCAGGTGCATGTGTTTTTAAACACATCCAGCATAGGCCCCTCCGTTCTGGATGTGTTTAAAAACGCACCCTTAAACTTCCCCAGATTTATCAGTGTCTGAGGCAAAATGATAAATCTAGCGCAGTACAAGACTATATATTCATACTTTATAACTGCTATTAGTTTGCCTAAAATTCTTTATTTTGTCGTATCCCAATTTACCAAGACCTCGCTCCTTTCATGGTATCAATCACAAAATTGTCCAAAAACTCTTGATAAATGAGGCTCAAAGTATTTTAGACATTAAAAAGTGTATGTATACAGAGATGAGTACAGATCATAAAGGATTCAGTGTGACAAAAATAAAAACTGCACCCAAAACAAATGTGCCCCAATACGTGTTTTACCTGTGTGACAGTGTAGGGAATCTCCTGGGGCAGATATTCCAAAAGCTTCTCCCTGATAATATTGTTGCAAATTTCCTGTGGTGACTGAGTGGTCACTACCTCGCTATGATATTCCCAATCTCCAGGTTTGGCAAGTGTCATCAGGTATTTCTAGAAGGAAAGAAAAAATAGCTTTATGCCATGCACCTCATATAGACATGCTAATATGTTCTCGCAGTTTTGGTCAAAGAAATAACAGCTTTTGAAACTCATATGTTTTTTGCACACTTTTATGGCACCCACTCTCGGAAAATCCACCTCATAATTGCTGGTGATCAGTTCCACCACTTGTACACATGGCAAATAGTCAATAATCAGTACATCTCATCAGCACATGACATACTAGGTGCTTGTTCTAAAAAAAACAAAAAAAGGACACTAGGGGGCGCCATGAGACTAGGCAACATAGTAGTAATAATCTTACCATTGTATGTCATCCAAGGGATGATCACCCCTTCGGCTCAGTGATGACCTCCACACAAATATCACATCAATGCTGAGGCCTATGAGTGGTGTAGTGCAGAACTCTCCTCAAATGAAGCAAGGAGGGTCAACAGAACCATCATAACTGCAGGAGGATTACCAGGGAATTCATTTAAAAGGTTGTACCAGGTTATCTAGTCATCTGCACTCTACAGGGTGGAATGCCCAACAATCCAGAAAACTAGTGGTCCTTTCTCTCTTGGAGTGGAGCAACAGATGACGTTCCTTTCAATTTTATGAGAGTGTTGGAAATTGCCAATCACTGCACTCAGCGACATTAGCTGACCGCATTAAAGCGTTGTTACTCACTCCGGCCGCGGGTGTTACTTGGGGATCACACCGCGATTCCCTATGCTGGTTCAGCTCTGGTGTAATGCTGAAAT
This sequence comes from Engystomops pustulosus, assembly GCA_019512145.1. Taxonomy (NCBI): domain Eukaryota; kingdom Metazoa; phylum Chordata; class Amphibia; order Anura; family Leptodactylidae; genus Engystomops; species Engystomops pustulosus. Next base: position 239,038,549 of record CM033642.1, on the reverse strand, counting down.
GGCATCGGCGCTAAGGAGTTAATGGTGTGACAACCACTTTTAAATCAACAGACAAATAATACCAAGATTTACCTTTAGGGTCTCTACTTCACCTCCGTCTACTGCTGAAAGCATGAAGACCTCCTGAAAATGTGGCCACCCAGTCCTGTCCTTTATGCCATTTGTGTGTCCGTCACACTGTTCTCCAGTCTCTCCTCTCCTCGGTGATGGAGCATTCTCTTCTTTTCCTTTATGTGGATCTGGATGAACACTTTTGAGAGATGTTTTTTTACCAGGTTTTATTACTGCCCTCCTCCCTTTCACAAGCCCTTCCGTCAGTTTTTCAGTGACTTCTAGCAAAGTGTTTTTTTGCTTCATAAGATCAACCTTAAAAAAAAAAAAAAAAAAAAAAAAAAAAATTTATTATATACTGTATATATTTGTATTATTTCTCATCTTTCCAAAGAAATATAAATACTGGGATTGTCTTATCCTTTCAAAGATTTTTAAAAAGACATTTCCTAGTTCTATCAGTTTCTGGTACAGTAGGGTTGAAATCTATATGACCACTGCTACACTGCATTGGGGCCACATGCAGCATAATCGCTACACTCCATCTGATGCTTATTTGCCAGCGACTAATCCATGGCCATCCACAAATACAGATTTTGAATTCGATTTTAATTTCTGCATAAAATAAAATTGCAGAAATGTAATTTCCTTCAATGGAAAGAGTGAAATTTGTGGTTTGCTCAGTCACAACAGAATGTACCCAATTCCCGCAGATGTGCAGCCGCCTCTCTATTTCCTGTATCCATAGTACAAGGCAGACAGTCTTGTGGCAGATCACATTGATATGTGAATAAAAGGTACAAAATAGCCAAGGCTTGTAGGGTGCTGAATTATTGTTTTTTTCTGATCCAATGTCGTGTGAATGCTTTAGGTCGCATTAACACGTGGCATTGCTGATATGTTTTGAAACGCATTCGGAAAAATGGGTTTTGGTGAAAACACATTCTTTTTATGCGATTTTCCTGGTTTTAAAACCCAGCAGAAACGTCACACGCAAATCCAGCCTCCAGAGGTGTTCACATGTCGCGTTTCAGAAAACAATTCAAACACAATGGGGAGGGGCTCATTCATAAATGCGCCTCCAGTGAAATAATGTAAATAATGCCAAAGACCTGGTGCTCCTTTCATTTGAAACACATTTGGGCCAAGCCCCTCCCCATCGCATATTAATTGAGTTTTAAAATGGAAATGAAAAAGTAACGTGTGAGCTCAGCTTTATTCTGGTTTCAGATTTGTAAAATGTAAGGTTTCCAAACATCGCTGGAAAAAGCAAAAATTAGCAATAATACATAATGGGATATCATTATATATGACCATGCAGTATTTCACTTACCATCTAGCTTTCAATCCTAGCACAGATATTGCAGGATAAGCAGAGTAATTATTCTACGAGCACCCGCAATATACATGAGCTTTGTTAGGAAATAGGTCAATACAAGTGAAAAGTGATGAGAGCTTCACTTAGGATTGATCATCCCTTACCCCATTAGCTCAGTTACAATGAGAATGCATATAGCAGGATGGATAGTCCAATGAACCTAATTCCTTCCTTACTGCATAATGATAATATATTACAATATATAAATGGAAGTAGGAAACTATCTACACAGCACTAATACAGAGACACTAGGGAGAAAAGTAAAGTACATATGGACAGTGGACTTACTTTGTTGAGCACAAGTATGCTGGTGACGTGGGAGTTCTTGGATAGACACCGGAGCACCTCGGAGTGCAGAGATTTCCTCATCCACTTATCCGATACATCCACCAGAACCAACACTGCACAGGAGAACAAATTTATAACATTAATTTACTGGATTTAGGTTTGTTATATTATGTAGTAGAAGAAGAGATAGAAGCAGAGAAGGAGCACAAGGTAGTGTGATGGAGAAGATGAGGAATGAATCTGCATAAAAGTGACACCTCTGTAATACATTCCTCAAATTATTAAAAGAGAAGTATGAAACCCTTGATATTTTGTGCACAAAATAAAGCTACATTCACACCACGTTATAGCTGAGTGTATCGGTACACATATATTGGCACATAGGGGCATCCTTTTTACTGCCATCTGCACAGTGTACGTCTCATACTGCAGGAAACACAAGATGAAAGATGCAGCTAGCCACATCCTTCTATCCTGCTTTCTCCTGCTGACTGATGTACTGTATATGCTCAGCGGAAGCCGTAATAGCCTATGGGAGATGGATGCAACAGTAGTGCATCCCCCCCGGCCTCCACTGAGTGCACGCTCAGGAAATAATGTGAACATCACTGGCTGCTGCCGATGTTCACTCCACCTCCCGCTTTCAGGGGGAGGAACAGGATGGTGTATCCCATTGTATTAGAATACAGTGAGATTTGTCTTGGACCTCTTTTGTAAGGTCATGTCAGGAATCTTCCTGATGTATCCTTACATTGCAGGGACTTGAACGGAACCTGTCACCAGGAAAACAGCTTATAAACCAGCAAATCTACGTTATAGGCACTTTTTTAATGGTTTCTGCAGATGTGTTTATCATTGTCCAGCGCTACCTTTATCCTGAAAAATACAGTTATATTTGTGGACAGTAATCATTCAGGGGGGTGGGGTTTCGGGGAAGAGTAATGAAGCATTTATCCACCCCCTTGGCTGCCTCGTCAGGTAATTCCCGCTTCCTTACCAGCATGGAGATGGTACCAGCCCTGCCTCCTTGTTCTTGGTCTCCTCCCCGTCCTCCCGTGGTCTTGTCTCAAAACTTGGGCATGCGCAGTGTGCGTTTCTCCCCCCCGGGTTTGTGCAGGGCCAGAGGGGAGATGACGTGTGTACTGCACATGCGTACATGCATACATGAGAGAACCTACCTACATCAGCCACCTTCACCGACTCCCAGGGGTCTGTCTGAAAGGATTTGTCTAGTTTATGCCTAAATAAAAAAACAAAATGAGAGACATTAATCAAGCTGTAAAGTAGTGCAATAGCCTTTGCCATTTACAGACTGACAACTCTTCCACTCTTCTATCAACACTTAAGTCAAGATAAGATTCTGTTCACACTACACCGAATACATAGTTTCTACCCTAACAGCTTCTTGCATTGCTATTTTACAACCAAAATAATTTGGAATTGATACTTTAAGGGGCTTTTCATGAATATGGAAAATCCCCAATTGAAAAAAAAAAACCCTAAAAGACTAGCCCCTGCGTCGCTCAGGTACTCCAGACCTGTATCCGGACAAAATTTACAGGGGGTCACAGGCCCCATTTCATCCAATGAGTGGCCTCCTCTGACCAAGATATAACAGGGAAAGTGAAGTGCCCTGGAAAATGAAAGTGACATCCCATGGTCTGAGGAGGATGAAGTGCGTCCCACAATCCGCCGAAACTTCCAGAAAACCGGAAATACCCGAGCAACAAGATAACTGGGAGCTGGGAAGTATGGGTCCTTTTTTTAACCCCATTCTGGCTCTTTGGGCTTGTTCCATATTCATGGAAAACTCATTTAAAGGGGTTTATCCAGTACTTAAATGTCCAAACACTCCTTAGTAGAAGTGAACATCAGATCAGTGTAGTTCCATTTTTCAACACCTTCACCAATTGGACGTAGGGTTGTGGCGCTTCAGAAGCGGACATAGCGCCACTCACTGTGTAGTGACCCTAAATGGAACTACAGCTCAGTTTCTACCATTTGAAAGGGTTTTCAAAGGAAGGCTGCAGTAACAGGGCACAGCCACTATGGAATGTATGGTGCACCACAGCCCTTTTAATAAGTTGACTGTCCTTTACCCTCAGACAATGATGATGCCAACTATTAAAGGAATATCTATAGTAATGCTTAACAATACCCGTGAATATTTTTACAGAGACTTTATTACTATTAAGGAACTCCAGTATCCCTTTAAATCCAATTGTCCAATAAGAAACCCATTAAAAATGTCTTACTTCTCGGGCCTGGGAACCAATATCTGTGATTTTATATACAGTGATTTGTTATGTTTATTGGTTCTTTACAGCGCAAGTAATGTGGCATTAACTACATCCCCTCACTGCATCGATTGCCTCTGTGAAGTGAGGCCCTTAAGCTAGCGCTGACAAAACCCATTGATTCATGTAAATATGTGTTATTGATCTCCGGCTGAGTTAGAAACCATGCTCCTTGCAACAATCGAGTGGATGACGGTAAGGAATACACATACCTCGAATATCCCTATGGACATGCTACTAAACTAATCAAAGCAGAACAGTCATTGTAATGTAAATTGCTTGACTCAGTATTAAAAAAAAAAAAAAAAATGCATAAAATGCTGCAGCATCTTAGTGTTCTAGAAAAAGCCGAGTGTAAACTATAATACCAGCGTGATGCAGGAGGTTTCATCACATTTACTGCACTACAATGTATGGTTATATGAGGAACAATGCACAAAAAAAATGCAAAAAAATATTATATTATTGCAAATATAACAGAAAAATACACAAAATGCAAATTCTTTTTTTTTTTTTTAAATTGCACCCCCCATAAAATGCCAGCCTGACCGGCTTTCTTGATGATGGTACATAGCCTTAATTTATATTAACAAGTAAACCAGGTGACTTACCTTTCAGCTCTGACGGAATTGACCATTCCAGGAGTATCGAGAAGAATCTAAACACAAGAGACGACATAAAGCACTCGTTGGGAAGACACTTCTACATACAAGGCTCAGTTCACACATGCATTTGGCAGGTTCCGTTCCCTCTTCTGTTATGAAATAGCAGAAACAATATGGCTGTCCCCCCCACTATTGTAATGGAATTGTATCAGCAAGGCAACCTTCCGTATATGGAAGTCAATGGAGAACCGAAGGTTAATGGAACAATTTCATTCTTAGGGGTTTCTATTACAGCCTCAATGTAACTGAAACTAACGCAGGTGTAAATGAGCCCAATAGTGTCCTTTAAAGACTACTCAGGCCTGGTATAAGACAACATCTGAATAAAAACACATTTTTATACTACTTTTACTACTAATACCGGTAGTATTAAATATTGGAGCACTTTGATTTTACGGTTATGTATTTTTGTCCCCTGATTAAGATCTGGTCCGTGGCTGTGATAACTTTCGTAACACTTGTCTCATCCTCCATATTATTACTGTGTCCGTTTGTGCATAAAAACATTGGGGCACATTTACTTACCCGGTGCCGTCGCAATCCCTGATCCGGACTGTTAGACGAGGATGAAGTCCGGCGCGATTCTCCAAGATTGCGTGCCCGATATCCTACATGTTTCACTTCCCCGCGGAGGTCTGCTGGAGTTCAACTTCTTCTTCCCGAGTGCATGGTCTTGCGACACAATTTGAATTTTAAATCCTGCGCTTAGTCCGAATCAGTCGGGTTGTCTGGCGGCCACGGCCCCGATTTGTGTCGCATGAAAGTCGGCGCGATTGTGCCACAATCCAATCGCGTGCGCCAAAAACCCCTTTTAAATGCAGCGCAAATCGGAAATAGTCAGGAAACCCGACAGAAATGCGCCATGCGGACCCTTAGTAAATGTGCCCTATTATGTTGTGTTATACCATGCCTGATGGAGACCTAGTAGTCTCCAAAGATTGCAATCGTCAACCTTTTTGGTTATGCAATAAAAGGTGTAAAAAAAACCTCTCATTTTTAATTATTTAGCCAACACGGTACAAAGAATCTTTTAGCTCCAAGTATAAATCTGAATGCACTGCAAAAATATCCGTCTCCCAGAGGCGGCAGAGACAGATGCATCTTGTTTGCTTTCGTTCTAATACTGTAATTACCTCCATACTTCATCATAAAGATACCAACAATATCTGCATTGCAGGCCAGTTTCACCTAAAGCCAAAGCAAAATCACTAGTGACCTGCAATGTAATTGTGCTTGGCTTCCAACCATCCGGTGACTGACATGCTTGACTGTATCTGGTAGGTACACCTATGGTGTAGTAAGTGGTCATCATTTGAATCTGCTCCCTAGAAAGGAGCAAAGTTGGAAAAAGTGACCATGCAGGAAGCTAGCGATCTCCTGGTGGATTATGAGACTAGTAAAATGCATACAGGCGGTCCGACTTACAGACAACCCATAGTTACAGACGGACCCCTCTGCCCACTGTGACCTCTGATGAAGCTCTCTGGATGCTTTACTATAGACCCAGACTGCAATGATCAGCTGTAAGATGTCTGTAGTGAAGCTTTATTGATAATTCTTGGTCCAATTACAGCAAAAATTTTGCAACTCCAATTGTCACTGGGACAAAAGAAAAAAAATTGTCTAGAACTTCAATTATAAAATATACAGTTTCGACTTACATACAAATTCAACTTAAGAACAAACCTCCGGACCCTATCTTGTATGTAACCCGGGGACTGCCTGTATATACACTTCAAATAGTGGAATACTGTATATACTCAAGTATAAGCCAACCCGAGTATAAGCCGAGGCCCCTAATTTTACCACAAAATACTGGGAAAACCTATTGACTTGAGTATAAGCCGAGGGTGGGAAATGCATTGGTCACAGCCTCCCCAGTATATAGCCAGCCAGACCCTGCCCCAGTGTATATAGCCAGCCAGACCCTGCCCCAGTGTATATAGCCTGCCAGACCCTGCCCCAGTGTATATAGCCTGCCAGACCCTGCCCCAGTGTATATAGCCTGCCAGACCCTGCCCCAGTGTATATAGCCTGCCGCCGCTGCCGGACAGATCGCACAGAAGATATACAGGGGTCACCGGAAAGGTGAGTTTAGATATATTTATTTTTTTGACTCGAGTATAAGCCGAGTTTGGGTTTTTCAGCACATTTTTGTGCTGAAAAACTAGGCTTATACTCGAGTATATAAGGTATGTATGCATGGTCTCTTCCATTATCAACAGGGAAGAAGGGGATAGGTGGATGTCCTGAAACTGGGCTATTAGACATTGACGACATATACCTAATCCCTTATCATCCAGAATATGTGGCCCTCATACCAAAAACAAGGTTGAACCTCACGCCTCACGTTTCATAGCCGTAAATCAGTAAGGACCTTACGTTTTTGTGTGCATAGGGACACTTACTTAGTTGGTAAACTTCTTAAGTTTGTTATCCATGGCCTCCTTCCTTCTAAAATCAACTTTTAACATTAGGCTAATGACACTGAAGGGCTCAAGGGGTGTTGTCGGAACACCCCAGTGCTGAAAATTCACAGGCTGTTACACTGTCTTCCCCTCCCCACTCCCTCTGTCTGAGTCATCTAGCAGAAGCAGGAAATTTTGGGGGCGGGGAAACCTACTCTGCTCATTGTAACAGCCTAAGAAGCTACAGCACTGAAACACCCACCAGAGCCATTCAGGATCATTAGCTTTATTATGAAAGATTATTTTAGAAGGAAAGAGGGTGGATAACAAATATTAGAAAATTACCACAGTAAATGTACCTGGATCTATAAGTAAGTGTCCCTGGTTTATCATGATGGATTTTAATGGTAGATTTCCTTTAACCTTCCAGCTATTAAAAATTTCTCATCACTTACAATTATACAACAATTTAGGAAATTGAAGCCACACTGGCCTTACATAGTTATTCAACTTTTGATGTACTCCGTGATACTCCAATACAGCAGTGGATGGTACTTACTATTTGCGTGTCTCCTTCTGTGAGAATACCTTGTGCTTTGCAGCGTGTGGTGTGCACTTTACAGGATACAGGAAAAACCTATACAAATACCAGTATTTAATACCAATAGAAAAAAGTCATCCAAAAAATTCTTTAAAGGAAATCTACCACTTAGTATGGGGCTTTTTTTAACCAAACATACCTTCAGACAGCATTTGTTATGCTGATGCAGAAACTGATCTTGGCTTGTACTATAACTAATTGTTTTCTGCAAAAAATTGATTATATGTTTATGCAAATTATACCCTGGTGCTCCTCATATGTGCAGTCCCATAGATGGCTCGGCGCTCTGTTATCATCTTGCACGAACACCCTCCTAAATGCTGGATGATTGTTACCGATTGCATGTGATTGGGCTGAGCATAAGGTAAATGCCCCATGTGACCGCACCCTAAACAGTTAATACTTTTTTCTTTTCTTGAAAGTATCGTTTTGGTATTGAGCATTGGGGTATTGTATCACACTCAAAATTCTGGTATTGGTGCAGCCCTAGTCTGAAGGTATGCTGGGTTAAAAAGCCCCTTACTAAGTGGTAAATTTACTTCAATACAATGGGCACATAAATGAATGTGAAAGATAATATCTGCACCTTTCTACCCAGAAGCTGGTTGGATAATGTTGATTTCCCTGCATTAGGTGCTCCTATAATAGCAAGTTTTAGGACTTTGGGGTTTTCTGGTTGATCAGGACTGTGCTTTAATATACTGTCTTGATCATCTGAAAATACAAAAAAAAAAAAAAAAAAATGTATCCAAATAAGGCTGCATTCACATGAACATATGTAAATAGCTGCATATACAGGTAGCATACAACCCCCATTCATTTCAATGGGCAATACGGCCATCCATTTACATGCAAGTATTGCCCACAATACCATACCATACTATACCGTAAGCGAGCCGTATAAAAATATAGAGCATGTCCTATGTTACGTATGCGTTTCCATTACTTATGCCCTATAGAAGTCTATGGGAACGTATATGTGCAGTATCCTGAACCAGTGGGAGGTGCATTCTGTCAGACAGCCAATAGTCAGTCATCCATCATTTGCCGGCCCACCTTATGTTATACTGATACGGTATGGATACAGGGACATACATGCCATTTTACGATTATGATTTTCGCTAGCCACGTTTATCCCTGTTGCCAAATTCAAATGCATTGTGTGAAAGCAACCTACAGGTGCCCATACATGTAGAGGATGCAGGCTTTTTGTTTGGAAAACCTGCAGAGTAAAGGTACATTCAGACGGCCAGAATTGTGGCCGTAATTTGGCCACACCAATTGTGAGCAGATTATAGAAGCCGCAATAGAAGTCTATGGCCCTCAGACGTGGTGTTGGGAGGAAGAGCTGCAACATATGGGTAGTTGTCTGCCTAAGGAGGGAGGAGAGGTAAGAAGCCCTAACCCCTCTCACTTGTTTCTCCTCCCGGCCCTGTGCTCACCGGGGATCCAGATCTGTACCCTAATACAGTAGCAGTGTATTTAGATAAATCACACACAGTCCAGAAAAAAAACAGAGTACAAATGGCTTCCCAATGCAGATTTAAGTCTGCAGCTCCCAGAGCACAACCTGCCGCATTAAATTTGCTGAATAAAGCGCATCAGAAATCGGTCAATTATAGTCTGGTTTCTGATGCTTGTGGAATGGCTGTGGAGAGACCACAGTCATTCCATAATGTGTGTAGTTACTCTAAGTGATCTTGTACACTGCTATCCCTCATCCTGTCAAACCTAAAAATGTGCAAAAGCTCTTCTGTTGTCTTGTTAAATCTTCAATGCTGTAAAATAATTTAATTATCCACAGCACATCTACCAGTTAAAATAGATGTGTGGCTCATAATCCATAAATGGGGGAGGAACAATTACAAGAGCAACAGTTTCTCCCCAAAGTACTTCCATGTATGTTCTATCCCATTCCTTCTCTAGTGGCAGATATTGGAGGATGAAAAAAACCTGCGGAAGAGAAGCTAATGCCATAAATGCCTGGTAGCACCTTATCTCATCACTGAAAAGAGGGAGGTTGCATCAGGTTTTATCGTTATCCCCTATACAGGCTGTATGCTCGTCCTGCCGCATCATTCTATTGGTGAGAAGAGGACACAGGTTCTCGTGATTGGTAGAATCACAATAATAAAACTTGGTACATTCCCATTAACTCATTGGGGGGCATCTACTATGCATGGTTCATCAGTTTTATGCCAAACAATGCATGTAAAAAGTCCCCTTTCCAAAAATTTCTACCCCGCATACCACTTTGGGTGTGACGGGGCAGAGAGAGGGTTGGGCCGGGGGTGAACCCCCTGGTTTGCCATATTCACTATAGTCTCCCCTGGAAAACTGGCGAAGACTATAGCTGTAATCTTCCTAACATCATAATCAGAATCTACCAAGAGGCCAGAGCCACGACTTGATAAATTCTTTTGCTAATGACATTGTCTAAAGCATGAAGCAAATGAGGGTACGTTCACACTAACCTTGACTAGTCTCTGCACGAATCTTTCAGTGGATCAGAAAACAATAAAAGTTTTCCTTATAACCAGAAGAGTTTTATAATTCACTTTATGAGTGTATTGAAATACATGTGCTGAATACCAGTAAGTGGCCACACACACATAATATATTTACCCTTATTAAAAGCGACTCCTGGGGCTTGTGGGGTAAGGAATTCATTTGTCGTCAGATGTTGGTTCACCCCCAACAGACTTCCAATAGCAGAGTCTCTTCCATACAGACACGCAGCCAATCTACTGATCCTCTGGTACTCTCTTTTTCTTAGAAGAATAGCAGTTCCTGGATCAATAAAAGAAACGAAGAAATTTGAGAAATTAAATGACCAACTGCTACAAAAGGTTAAAAGAAATGACCACTTATCCAAAACTTTAACAGGACAATTATTAAGAACCCGAGGAACACCCATTCTATACTTACCCTGTTAAAGTTTCTTGTCTGTGACTCGGAGCTGCAGGTCCTGTGACCCCAAAGCAGCAGGACTTCCGGGGACACCACGTCTTGCTTGTCTCCCAGGGATTGAGGGGGTTGACTGCATTACTGTCTGCAGGGTCCCTCTATCATAACCACTCCCAAATCAATGGTTGGAAAGGTGTGCAGATGTCCTTGGCACGCCCCTCCAACCATTGATATGGAGTGGTTATAACAGAGGGGGTGTGCATGCAGTAATGACTGCATGGCCCACTCTATCCCCCAGAATCCGATGTCACAGGAAGTCCAGAGTCTTGCTGCCCACGTGACGTCCACTCCCATCACGAACAAGAAATATTACCAGGGTAATATGGGTGACCCTATTTGGATCTTATACTTACCCGGTTAAAGTTTTGTATAAGTTGCCAACCCCTCTAAGGTACCCAAACATTTGATTTCTGGAATATGAACCTGCCAATTTCATATTTGCCCTGATGAAAGATTTAGTGGAAAGATGGATTTGGCAGGTGGTTCTCCATTTCATAGTGAGGACAAATGTCTTTTCTCACTTGGGAGGTGAGAAAAAAAAACAAAAAAAACAGTCACCTTAATTTACCCCCGGCAATTAAAACTCTGAAGGGCGAACATGGACATTGCACAGGCCACAAACAATGGATCCATGGTCCGTTATTAAAAAAAAAATCCTGCTTCCTTAAATAAATGTTAATGTTACTTTATAGTGACGTTATTTATTATTCCATGCCACGTACTGGGAAACTGGATAAAAAATTCCAAATGTGGTGAAATTGACAAAAACACTTTCTTGTGGGCTCAGTTTTTAAAACTTTCACTGTGTGCTGCAAATAAGGCCCCTTCCATACTCGCAAGTATGATGCAATGAACCCGCATCACACTCGGAACGAGTGATGCTCGGATTGCTGAGCATGTCAGTTCAGTTCCGGTTTGCGATCCGAGCAACACACGTTGCGGGACACCTCTGCTTCATTCTATGGTTCGGTATGATCACATTGATACCAAATTTCTATAGCTTATCTTGTTTTAATACATTTTCAAAAATTAAACGAATGTGTATGGAATAAAAAATTTTTGCCATCTTCTGATCCTAACAACTTTTTATTCTTGGGTGTACGGAACTGCGTGGAGGTGTAATTTTTTGTGAAATGAGCTGATGTTTTCATTGCTACCATTTTGACGACCGTGAAACATTTTTTTCACTTTTTATTAATTTTTTTATGTGATGCAAAATGGTGTAGAAGTAGCGGTTCAGACATCTGGGTGCCATCTTCCGTTATTGCAGTATCTGGCATTTTTACACAGTATTCATTACAATGCCACTGGCTCATTGTAACAAAACTGCAGAAACCAGACAGCCTTGGGCATGACGAAGACTCAATGACGTTTGGAGCGGCAATCACAGCAACCCCACCGCTGTATGAAGAGGGCTCAGCCTGTGAGCCCTCTTCAAGGTCAAGGCTCATGCAACATCAAGACGTAAAGAAGTCCAATCACACACTGATGACAGTAGAAGAGAACCAGATAGGAATAGGACAAAAACTGTGTGTACAATCCCAATTCATTTGACTGTATGCTATCCTTTGAATCCACTAGATGTGTGTCATCTAGAGAAGAACTATAACCTCATACATCATCTTATGAAGAAACAAGGACATCTGCACATGGTTCAAGTCTATATTCACACACGCTGTTTAGAGTCAGTATCTGGACACATTATCGTCTCCCCTATAGAGAGATGCAATCTCCTAAAGAATCTGTCGTAAAATCCCTGCCAAAATCTGTAATGAAGTTGCTTGTATTAAATGGCGATTCACTGCAGATTCTGGACAAGATTTTATAGCTGCACGCCTGAACCCTGACCACAACCAACATGATTTTCAGAAGTTTGTCAATTTGACACCTGTCAACTCTGTTTTACCCATAAAAATTGTGTATTATGATCTAATGCTGCCTCATAGCAGTTGTGTCAACCTGATACCATGTATTGGTTTTAGCACACAGCAGGTCAGGCACATACTGCCTAGTCTAATAAACGTGAGTTTACTAATCATGTTAAAACCCTTAAAGAACTACAAGTCCCAGAGGTCACTATAAGCTTTACATTTCCATTATAAGGGGCTGTCAGTGACGTCATCACGGTGCGCCGACACCGACCTGCAGCCTTGCTCTCCGCCAGGACACGTGAGGCCCTGACCGACCTCAGCACCGCGCACCACATCCTTATCACCGGGCTCCGTCACTGTATCACGCCGGTACTGACGGGCGCCGCCATATTGTACATAGACCGTCTCCTCACTGATGACATCATCTCCGCGACATTACACCGGCGCCATCTTTAATATTGGCAACAGTAAACTAGTGTAAATGTTCCAGTGTCCTGAATTTTTTACCTAGCTGTTTCACAACGTGTGCAGCCCGTGGGGTTGTGCCACCATACGGCACGTTTACACATCCGTGAGAAACAGCTTCTGTGTATAATGACAGCATGTTTTTTTTTACTTACACCAGTTATGGTTCCGTGTCATCAACATTAAATATGGCTAATGTTTTAACAATTGTTTTTGTGTTTCCAGTTTATGAGAAATATATTTTTTGTGACAGAGCTTCACAAATGCTATTTTTTTCTGGGATGACCTTTATTTTTTCATTGGAACTATACCAGATACTTTCACAGTAGTGATTGATCTTATTGATTTTTTTTAAATTCATTTATTTTGTTGCATCCGTTAAAAAATGCATTAGTTTGAAAATGCATGCGTTTTTTGACCCTTTTTGTCCATTTTCCAATTATCCTCATTGAGATAATTGGAAAAAACTGTCAAAAACAGATGCGTTTAAAAAATTCATGCGTTTTCAAAAACGAAAGTTTTTTAACAGACTGCTTAAAACGGCCCAAAAACGGGTTCAAAACGCCACGTGTGCCGCTGGCCAAAAGGTTTCCAGGATTTTAAAAACATTTCCAAAAATGCGCCGTTATTGGGAACACAATTGCAATTCCAGCACAAGCTATGTTCAGGTGTGGAGAGGTTTTGGGAAGAAAACCCCTTTAAAGGGAACCTGTTTTTCACTAAAGACAGTTACAGAAGCCCATCACACCTGCAGTGCAAATAAGTCTTTCTGCTTTCTCTAAGCGTTTGCATTACAATATAATTGTGTGTTATAACTTTCCTTGCGTTATAGTCCCAGGGGTTGGGCCAGGGTCGGCACCAGAACTGGGCATACCTGGGCAAGTGTCAGGGCCCAGAGCTGCTGGGAGGGGGCCCACATAAGGCTGTACATAAAGAATCCATGGGGTGAGGGGGCTGTATCTAATGAATCCATAGGGTGTGAGGGTGACTTTATGCAAATTAATCATGAGGGGGCTGTTTGGTGTGATAAACTAAGGAATATTTTCGGGAACTGGAGACTGTAGCTTATGATTTTTTACTGCCGCCACGTGAGCTCACTGTAAAAGGGCCCACCGGGGCTCTGTCGCCCAGGGGCCTACTGAAACCTAGAGCCAACCCTGGGTTGGGCTTTGGTTTGGCTGCATTTGATAATAATTCCTTTATTTATGTAGCGCACACAGATTATGCAGTGCTGTTTTTCGAAATGTATTCAAAGCCCAACCCCTAGGACTACACAGAAGATTCTGTCAGGATGAAAGGTAAGTTATAACACACAATTATATTGTAATGCAAATGCTCAGAGAAAGCAAGGAGGCATTTGTGCACTGCAGGTGTGATGGGCTTCAGAAACCTGTCTTTAGTGAAAATTAGGTCCCTAGTGAAAGTTTCCATTTAAGAAACAATTCTGACATGACATTGATAATGTGCAAATTTTATCGTATGGATATATGTTTATATTGCATCTTATAACAATTTTGTCTGATCGGACAGGCAACTTCAGGGGTTAGGAAACTTGATTTATGTATGGGAAGATTTTACCAGTCCAAATGAATATGAACTGACAAGCAGAGTCAAAGTGAAATGGGTTGGTACAGTAAATCAGGTAGATATGCCATAAAGCCTACCTCCCAACTGTCCCGGGTCCAGTGGGACAATGCTGGACTTTGGGCTCTGTCCCGCTGTCCTGCCCAGCTGGAGGTATGGCCCGGGACATCAACTCTGGACGCCAATAGAGTTGTAAGAATTGCTATGTTCAGATAGAGAGCAGTCAGCTCTCTGCATGACCACCACTCTGTGTATCTGTACACATCAGAGCCAGGCAGGCGCATTGATGTCATGAGAGCGGGCCTGCCGGGAGCTGCTGTAATAAGGACCCAATGGAGGAGGAGGCTGGACAGCAGCGGGGGTACGAGGAAAGGTGAGGGAAGGTTGTTTAATTTTATGCAACAAATGAGGGACCATAAGATGGGGAACAGAGAAGAGGGCACAATAAAGATGGGGCACAGCTAAAGATACACAATAGAAGGGTGGGCAGAAAAGGAGACAAAATAAAGGTGGGTGCACAGTAGGAGGGAGGGCAGAGAAAGGGGCACAGCAAAGGATGCACAATAGGAGGGGGCAGAGAAGGAGGCACAGTACGAGGGGGATGCAGGAGTGGGGGCCATAATAAGAAGTGGAGCAGACAAGAGGGGAGAGGGAGCAGAAAGGGGATTCATATTAAGAGGGGGAGCAGAGAATGGACCACAATAAAAGGTGAATGGGGCATTGCCCATGGTGAGAAATACAATAGAGCCATTAAGTTTGGTATTATAATTTGTGAAAATACTAGGGGACAGGGTAAAGGGCACACCCTTTGTACCACAACTGACCATCCTGAACCCCTACACATGTTCATACTGTACATTTCCAGGAAGAATACAAAAAAAAACATAAAAAGAAGCTATGCATGCCACTGAAATTTTTTTCCCCTTGCCCTGCCACTAACTTAACCCATACAACATTATTACCACCTTTGTGCCCCCATTTCCCTCTCACATTGTGCCTCTGTCAGCTCCACCTCACACTGAGTACCCCTCATAATGTGGCTGTACTGTTATATTGCCCCCCAACTTCCCCTCTTATTGCGCCCCCCAACTCCCACTAATATATTATGCACTTCCAGTAGCACCCCCTCATAATTTTCCCCCCAGCAGCATCCCTTCATATAATGCCCTTCCAGCAGCTCCTCCTCTTATTGTGCCCCCAGAATCTCCCTGGTCAGCATCCCAGCAGACAGCATCCTGCCCTCATATTTCGCCCCCAGCAGCTCATATTGTGGCCCCTGGATACTCACACCAAATACTCACCTCTGAAGCTGCCAAGCAGGATCGTGACATATCATTGCCACCCTCTGCAGAACACAGCAGTAGCAGAGGCACTGTGATAATACAGAGAGCTGATGGCTCATCACTGCATTCAACTCTAGTGATGTTGGCGTCTGGGGACATGACTCCTCTTATCTGGGTCAGAGGGACAGAGCCGAAATCTTGGACTGTACTGCTGGATCTGTGATGGTTGGGATGTGTGAGAATAACAGCACCATGCGTAATTTCAAGAAAATATTATTTAAGCAAATATGTCAAGATGGATGGCAGGTCCTCTAAATGAAGTTGAAGGGATTTTCTGTCCGTATATAAATAAAATGTATTCATTATATAATTAAAGGTTATGTCATTTTCCAAGGGAAGATGATTCAGCAGATTAGCTAATGCAGTGCGTCAGCCTCCTTCATCATGTTACTGACAGAATGGGAATGCAGCCGTCTACCACTGTCATAATGACTGCAGGAGCCCCATTTCATGAGCACAGGACCAGCATAGAACATGGGATAGCCACAGGCCGGGTTTACATGTTTTGCTTGTGTTGCATTTTTTAAAAGGTCTAACCACATTCAGGAGTAACATCAGAAATGCTTGAATGAGGCCACAAGGATTTTAACTTTAGAAGTATCAATTTAGTCAATCAGTATAAGGGATTTACATTTGCAAACCAATAAAAGACAATGATTATTGTTTGGCAATATTATTTATTTGCAGAATTTTATATGAATATGTCCTGCTGAAACCTAGATCAGGTGAATCGAACCAATTTCCAGTTGGCGACATTTCAGCGACCGATACACTCTTTTTAAGGTACTGGAAAAGATTTAATTACGGTATTTATTATTTTTGCCCCCCGATATTAGCGGTGTTTTAATTATATATTGTGGCTCATTGCCTTAATGCATTTGAACAAATGAGCATCAGAAATGACACTCCATGTTAATGAAGGGTTCAGAAGTTGGTAGACTTTGTATTTGTTGGTCTTATTATGGGCCAAAGCGCAAAAATAAATTGTGGCACCAACAAACAATAACTGTGACTTGACTTCCAAAAAACTGTTGCAAAGCCAACAGTTCTATCTGCCCTTGACTGCCTCCTATTGCTGTCAATGGGAAATATTATGCACCAGAACTTTGAAACACAATTAAACAGCTGTGTAGAGGATATTTGTCTAATCGCATTGCATTAACATTGCGTTTACGTAAACACAATGTTAATGTAATTTAACTCCATAACGTTAATATTGCAATTTTGCTAACATAATGTTAAAGGTATGTTAAAGGAAACCTGTCAGGGTAATTTAGGACAATAAACCATTTAAAGGTCCTTATGGACTAGTGGTTTAGTGTCCCAAATCGCACAGTATGATTTTTTTTAAGCAGGCTTAAAATAAAACATTAATACTCAACTCCTTCATCATTTCACTCGGCATTGTGGAATGTGAAGCTGGTGAAGTGCACCCCTGCTTCAATGCGCATGCGCCGTACCTATGCCCCAAGTATTATCCCGTCTTCCCTTGCCACATTGCAAGAGGAGGCGTCAGTGCGGGATCTGTGGATGTAGGTCCAATATACTTCATCAGACTCACATCTAGGTAAGTATAAAAGTTAGTCTTATTTAACTTTCACTACGTACAGCCCTCATACAGGTAGATTTGGGACCCTAAACAATGTGTCTTTTGGGACCTGCAGTTGGTTTAGGGTGCCAAATCAACCTCACAGGTTCTCTTTAATGCTGTTGAGTTGCGCTACAAAATGCAATGTAAACTCAACATCTGACCGCACTCTGACTCCTGTTGAAACTATGGGAACTCTCTTCTTGCAATGGGAAAGAACTTCCCTGGCAGAAGAAGGGTTATTGCTGTGAATGATAGAGTATCCCTGTCTCAGCTTCTTCTTCTGGTTGCTCAGGTAGACTGACAGTCTTCTCCTCCAAGCTCTGCTCCCTAACTGCAAGACATGTTCCCTAATTGCAAGACATTAAGAACTGAAACTGTTCTCCTTTTATCCTTTTTACCAGGGGAGCAGTGGTTACATTTCAGCATAAACACAATGACAAAGTGTTTTTCCAAAGACTAACATTGAGTCCCCCATAATATTCTATGGCAGAGGTTGCTAAAGTGTAAACAACTTTCCAGACACAACCTCTCATTCAAAGGTCAAGCTGTCTGCTATCTAGTAAAGAAGTCTCTTTCTTCTGCAAAACAATCTGTACTATTAATGGAAAGTTCTGACTTCTCTGAGAGATAGAGATACACAGACAGAAAAAGTCTCTCAATGTTCAATAACCCTTTAAATTAGTCTGTGCGGATACAGTAATAATGAACAGAATGTATATAACAAAACATTATAGAGTAATGCAAGTTAACACTTGATGTAAAATAAAGTAAGGAGTGCTAAGTTCATAAAGGTGTAATATTCAAATGTCCAAAGTTCAATGCTCCTCTGATCCAGGACACTACACTATGGATACACATCAAAATTTGGTTGCATTCGGCACAATGCGAGTGCAATGCTTTTTTCACTAATTCATTGCTATAGAAAAAAATGTCATCACTTTTTTTATATGAATGAAAATACAGTTGTTTAAAAACACAATGCAAATGCAAGTGGGCAAGGCTCGGCCTGAATGCATATGCCTTTCCATTGAAGGACATGCGATTGGTAAGTAGCACCTGGTGTTTTGTACTGTGTACATCCAACCTGTGAATGGCGCCTAAAAATGGGGAAAAATTAAAACTCCCCAGAAATTCAGGTTGGTGAAAAAGCCTGTAACTGGCTTTAGAGTGAGGCTGGAATCAGGAGTCAGAGAAGGGTAAGAATGTGTTCTTTTTATTCTTTACCCTTCCCCCTTTAACTGACATTTTTTTTTAACGGCCGAGGTACAGTCATTGTAGGGTTGCAGTGTCAAGGTCACTGATCCATTAAAAAATGTTTTTTAGTGCAGCCCTTAGAGTACATTCCAATGATGGGGGGATTTAACGAGGCTTGAATGCCTGAAAATAGGCGTGCAAGCTGTGATTTAGTCACAATTCTTGGCTCAAAACCTGGAATTGCGTCTATTCTGCCCCCTACACTTGGGAGGGGATGGAGTAGAGCTGAGCCATGCACAGGGGCGCAACTACACCGGTAGCAGGCATATCAGCTGCTATGGGGACCACAGTGTCAGGGTGTAAATATGCTATATGTCTGCATATGTGATCTGTAGATGCTCTAAAGGTGTGTGCATATGTGATGTGTATATGCTGTGGGTCCCATTCAAAAGTCTGCTATGGGGCCCTGTTTCTCCTAATTAAGGGGAGCTGTGATTGGTTGCCATGGGCAACTGGAAATATTCTGACTTTCAGACTGCTTGATAAATCTGCCCCATTGTGCTATGGTTGCGCAATGGATGCGTCTCTGTTGGATGTTACCTGAAGAGTGAAGAAAGCATAGGGGAGGGGACCAGAGCATCGGGGAGGCGCACCAAGCATCTGAGCCACCAGAAGGTGAGTATGTAAGTTTATTTTTTTTGTTTATAGACTTGTGTATAAGCCCAGGTCAGATTTTTCAGCACATTTTTTGTGCTGAAAAACTCAACTTATACACGAGTATATATAGTACCATGAGACATCGACCATCTTAAGTGTATATGATGGTTGATGCCTCCAGCCTGCCTCTGCTATAATCTTTAATTTCATAATCCAGGAACTTTACGCTTGTGATAAATGTTATTTTAGTAGTAGCTAAATGACCTGCAGAGGCTACTGGGGCGTGGAGTAGCCTTAGCTAGCAGTGCCCAGCCATGCTACTCCATATCCCAATAGCCTCTGCAGTTCATTTACATATCAGTAAAATAACGTTTGTCACAAGGGTTAAATTCTGGGATTATTAGATTACTGATTACAGCAGAGGCAGGCCAGAGGAATCAACCATCACATACACTTTAGATCAGTGATGGCGAACATTTTAGAAACAGAGACAACCTACAACCAAAACCTACTTTTATGTCGCAAAGTGCCAACATGACAATTTAAGCAGTAACCTATTGATCCGAGCTGTATCACAAGTTTCAATTGTATTGGCGTCCTGAGGACACCAATGCAACAGAAAGAAGATGGAGAAATTATAGCTTCCTTCCAGGTTCCCCTGAAGAGAAACAATTAGGGGGCCCAGAGAAAGAGCTCCAATGATAATCCATCTCTTTCAACCCCTTTTTGCTTCTTGTGTAGTCCTGGCAGCCAAGGAGGTGTCGCTTTAGCATGGCATGTCCATGTCTGTCTTGGACCGCAGGAGAAAGACATTAGTCACATCTAGCAAATTCTGTGCTGGGGTGAAGGGCTGAGTGCCCACAGAAAGGGCTGTGAGTGCCACTTCTGGCAACCGTGCCATAGGTCCGCCACCACTGCTTTAGATGCTAGATGTTTCATGGTAGGTTTCCTAAACAGTAATTTTTAAATTCAACACTTTATAAAGTTTGTGTAGCTTGCACTATATAAAATTGTTAAACATAAAGATTAGAGATGAGCGAACATGCTCGTCCGAGCTTGATGCTCGGTCGAGCATTAGGGTACTCGAAACTGCTCGTTGCTCGGACGAATACTTCGCCCGCTCGAGAAAATGGCAGCTCCCGCCGTTTTGCTTTTTGGCGGCCAGAAACAGAGCCAATCACAAGCCAGGAGACTCTGCACTCCACCCAGCATGACGTGGTACCCTTACACGTCGATAGCAGTGGTTGGCTGGCCAGATCAGGTGACCCTGGGATAGACTAGCCGCTGCCCGCGCTGCTCGGATCATTCTGTGTCTGGATGCCGCTAGGGAGAGAGCTGCTGCTGGTCAGGGAAAGCGTTAGGGTGTTCTATTAGCTTACTGTTAGGCAGGAGTGATTCTCCAAGAACCCAACAGCCCTTCTTAGGGCTACAATAACGTTCTAGGCGTCCGTTCATAACGCGACGCTAGCGCACAGGGGGAGGTCCTTGGCCCAAACGCACATGCGTTTCCAGGGCAGCGCATGCGATTGTTAAGCCGATCGCATGCGTTTCTCTGGAAACGCATGTGCGTTTGGGCCGAGGACCTCCCCCTGTGCGCTAGCGTCGCGTTATGAACGGACGCCTAGCGGTACGTGTGACCGCGGCCTATATGGGCAGCAGCTTTGACAAAGTGTCTCAGCTCTATGTAGGGTGGATGGCTATGTTATGGCAGCCGAGATACAGGCAGGGCCGGCACCAGCACTGGACATACCTGGGAAAGTGCCGTGGGCCCAGATCTGCTGGGGGGCCCACATAAGGCTGTACATAAGAAATCCATGAGGGGGAGGGGGATGTATCTAATTAATCCATCGGGGCTGAGTGGGCTGTAAATAAAATAACCATGAGGAGGTTATTTGGGATGACAAACTATGGAATATTTTAGGGAACAGGAGACTGTTTTTTTAGTCTCAACACAAAACACACATGTTGGGTATCGCCACGTCCGTGACAACCTGTACAATAAAATATAATTACTACTGAACCAGTACAGTGAATACCTTAAAAGAAATAAATAAATATATTTTTTGTGCATCCAACCAAACAGAAAACACCAATAAAATTGATCAAAAATTCACATTTACCCCATCGTGATACCAATAAAAAAAAGTACAACTTGTCCCGCAAAAAAATAAGCCCACACAGCTCAATCAACAACAAAATTAAAACATTATGCCTCTTAGAAAATAGAAATGCAAAATCAAGGGATTTTTCTCTACAAATAAGTTTTTGGCTGAATTCACACGAAACCTATGGGGGACATATGTACGGCCGCAGGCATACATACTTCCCCCATAGATGCGATGGCTGCACAGAGTGTGGCACCGTACCTCTCCATACACGTGGAAAAGATAGGACATGTCCTATATTTCCCAGTGTGCACGGCCCATACACTGTGCATTTCTATGGAGAGGGGTCACTTATCCTCCTCCTCTTCAGCGCGGCGCACGTATGCCCACCCAACTACTTATCTCACCCACCCATCCATAGTTGACTTGCTGTCACTTCCAGCGTTTTGGCAGGGTGCTGGCAAAATTAAATCAAACATGCCCTTGATATACCCCTGTAACACACCAGCTCTTACCTTGCCTGCAGTGTCCCATCTGCCAATCTCTCCCTTTTGCCCTGGCACATACTGAGCACAATGGGGTCCTTTCTTCTCCTCACTATGTCTTCTCTATAGAGCAACCCTTCTTGGCTATACTAAAAGCTGAGACAAAGGGGATTACATTCGTTATGTATTCTGCTATCACTCCGCTAGTGTCAATGTGTGACAGTATGTATCATAAATCTCAGTGCATAGTAAGGTTGAAGGATTTATGATGCTTAAACTGCCAGAAGCAGATCTAAGTGATGTAGTTCAGCTTGTGGGTGCTGTGGCTTTTGGGCCCTGTGACAACTGCTACCTCTATAGTTACACCAATGGGCACAGTTGAAGGCCACACGTTGCTTTTTTGGACTGTTTTAAAGCATGCATTTTCAGTCCGTTTAAAATGGTCCAAAAATGTGACGTGTGGCATCACCCTAACCTTTAGGCCAAGAACACAAAATACGGAAATGCTGCAATATGTCTGTAATTAACATTCTAATAGGCCCTGGGCTGTATGAATATTATGGCCCATACAAGTCTGGAATCACTTCCTACATCTGCTACCAGAATCAGCTCATTGGGGAATGGAGGATGTGTCCCTTCGGCCTGCTTTCAGTCTGCGGTTTCTGGACCTTCAAAGGTCCTGCATTGGTTCTTGTGTAAATGCGTATTAAGAACAAATGCACAAGGATTTCCTTCTCAGTATAAAACTTTGTAGGTGGTTGTGTGGCCATGGTTCCCCTAGAATTCTTGGGCCCCGGCATACCACCAGAACCGCGGTACAGAACATATTATAATCCACTACTGGTTGCAGGTCACCTTAGACTATTTATCATAACAACATAAAACAAGCCTTTCCCCCTTCTTACTGTTTTATAACATTCTCTGCTTTGAAGAACAGCCCTCACTAAACAGCAGCATGAACCACACCCACAGCTGCCCACAACAAAGATGGCGGCGCGCGCTCCCCCGCACGCCGCGCGTCACGTCTTCTTTGCCTCTGTTTGCGTGGTGACGCATTGGTTACCCCACGCCTGCGGGATCTGACGCGGTCCCCGGAAGTCTCGCGGGAGGATCTGCCCCGGGGCGGAGCGGAAGCGGCCAGATAGAGAGAGGAGAGAGGCGGCTCCGCAGACAACGGTGAGACCCGGGGACGGGGGATTAGGCGGGGGTGGCCGGTGTGGGGATTGGGTTGGGGAATGGCGGGAGGATCCGGATCGGTGGGAAAAGGGAGGGAGCGCTGGTAACGGGCAGACAGGGTGCGAGGTGTCATCTGGGTGGAGTAACATGGAGGGGGCGCTGTGTGCAGGCTCCATGTCATAACTACACGGGAGGAAACCCCCTGCACGGACATGGAGGAGCCGCGGGGGGTGCTGTCTAGGGCTGGGACCTGTATAACCAGAGGCCACTGGACCCATAACTGTGACAGCCACCAGGACCACAGCCTGACGGGGCGCTACACTGCCATATAGTGCTCATACTGACACCCGCTCACCGTAACACTGCTAACCTTGTACTGATAGGGGCTGAAGTGTCCACTGGGCAGATCCAGGCGGCTGAAGTGTCCACTGGGCGGATCCAGGCGGCTGAAGTGTCCTGGGTGCTCACTGATTTCATACATACAGACTGGCGCCATATACGGCGTCCCGGAGGAGAGGTCAGCGCGTGGACGGAGATGTATATAACCTATAGCAGCGCCATGATCTACAGCAGTTGTAGGAGGATTGCAGTAGGGACCCTATGGATGAGAATGGCTGAGGGTTATACCATTAGTATGAGCAGGGGGACCCCCAGCGTACTCACACTACCCAGAGTATAGGGGGAAAGTGATTAGGTCGGGGACACACAGGGTACAATTGCTGCACGAAAGCCGCTTCAGTCCACAAGGATTCTAATATCGGGGTACAGACCCCACAAATCTTATTATGATGGTTTATACCAGGACCACCAGTCCAAAACCCCCTCTAATACATATATGTATATGTGATATGTCTTGGAGCGGTATGTATAATGACCACATATATTGCCCTAGGGGGCTGTATATGTCATGTGACTCACGGTACAGTATGCATACTATCACATATATCACCCCCCTATGTCACATAATGCATACTATGCCCCAAGTCATGTCACATATACCATCCCCCCGCGCCCCCGGATAAGATCATGCATACTGTACCCTGAGGGCGCGTTCACACGTTGCGTTTTGACCTGCGGTTTCATTACGTTTGAAACGCATATACAACAGCTGAGGAGAGGTGATTTGCCTAATTACATTCAGATCAGTATCTGTCCATATATGGTCTCCAGGGCTTCCCCAGACACAAGCTCTGTATTTAATTAAATTACATAAAGTTTTGGCCAGGCTGAGATTCGAACCTAGGACCCTCTGCACTGTAGACAGGAGCTTAACTAACTGAGCTATAAGCCCAGTGATACAGAGTGGAGGATTTCTGGTAACTAAGAAGTGTTATCTGCCACTGTTACATTGTGACACAGACTAATGCACTGATATATAGAGAGGGATCTTCTCAGAGATTATTATTGTAATTATTGAGACTATTATTATTATTATTATAAATTTTATTATTTTTATTATTATGGAGACGATTATTAATAATAGTAAAAATAATAATAATCATCTCAATAATAATAATAATAGTCTCAATAATTACAATAATTTCTGAGAAGATCCCTCTCTATATACCAAAGCATTAAATCTGTGTCACAGTGTAACAGTAGTCATAGTTCTTAGTTACCAAAATTCTACACCTAGATAATCACTGAGATTATGGCTCAGTTGGTTCAGGCGCTGTGTCATTATTGTACATGGACACTGCAGGTTCTAGGTTCAAATCCCATAGAAGATAATTTTTTTTTTATTGAGATGATTTTTATTATTATAATATGGCTAAAATTTGGGGCGGGGCCAGGGAGTGATTGGGGGTGTGGCTTAGGGGGATCGCTACGCGTGCCACCATTTTGTCCCTCTTTCCCTTTCACAAATGTTGGGAGGTATGCTCTATGGTGGCATTATATTGGCAGTTAAGGTCTTATGTGTGCACTCTATGGTGGTATTATATTGGCAGTTAAGGTGTTATGTGTGCAATCTATGGTGGTATTATATTGGCAGTTAAGGTGTTAGAGTGCACTCTATGGTGGTATTATATTGGCAGTTAAGGTGTTATGTGTGCACTCTATGGTGGTCATGGATTGGGCTATTATGTGGGGCATTACCATACAAGAGCAGGTCCATTGGACGGACAGAGATAGTTAGGCAATAAGACCCGTGTGTTTTAAAATTCTTATACAGTCCATCAATAATGGTGTCAATCTTGTCACGGCAGTGACACTCAGGGTGATAGGTCATTAACCCCTGGCCCTGTGACATCATGGGCTGGTACGCTTCTCTCTCTATAGAGGACGGAGGGTGTCGGAGTGTCGGAGTGGTCACCGTTTGCTCCGTCACATGTGAATCTGGACCAAGGGAAACGCACCAGAGGTGTAACAACCCTCCCCCAGAGTTGTGGGCTGCGGCAACTGCGTCACGGTCACAACGGAAGTGGGAGCCCGCAATACTCTGTGACACATCCCACGGGCTTTCTGTCCCGGTCATGAATATCAATTGTGATTCTCCAGGGGCTTCAGCCATTCCTTGCCCATCATTGCCACTTGCAAACGCAGCATTAGCAGAGGCACTGTGATAATACAGAGCTGATGGCTCATCACTGCATTCAACTCTAGTGATGTTGGCGTCTGGGGACATGACCTCTTATCTGGGTCAGAGGGACAGAGCCGAAATCTTGGACTGTACTGCTGGATCTTGATGGTTGGGATGTGTGAGAATAACAGCACCATGCTGTAATTTCAAGAAATATTATTTAAGCAAATATGTCAAATGGATGGCAGTCCTCTAAATGAAGTTGAAGGGATTTCTGTCCGTATATAAATAAAATGTATTCATTATATAATTAAAGGTTTATTCATTTTCCAAGGGAAGATGATTCAGCAGATTAGCTAATGCAGTGCGTCAGGCCTCCTTCATCATGTTACTGAACAGAATGGGAATGCAAGCCGTCTACCACTGTCATAATGACTGAGGAGCCCCATTTCATGAGACAGACCAGCATCATAGAACATGGGATAGCCCCACAGGCGGTTTACATGTTTCGCTTGTGTTGCATTTTAAAGGTCTAACACATTCAGGAGTAACATCAGAAATGCTTGAATGGGCCACAGAGATTCTAATTTAAGTACATCAAGTTAGTCAATCCGTATAGGTGATTTACATTTGCAAACCAATAAAAGACAATGATTATTGTTTAGCAATATTATTTATTTGCATTATTTTATAGGAATATGTCCTGCCGAAACCTAGATCAGGTGAATCGAACCAATTTCCAGTTGGCGACATTTCAAATGAGCATCAGAAATTACACTCCATGTTAATGAAGGGTTCAGAAGTTGGTAGACTTTGTATTTGTGGTCTTATTATGGGCCAAAGCGCAAAAAAACAGTTTAAACTACAAGTGCAGGAAAAATGTTGGGATTCAAAAGCTGTGCCCAAATTGATTGACACAAGAAAAAAAGTGTCAGAATAGAAGCTAAATTGTGGCACCAACAAATAATAACTGTGGACTTGACCTCCAAAAACTGTTGCAAGCCAACAGTTCTATCTGCCTGACTGCCTCCTATTGCTGTCAATGGGAAATATTATGCAACCAGAACTTTGAAACACCATTAACAGTGTGTAGGAGGAATTGTCTAATCGCATTGCATTAAATTGCGTTTACGTAAACACAATGTTAATGTAATTAACTCCATAACGTTATTTGCAATTTTGCTAACATAATGTTAAAGTATGTTAAAGGAAACCTGTCAGGGTAATTTAGGACAATAAACCATTTAAAGGTCCTATGGACTAGTGTTCAGTGTCCAAATCGCACAGTATGATTTCTTTTAAGCAGCTTAAATAAACATTAATACTAAACTCCTTCATCATTTCACTCGGCATTGTGGAATGTGAAGCTGGTTGAAGTCACCCGCTTACTGCGCATGCGCCGTACGTATGCCCCAAGTGTCAGTGCGGGATCTGTGGATGTAGGTCCAATATCTTACTTATCAGACTCACATTAAGTAATATAAAAGTTAGTCTTATTTAACTTTCACTACGTACAGCCCTCATACAGGTAGATTTGGGACCCTAAACAATGGGGCAGATTTATCAAGCAGTCTGAAAGTCAGAATATTTCCAGTTGCCCATGGCAACCAATCACAGATCAGCTTTCATTTCACCAGTGTTCATGAATATTTTTAAGGGGAGCTGTGATTGGTTGCCATGGGCAACTGGAAATATTCTGACTTTCAGACTGCTTGATAAATCTGCCCCAATGTGTCTGTTGGGACCTGCAGTTGGTTTACGGTGCCAAATCAACCTCACAGGTTCTCTTTAATGCTGTTGAGTTGGCACTACAAACCATGTAAACTCACAATCTGACCGCACTCTGACTCCTGTTAAACTATGGGAACTCTCTTCTTGCATGGGAAGAATTCCTGGCAGAAAGGTTATTGCTGTGATGAAGAGTATCCTGTCTCAGCTTTTCTTCTGGGTTGCTCAGGTAGACTGACAGTCTCTCCTCCAAGCTCTGCTCCCCTAACTGCAAATGTTCCCTAATGCAAGACATAAGAACTGAAACTGTTCCCTTTATACTTTTACCAGGGGAGCAGTGGTTACATTCAGCATAAAACACTATGACAAGTGATTTTCCATAGACTAACATTGAGTTCCCCATAAATTCTATGGGCAGAGGTCGCTAAAGGTAAACACTTTCCAGACACAACCTCTCATTCAAAGGTCAAGCTGCCTGCTATCTAGTAAAGAAGTCTTTTTTCTGCCAAAATCTGTACTATTAATGGAAAATTTGCTTATCTGCAGAGATAGAGATACAAAGACAGAAAAAGTCCTCATGTTCAATAAGCTTAAATTTTCTGGGCGGAGTACAGTAAATGAAACGAATGTATAACAAAACATTATAGAGTAATGCAAGTAACACTTGATGTAAAATAAAGTAAGGAGTGCTGAGTTCATAAAGGTGTAATATTCAAATGTCCAAAGTTCAATGCTCCTCTGATCCAGGACACTACATATGGATACACATCAAAATTGGTGCACTCGGCACAATGCGAGTGCATGTTTTTTCACTAATTCATTGCTATAGAAAAAATGTCATCACTGTTTTTATATGAAGAAAATACAGTTGTTAAAAACACAATGCAAATGCAAGTGGGCAGGTCGGCCTGGATGCATATGCCTTTCCATTGAAGGACATGCATTGGTAAGTAGCACCTGGTGTTTGTGTACGTGTACATGCAACCTGTGAATTGCGCCTAAAAATGGGGAAAAATTAAAACCCCCAGAACTTCAGGTTGGTGAAAAAGCCTGTAACTGGAATACTAGAGTGAGGCTGGAATCAGAGTCAGAGCAGGGTACTTTTTATTCTTACCCTACCCCTTTAACTGACATTTTTTTAAAACGGCCAGGTACAGTCATTGAAGGGTTGCTAGTGCCAAGTCACTGATCCAATATAAAAAATGTTTTTAGTGCAGCCCTTAGAGTACATCCAATGATGGGGGGAGGCTTGAATGTGAAAATAGGTGTGCAAGCTGTGATTTAGGCCGCGGTCACACGTACCGCTAGGCGTCCGTCATAACGTCACGCTAGCACACAGGGGAGGTCCTTGGCCCAACGACATGCGTTTCCAGGGAACGCATTGCGATTGTTAACCGATCGCAGGTTCTGGAAACGCATGTGCGTTTGGGCCGAGGACCTCCCCCTGTGCGCTACGTGCGTCGCGTATGAATGGACGTCTGCGGTAGTGTGACCGCGGCTTATCACAATTTTTGGCTCAAACCTGGAATTGCGTCTATTCTGCCCCTATACTTGGAGGGGATGAGTAGAGCCTGGGCCATGCACAGGGGCGTAACTACACCGGTACAGACATAGCAGCTGCTATGGGGCCCACAGTGTCAGGGGGGCCCGGAACCTGGTGTACTAGTGTAAATACATAGCTCGACCGTCCGGTTTTGAGGACTTCCCGTTTTTCGTACCTCTGCCCCGCGTCACGGGCAGCTATGAGATTGTCACGGATGCGCTGTTGTGTCCGCATAGTAAATACTTTGAAAGCCTTAAGTCACAGTACAGAATGGCTTCTACAGACATCGGGAGGGAATCCTTTTCAGAGAAGTGTCGGGCTTAGCCGAGAGAGCAGGGACCACGTCATCAGGTCAGATCAGCATCTGTCCATATATGGTCACTGCATCCTAGGGTTCCCCAGAGCAGACATCGGGCAGGGAATCCTTTTCAGAGAAGTTGTTGGCTTAGTGGAGAGAGCAGGGACCACGTCATCAGGTCAGATCAGCATCTGTCCATATATGGTCTCCAGGGTTCCCCACACCAAGCTTCTTATTTATTAAATGAATAAAGTTTTGGCCAGGGAGATTCGAACCTGGGACCCTCTGCACCATAGACGGAGCATTAACTAACTGAGCTATAAGCCCAGTGATACAGAGCTGAGGATTTCTGGTAACTAAGAGTGTTATCTGCCACTGTTACACTGTGACACAGACTAATGCACTGATATATAGAGAGGGATTTCTCAGAGTATTATTGTAATTTTGAGACTATTATTATTATTATTATAAATTTTATTATTTTATTATTATGGAGACGATATTATAATGTAAAAATATAATAATCATCTCCATAATAATAATATAGTCTCAATAATTAAATAATATGAGAAGATCATCCCTATATACCAGGCAGTATATAGTTCATAGTTCTTAGTTACCAAAATTCTCTACCTTGTTAAACAGAGGCTATAGCTCAGTGGGTTGGGGCATGGGTCTCATTGTACATGGACTTGCGGTTCTGGGTTCAAATCCCAATGAGGATAATTTTTTTTTTTTTATTGAGATGATTTTTATATTTAAATATGGCTAAAATTTGGGGCGTGGCCAGGGAGTGATTGGGGGTGTGGCTTAGGGGGATCGCCGCGGCACGCTACGCTTGCCGCCATTTTGTCCCTCTTTCCTTTTCACAAATGTTGGGAGGTATGTAAATATGCTATATGTGTGCATATGTGATCTGTAGATGCTCTAAAGGTGTGTGCATATGTGATGTGTATATGCTGTGGGTCCCATTCAAAAGTCTGCTATGGGGCCCTGTTTCTCCTAGTTACGCCCCTGGCCATGCAGACTGCAAACTATCCAGGTTCAGGCTGGACACCACCAGATATCTATCAGGATTCTGGCACATCATGATACGTCCCATTTTGAAACATGTTTGCAAACATATCAGGCATTGGTCTTGTGAATACCAACGTGTTTTGCGTTGTTAATCATTATTATTATTATATTTCAAGGGAAAACGCACATTGCTACTAGCAGAACAGTTTTTTTGTGTTGAAACGCATATATGCATCCATCCAGATGCAATTCAAAACACTGTGTAAACGCATTATTTGATTGTAGTCTTAGGCCATGTTCACACGTTGCGTTTACATTGTGCACATGGTGCCTCCATAATTATCCTGGCTGATGTGCATGCATGTCACACGTATGATTATATAGGAATTATCCTCCGGCAGTACCCAGCACCGGCCGCTAGGCGCTCCCTGCCCTCTTCTACTATGGAGTTCCCTGACACTACACGTGCAGGCGGCGGTGACGTCACTTCCGGCGTGTGATCCTGAGCCCGGCCCTGCACTGTGCACCGGGGAAGCATCCTCTCCAGGGTTCCGCGGCCGAGGACTCGCAGGTAAGTTACCGGCAGCCGCTGCTCCTCATAGACATGGCCGGGCAGCCGCTTCCCTGCACACTGCAGAGCTCACCCTGCATCTAGCACCTATAGCTGGGATATATAGGGGCTGAGCTGTCATTGTATGGATGGTCTGTAGTGCAGGGCACTCGCATCCTCTGCTGCTCTGTGCTGGATGGAGAAGGTCATGATTAATTAGATCTGCAAAGAGATCATGTGCAGATCCCCAGCCCTGTGCACCTGCCAGCAGCCTTTACATCCGCAGTGCCTGCTGCCATCCATCACCCTGACACCAGACACTTCTCACTGTGCAGTAACCTTCTTATCAAGAAATGCACATTGTCCCCGAAATCCAGATCCCATATGTGATCACCTGAAAACCCATATGTCACCAAATGCTGATCCTTGTCATTTTATGGAATGTTGGATTTATTGGAAAGGACCGGTCTGGTTCTGTATTCTATGTGACTGTATTTACTGTAATGAGAGATGCCCTGGAAGGCTTCTCTGCTTTGACATTCTTATTTCTTAAGATTCTGTCTTATATTTTCAGTGGTGAAATGACCTTTTGACTATTTTGTGATTTGTCCCACTAAAAGGGTGAGAGATGTAGAAGAAATTGTTCCATAGACAAAGTTTTTATGATGACAAATTACCACCTTCTGCCATGTTAGAAAGTTGTACCTCTTCCAGTGTGTCGTTTGTTTATTAAAGTGTAGAATTGATTATAAGACTTACTGTATAGTTACCCAAAGATGAGATTAGATCCTGTCCCTGTGGGCTTGTAGTCACAGAAAATATCCTATTGTTGGAATTAAAATGACACCTTATTTAAAGGACATTTACCACCAGGATTAAGGATTGTAAACCAAGCACACTGACTTACTGATGTGTGCCCCCTCTGGCAGGATCTGCTCTTATTTTAGCTTCTTACTCTCTGGTTTTAGAAATAAAAGGCTTTTATAATAATGCAAATGAGCATGAGGGGCTCTGGCTTCATAGGTTTTTATGGAGTATGGAGCCCCTCAGGCTCATTTGCATGATGTTTAAAGCAAGGGCGTAGGATGCTTAAAGAAGATTAGATCTTGCCAGAGGGGGCTCACACCGGTATGTCAGTGTCCTTCATCCTAGTGGTAGATATCCTTTAACTACTAACCTCCTCGGGTAAGGTATGAAATGTCATTTCTTATAATGTTTGCATGTTTAGATGGTAAAAATCCCCTACAAAAGCATATGGAAATGAGCAGGGAAAAGTCATATTTTACCTAAAACGAGTTTTTGTTGGAGGCAGGATAGTCATTTCAGATGCTCCTATCTTTATATGTATAGTATCTATGAATATTATTCTGGTCATATAATTATATATATATATATATATATATATATATATATATATATATATATATAAATCAGTGTATAGTGTATACTGGTTTAGCTTTCTTCCCAATGTCATTAGGCTTTCCAAAACACTCTTGCTGGATGTGAAGGGTGTACCATACAAGGTAGCCAAGAGGCAATGTTTTCATTATCCCATCCTGTATATTTCCCAACATTCTCCAGTAGAGCAGCAATGTCTGTATGTCTCCATACACACCTGCAGAGGGGGCCTTTGATGGCAAAGTCTCCATATGGAGTCTTTTTACTTCCATGAGCTAGACTCTGGCCTCTCACTAAGCAAACCCAGTTTTCTACACCAGTGCCGGTTTTAAACTAAGGGGCCCCAAAATACCAGTACACAGTCAGTAAGAGGCTTCCTTTTAGTATGGTAAAATAGTCTGTAATATGGGAGATTGACAGGAGTTTGATGGGTAGCATGGTGGCTCTATGTAAATAAAGAAATTATTAATTATTATTATGATTGAAGAAAAATATGAAAAATGATAGAGATTTCTAGACGCAGAACTATAAATATTATATATACAATAGATAGATATGAGAGATAAATATAGTAGAAGTGAGATAGAAGATTGATTGAAAAATAGAGAAAAAGCGAGATGTATAAATGGTCAGATTATAGAAGATAGAAAACTAGATAGATAGATGCTAAACATATAGACAAGAGATGGATTATAAGCATTTTCACCCGGGTATTCAACCAAGGGGCATTTCTGTAATATTTTGTCATGTTATTGCCCAGAGCAAATTTTACAGTTTTGACGTTTACAAATAAAACTGAAATTACAGCGAAAAGAATTAAAGTAAACCGCAACAAATATTTTTTGAAAGCAGACACTTGCCGCATTTTCAAAATTGCATTAAAGAGTTTATAGACATAGGCGCCTTCATGCAATTTTGATTCAAACTGAGACATTTTATAAAAAATACTTAACATTTTACTTTGATAGCAAAACATGTTCTCCAAACAGAAAATATTTACCTTCACATCTCCTAAATGTAATAGATGGATATGTGTAGAGTTCAAAAATGCCTCATATTGATATATTCACATGAATAAATCATTATAATATCACTAAAACTGAAATAACTGAATATCTGCTTTTCAGCTAGAAATTTTAAGACAATCACAACCTGCAAACTATAGCAATAAAACAGATTAAAAAGTAAAGGCGTCCCTAAACCCTTGGTATCTTTGAAAGCAGACAACCAGGCAATGCATTTGCCTTAATTAACAGTTGACAGCTCCATATAACCCTCATATAACTTTGTGACAAACACAAATTATTAAACAAAAATTGCATTGAAAATGCCTTGAATTCACATTGAAGTGGAAGTTTGCACACAAATAGGGACTTATAAAGTAATAACACAAAGTGAGCAGATTTATATATACCACAATACATAACATCAAGAATTTACACTCCCAAAAATGCTAAAACAAAAACCATGACACATTTGGTTGCTATCCACAAGTGTGTTTAAAAATATATAGCACACAAAATAAAAAGCTCCTATTCTGTCAAAATCATTTTTTTTTCCAGAAATCACCATGTAAACAAGAATAACTTTTTTAATTTATACACACTACTACCTTCATGCAACTTTGCAGCAAACAGTAATAAAATGTAGAAATTGCATGGACATTCTAAATTTACTCTAAAATATGTACAAATCTAGAATACTAATAATTGTGAGCAAGATGTGAGGAGATCATACATACCCTACATGTGTTTATTCACCAAAATATGCAGCAAAGGGAACCTTAAATCCACAGGGGACATCAAACGATTTTTGCAGAAAATTGTACTGAGCTTCACAAACATCTATCATTGTATGCGCCCTTATACAATGTCACGTTTAGATGTGCGCCTTTGTATTAGCCGCACAGTAACAGAACCCTTAATGCTTCATAAGATTTTGTGTAAGAACGTCTTACCATAGGTTTAAATAATGGAGGATGGTGTGCAAAAAAAACTTTATTTAAGAACATGTGTGTGATTTTGATGTTAAATATAACTTTATGGACACGTTCTGGGTTGTGGTGTTATGTAGCAACCGTAGGTGAAGATGATTGAATGTTTATCATATCACTCAATTTTCGCGAAAAAAAAACTATCACGAAATAAAAGGCAATAAGAGAGCAAGTGTTTTCTTTGATAGTTCTGGACAGCAGAGGGTTGATGCTGAACATTAGTTGATATTATTTCTTATCAAAATGTAGTAACATGCAAAAAAATTGTTCCATTATCTGTGAGGTGCTGCAGCTCCTGTGTGCAGTGAATTCTCCCTGTAGCTGCCCACTAAGAATCTGGAGGGGGGGGGGGTTCAATACAGAGGGCTATATCTCTTGCTCTGTGACACCTAAAATCTCACATCCTTTTTTCCTATGAAAGAGCAGTGTCACAAAAAAGGAGATATTAACTGTAAAAATGCCATTGGGAGTGATTTTTATATCTAAAAATCGCACCTGAAATTCACAATTTAAACCTGGATATCTTGGGATCCATGACTTCGAGAAAAACAATTTTAGATTAATTTGAAAGAAGATTATCCTCTTTCAGGGGGGCCTGGGCAAATGCCCACTTTTCCTATCCATAACTCCGTCCCTGATCTACACTGTGCTGATAAAATGCAATCACATCAAAACACTGGTGTTCCTTGGAATAGATAATAGTGTCCTGTCTGCAGGCAGCATGTTATAGAGCAGGATGAGTGAGCAGATTGTACATAGTGTCCTATCTGCAGGCAGCATGTTATAGAGCAGGAGGAGCTGAGCAGATTAAACAAATTCACCATGTGAACATTCCCTTAGTATTATGTAAGCGTAGGCCGTGTGCTCTCAGTAGTTTTTTTTAATGATAGTGCTATAGGATTCATATGTCATAGTTA
The DNA here is from genome assembly GCA_019512145.1 of Engystomops pustulosus. Lineage (NCBI taxonomy): Eukaryota > Metazoa > Chordata > Amphibia > Anura > Leptodactylidae > Engystomops > Engystomops pustulosus. Next base: position 239,003,458 of record CM033642.1, on the reverse strand, counting down.
ACCACTTGCAGTAAGGAGAGCCTCCTACATTGTTAGATTACACACAATCCAATCTGTCACTTTCTCCTACAAAAAAAAAAAGAGTCAAAACATTCAGCAGCGAGCCGTTTATGTTCATGTTAATCATTTACTTTCATGACATTATTGTTCCTTGATTAAACATAGACTGTGGTGATCCGGAGAGGAGAGGGCTGTATCAGGGGGGCGGGGCTGTTCTTTTTGCATTATTTCAGGAATTCTTGTATCAGGGGTACACATGTGTTTCTGGATACAGGCCCAGGGGAAAAGCATAACATGGGAATTTAACCCCTTATCACCGACACTAGTTTTCAGCTCAATGACCAGACTTGATTTTTCAAATCTGACATGTCTCACGATAATTGGTTATAACTTCGGAACGCTTTAACATATCCCGGTGATTTTGAGAATGTTTTCTCGTGACACATTGTACTTCATGTTAGTTATAAAATTTAAGTGATACGTTTTGCGATTCGTTCTGAAAAAAAGTGAAAATTTGGCAAAAGTTTGTAAAAATTCTTCATTTTCCAAGTTTGAAATGTTCTGCTTTCCAGATAGGAAGTAAAACTACCCAAAAAGCTTGATAAATTACATTTACGGAATGTCTGCTTTATGTTGAGATGATATTTTATGCATCCTCTCACTTTTCTAGGATGTTATGAGGTGCAGAACTTTAGGTGCGATTTTTCTCATTTTCATGAAAATTGCCAAAACTCACATTTTGAGGGAAAACTCAGCTTCCAAGTGACTTTGTAAGGCCTAAATAATAGTAAAACCCCATAAATTACCCCACTATAGAAACTTCACCCCTCAACGTATGTAAAACAACTTCTATTAAGTCCATTAACCCTTTAAGCGTTTCACATGGGTTAAAACAATATGGACCTGCGATTTAGAAACTATGGAATTTTTTTGGAAAATACATTCATTTACGCCAAACTGACAGTTTCAGAATAAATTAAATGATGAAACGCACTGCAACGTTTGATGCCCAATTCCTCCGGAGTGTACTGATACCACATATGTGGTGGTAAACTTCTGTACGGGCGCACGGCCGAGCATAGAATGAATGGAGGCGCCATTCACAGCAGATTTGTATTGTCACATTGTACTACCTATACATTTTTATTTATTTTTTGGTAATGCAAACATATGAGGGCTTATTTTTTATGGAATGAGATACAATGTATAGATAATTCATTTAGGGGGGTCTATAGCTTATTCATGAGATTTTATTAACTATTTCAAGGGGGACACAAACAAAATCATCAATTTTTATTTTGGATTTTTAGCATTTTTTTTCCCCCCGCTCACCGTAATGTAAAAATAATATTTTATCTTTATTCTCTGGTTCACTACGATTGTGGTGATACCTCATTTATATAGTTTTTCTTATCTTTGCTCAATTTTCCTGAGCAAAACCAATATTGGAGAATATCGCATTGTTTTTACTATTGACAATTTTTATTGCCATAACTTCTGTATTTTTATGTTGTCAGACCTGGTTGAGGGCTTATTTTTTGCGAAAAGAGTTGTGCTTTTCAGTCGTATCATATTAGGGAACATAGCTTTTTTTGATCACTTTTTAGAACATTTTTTGTGATGGTGTTTGATGAAAAATTGTATATTACGGGAAGTTTTTCGTAGTTTTTTTTTTCATCGTTCACCGAGCGGGTTCAATATTGATTTAGATTTATTGTACAGATTAATACGGACGCGGTGATACCAAATATGTACGTGTTTTTGTGATTTATTTACTGTATTTGCATTTTATGTGTTACTGGGGAGATTATGGGACTTTTATTTTATTTATTTAAAGAGAACCCGTCATGCAAAATAACCCCCTAAACTAAATATATTTTCATAAACTGCCATTAGAGAGCATTGCCTCTATCCCTTCATTGTCCCTCTACATGCCTGTAAGCCTAAGCAATGAGGTCCTAAAGCTGTATGCAAATGACCTGTGAAATGTCCAATGAAGCATTAGCATATTCAAGCTGTCCACTCTATTCATGAGTGGGAGGCACAGCCACACCCCCAGTGCATGACTGACAGCCTGTATAATGATGTGAGGCTGTATAATGATGTGCTTGCTGGTGGCCACACCCCCTGCAGCCTGTGTGTGTGTATGTGAGAGATACAGCAGCTCCAGGCAGCCATGTTACCACAGATTCATGTGTAGCTGATGTCTGTGTCTCTCACCTGTGTATTAGGAGGATGCAGCATGTCAGCAGATGCAGCACACACACTAGCCATGCTTTACTATACATTACACACAAGACATGAGCAGGGGGAGGAGAGGGGAGGGGGAACAGGGGTGACATCACTGCCTCTGACCATGTGACCAGCCTCATTTACATAATAAAAAATAGATGATTTTATAATGATTAATGTATGAAATAACTAGATAAAGGCTGGGATGGGATCCTTGTGAGCTGCTCCAACAGGAAGAGGTGACAGGACTAGTGGCAGAGACCTGATGACAGGTCACCACCACCAGCCTGAACCGTTGATACAAGGCAGGATGGATCCATGTTTTCATGTTGTTGACGCCAAATTCTGACCCTACCATCCGAATGTCGCAGCAGAAATCTAGACTCATCAGACCAGGCAACGTTTTTCCAATCTTCTACTGTCCAATTTCGATGAGCTTGTGCAAATTGTAGCCTCAGTTTCCTGTTCTTAGCTGAAAGGAGTGGCACCCGGTGTGGTCTTCTGCTGCTGTAGCCCATCTGCCTCAAAGTTCGACGTACTGTGCGTTCAGAGATGCTCTTCTGCCTACCTTGGTTGTAACGGGTGGCGATTTGAGTCATTGTTGCCTTTCTATCAGCTCGAACCAGTCTGCCCATTCTCCTCTGACCTCTTGCATCAACGAGGCATTTCCGCCCACAGAACTGCCGCTCACTGGATGGTTTTTCTTTTTCGGACCATTCTCTGTAAACCCTAGAGATGGTTGTGCGTGAAAATCCCAGTAGATCAGCAGTTTCTGAAATACTCAGACCAGCCCTTCTGGCACCAACAACCATGCCACGTTCAAAGGCACTCAAATCACCTTTCTTCCCCATACTGATGCTCGGTTTGAACTGCAGGAGATTGTCTTGACCATGTCTACATGCCTAAATGCACTGAGTTGCCACCATGTGATTGGCTGATTAGAAATTAAGTGTTAACGAGCAGTTGGACTAAGGGGTTAAACACCCGGGATCAGAGTTTTTCCGATCCCGGGTGTTAGTGCCGGGTCTGGGCTGTGATATCACAGCCCGACACCGGCACTATACTGACCCGATGTCCCAAAATCTTCTTCTGACGCGGCGCCGTAGAAAGGCGTGGCGTCAGAAGAAGTACCCTTAATGACCGCCGTAGAATCCCGATAGGGCGGTCATTAAGGCCGATCCCGGGTGTTAGTGCCGGGTCTGGGCTGTGATATCACAGCCCGACACCGGCACTATACTGACCCGATGTCCCAAAATCTTCTTCTGACGCGGCGCCGTAGAAAGGCGTCGCGTCAGAAGAAGTATCCTTAATGACCGACGTAGAATCCCGATAGGGCGGTCATTAAGGGGTTAAAGAAAATCTACACTGATGCAGGACCTTATCTTGTTTAATCCCCAAGCGGAGTGGTTTTTCTGAAAAATAACATTTAGGATAATGAGGTTCTGTTGCTAATTTGCCTGGCTCAGCGCTTTTCCTCTCACATTATTTCATAAGAATTTAAATTAAAAAAAGGACCATGTTAAATTCAAATCAGTTTTTTTAAAAATTTTTACCGGTGTAGTCTTATACGGCGAATATATCTTAAACTCTATATTTTAAACAGGAAAGTAGGGGGGTCGTCTTATACACCAGGTCGTCTTATACGCCGGAATATACGGTACAAACAAGGCAGAATAAGCAAATAAAAAGGCAGTTGTACCAGTTTTTTACAAGCTTTTTTTGTTACGACTTTCATTGTATTCACTTTATTTTTTTATAATAATTATATATTAATGATAATAATAATAATAATATTAGCGCACACAGATTACGCATCGTTGTACAGATCTTGCAAAATCGGCATTTGTAATAGTATGATCACATACCAAATTTAAATATTCGGGTTAGATCTTAATACCTACATATATACACTCACCGGCCACTTTATTAGGTACACCATGCTAGTAACGGGTTGGACCCCCTTTTGCCTTCAGAACTGCCTCAATTCTTCGTGGCATAAATTCAACAAGGTGCTGGAAGCTCCTCAGAGATTTTGGTCCATATTGACATGATGGCATCACACAGTTGCCGCAGATTTGTCGGCTGCACATCCATGATGTGAATCTCCCGTTCCACCACATCCCAAAGATGCTCTATTGGATTGAGATCTGGTGACTGTGGAGGCCATTTGAGTACAGTGACCTCATTGTCATGTTCAAGAAACCAGTCTGAGATGATTCCAGCTTTATGACATGGCGCATTATCCTGCTGAAAGTAGCCATCAGATGTTGGGTACATTGTGGTCATAAAGGGATGGACATGGTCAGCAACAATACTCAGGTAGGCTGTGGCGTTGCAACGATGCTCAATTGGTACCAAGGGGCCCAAAGAGTGCCAAGAAAATATTCCCCACACCATGACACCACCACCACCAGCCTGAACCGTTGATACAAGGCAGGATGGATCCATGCTTTCATGTTGTTGACGCCAAATTCTGACCCTACCATCCGAATGTCGCAGCAGAAATCGAGACTCATCAGACCAGGCAACGTTTTTCCAATCTTCTACTGTCCAATTTCGATGAGCTTGTGCAAATTGTAGCCTCAGTTTCCTGTTCTTAGCTGAAAGGAGTGGCACCCGGTGTGGTCTTCTGCTGCTGTAGCCCATCTGCCTCAAAGTTCGACGTACTGTGCGTTCAGAGATGCTCTTCTGCCTACCTTGGTTGTAACGGGTGGCGATTTGAGTCACTGTTGCCTTTCTATCAGCTCGAACCAGTCTGCCCATTCTCCTCTGACCTCAACAAGGCATTTCCACCCACAGAACTGCCGCTCACTGGATGTTTTTTCTTTTTCGGACCATTCTCTGTAAACCCTAGAGATGGTTGTGCGTGAAAATCCCAGTAGATCAGCAGTTTCTGAAATACTCAGACCAGCCCTTCTGGCACCAACAACCATGCCACGTTCAAAGGCACTCAAATCACCTTTCTTCCCCATACTGATGCTCGGTTTGAACTGCAGGAGATTGTCTTGACCATGTCTACATGCCTAAATGCACTGAGTTGCCGCCATGTGATTGGCTGATTAGAAATTAAGTGTTAACGAGCAGTTGGACAGGTGTACCTAATAAAGTGGCCGGTGAGTGTATAGTGCTTACATTTCCATCAATGTCTTTAAGTGTCTGTCTATATCTCCAGTTCTGTTTCTGTAGCTCGCAGTACCACGTGCTTGAATGCTTTCTGAAAAATGAGACTGTTAAAACCAAAATAATTTTTCTACGTACTATAGAACTGAAGATGGGGACATTAGAAGTGACAATCTCCCCGCAGCCTCTAAAAGTTTCATATCTCAGGCAAATCTGTCTCTTCTCTGCTTATTTTTACATGACTTTGGAGGAGATTTATAAGTAAAAGGGTGAGGTTTCACATTAAAGAGGAAAATCTACATTACATGCCTTACCTGAGGGGGCTGATATACTGAGTCTGGCTCCTTGTATATAGTTGTAAACAGTTTGTGCAGCTAAAAAAAGAAAATTCGTCATGATGCACTATAACTAGAGCACAAGTCCTCCACAACTACTGTTCTACTGCACCAAGTGATTTATTATTAATAATATTATCCTTTATCTTTCTTGTGATAACTAACTTACAAGTAGTCCTTATGCTATTCATTACCACCAAGAGCTATGCTTATGCTTAAAAGGGATGTTCAGGACTACAAAAACATGTCTACCTTCTTCCTATAACATTTATCAATGCATTCTGTGACTGTATAGAAAAAAAAAAAAAAAGAAAAGTAATCTTTCACTTTAAAGGGGTTATCAGGGGACTTCAAAGATAAACTAAAACATTCCATTGCCTTAAACGGTTTGTACAATGTTGCCAAGGTATCTCCAAGTGACAGGATAGGGTATGAGAAGCTGATTGAGGAGGGTCCAACTGCTGGGCCCACTGTCGATCATGGGAATGGGATTCACAGCTATCTAGAGTGGCAGAAGTTTCTGCGCACAGCGCTGGGGTATCTCCAGCACTTCTATTCACTGTCTAAGAGAGTGCCAGAGATAGCAGAGCACTGTGCTTGGCAATTTCAGACACTCGCACACTATTCAATGGAGCTGTAGGGCACATGCTCGACCTGCATTTCCATTGATTAGTGAGAATGAGACCCCCAGAAATCCATATAATGTTATCGTGATCCGCATGGGTTCCAGCAGTAAAACCCACACCCTCACTGCTTGCTAACTTGGCACAACTCCTTTAGGAAAAGTTAGGCCTATCCACAATCTCCTTCAGCTCCATAGAGCATGTGAAACCAGCTGCTCCGGTCATCTTGAGGTGCAATGGGGGTACATCGGACCTCTGTTCTCGTGATCAGAGGGGGTACCATCGCTGAGACCACCCCCATCGATTAGCAAGTTGGGCCCTATCCACAGGATAGGACCTAACTTTCTACAATGGAACAACCCCTTTAAATAAAGGTGTCCTGTTTGTGCAGCCTGATTTTTCGAGCTATGCCTGCTCTGCTCATTTAGGGAGACCAGTTCTGTTGTTATTGCCTGTACTACAGGTAGCAGGAGGGACTACTCATCACATGGATGGCTCTTTCTCTGTGCCTTGGGTGCCACCTGCATCACTGCCTCCAGCCCTTCTCCATCCATGTCTAGCTACATGATTGCATGGGGATGGGTTAGAGATGGCACAGAAAAACCAAGTGCCAACTCCTCCAATCAGTCACCAAGTTTACCCCAGCTCTCATAAATATCCCCTCCTTACATCTGGGTTTGACATCACAGGTCACATAATTCTGACCTTGGAGCTAACAATTGCAATGTAACCAGACACTTGCTGTGATGTGACTTATTGACACTTTAAGAAATCAACAGATCCCTCCCTTTCCCCTGGCCACATGATGGAGACATAATGTCATAGCAGGTGACCCATTGATGTTACTGCCTGAGTCATATAACCACGGACTATAATCTGCAAGCGGAGAATCTGATCATGTATTAGTAATGGCTGTAATGTAGATTTTTTTTTTTTTTTTGGAATATAGTGCGTTCATGTTTCCCTGGATAACCCCTTTAAATCGATAATATATGTCTTGTATAATATTCCCAATAGTCATCATGAATCCTTGTGTATCCTCAAACCGCCAGTAATGACATTGCAATAATGAGCGGAAAATATTGCGGAACGTGCTGTATTTCAGGTCCAGGGACAGGCAGCACACTCTGTCTTAAAGGCAGTTTTAAGTTTCATGGAAAATATTGAATACTTTTTTTATCCAAAAAACTGAATAAAACGTACTGCCAGGAACTAATTAACAGGAATTTGACAAAAGTCTTATTTGTAGAGCTCAGAATGAGATCAATGGTGTTTGTGCACATTGTGGCGGTCTCTGTGCTGTATCATGCTGCAGTCCGAAATTATATACACTCCTTTACTTATGAAAATCAGATTATGACAGAAGGGACTCTCTCCTCACACCTTTGTCCGAGTAATCGGCTGCCAGGGTGAATAGACTTTTAACTGGGACAAACGCTTGAGATACTTTAGTAAATGATACTATGACTATACACATTTTATCTCTTTTTACAATGTATAACAAGTTTATGTAATTATTTGTTCTATAATTTGGCCTAATAATTAATAATAATAATTCCTTTATTCATATAGCGCAGCGTTACTCAGAGCTTGCGAAATCCCTCCCTGTCCCCAATGGAGCTCACAATCTAATTAACATACCAATATGTTTTGGAGTGTGGAAAGAAAACGGAGGACCCGGAGGAAACCCACACAAACTACAGAAAAAAAACTATGTTTCAGCCAGTCTGAATCCAGCAACAAATCTGAAAACCATGTGCTTATATGTATATGAATGTGACCATATACTCTAATGCTAAACTGTGACAGAAAAAAAAAGGGTTCTCATTAATGGCACAGTGTCAAATTGGGTTGGTATATAAAATGAGACTGCCGGGACTAGGGTAAAATCTGTGTATTTGGGTAAGTAATTGGCTTAGTGATAGAAAACAGAGGGTCGTCATTAATGGCACATTCTCAGATTGGGTTGATGTTACCAGTGGAGTGCCACAGGGGTCAGTATTGGGGCCACTTCTTTTTAATATTTTTATTAATGACCTTGTAGTGGCTTTACACAGTAAAGTTTCAATATTTGCTGATGATACTAAGCTCTGTAAAGTAAGTAATACAGAGGAGGAACGTATTGCGTTACAAAGGGAATTGTGGGAGCTGGAGGAATGGGCTGAGAATTGGCTGATGAGGTACTGTAGATAAGTGTAAGGTTATGTACTTGGGCCATTAAAACAAAAAGTATAATTATGTTCTAAACAGTCAATTACTTGGTAAAACTTCAGAAAAAGACTTTGGGGGGGGGGGGGGGGATATTGGTGGATCGCAAACTTAGTTTTAAGTGACAAGTGCCAAGCATCTTCTAATAAAGCAAATAAAATTATGGGATGTATCAAGAGAGGAATAGATTCTCATGATAAGGACATAGTTTTACCATTCTACAAATCACTGGTGAGACCACACATGGAATATAGTGTATAGATTTGGGCACTAGTGTATAAAAAGGATATAGTAGAACTGGAACGGGTGCGGAAGAGAGCAACCAAGATTATTAGAGGAATGGGGGGGACTAGAACACAATGACAGATTGGGGTTTGGTTGTCTTTCATATTCCAGCGTCTGATAAATCTCCCCCTATGATACTGTGAGGCACATCTGCCGAAGTAGTGGAATCACTGCAAAATTTACCTCAGAAACCATCTGGATTCTCATGCATTTTATGCTGCAGTTTTGCCTCAGTTCAACGGTTGGATTTGCTAGTTTTTGCACCAGGATCGGCACTAGATAAATGATATTTAGCCGTTCTTACATAATCCACAGCAGAAAGGTGGATCTCTTAATGAGATTTGGATAAATCCCATACACTGCTACAGTACTGCACTGCAGGTTTTCTGTACAAATGTGAGTGTCAAGGGGGACGGCAACATCTTATTTCTTCCACCTTGGCTACTATGAGATAATTCGGTGAACCAGATCTGGTTACACAGCACCAACAAAATGAGGTACTTGGTGACAGCTCCTCTTCAACTTGTTTGAGAAGAGATAATGGAAGTCACAAGGGTTAGATGGTTGGCATTCTCTAAATCCAGGGATTGATCTTTACATAACTGATGCTCCACTCACCCTAGTTTTTGTTTCTCTTCACTTTGCCTTGACGGCCTCCTCTTGACATGATGGTGGATTATTTTCTCAGATGTTTTGGGATGGTTTCCAGCAGAAGGCCATGCTTCTAATTCGTTGCACTGTTCTCTATTTTGATGATGAACTTAATTTTATCTTGTTGCAATGTAGAGACAGCAATAATGGAGTCGCCTGACTAACCCCATCTTCCATGGTAGCTTTCATGGGTTGTTCTATTATTCTGAGGAGCAAATATATCCAGCATCATACCTGGATATACGTGGATATTACTTGTTCTAAAGTGGGATTCCTACAGAATTTTTATTCCTGTACAAAAAAAAAGTTCTCATTCTGCCATTGAAAAAAAGGAAACTTTAGGCCCAGGTTTACGAGCCTAGCAGGGAGTTATAACAAATGGAGCTCTGGGAATTGCCATTTCAGGGAATGGGAGTCCTGGATAATTGCCTCAGAAAACCTGAATTTGAGAGGACTGTATTGTTTGAAGTTGTACTAAGTTTTGTTCTGAATTTGAATTTGTATGTAACTTGAAACTGTATATTTTTAATGGTAGATCCAGACCAAAAAAAAAAAAATTTGCCCCAGGGACAATCGGAGTTTCAAAATGTTTTTGCTGTAATTGGACCAAGGATTATCAATAAAGCTTCATTACAGACACCTTACAGCTGATCATTGCCTGGGACTATAGTATAGCATCCAGAGAGCTTCACCAGAGGTCACATTGGGCAGAGGGGTCTTTAACTAGGGGTCGTCTGTAAGTCGTGTGTCCTTAAGGAGGGGAACGCCTGTATTTGTTTTTATGGTCTATATATACAGATGTAATTGGCTGTAAGTACAGCGCTTTTTTGGCGCACAATATTGATCCATATCCTTAAAGGGGTTATCCCTTACGTTACAAAAAATGTGGCCAGGAGGGGCCATAAACATTTACTTACCTCCTCAGTTCTTCCTGGCGTCCCGTGCTGCTGTCTCTCCGGCCTGTGCCTCTGTTTGTTTACAGAAGCTCCGCTGAGTTCGGCTTCCATCTCACTGTGACACACATGATACAGCACTTGGAATAAGGACTGGTGGGCTTGGCCGGCCGGAAGCCTAACTCAGCGGAGCTTCTGTGCCTGGCAAACAATCGAGGGTGCGTACCAGAAAGATGGCAGTATGGGATGCCGGGAGGGACCACAGAGATAAGTAAATGTTTGTTTTTGTTATGTAGCCCCCTCCCAGTCGTCTCGGATAACCCCTTTAAAAAATGGTGGGTTGGCAAATTTATGTTATTAGCTCGTCTCGTTTTGCTACCCACTGTATATACAGGACACATGCTGTAGACAAACATATGTGCCATAGACTTCTGTGGGGTGAATGGAATGGCAGCTTTTTTTTTACATTTTGTTAACGGTAAAGTAGGCGATAAGGCCATTCATTTGGTGACCGTATGAGAATGGTATGACACAGGCCCGTAATATACATTCGTGTATATGAGACCTTAGGGACAGAAATGACCATGCTTGCTGTATGAGATTAGCACGCTGACCAATGTATTAGAAGTGTATGCCTCCTCTAGGATATTTGCAGGACTGCGCATTGCACAATTTATATTGTATAGTGAGGACAAAACCCTAGTAATAGAAGACTACGAGGAGAAAGAATTGGAGTGTTAGATGATCCAGTTACTTTTCAACAGTTTTGTAAGTAGGAGTTAAGGAGTTTAACCACTTAATGACCAGGCCTGAAAAGGCTTTAAAGGGTTTTCCCCCACCAAGCAAATTAGGCCCTATCCACTTGTTGATCAGGGGGGTCTCAGTGATGAGGGGCGGGGGTCAGATGGGGTCCCAGGTACTTCTGTCGGACCACTCGTCGCTCCGCAAGTTGAAAGGAACAGATGGCAGTGCATGACCGTTCTGCTCCATTCACTTCTATGGATCTGACTGAGATTGCCGAGCGCCGCGAGTGAACATCTGCAGTAGCCAGTGATTAGCTGCTGACGATGTTCAGAGTTTTTTCCCAGTTATGTCACTGTCCTTACATCTTTGAGGACCTCCCACTGCATACTCTTAGCAGAGACTGGGAAAAGATGCTATTAACAAAGCATTAAAAGAAATCTAATACTTGAGAAAAGTGTTCAACAACGCTTGTGTTCTCCGATCTTGACACCCCGTGATCACCTAGTAAAAAGGCCTGAGCGTGGGGATGCGATGTCTGGTGCTCTGGGCTGCTAATTATTCCAATGCAGGGAGAGGGAGGTGATGTCACGTGAGTAGTTATCAGCCCGGAGCCACATTGCGATCCCACGCTCCGGCCTGGTTTTAACAAGTCTTTTTCTCTAGGAAATCCTGCCGTGTCAAGATTAGAAAAGACAACTACTGGGATCGGGATGTAGAGGAGGGCAGGTGAGTATATAGGACCTATAGGTGTTTTTTTACTTTTTGTGAGTGGTAGATTATTTTTGTGTTTTGTCCTGATCTTTCCTAATCTGTTACTTCCTAATGTCCATGGAATTCCATCTTGCTAGCAAGATTGACAAAAACCCAACTGAGATCTCTGATTTCACAGAGGCTTTTTGTAGAGTAGCAGAAAGTCAAAGCTGTTTTTCAACTGCAAAATGACAAATAGAAACTGCAGAGAGTGGAACTGCTGGAAAAATAAGTTTATTACACATCTATACTGGACTACTGACAGTCAAAGTTTGTTAAAAGATAAGTTATGCTAAACTGTATTGAACGTCATCTTCTTGAGCATAATAAGCTTCTGTTATGGGATTTGACTACCATGTATGAATGCCCACCACCTTATCAATTATATATATTCAGTATACATACCTGAATACCTATGTGTCCTATTTATGGAGCCTGGCTGAATTTCGCACCCTAAAGCTCCGACCTCTATACCCAATTTCCTTTCTGATCGTCCACCAGCAATATGTGGTGGTATAATGAGAATGGGGGAATTGATTGATTCCTATCTGATTTGGCGTGTAGATATTGTGCCTGTTTACAGAACACTGTGCGGATTCATTAGCCCGAGCGGAGTTTTCTCTGCAGTGGGAAACAAAGAACATACCTTTCAGCGAGCATGAGAGAGATTTCAGACAGCCGCATGTTGTGAAGTTTTATTGCGCACTCTGGAGAAGTCAATAAATAATCACAATCTCTATTTAAAAGCTTACGTGTGGAACAGTTAGGAACTGGCAGGGGAGCCGAGATTTCCAACCCAAGGAATTTATAAAAGAAAACCTGCTACGCCAAACACTTGCATTAATCTCTGAGAAACCTGTAATGTTACTGTAGCTAAATTTCAGCAGACTGCATCCGGGCTGGAAAAGGGCAGCGGAGTCTTAAAGGAAAGGCTCTCCCCGTAAAAGGGCATTTCTGAGATCTCCTACTAAACCAATACTAATTCTTTCAGATTGATCCATCTCCTTCAATGTTTGTGAACAGGGAACCTGAGAATGAGAGTAGATCTTATGTTTTCCAAATTTACTAATACAAAATACCCGTCCATAATATGCCTTTGGTTTCATAGACAATATAACATTTTAGCTTGGAGTTACATTGTGGTTTTTCTCTCTATTGTAAGGATACACTGTGAAAATTCTCCATGCATCCTTGCAAAGTAGGGCATCCCACTGTATGCTCATACTATAAGCTCACATAGAGTGGAATATGAGGAGGAGTTAACATGGCCAGTTATTCCTGCTGCCGATTTTCTGGGTGTTCATCATTAGGGTGCACCCATAGTTTACGCTCAGTGGAGGCTTGGGATGGATACATTTATTGACAGCTGTCTTCAATAGTTTCCAATAGATTGGGCAATTGGATTCCCTGTAGGCCAATCTTTTTGATTTATGCATGTCTCGTTTCCCAGTGGCAGGTCCACATATAGATAAGGATTGGGCAATCGGATACCAAGTTGGCCAATATTTTTGATTTCTGCTTTACCCTGCCCGCCAAGACGTTCCGGTCCCTGCAGTTAGAGAAAAAGATCTTGGCAATTGGATACCCAGTTGACCAGTCTTTTTGATTTCTTCATTACTCTGCCCTACCCCCAGACGTTGGATCTAGCAATTGGATACCCAGTAGAGGTGAAGGTTGGGCATTTAGATACCTAGTTGCCAAACTTTTTGATCTCTGCCACCATATCCCAATACCCTCCCAAATTCCATTACTTGGAAGATGTCCAGTTCCCAGTGGCAGATGTAAGTAGAGATATGGATTGGGCATATGAATAGAGTTGCCCAATCTTCTTCCTTTTTTTTTTTTTTTACTTCTCTGTCCCCTTCCATGGCTAGGGGGTGGATTTGTATAGGGGTGTTGGTTGTCAGCACTCCGTGTTCTTAAACAAACAAAAATAATCCCACAGTGTGTCCTAAATAAAATTACAGAAAAAAAAGAAAAGTACAACTTACAATCTAAAGAATCTTTCATTGTCTCCGTCTAACATTACATCTGGTTGCTGTGGTAAAGTACAGTGATAAAACCAGCAATAAAGTGAGTATGAATAGGGTTTTATGTGGCAGTGTAAGTCTCCTTCTCACCCACTGTTATATTTTACACATAGATGAAATGTTGGTATTTCATTGCCGCCTGCCTGGCTCGCTTGTAGCGGGTGTTTTGTGCCAGCAGGATTTTATCACTGACATAGCGGCACAACTGCTTCTGACACATAATTGCCGCGAACTTTGTAATTGAGAGGCATTGTATTAAGTAACGTAATTATACATAGCCGTGGCAGAGTTATGAGCCAGCGGTCTGCAGTCATTACGGAGGCCGGTGATCAATCATACTGTTTCTGCTGCATTGTGTCTTATTGTTATTGGCGCTGTGCTCTGTCATCCTATCATGCCGCTCACTATTCAGACATATAACATGTCAAGTATAATTCCTGAATAAATAATGCACTTGTTATCAGTGCATGGTGTGTACCGGAGCAGGAAGAAGTTACCGTTCCTTTGTTATTTTTATGTCTCTCTCACAAATGTAAAATGGTAAAATGAAAAAGTGCAAAGGGTATTCCAGGAATAAGCATAATTCATATTCAAATAGATGATTAAAATATAAGCTAATATGTAATTAGTTGTTATTTTTGTTGTGGTCATACACTATCATGGAAAATAAAATGCTGCTGGCCCTTTAAACAGTTTTGTGACTTTGTCTCTGAGGAGGAGACACAGGAAAGAAGAGGGCCGCTAGTCACATGTCCACATCACATGTCCTTCACTTGACTGGGCAAGTCATGTGATCATCATCAGTCTTTTGGTTGCAGTGCTTCCAGTATGACCAGTATTGTGGTGAGACGTCACAACTGTAAGGTAATGTGGTAAAATGTTTAACGGAGCAAAACGCTCTGTTACATCATCAAGGGAGGAGCTGTTACTGAGAGCTGTGGGATCATGGGAGTTGTAGTTGCAGATGTTGGCCATTTTGGAGATAACTCCAGCTAATTTAGAAAGCCCATAAAATGTTATGACTCCTAAAAGCAAACTATTTAAGCTCTGTTTTGTGATCACTTTTGTATTCCTTTACTTATAGCATTATGGATTTGTATCAGAAGTTCGTATTTCCAGAATACCCCTTTAAAGTAAATCTACAATATGGATGCAGCATTGTACACCAAGCACGCTTACATGCCTTAGTATCTTCCCTCAAACAGGATCTGTTCTGTTTTTGAAGAAAATCTTCTCTTTTAAAATTATGCAAATGAGTCCCGGGAGCTCCTGTCTTTCACAGAAGCCTCTTCTGTTAACAGAGAAAAGCACAGAAATATATTGAACATTTTACACTTACCACTTGCTGTATTCATTTCTGAAAAAAATTACTAAGGTTTAGTTACGCTTTAATTTCAATTAGAAAAGACTGTAATATGAATAGTTGAAATTTGTGCCCTTTATACATTTAAATATGAAAAAACATGCATTGCTGTATTAGTACATCTTGTATTTTCATACTTTGAATAGTTTGGGGTGCTCTTGTACATTATACACCTTGAAACGTGCGTGTTTGTTTTGAGTCCATTGTAGCAATAGTTTTCATATTGCACTTCCTGGCGATGTATAGATACTGTCCTTGAGATTGCAGGAACCTGGCGTTGTCCTTTCAGGACAGTTTCCACATTACTGCAGTCCTATAAACTTGGCTTCTGTCACACAGCAGCCAGAGACTGGAATGCTGAGAGATGTAACACAATGGCGCTAATGTGGATGAAGGTTGTTCTGCATTTTTCTGCCAGGTTACTTTGCATTGTGTTGTCATAGTCTATCTCAAGGAGGAAGAAAATACTTTATTCTCATGACACACAAGGACAAGGATCTTTGTTTACTAAAGAAATGGGTATTTTATTGTGTAACCAAACATGCAAGTGATTGAGCCCTGTTTCTGTAGCTATGGAGCTACGGGGGTTAATGTAATCTGATAATGTATAGCTATTATCCATAGAGATTAGCAGCGATCTGATATATCCAAGAAACTACCATAACTCCTCCTCAGTGGCGCAGGTGGCTGCCATGTCTGTCCACCATGCTTGACACTGCAGCTCTGCATCTTCACATTGGCTGCTATGTATTGGCACAAGCTCACAGAAAAATTCTGTTCATATTAAATCTCTAATTATATAACTAGGAAACTGTCAGTAATAATAATTAAAATAACAAACAGTATTTGATAGTAATTGCATAACTCTATAGATTTTGGCCACACATGGCCATTGTTCATGTCCATGTAGAATAGACAACACATGCCCTGGACCAATGATGGTGCCCAAAGTACAACTAAATCCCACGTATTTATTACCTAGTGTCAACACGGCATTAACTTGGAGCAGGGAGCAATATCACATCTTCTCCCTTTACCTTGGTTGGTTTCCCACCAGTCCACATATTCTCCCTTTATCTTTTTAATAGGGGATAGCTGTAAGTCTTGGGGCAACCCCATTAAACACTACAGGCAGTCCCTGACTTACATACGACCCCTAGTTACAAACGGACCTCTGGATGTTGGTAATTTATTGTACTTTAGCCTTAGGCTACAATGATCAGCTATAACAGTTATCACAGGTGTCTGCAATGAAGCTTTATTGTTAATCCTGGTTCTAATGACAATCCAACATTTTTAAAATCCAATTGTCACAGAGACCAAAAAAAATGTTGCTGGGGTTACAATTATAAAGTATACAGTTCCGACTTGCATGCAAATTCCACTTAAGAACAAACCTACAGACCCTATCTTGTATGTAACCCGGGAACTGCCTGTACTTGAAATTGCCTATCCATGGCATAGCCTGAATTCCTGGTGTTACTAGCTTTAGTGCACTTAAGTTTTTATACTTGTTGGCCCCATGTCGTAAGGACAAGGTGTACTTTGTAAGCTCTTTACCCCCAGTAAAGGAAATACAGCTAACCTCTAAGACCTTAAAGTTTTACATTATTCATAAAAATCCATCCCATGTAGTCATTTGTGTCTGTGGTTATTTGTTCCAAGTTCCTGCATTCTTATCAAGGTTATTTTTACCCAAAGGCGTAGCCCGTGGCTTCAGAGCCATATCTATACTACCACACTGCCAGTGACATTAAAACATTAAAGGGATGGTACACTTTACTAATCAGTTTCATTAATGTCTCATCTACAATAGAATTGAAGTGGCCTGTAAATGGCCTTCGATGGATTATCTCCAATACGATAATGCTGTTCTTCTCAAGGGATAGGTTGAAGGTCATCATGGACTTACCAACACTTTCACACACTTTGCTTAAAGTGTAACCATCATTTCAGATGATTTTTGATAGTGTGTGTGTGTGTGTGGGGGGGGGGGGGGTTAGTATTATGAACATTTTTCTAATAAACTTCATTTAGAAATTGTGCTTAGTTTGTACAGAAAGAGACAGCTAATTGCTACTTAGTTACAATGTTGGGCTACGTTCACACTGCCGGAAGGGGGACGTATATACGGCCGATATACGTCCCCCCACAGACGGAAATGGGCGCACGGCGGCACCGTACCGCTCCGTACCTCGTGAAAAGATAGGACATGTCCTATCTTTTCATGGCATACGGTGCTGTGCACCATACATCTCTATGGAGAGGGGCACACGTGAGCAGCGCTCTCCCCCTCCTCCTCTCCCCACGCACTGCTGTGTGCCTGCCGTGCTACGGTACAGCGGGCAATGGCAGTGTGCATGTAGCCTTACTTCTATGTTCTTATGGGAAATCTGTCTACATGATTGAAGACAGATCTCTTCTCTTGTTGTTTACACAGCTGTTAACCCTTCCTGCTCTCTCCCTGGCTATAGTATGCTATGAGCAATATAATCAAACATCAAGCTGAAAGTAAAGGGATTACTCCTCACTGCCAGAACTGTTTTAAACACACAAGGAGATTACATGTGAACTTGTGCATATCCATCTCTATAGTAGGGAGGGGAGTGATATCCAGAATTTAATAAAGTATATTCGAAAAATGTTCAAAACATCCCCCACACATTAACCCCTTACCGATATGTGACGTACTATTACGTCACATGGCAGCTGTGGGGCTATGGAGAGGGTTCACGGGTTGCGCCCTATCCATACAAGGTGGGTGTTTTCTGCATATTGCAGGTAACACCCACGGATGTTGTTGAACAGGAGGTTTTAATTTGTGTAAATGTATGAAAACATTATCCCAATGATCGCCCCCAACCCAAAGAATGGAGTAGACATGTCATTTGGGGCGCACAGTGAAAGCCTTAAAGTCCAAGCCCACAAGAAAATGCTTCCCAGTACATGGCATGGAATATTTAATACCATCACTATGAAGTGCAATTTGTCATGCAGAAAACAAGCCCTCATGCAGTTCTTTAAATGGAAAAATTAAAAAGTGAAAGTGGGGAGTAAAAAATGGAGATGCGTAAAAGGACCTCTGAGGGAAGGGGTTAAAAATGTTAAATGATGGTTACTCTGTAAAGGAAATCTACCATCAAAATCAAGCGTGATGAAATAATAATAGTATCCTTTTGTCTGTGTGCAGTGTATGGGTGACAGGGTAGCAGCCAGTCTCCAGCAACAGATGGGGAAAAAATATGCGAAGTAATCATATAATGGCCAGGAAATGCAGTATATACGCCCCCCATACGGTTGTGTGAGTATAGTTTGTAGCTACATCTCCTACAGAGAGCAATGAGTTTCTGTTTTAACATTCCAGAACCCCCCCTGCGTAGTCCTAGCCCATGTGGGTATATTACCGCTTTTACCTCTTTCTGGTTGTACACATAAATGTTTATACTGTATATGTGTATGACAGTATTTTCAGGCTGAACATGTTGATCGCTTCAAGCCTGACTCCTTTTTTTTTATTGTTCTGCCTTTTCCATAGTAAAGGGGATAGTAATCTGTTAGGTGGGGGTCTGGTGCAGGAACAGACCAAATCACTTAACCTTTCAATATCGATGCATTAGAATAAGAACACAATTGTCTGTAAAGTTGGTGCTTCCCTTTATCATGATGTGATTATTAGCAAAATAGACCCAGTAGAATTTTACGGATGACTATTCGCCTTTCTTTCCACTTCCTTTTCTCCGGATCAGTAAGCTTAGTCATGGCTTTCAAGGCCTGCATATGCATTATGTTAGGAAGTTCACAAAGCCTTTTGTCTGGTCGGACTATAATTCATTTCTACATTTGCTTATGTTACCTCAGCAGCACTTCTGTCTCCGGCGTTATTTTACTGTATGCTTAACTTGCATTATTTGCTTTTTTAGCTTACAGTGGCTAAAGGTATACACTCCCTCCGCTGCTCACATTTTTCTTTCGTATGTCTACGATTGATTCAGTCTGGCATTGGATGCGTAAAGGTAGTGAGACAAATTTTAGCAAAATGTTGTATACTCATTTAGATGATGCCAGAGAAGCACCCTGGCTTTGGGGTGCCCCTTTAAAAGTCTCTGTTTTATACTGTATTATGTATTTTAGAACTCTTTATGTGCAGTAAATACTTCAGATTGGTTTCTGTATTATTGAGCACATTATTGATTGTGTTCATTGTTTTAATAAGGTAAATTGCATCATTTCATGTCTATGAAAGGGAGTTTGTCAGGCCCATAATCTCCCCCCCCCTCCAGCCATTAATGATGTTTACTAGGATTAGAAATATAACTTTATCACTACAAATGTTATTCAGAAATTATCCTGTTTTTTTGCATACAGAAATCGCTACTTAGGACTGTAGGAAGAGGGAGAATGAGTAGACAGAGACAGATTATCTTTGTTGGACCTCCTGCTGGACCCGTGATTCTCTCTGTACAGAGGACACTAGAAAGAAGCTAATATGATGAAAATTTTCCATCTTTCTACTGTGTTGTTGTCCTCAGGAGGCCAATATGATTGAAAGTTGTTAAACAAGGAGCAATAACTTACTGTTTTAATTTTTGGTTGGCACCTCGCAATAAATAAGGGGGGTTTTGGGTCACAGTTTGGGCACTCGGCCGCTAAAAGGTTCGCCATCACTGGTATAGGGCATAATAATCTGTTTGGTGGATGTCTGGTGCAACAGTCTTGAGAACATAGGATCCGCATAACAAAAAGAAAAATGAACACCCCCAATGATTTAATGGGGAGCATCAATCTCCTCCAATATGGATGAGGCTATTTACGTTTGTACCCCACAATTGGTGTCTGCACAAATCGCATCACTTAGCAGTGGGTGTCTGCTGTATAATACTGCAGTCACTCATCGTGAATGGAAGGGGCTTCGGCTCGTGAGCCCTCTCCATACATCCTTTAACATCTTTAAACTCAGATCACATCAGTGCTGACATTTCTGTTACAGGCGGTCCCCTACTTAAGAACACTCGACTTACATACGACCTCTAGTAACAAACGGACCACTGGATATTGGTAATTTCCTGTACTTTACCCCAGGCTACAATAAACAGCTGTAACAGTTATCAAAGGTGTCTGTAATGAAGCTTTATTGTTAATCCTGGTTCTTCTGACAACCAAACATTTTTAAAATCCAATTGTCACAGAGACCAAAAAAGTTCTGGCTGGGATTACAATGATAAAATATACAGGTCCGACTTACATACAAATTCAACTTAAGAACAAACCTACAGACCCTATCTTGTATGTAACCAAGGGAATGCCTGTATTCCCTTCCATTGTGGAAACCAAGTACTTGAAATCTTTCCGTTATTTATAAATGCAAAAAGTATGGGGACTGCTGCGCCATTATAAATAATGGAAGGGGCACAACGCTGATGTGTGTAGAAAGGGATGATTCACTCTTACAATGTTCTTTCTCTTCATAGGGGACGCCGCACTAATGACCTGATCCCTGGAATAATATCATTTAGTTACTTGAGTAATTTATGC
Organism: Engystomops pustulosus; assembly: GCA_019512145.1. Lineage (NCBI taxonomy): Eukaryota > Metazoa > Chordata > Amphibia > Anura > Leptodactylidae > Engystomops > Engystomops pustulosus. The sequence continues at coordinate 238,982,692 of CM033642.1, read as the reverse complement.
ATATGAGGGTTATCCTATTAATTTTGGGAAAGGGAAAATGTAACTGATAACACAAAGAAATAAGTATTTTACATGAATTAGACTTCCTTGGTCGATTCCGCACATCACTTTCTGCTGATATCACAGAATCCCTATTGTTGTGTATACATAACAGGATGTTTTTATAAGTATAAGGACGTTGATATCTCCATCAGGGTGGTGCCTCGCTGTGAATTTCCTCTAAATATTTACTTTGAAATAATTCTGCTTATACAAAATACCAGAGTTCAGTGCAGCGCTGTTATTTCACGTCATCTACATAACACGGTCTTGTGATGTTATACAGATTTATACTTCCTGGGATAGTTTACAATGCGGATTCTGATATTCCCCATAATTTCTTCATATGGTGACTTAGACAGCATAGTGGTGGTCAATGGACTGTAAAGGTTTGCATTTGATTATTACACTATATAAAACACAATTAAAGCGCAATCCACTACTTTATGGCGTGTGAGCAGTCCTTGTATCTGTTTACAGCCCATGAAATCACCTATGGTCCACGGTGTGCGGCTTCTGCAACCTGAGTTCAACAGCATGTGAAAGGACATATGGTTTGTTTGTGGCCTGTGTGTCCTCAGCGTATGAGAGGACATATGGTCCCTTGTTTGCTGCCTGTGTGTGAGTAGCATGTGAGTGGACCTTTGGTTTGTTGTTTGCGGCCTGTGCGTCTCTGGTGTGCGCATGGACCTATGGTTTGTTGTTTGCGACCTGGTGTTATCGGCATGTGAGTGGACCTATGGTTTGTTTATGGGCTGCGTGTCACCAGCGTGTGAGTGGGCCTATGGTTTGATGCTTGCTGCTTGTGTGTGACTAGCATGTGAGTGGACCTATGGTTTGTTGTTTATGGCCTGTGTGTCACCAGCGTGTGCGTGGACCTTTGGCTCATTGTTTACGGCCTGTGAGTCACCAGGGTGTGGGCAGATCTATGGTTCGTTGTTTGTGTCCTGTGCGTCTCTGGTGTGTGAATGGACCAATGGTTTGTTTGTGGCCTGTGCGTCTCTGGTGTTTGAATGGTTAATTGTTTACGGCCTGTGAGTCACCAGGGTGTGGGCAGACCTATGGTTCGTTGTTTGTGGCCTGTGCGTCTCTGGTGTGTGAATGGACCCATGGTTTGTTTGTGGCCTGTGCGTCTTTGGTGTGTGAATGGTTAGTTGTTTGCGCCCTGGTGTTATCGGCATGTGAGTGGACCTATGGTTCTCTGTTTGTGCTCTGTGTGTCACCAGCGTGTGATTGAACTTTTGGTTTGTAGTTTACGGCCTGTGGGTCGCCAGGATGTGCGCAGACCTATGGTTCGTTGTATGTGTCCAATGTGTCACCGGTGGCTGAGTGGACCTATAGTTTGTTGTTGCGGCCTGTGTATCACCAGCGTGTGTGTGGACCTATGGTTTGTAGTTTATGGCCTGTGTGTCGCCAGTGTATGCGCAGACTTATGGTTTGTTGTTTGTGGCCTGTGTATCACCAGTGGGTGAGCAGACCACAAACAAAGGACCATGGTAACACAAATCCCACATAAAAGATGAAACTTAATAATTCAAAATTAAATAAAGACATAATAAACCATGTTGGATTAAAAATTGTCTGCAATGCTTTATTATTGGGTCAACCAAAATAAAATAATTAAATCAATCAATTTTATTAAATAAACAGAATAATTCAAAAATACAGATTGAAATCATAACAATATTATTAACTTAGTCTCCCCAGCATCAGCTGTGAGACACAACCCCCAATAATAAGCACTGCGACGGATTGGAAAAATAATAAATTATGGTGGGCTGGACAGGGTGTTGGAATGGGATTCTTCTTCAGACTGGCCCAGACACCCTGCTAACAGCTCAATACATGGGTAAGTTGCTGCGGCCAGCTACCAATCAGCTGACCACCTACAATATTTTGCCTGGTTACAACGCTGCCATAGATCCAGCTGTTTACCAATCACAGCTGACCTTCACCTCCAGCGAATCAGAAAGCAGCATCTGTAAAAACATCTGACAGAAAAGTGCAGAAAATTACCTCATGGAAAAAGCGGGAAACACAAATCATAAAATCACCACAGAATGTGGTCCAATGCCACCATATGATCTTACTTGTTAATGAATCATTGAGAGCCATATTAAGGGATTGTGTCACAATGTTCCCCCTTCAATAAAGTTATCAATTATTATTGTCATTAGGTACACTCACACTTTGGTGACAGTAAAAAAGACTGCCTGGATTGCAAACATTGGCAGGAATTTGACCATCACTGAGTTTTTTTCGTCAAGGGCGGTTGGCTGATACACAGGGTTATCTAAACCGTATGTGTTTGAGCCCATAAAATACTAGAGGATTGGTCCAAGCCATTGAAATAAACAATGCATGAGGCCTAAGAACTCAAATGTGTGGCATATGGGAGAACAAAAACTGGGCATTACAGAAGCACAGAGCCACAGACGGTATCTTATCAACACTGTGGCTTAGGTGTGACATATCGGGGGAAACTCTTGTAAAAAAAAAAAAGCACATTGGACCCTGTTATTGTTGTAGCTGTCAGCAATATCTGTGCAAAAGAACCATTCGTTCAGACGAAAACTGCACAGCGGGTCCTGACGTTGTAAGCAATGTGCGGCAAAATGTCAATGTCCAGTGGAGAATACATTTTTTTTTTTGTTTTGTTTTTATTATAAAAGTTTCTTAAACAGTCTCTGCCTCAGAAACTTGTATTAGTGATTTATCGTATTAATAAAGTCTGTTGTAAATTACAGCAAGCAGTAAAGCAGTTGTGCGGTAAGTGCAGAGTTAAATACCACATTTCGCTCTTTCTGTAAAATCCGCCCGGTGTCCTTCAGTTCTTTGACAAACATGGGGGGGATTCTGTGAATTGTGTGCTGTGTTTGAATGTCAGAGATCTCGGATAAGTCAGTGTTTGTTTCCTCGCTGTGAATCTAGAGGGGATTTTCTCACCATAAGCCTGACCTTTCCTCTGTATGGCTGGCGAGGCTGGGAATTCTGCTGTGTCGTTAACGTAAATATTATATCGCTTTAAAATATTATAGGCCCATAGACGTCGGCTTGATTTATGGTCTGGGTTTTGTCCGTGCATCCAATACTGCGTAGCTATATATCTTTTCTTGTAATATATCATATAGACTGTATATTCTTATATTCTGAGATTTTCCCCTAAGCACCCCCCCCCCTTTCATCCCCGAAAGAAAAATGTATCGCCAAGATAAAGCTTTATACATCCAGCCTTTGTATATATTGATAAATGCATTGACACAAGCTGCAGGCGTATTAAAGGGAAAATTGCTTATAATTGGATGTAAATGTCCCAGTGGTTCACTCTCCAGATGTGCAAATGGCTTTTATCCTAAGTGAAGAATCTTGTCTTGTAGATCCAGGCACTTTCTACAAGAGCAGCTGTACCGTATGTTACTCCCTACAGTCCTTGTATACTGCTAGACTGTATCGTCATGGTGTATATTGTGTAAATCGAAGCCAATATTGCGTCCACATTTTACATTTTAAGATTTACATAATTTTAAGATTTTCTGCATAGATGTTTGTGTGAGCCTTTTCTGCAGGCTTGCTTTATTACTTCTAGAAGTTTATCTCCTGCTAGTAACATTCTCTACTAGCTCCACTATCCCCCTTGCACGTAGCATGGGATCTTTCGCATCACATGCCATCTCTTTGGCATTTCCACTGAACTGGGTTTCGCGCCCTCTGGTCAATCCATTACATTGGGTGTTTTTAGCAGCCATAGTGATCAAATAAACTTTGGCCGTTCATTTTCCATCAACTTGAATGGTATCCACTTGAGCTCAGTCCACATCTCCATTGGGTCTTCAGTTTTTTTCCTTCAGTTATTTTAAGCCAGGAGTGAAAGAACACACAGAACAGGTGGAAGTCCTTTCCATTACGCCTTACCCTTGTGTAGTTTTTTGTTCTGTGTGAGCTACCACTCCTGATTTTGGGTCACAAAAACTGAAGGTAATAAATGATGACTACTGATGAGCGGACCTGAATCGAAATGTTTGGGTACCGAACATTCCCATTCGGTTCCACAGAACACAAACTCCAACTTCCATTTTATCCTATACATGCCATAGCCAAAGCTGTCTGTTGCATGTAATTAGCCGTCACATGAATGCCGCCATTTTGGCAGCAATCTTGCTGCAATTACATTCCCGTGGTCTTCTTTGTTGTGTTATGCTTTATATGCCAATGGCAATCTGTGCCAGCAGCAATGACATGTGTTACCGAAGGGTGAGCACATCCATTTTAAGGGTTATCACCCCCGATCGGCGCAAGCACCAATTGTGGCTGTTCAGGTCCGAGTTTGGCCAAATCCACAGGACCCCAATACTGATGGTTCAGCTTAAGGAGACCAGGTACTAAGTAGTAGTAGCCTTTTCCCAAAGGGTAAGGGCGGTTTCTCCACAATTGCATTATTGAAGGCCTCTTTAAGTTGTTTTAAAGGGGGTTTCCCAGTTCACCTAGAAAATTCCTGGCTCAAAGGAAAATGTGAATAGCAAAAAATGTGCTGGTTAAAAATATTAGAGAAAGTCATTTACCCCCTCACCCCCTTTTTAAACTTTTATATATATATCACCCTTGCTAAACCACTCCTGCATGTGCCAGGAGCAAAATTTGCACCTGAAAAACAAGAAAAACTCCATATGTTCCTACAGCCTAAGGAAGCGGTGATCACTTTTATCACTAATCTTCTGCCCACAGCAAGCCCTGGTAGCATCAAAGCAAAGTTTCTGCACAGAACATGTCGGTATAATGACATTGAAAAACGACGTCTTGTGAGCTATGGTGGCATCATCTGGAGAACGCTCACCCGTGTGTGGGCACGTTTTAGTATTGTATTTAATACTTACTATTCAATATTAAGGATGTTGTCTATATGCTTTGTAATTGGACTCAAGGTCCACATATATAAAGAAAGAATTATTATTATTTCTGGAAAACACTTCAGACACTGACACCGACTGGATTATGTTCCTGTCTATTTGTATTACTGATGGATGATTTCGAGCTTTTCCGTTTTTGGAGTTTTTTTTTTTTTCTGTGCCACTTTTCAATATCTGCTATATTACTAGCCTGAGGTGCTGTGCAGACATATTAAGTTAAAATATCAATTTTATGTTGCATGGGGCAAATCATATTAAAATACCCTAATATCACATCATTTTTTTTTTTTTTTATTATTTTGTAGATCATCAATTTCAGATACATTGGACTTATTTTTTAAGGGGGGCATCGAAAGGAAATCAACCACAATGCATCCCTAAAGAGGGTTAAAGATGAATCCACGTAGCTCTGCAATACCACTGTGACGATGCGGCAGTAAGTATAGATGGCATAATCGTCAGTAGTTTTATACCTTTGTGTTTGTTGGTCTGTTCTTTCCTTTTTTTTCTTTCAGACGCTCTGGAAATTGACTGTTGGCTTCTGGTCTGAAAAGCCTTTACATGTTCTTCTGCTTCACCTCCTCTACAGGAGACATCACACGTTCTAAGGTAAACCATAACAATACAGTCCCGGAGAGGAAAATGTAGTAGTAGTTCTCATTTTAACAAACCTGTCACATTGAATGTAGTCCAATTCTCCAATAGTTGCTATAGTTTCTTCGTTTTAACAAAACTATATATACACATTAGCATACTTCATCCTGTCCAATCTGCTATGATTTTCCTGCTCTATAGCATGCTTCCAGCAGATGGGGAATCATGTAAAACCTACTTAGCTTCTCCTGCTCTATTTCATGCTTGCCTCCAGATAGGACTCTCTACAATCTTCTCAACTCTTTCTATTCCGTAACATGCAACTTAAAGATTGTACGTAGTATCAGATCTGCAGGCAGCATGTTATAGAGCAGGAGGAGCTTACCAGATTGTAGGTAATATCCAATTGGCTTAGTACCTCCTCCTCTATGAACAATCTACTCTTCTCCATCTGCTCTATAACATGCTGCCTGCAGATGGGACACTATGTACAATCTTCTCAGCTCCTTCTGCTCCAATAACATACTGCATGCAGATGGTACACTATGTACAATCTACTCCGCTCCTCTTGCTCTATAACATTGGCGGACAATGCTAAATTATAAACGGATAACCCAGAATGACATGTTGATTATATATGATGAAGAACTCCCTCCCCTATTTGTCAAAGGCAAGTTGACTTCTTCCACAATCTCCTGGCCTATATATGCACTTAATAATAAAACTGGAATATTATCACAGATATATTTCAACACATATTTTTAATTTAATGTCTAGTGGATGTATTAGGGTTTGGACTTACTTTAGTACGTGTTTTAAAGGGCCACTTACTTTTCGGAGGTGAAGTTTGAAGTCTGAGATGTAGGGTATTCCTGTAAGGCTTGTCCCTAATACTCTGCTCAATTGACACAATTATGTAGCACAGTGTAACTATTACACCTCCGGCGTGCTTCTTAAATTCTCCTTTATACATGCTGATAGTTGTCCCAAATTTATCTTAATGAGTGGATCATTACCGTTGAGATTTCTGGAAACAGGTGAATCTCTTCTAACCTCCTGCGGGAGATTTGCTGACTTAGGTATAGGACTGATTTGTCATATTCTTTCCTACTTTCTATACAGGACAGAGCTATACTGCATATATCCACACTGCAAGGTATAGGACACCCTAAGCCTTCGTATTGGGATAAGTGAATGATATATAGAGCTGCTCCTATGGTGTGATATATGGTGTGACTGGTTCTGTCAGTAGCTCCTTGGTTGGCACTCTTGCATTGAAACACTGTATTTAACCAATAGCAATATCTGCACAGAATTTATTTTCTTTCAACGGCTTTTTGTGTAGTATGCAAAACATATGTATAGGTTAAAGGGGTGTTCCCAAGCCAGGTATTTGCCATATCCACAGGATATGTAATACATGCAAACAACCTTTGGGAACCACACCAATTTATGGAACGGAAGATCACTGCTCCCCTTCCTGCATCTGTATGCTCCGAATATAGGTGAGTCTCTGGTAGAGATGAACAGACCCAATGTTTGCATTTGTGGTTGGCCCTTGCAAACTTAAAATGTTTTTTTTTTTAATATAATCAATATTAATTTACAACAGAAAAAACATACATTTCATCTACCGTGTTTTCCGGAATATAAGGCGCACATAAAAACCTAAGATTTCCTTAGAAATCCAAAGTGTGCCTTGAAGTCCGGTGCGCCTTATGTATGGAGGATGGTAGCGGACCCTACTTACATAGGTCCCCGCTACCGGAGACAGCAGATCTCCAGCGGGAACTGCAGACCACGCGGCACGAACAACTGCAGTTCTGCAGTTCCCACTGGAGATCTGCTGTCTCCGGTAGCGGGGACCCATGTAAGTAGGGTCCGCTGCCCTCCTCCACCTGAAGGACCCCCTTCCCCATCTCCCTGGGAGACGCGCCACCTCTTGCCGGGTTGTGGAGAGTCGGCTGGTTTCTCCGCTCGGTTTTCACACCACGCCCCCGGACCTCCTCCACGCCCCGGGACCCTGCGCCTTATAGTCCGGTGCGCCTTATATATGGAATTATTCCATATATAAGGCCTTTTTTTTAGTAATGCGCCTTATAGTCCGGTGCACCTTATCACCCAGAAAATACGGTGCATGGAATCTACACATGTGACAAAAAGGGTAAAAAAAAAAACCATTAAGAGATATCTATAACTAACCTACCCCCAACCCCAAATCCAGTACCAGTGGAGAAACAAAAACATTCTTTTACCCCTCTAAACAGACTACCAGGACTAAAATGAAGAACGATTTATTCTTCTCTTTGGTTCCATGTCTTTCTCAAAGGGCCTTCAAATGGTTTCATATTTCATAATTTGTAATTTCATAATTTATCTATTTCATTGCATTCCAATTCTTTAAATTAATATCAGCCTTGCCGCAAATAGTAGTTTATGTGTTAATTCCCATCTATCTCTTGGAATTTCTATTTTGGGAATAATAACCAAAATTGCCACTTCCAAGGTAAAAGCCTAATTTGTAATTTTCCCAAATAAAAAACATACTCCTCATTCCAAAAATTTTTTTGTTACTAGACAATTCCACATACCGTATTTTTCGGACTATAAGGCGCACAAAAAATCCTTTGATTTTCTCAGAAATCAAAGGTGCGCCTTATAGTCCAGTGCGCCTTATATATGAACCGTACTTGCAGACAACAGCTGCCATGAACTGTGCACAGGTCTGCCACCTGCTGGTCATTCATCCTTATAATCAGGTGCGCCTTATATATGAACCTAGACATTTTAGCAGGCATTTATTGATGGTGCGCCTTATAGTCCGAAAAATACTCTAATATGACTTCAACGCTGACATATTGACCTTTCAAATCATAGCCGTAGCTAAGGGCATCATTTTGCTGGATTGGCGATTCGGCCACCAATACGGCAATATGTCTGGGTTGCCTGAGCCAAATGCAAATATCGAGCCTGCTCATCTCTATTCCCTGGAGCTCTATAGACCTGATAGAGCTACCTGAGAGTAGCGTATAGCATCAGCTATTTTCAGCTCATAGAATGGAGAATGGCCATGCATTAACGGCAGACTCTCCACTTGGCCGGGTACCGATGGGTAACCCCCATTACTACTATATGATTGATACAGTTTTCTATTCAGTATTCAGAATGTGAGTGCTCATGGGGTCGTTCTTTGCTCTGTTTTGTGAGTTTCAGCAGTTAATTTGATTATCTTGCTGTCTGCTGTCAGGTGGGTGGTTCTGGGTTTGAGTAGACACTCTAGTAGACTTCTTATTGTCTGGTGGTCACTACCAGAGATATGGGAATGAAAGGTTCTGAACCGATTTAAAGGGAACCTGTCATCAGAAATTGACCTAATACACCACTACCAGTATGTTGTCAAGCAGCTGAACAGCTTCTGGATCATGTTTTTTTTCTTCTTGGTGTAGTATAGTGGAATCATCCAGAAAATCAACTTTGAAGTGAGGTGTAAATTGGTTTAACACTGAAGTCAAGCTCTCCCTGCTTTAGAACGCCCCATTCACTGCGTCCAGGGACATCATTGACCAGATCTCCTGTAGTCGGGCACATGATGATAATCACATTGGGAGGTGGTGATGTTCAGAGGCAGGGAGAGCTTTACTTTAGTGTTTAACTCTCTGCCTCCCTGACTTTATACAACCTATTAACATATCACTTTAAAGTTGATTTTCTGGATGATGCCACCAAGCTGGGCCATGAAAGAAACATGATCTAGAAGTGGCTCAGTTGCTTGACAACATACTGCTAATGATTTAATGGTTCAATCACTGATGATAGGTTCCTTTTAAAGGATGCAAACAGAAATGGTGTATGCAGTGATAGTTCCTCTTTAACCAGTTAAAATTATTATTATTTATTATCTAATACTGCTACATATGTTTATAAAACAGAAAATAATCGGTACTGAACTCTTTCTCTTGAAGATTCAGTGCTGTCCCCTCCCCTGTTTGGTTTACATGAGGCCGCCATAGGACTGTGGCAGCCAATCGATGGTCTGAGTGATCATCTGGTGGAATAATATGGTGGCATCACTGAGCCATTATGCCAGTAATGACTACTTTATTTATTTTTTTTTGCATTTTTCCTACACTTCCATACATCATGCATCTACACCCCTTAGTTGAAATGGGACCCCATTTGCTGCTGGTCTTGTTGGTCCATGACAGCGTGGGTCCCAGCAGTCGGACCCTAACTGATCCCATTTCCTCTCGTTGGGTCAATCCATTTAAGAACCCTCACAATCTAACCCTAACCAGAGACTAGAAAAGATCCCTAGCAACAAGGTGACCAAGAGGGTCTGGGTAAAGTCAGGAGGGTCTGTGGATGACAACAAGATATTTGGTGTACCGATCTTGGTATGTTAAAGTGGCACCAAATTGGACATTAGACGTTTTCCTTGTTTTTAGATTTTACATTTTGCTCTATGGGATAAAAAAATAAAACAAAACTGTGATGTGATCAGAATCTGTATTTTTCAGCAGTTTTTTTTTTCTGTATGCCAAGTGCCAGGAGGTGTAGTATGTAAGCCCTTGGCAAGGTTGCCGCGGTTGTATGAATGCTTGATTTCCGTAGTCTGCTACATGTGCTGAATGTTCCAGCCCGGGCAGAGAATGATTGATGTCTAAAAGGTGTAAATGGTTTTTCTGTTGGAAGCTCTCAGTGGGAAGGTGTCTATGCCTGGGGACCGGTGGCCATGAGTCAGCCGGCATATTGATGAAGCGATCTTATCTCTGGGGTTTTTTCACACAGTTAAGCTTGGCTTACCATGGGGCTTAATCACAGACGGAACAAAGATAAAATTAATTAGCTCCTGTACTGAATATCCCAGTGTGGAAAGCCAGTCTCTCTGCAATATGTTTTTGTAAACTTCATTTTCGTGATGCTGAAGTATACAAGCAGATGCAAAACGTGAGACGAGACCTTAAAAAAAAAAATGCTATTTTCTCCAAGGAAGGTGTAGCTGACTCCCAATAACCTAAATCCCTAAACATTTGACGAATTACTTTCTGTAATCTTTCGTGAGGTTTAAGCTTTGCTACGACATTGCACAATGGAAAATTAACAAGCCTGTTAGAAGCGCCATCTGCAGCTTTAGTCTTCTCCCGCTCTGACAAGGCTGGATTTATCAGATTTTTACATTCACTTGATAGTCACAGGAGAACACTCATTTTTTAAAGTACAACTGGAGTCAATCAGCTTTTAACTAATTCCTGACTGCAGGATAAGAGTACAAAGCGTTTGTTGTGTGTTGTAGTGGAGAGAACAGACAACCGCATACAAGCTGTGGATAAGGAATTTCTGGGAAATTTTTAATAAAAAGTGTTGGAAGTTTTTTTTTTTTTTTTAATTTAATTTTAGATGCAAGTAGTTGCATACTTAGTTAAATATTTGAGTATAAGCCGAGACCCTTAAATTTACCACACATTACTGGGAAAACTTATTGACTCCAGTAAAAGCCTAGTTTGGGATATGCATTTGTCACAGCCTCTCCGAAAAAAAAAATGCACTGCAGCCTCCCCCAGTAATGAAATGCCCTGCAGCCTCCCCCCTAGCAATAAAATGCACATGCAGCCTCTCTCTCCCCGGTAGTGAAATGCTCTGCAGCAGCTTTCCCCAGTAATAAAATGTCCCATGCAGCCTTCCGTAGTAATGAAAAGCTCCATGCAGTTGCAAACCCCCCCCCCCCCCCCATCCTTGTATATATAATAAAACTTGCATACTTTCTGGCGCTCCTCATCCCTCTCGTCCTCATGTAAGAGAGTGGCCAGAGACATGTCCATGAGCTTTGCACGCTGCTGATGTCCTAGTGTGTGCACTGGCAGAGCTCAAAGCTTTGTTACATGAAGAGGAGTGGCGGAATGTACACATCCCAGATTTGGACAATACATTTGACACCAATTAAATAATTTGTTGGTCACACACACCTCTCCAGTAATCCACCTTGACAGATTGCCTTTTAAATGGTCAATAACTTTGTAGATGTGGAGTACAAGTGACAACAGGAAATCTTCAGAGAAAAGTTCTTCTTTCTCCACTTACTTTGCTCCTCTACTGCCTCCCTCCTTTCATCATAAACAGAATTTATCTCTGCTGAATTCTGTCTTGCTGCAAAGATGGACTGCAGCTCACTGATTACATAGAAACTATGTGGAGGTTTAGTGATTCCCCACAGGCCTCTACCCACTAGTTCTTGAGAGGACTGCAAGCTAAAGATACAGGCTGTGTGCATGTGTATAATATATAATATATTGTGTGTGTTTGCTTAAAAGTCACATAAAGACTAGAAGGGGTATTTCTTCCCCTGTACACACACAGCACTTTTTAACAAGTTTTTGCACGCGTGTTAAAGTTTTCTAATGGGTCACATTCCGTAAGATGATGATTTTGACAACCCCCACAAGTCTGATGGACACCAGTGCATACACTTTTATATCTTTTTGCTGTACTATATATAACAAAAGAAGACGTGCAGTTATCTTGACATATTTTTTTCGGGATGAGTTTGCATTTATTGGCGTAAATGTTTTCTGTCTCCTACTTTAACAACTTTTTCTATGTATAAAACATTTACTATATTGAGAATCCTCCGCTTTAAAAACAGGGTCAGCAAACATCCCTTCATAAATTAAGAAAAAAAAACTAATTAGCTTTTAAACCTAAAGATCTAAAATTGGCATCTCCTCGCCAGCTGGTGCATACATGCTAATTGGTTTGCAATGATTTCTAAAAGTTGCTGCAAGTGGGCATTTCTAAGTAGATGCGAGGAGCAAGTTTATCTTCCGGTGATTAGCAAACAGCATGACTAATTCTCCGTGCGAGATGCGGCAAGCTGAATGTCAATTATTTTGGAGACCTTTTGCTGAACATTAAAAGGAATTTTAAGGTTCTCCGGCAAGTCGAATGTAGCTCGTAGAGGTCATTGTAACTGGAGGCTAATTATGGGTGTAAAATCAATATGCTGGTGCTATATCGGTCTGCCCTGGCATCGCCTGCATGGTTAAGGGGCATTCATTTGTATTTTGTAATTCTTAGTGCTGTTTATAGGTTTATTTGCATTTCACTATGTAATATTCATTCCTGTCTATTAAAAAAAAAAGTTTTTTATTGGTACCTGAATGAACCTTTAAAACACGTTGTGTTCACCGTACTGCACCCGCCGTCATAGGTTTTTATGGGGGTCATATCCGATATCGGCCTTTCACAGTTTTGCGTGAAAAGAGCCTTACTGTGGAAAGATGATAAATGTTGACAATGGGAAACCCCCTTTATAGAAAAGTAAGAATTTTATTCTAAAATTTAAAAAAAAAATGTTTGGGCTCGCCACATATCTTTGTATACACATAATAAAATCATAAAATGTGAAACCTGTTCTCGGCATTGTGCCGTTCATCTCCAGTGGGCAGCACCGACACAGAGGGTGCTTCTTAACCAGCCTTATCAGTGGATGGGTATTAGTGCTAATCCTATTGTGACTGATTCAGTTACACAAAAAAAATGGCAAAGTGGCTGATCGGGGATGAATATTGCTTTATTGGCTGCTTACTGGCCTTATAGCTGAACTAAATGTTACACTTCTCATGAAGCCTACATGGAAATAGGGAATTTGCATACATTTCACACAGGCCCCATTACAATTATGGGTATATTTAATTTTTTTTTTTTGTAACTTCTGGGGTGAGAAAATGACAGCATATGGGCCATTTGAGAATAGCCACCTAATACTGATGCAAGAAGCCTCAGGATCATGAAGCCTGAGATGATTTTTGGGCATATGTACATTTGGGCATGTTTTGTTTATTTAAATGTTTAAAAATACATTTTTAGGGTGTAATCACAAAAGCCGGGGGCTCCACTCCAGTCCTGGTTTGGACATCAAAAACTGCATCTGAGAAACTGAACGCGTGAAAACACCCTCAAGGTCAAGTTCGGCCACCGGACGGAGTTGTTCTTGCTGGCTTCGTCCACATTTCAGTATCAAAAGATTAACAGCATCAACTGATCAGTGATTGCCCTTAATTTTGTTGCCTCAACAAATCTGATCCTTTTAAAGGGATTGTCCACTTTTAGAAAAACTTTACTTTTATTTTCTATTAAAAACAGCCAGCTGTCTCTTGTTGACAAGTGACACATGTCTTAAACAGAAAAACAGTGTTGATAGGTCTAAACGCATCTGTGTTCGGGAGTAACTCCTGCCCGATACAATTTGTATTGGGCTTTAAATCGCAATTCAAGCTCAACATGTGAATGTTCCTGAGAAAATAGATGTATTTTAAATGTGTCCAGTAGGAGTTTGTGATGATAAATGGTGACACTGAATACATAGACTTTTTAGCACATCTGGAGATGACATTTACGGATCTCTGTAACGGAGTGTAAAAAAAGCCACTTAACAGACAACTTCCAGCCGTGACTTAATGTGCATACTATCCGGTTGTGGTTTTAATATGTTGTTGAATTAGTCAGCAGGTTTTGACCGTCACTGGATATGTTTATATGTTTTTAGAATTTTTAAATGTAGTTGAAGGCCAAAGCAGGAACTAACTATGCAAGTGCAAGATCCTCTCTTTTTTTATCAGCCATATCTGTTTTTGCTTCACAAATTGTTGGTAAAACCCAGGCTGCTGCTAAAGCCAATAGTGAGTTTTGTATCTCGCCTTTTCTTAAACAATGGTTAATTATTCCTTGTAGTGGTTTGTATGATGCTGATGAGTGAGGAAGCAGAATCTTGTTGTATCTCCATGTCCCTTCTGTAGGAGACATTAGGGATGGAGGTAGAGAACCCGTCAGGCAAATTAACCTCTAAAACTAAATATATTTTCATAAACTGCATGGCTGTAAACTTAAATTATCAGGTCCGAAAGTTGTATGCAAATGACCTGAGATGGGTCCAATGAGTCATTATCATATTTAGCTGTCCAGCTTATTCATGAGTGGGAGGCACAGCCACACCCCCAGTGCTTGACAGCTTGTGTTATGATGTGACACTTCTGGTGCTGGCACCCCTTTAGCCTGCGTGTATGAGATACTCCTATACACATGACTGAGAGCCTGTATAATGGTGTTATGGCTCCCCCGTGTGCTTCCTGGTGCTGGCGCCCCCTGCAGCCTGTGTGTGCATGAGATATTCCGATAAATATGACTGACAGCCTGTATAATGATTGAACACTCCTGGTGCTGGCTCCTCTATACTTTCTGGTGCTGGGGCCCCCTGCAGCATGTGTGTATAGGAGAACAGAACATGTCAGGTACTTGTGTAGCTGCTGTCTGTGTCTCTCGCACTAGCAATGGTTTACTATACATTACACACAGACCTGGAGATGGGAAGGGTTAACATACATACATCACTTTCTCATCCCAGTCTCATTTACATAATAAAGAAAAGATGATTTTTACAACCATTCAAGTATGAATTGACTAGATAAAGGCTGGGATGGAGTTCTTGTGAGCTGCTCCAACAGGTAGTGGCAGAGACCTGATGACGGGTGTCCTTTAAAGACGACTGTAGAGGAGTAAACTGCTAAAAGGTGTATAGAGTTGCATCCAAATTTGGATGTAATAGACTATAATACTGTATACATACTGGAGTATAAGCCCCGTTTTTCAGCACAAAAAATGTACTGAAAAACCCTAACTTGGATTATACTCGAGTCTACAAAAAAAGTGCACTCTCCTTCCGAAGCGAAAGGGGGGGGGGGGGGTCTTCTTCTGTCCATCTATGCTCAGTCTCCCTCTCTCCATGTGGTGCCGTCGCTCGAGCTGTGACGTCAGCGGCTCGCTGACATCGCAGTGTGTGCCAATGGCGGCGCACATACTAGAATGTCAGTGAACCACTGACGTCACAGCTCCAGTGACGGCACCACATGGGGAGAGAGGCTGAGAACAGAAGAAGACTTATGGGCAGGGTCTGTATACTGGTTGCTGCAGGCTGTGTACTAGGGACAGGGGGGCTGCTGGCTTTATACTGGGGGCCAGGGGCTGGCAGGCCGTATGCTGGGGGGCCAGGGGCTGGCAGGCCGTATGCTGGGGGGCCAGGGGCTGGCAGGCCGTATGCTAGCATGGTGTACCTAATAAAGTGGCCGGTGAGTGTATATATATCTCTATCTCTATATCTATCGGCCGTTTTAATGCGTTCTCTACAAGTTTGGGCCCAAGTTGGGACTGCCTGTATTTGTATTGCAGTGAAACTCCATTAAAAATACTTGGTAGCAGATTTTATCTCTGGGAATAGCCCAGGGCTCAAAATACATTTTGTTACTTATTGTTATTAATTTGTCATACTTTTGTCTCTTTGTGTTGTAGGGACTTGGACATTGGCTGGTTAGGGCTCACCGTAGAGCAAACCTATTCTACTGTGGTAAGTATTTACTCTAGATCTCTAGATGACAATTCATCTGTCATAATATTTGCCCCTGTTTTTTTTTACAGCAAGCAGTTTCTTAATAAACAACAAAAATAAATGCTCCGATCATGTGGGATGGTTCCATCATTCGCTTACCTCTGAGGTGTCATAGGGATGTGTTCAGTCACCCAGAAACATTTGGGCCCTTGCATTGTATAGGTTTCCATTCTTTCTACATTCTCATTGTGTTTATAGATTGCATATGCAGATTTTACCTAAGTTCAAATTTTAGTTTCCAATACAGTAATTAAATTCAGTTTTAGAAGTGAGCCATCTCAAAGCTCATATAGCTCTTTCTGATTTAGTGTGGCAGAAGGCAGAGCTCAACCTTTGCATTTCATAATACGATAGGTGTGCAGATGCCTATTATACAACCTTTGCATTTCATAATACGATAGGTGTGCAGATGCCTATTATACTACTAATGATGTGCAGGGTGAGCAACGGCCTGCAGTGCAAATGACAATGCCGGCTTCTTCAGCAATTTTTTGGCTTTTTTGTTTTTCTGATGGTGATAAGGACTGATTTTTGGGAATGTGACAAACCCACCATAAACGGGCACACCTTATGCTCGTATTCTTATTTTTAAATATTTAAAGGAAATCTACTTTCAAAATAAAGCATGATAAACCAGGACCACTTAGGCTACATTCACACACACTGACGTGTGCCGGGGAAAGGAGGAGGGGGAGAGCGCCGCTCCCCCCCCCCCCCCATAGGAATATATGGCACACGGCGCTGTAATTTGTCGAAAGAAAGGACATGTCCTATCTTTCTACGGGGTACCGCTCCCTTTGGGCGGCGTGTGTGTGGGGGGGGTATTTGGGAGTGGGCGTATATTGGCCATATATACGTCCGCCGTATATACATCCCCTATGCAAATGAACTTTAAAGAGCCACAGTGGTGTGGCCATGGAGTCAGTACTGCCCAGTTTACATCAGATTGAGCAGGAAACAGTACATTATGGTTAAGTGGCAGGACTGGTTGATGAATCTAGAAGGGAAAGGCGAACTGGACCTCATCAGGACTGGTTGATGAATCTAGAAGGGAAAGGCGAACTGGACCTCATAACCACACCTACGGTGCACCTAAATGCTCAACTGCATTTACAAAAAATGAAGACTTCTCTACATTCGGACCACCGGGTTTCCAATGAATGAAATACTTATAATGCAGATGCTGGGTACTTCACCTACACGGCCATATGCTGAGTTTTTAAGGAGGGATGGTCCCCTTTTAAGGGGTTGTACCAATTATTATTGTTATCCTATATCCACAGGGGTACAACAAACTGATGTTTTGGGCAATGATCTGTAGGGGACCTCTACCTTTCACCTGACCCGGAGCCCAATTCTCATGATAAACACAGCCGTCAGGCCACTAATAATGAGATTGTCATTTAGATATTGGATAAAAAAAATAATTGGACCACATATAGTGGAAAGCTGCGCACTCTGTACACTGCTACTTGTTGTGGCTCACAATAACTAATGCAAATCACTGACCAAAACCGTAGTGTGTGGATAAGGCCTAAGACTTTTACACATAATCCTGTCCTACATATTGCAAGGCCTCAAGTTGTAGAATAAAATAAGGAGTGCATACATTTTTTTCACATAAACGGCGATGTTATCGGAGCTGAAAATAGTGACATTTTGAGGTAGTGTATAAGAAATGTATGAGGGTAAAGGGGACTGCTAAAGGGGTGTTCACAATTTTCCAATATACTTTCTGTATCAATTGCTCACCGTTTTCTAGATCTCTGCTTGCTGTCCTGCTATAGAAAGCTTCTATGTTTACTTCCAGTGGACACAAATCTGACCATGGTCACACAGGTGCATGGCTCGTTATATCATAGAGAGTAAGCCGAGCTGTGGGTTATAACGAGCCGTGCACCTGTGTGACCATGGTCATATTCCTTTCCACTGGAAATAAACATAGAAGCTTTCTATAGATGGACAGCAAGCAGAGATCTAGAAAACCGTGAGGAATTGATATAGATAGTATATTGGAAAATTGCATAACTTTCCTTAATTCAAACAATAAAACTTATTTGCTGAAATGGGAATACCCCTTTAACTTCTCGGCACATAGATGTGGATGGGATTGCTGTCCGGTTTCTTAACCTTTGCTAATGAATGGTTGCTAGGCAAATTGCATCTCAATCAGTATAATTATTTGCATGTCATGTACAGGTCCGTTCTTTGAGAGCTAAAGCATCACCAGTCACAAAACTGACAAGTTTCAGGATCACCGGCGGAAGATAGAATATTTATCAGTAAATTGTACAATCACAGAGCTGACTGTGGGGTGTTCTGCAGCGCGGATGATAACGCCATGAACCTCCAATTCTGGGGGCCAAGCAACCCTGTTACACTTTTTAGGGCATTTACAAGATGTCTCCTAGGCATAAGAAGATGTCACGAGATCTGATAAGAATATACTTTCAGCCATTGAATGTTAGCAGTGTTTCAGTTCACTTTCTGTAAGCAAAGATCTGGAATACTTTAACATGAAATCCTAATTGCCTAAACAGTAGGGGGCATTTATAATTTTCTAAGTTTTTTTTTTTGGTTTCCCTGGTTTATTGTCTTTTGGGCAAATTACATGAGAAGGCAGAGATGCCTTTTTTGCACTGTTTTTAAAAGGTGTACAAAAAAATGTGGGAATGTAGCGTGCACACAAACAAGCTAAAGTTGCAATACTCAAAACCAAAGAAACCCATTGTCCCACTTTTTGCATGGTGATAGAAGAGTCCTTAAAGGAATATTCCAGTCACACCAGATTCATTGAATTATAGATTATGCAAGAGAGGAGAGGAGCATGACTCTGGGTTTTAGAAATACAACGAAAATGTATCCTGCTCCTCCCTCCATGCCCTGCACCATCTATTATTCAATGAATTAGAATTGACTGGAGTGTTACTTTAAAGAAGTTAAGGAATTTCTTTTTATGGCCTATCCCCAGGTAAATGGGTGCTGAGTTGTATTAACGATACATGGTAATTACAATGGGGGAGAAAACCACTGCTCCTGGCTCTGTACACTGTGTCGGGTCAGGCTGAACTGCTGGTGAGTGTTCGCCCATCTCTCTCACTTCCTTTTTGCTGTGAAAAACAATTCAGATATTCGCCATTCCAATATACACTCACCGGCCACTTTATTAGGTACACCTGTCCAACTGCTCGTTAACACTTAATTTCTAATCAGCCAATCACATGGCGGCAACTCAGTGCATTTAGGCATGTAGACATGGTCAAGACAATCTCCTGCAGTTCAAACCGAGCATCAGTATGGGGAAGAAAGGGGATTTGAGTGCCTTGAACGTGGCATGGTTGTTGTTGCCAGAAGGGCTGGTCTGACGAGTATTGTCAGAAAACTGAGTGATCTACTGGCATTTCTCACGCACAACATCTCTAGGGTTTACAGAGGAGAACTGTGTCCGAAAAGAAAAAAAACATCCAGTGAGCGGACGTTTGTGGGTGAGAAATTGTGGGCAAATGCCTTGTGAGGTACAGATGGAGATGGGCAGATCGGTTCGATCTGATAGAAAGGAACGTGACTCAAATCGCCACGACGTTACAACCAAGGTAGGCAGAAGAGCAATCTCTGAACGCCACAGTACGTAGAATACTTTGACGCAGATGGGCTACACCCAGAAGAACACCACCGGGTGCCACTCCTTTCAGCTAAGAACAGGAAACTGAGGCCTACAATGTGCAAAGCTATGAAATACGACAGTAGAGATTGGAAAAAACGGTGTGCGGGTCTGATGGAGTCTCGATTTTGCCGCGACATTCGGTATGGGGAGGGTCAGAATTTGGCGGTAACAACATGAAAGCATGGATCCATTCCTGCCTGTATCGAACGTTCAGGCTGGTGGTGGTGGTTGTCATGTGTGGGGAATATTGTCTTGGCACTTCTTTGGGGCCCGGATGGTACCAAGTGAGCATCGTTGCAACACCACAGCTACCTGAGAGTTGTTGTGCACCATGTCCATCCTTTATGACCACATTGTACCCAAACATCTGATGGCCCTACTTTCAGCGGATCATGCGCCATGTCATAAAGCTGGACTCATCTCATACTGGTTCTTGAACACTGCAAGTGAGTCACTGTACTAAATGGACTCCCAGCTCACCAGTAGATCTCAATCCAATCTAGAGCATCTTAGGGAGTGTGGACACCGGGGGAGCTTCGCATCATGGATGTGCAGCCGAGCAATCTGACCGGAAACTGTAGAGGCATCAATGCAGTATTGGACCAACCAAAATCTCTGTAGAATGCTTCCAGACCTGGTTGAATCTAGCCACACAAAAGGAATTTGAGGCAGTTGCCTGAAGCGGTTAAAAGGGGGTGGTGTCCACACCGTTACTAGCATGGTGTACCTATATTAAAAGTGGCCGGTGAGTGTAAAGGTCATTGTACAGGCAGGGGAGGAGATAAGCTGTGACATCATCTATTGTCAGTAGTGATGTAATGATGGGTCAGTGTTATCTATATAGAGGTCTTTGTACAGGGAGGGGGAGGAAATAAGCTGTGACATCATCTATTGTCAGTAGTGATGTAATGATGGGTCAGTGTTATTTATGTAAAGGTCATTGTACAGGGGGAAGGAGATAAGCTGTGACATCATCTATTGTCATAGTGATGAAATGATGGGTCAGTGTTATCTATATAAAGGTCATTGTACAGGGAGGATGAGGAGATAAGCTGTGACATCATCTATTGTCAGTAGTGATGTAATGATGGGGTCAGTGTTCAGTCACCCAGAAACATTTGGGCCCTTGCATTGTATAGGTTTCCATTCTTTATACATTCTCATTGTGTTTATAGATTGCATATGCAGATTTTACCTAAGTTCAAATTTTAGTTTCCAATACAATAATTAAATTCAGTTTTAGAAGTGAGCCATCTCAAAGCTCATATAGCTCTTTCTGATTTAGTGTGGCAGAAGGCAGAGCGCAACCTTTGCATTTCATAATACGATAGGTGTGCAGATGCCTATTATACAGGACTGGTTGATGAATCTAGAAGGGAAAGGCGAACTGGACCTCATGACCACACCTACGGTGCACCTAAATGCTCAACTGCATTCCCTCGGCATCTTTGGCCTTCTGCGCATGCGCAGTAGCTCCGGCCCCGGAGCCGCGTCCACGCAGCCGAAGGCGCATGCGCAGAACGCAGGGGACCCGGACGAGGGCGCACAGCTACCAGGAGCTGCGCGCCGAAGATTACCTGGTAGGCGGAGTAATGTGGCTACTGGGGCGTGGAGTAGCCGCGACTAGTAGCCTCATGTCCGGCTACTCCACGCCCCAGTAGCCGCATAAAAAAATTTGCATATACATGCAATAAAGTTTTCTAAAAGACACCCGGGACGTGAGGATTAGCCCAAAAAAGGGCTATCCTCACGTCCCATTCATCCACCTACCACCCCTTCTACCTTTATAGATGGAATCGGGGTGGTAGGTTCCCTTTAATTCAAACAATAAAACTTATTTGCTGAAATGGGAATACCCCTCTAACTTCTCGGCACATAAATGTGGATGGGATTGCTGTCCGGTTTCTGAACCTTTGCTAATGAATGGTTGCTAGGCAAATTGCATCTCAATCAGTATAATTCTCTGCATGTCATGTACAGGTGCGTTCTTTGAGAGCTAAAGCATCACCAGTCACAAATCTGACAAGGGTCAGGATCACCGGCGGAGGATAGATTGCAGTAATTATCTACAATCAGAAAAATCTGATGGTAGATGTTCTTTTAGATTAAAAAAAATAAATCTGAAAAAAAAAAGCGTAAAAAGAACCTGTCATGCAAAGTAACCCACCCAAAATAAAAATACTTCACAAAAACCAAGATTTGAAAACCATTGCCCTTATCCCTAAATGGTTCCTTTCATTGGCTGCAATGTTAAAGAATCAGTTTGTGAACTTATATGCAAATCACCTGATGCCAGTCCACGTCACTACTTTAGTCCAATGAAGCCTTTAGTGTTCATGAGTTACTTACATTGCTCTGCCTTTTGGTTCCTGATTGGCAAGCCTCAGTGCCTCAGAACATTGAGTAAAAGCTCTGTTACATCATTGGCCACTTAATTTCATGTGGCCAGGATGACATCATGTAAAGTCCTGTTCATTTGCACAGACTACCCCATGAATGTATCTGATCACATGAAGTTACAGCAGCCTGCATGGTGTATGGGGAGGAGTAGAAGTCCATGCAGGCATGTGATCATGCCATGATACTGGCATGGGATCAGATATATGCATGATATACAGTTTGCTAATGTTGGGAGGCAAAAGGATCTGTGATGTCACCCAGGTCACATGACACTCTGAGAAAAAGCATGGTGAGGTGTACATGGGAGGGGCCGGTCGAGCAGGACATGTACCCTATGATGCTTTCTTAGATAAAGTTGATTTATTGGGATGTGAGGGAAACAATTTTTAGCTAAAAGAAGGGTGTACATTGGTCAAAAGGGCTCTATGGAAACCTGTCACTAGCTGTATTTGTGAAAAATGTGCTGACAGGTTCCTTTTAAATTAAGATTAATTTTCTTGTGACACATCCCCTTTAAACAGGGGCTGTCTAATGTAATATTGACTCTTTTAAAAGCTTCATTTAGAACTTAGAAACTCTGGATGTGTGTGAGCTCCTCGGCGTTATTCTCCTTAGAGACCTGATGAATCCCTGGAGTTATCAAGAGATTCAAAGGTGAATTTTCATAGATGCAGAAAAGCCTGAATGTTATATTTATGGAAGTAGGATATTTGGGTCTATGAAGGTGTGTAATTTATTTCTGTTCCCTGTTGGGGCTCCTGTTACTTCACCTACAATGTTTTTGATGATGATTATCAGCCCATAAATTAGAATTTTCTTATGAATATCAGTAATATAACAATCTTTATGTAGTTCCATCATAATTCAGCAGCACTTTACAGATCATGGGGGGCACATACAGACAGCGAAATAAGACCTTGCAGATGAGACAATAGGAGTGAGGACTCTTCTCGCAAGAGCTTACAATCTACGGAAAGTGATTCTGAGGGCTAGCAGATTGTCTGTCTGACAATTTACACGGTGCCTTTACCTTCCTTAGCTTTTGTCTCTGTCACATCTTCATGCTGTAAGTCAGGCCTAAGGCAGGGAGCGCTATATTTGCTTTGTAACCCTGATTTATTATCGTCAGGTTTATGGTTTAGGCAGAGGTCAGATCCTACATCATAGAATATATAAATTTTACACAACTCATAATGGCCAGTGTAATACTGTAAGGTGAATACTTGACGGCAGGTTTCCATCACTCCGGATATTAAAAAGCTATTTCAGGAGGCCCCATCTCACTTCTTATTCCTTTGCCAATCCACAAATCACTGTAGCACTTCCATGTCTTGTGTATCTGCATATCTGGGACACCTGGGTGATGACGATATCTGCATGTCACATTTGTTCCTAAAGGGGTAGTCTCATCACATTCTCGTAAAGTTTTGGTATTCTATGGTATTACTATCATAAAGTGATATCAGATCTAGTGATATGCCATGACTTAATAATATGGGAGTACCCCTTTAATGTCCTCCTGTTGCTTTAATTTGTGTGCACTAGAAGCAGGTACATATTTTATGTTTCCAAGCCGCTGTATGCTGGGACCATATAGTCACTAGGATATTCTAAAAATAATTAGGCCACGTAGAAGCCACTGTTTTCAGCCAAGGCTCAAGTTTTTCTCTCAATTTTTCTTCTCCTGCTTCTAGAATAGAAAAATAATAAACTGGAGATTTCTGCTTTCTAAAGGAAATTGTAAATCATGCAGGAATATAATAACATATTCCGTATATACTCAAGTATAAGTTGACCCGAGGATAAGCAGAGACCACTAATTTTAACACAAAATAACTGGAAAAGCCTATTGACTCAAGTCTAAGCCTAGAGTGGGAAATGCATTGATCACAGCCCCAGTATATAGCCAGCCTGCCAGCCCCCCTGTAGTAGATTGCCTGCCAGCCCCTAAAAAGAATAAACTCTGTACTCACCATCCCGATGGCACGGGCAGCTCCTCTTCTATCTTCATGTTCGCGACAGCGCCTCTTCTTTCTTCAGGCCGGCGCAAGGTCTGCAACAGCTCTGTGGGCACGACCCGGCCGCCGCACAACTGTGATTTCAGTCGCTGCTGTATAGAGTGCGCTACCTATTCGTCCCCATTGATGGCAATGGCGGCCCTTTACCGTACAGGAGGAAAAGATAGAGCATGTTCTATCTTTCCGCATGTGTGAGGCCATGCGCCGCTTTCCTCTACGGAGGGGGAAGGGTCACCTCCTCCTCTCCAGCGCACAGCGGTATGCCAGCCGGGCAGGCGTACGGCTGTGTGAATGTACCCTTATACTGTATGCAGAATGATCATCTCCGTGAATGAGTATTTTTCCTTTTAATTTTCATCTTTACATTTAAAGTGCTGGCCTTCTTTCCAGGTACATTTCGGAAAACACAATACACTGCAATGTAATAGCTTTCCTGGTGTGTTCCGTGGTCTTTATGATGCTCTCGGAGACTATCACAGAGCAGTTGTGTTTAATACTTAAATTTAATCTACTTGTGTGTAATTATCATCAGTCATTTAGGACAACATTGCCACTGAACTTCTGGAGGGAATTTCCTGCACTGAAAGTAAAAGTAAAGTAAAGGGGCCAATTAATATTGTGCACCCAATTTTCAGGTTATTTTATTATTTTTTTTTTTAACAAAACTTTACAATATCCAATAAATTTTGTTCCACTTCACAATTGCGCCCCACTTGTTGATTTGTTACCAAAAAAATTAAAATTTTATATCTTTCATGTTTCAAGTCTGAAATGTGGTAAAAGGTAGAAAAGTACAAGGGGCCTGAATACCCCTAATATCTCCATTGAAAGCTGAGCTGCTTTGGAGATTTGCAGGGCACTTTATGTGCAGTGTGAAGTAGATATCATAGCACCTATAAGTCTCAGCTGCTTAGATACAAGTGCAAATTACAGGTAGAAGTTGCAGAGGGGAAAACTGCTAAAAAAAAAAATATTAATGGAGTATTGATTTATGCAAACTGCATTAGAAAGTTGGGGTCACTTCAAGGCCTAGGTTTAAAGATGGGGGTTTCTCTTTATGGTAACATATTTATTTTGCCTGTAGCGGTGCAGGAAAAAAAATGAGCAGCCGATAGCAACTTCCGCTGACATAATCGATGGTTTGCTCTGGATCTTGAGAGCAGAACCCTCAGCACTGTGTGCGCTGTTTGGCGCTGCTGCCTGCATATTAGTTGGGTTGTCTGTGGTGAGACAACCCTTCTAAGTTCTCGTCACAAAGTAGAGCCTGTAGTATAGAAATATAACACTGTTCTCCTAAGGAATACAGGAATAAGTGGCACCTTTGTGGAAAGGTCGCATTGTAATATTTCTTTTCCTGCTTCATTGCTGTGAAAAAGTTTCCAGATGTTCTTTTGTTTTACGAATATGTATCACGCTGAACGGCCTGTGATCTTTCTACACAATGTAACGTTAGACAAGGGAAACCTGAGCAACCGCATAACACATCAAAAGTACCCACAATATTCATTTTGTTCCAGTGTGACCATAACTAGTAATTGATTCCAAGGCGCCAAATGTCATCTCTGCGAGGGTGAAAAGGGAGACCAAAAGATACTGCAGCACAGTAATAATGAAACCTATAGCAAGATCCATCTAAGAAAAAGCGGATGATATCTGTATGGCCCCATGGACACTATAGTGTGGTGGCCTTTGATATGGCCGAACAATTTGCAGTTACTTCAGGGCCCCATAGATGTCTATGCCTCTTGGTCACGGTGCGGTGAACACAAAATTCAGAACAAGTCCTGCATGTTACCATACTTTGGCACAGACATTCACCTTTTAACCGAACATCTGTGCCATAATACGGGCACAGCAGCAGCAGAAGAAGTTTGAGCACACAGTGATTGTGTGTGTGTGTGGGGTGCACCTGCACAGTGTAACAACCTGTGAAGCCATTGTACAGAGGGGCACCCCCCAAGTGCCCTTCTGGTCCAATAGCATCATTTTAAAAGTTGATTTTTAGAATGAAGGAGGTGCTTGGATCTATGTGCCAGTGTCTCTGATTTTGATGGTAGATTTATTTTAGATATACTAATGGTTTGTCCTCTTACTGCTTTGCTTTTGGGTCTCTGCAGTGAACTGCTCCACAGCCCCTTCCCTCCACGATGAGTGACAGCTGCAGCGTTCAGCTAGAAGCACACTATAGTTTTTACCCTGAATGGGGTGCAGTAGTTCAGTGTGAGGAAACGTCCCCATCAAATTACATCAAAACGATGTAATTCTGAAAGAGAAATGCATTTTTCATAGTCCTGCTTCTACTAACCACGCACACAAAACTATGGTTACACTAATATTCCGGGCTGAAGTGCTGAAAGTTGGTAAAAAAATAAAAAATTGCCAACCAATGTCATCTGCCCTACAGAAGATGTCAGGAACGTTAGAACAATTGTATTTTCACTACATTCCCATTGTAACAGCCAGCAGTATGCTTCTTCCATCATGTAGATGAATGGAGCCGATTTTCTGCTCTTTGATTCTTCTCCCATAAACAACCACATATTTTAACAAAAACAGTATCTCCCTTCTGTTACAATCGGTACATGATGTATCAAAGCTGCGTGCAATTTCTTCACCGCATAATAAGCCTTAACAGCCATTATCTATTCTTGCTTGAACTATTGATCTCGGCTTCATATTCTTGAAAATGCAGGAAATCCATAGCAATATCTTGCCCAGCATAATGCTGTTTTATTAAGATTAAAGTAGGATTTTACAGCCCTGGCACAGAAGAATGATTAAGGTATTGCAGGGAATAAATTGGCTGGTGATTGTTCTCGGACTGAATACTGTAAGTTAATTTACTCTTGTGCAGGTTTACGAGCGTATTCTTTAGAGCCTCCTCAGCTACAAAGATTAGAAAGAGATCTCTACATGGGGAGAATGCAGATGTGATCCAACTTGTGGCCTTAAGGAGACTCTAGTAATGTGTGGCAGCCATGTAATTACTCACTTGATTGCTCATACACATGGAGACCTACATAGCTCGTCTACTACCGGCAGTCCCAGGGTTACGTACAGGATAGGTTCTTTAGGTTTCTTGTCGAGTTCAATTTGTATAATAAGAATAATATTAATATTTCCTTTATATAACGCTCACAGATTACACAGCGCTGCACAGAGTTTGCCAAAATGAATCCCTGTCCCCAGCGCTGCAAGGCTGCAGTGCTATCCACTAAGCCACTGTGCTGCCCTATTCTATGTAGGAACCAGTAGAACTAGTATATTTTCTAATTGTAGATCCAGACAATATAAAAAAAAAATGAATTGGATTTTCACACTTTTTTGCTGTCACAGGAACAAGGATTATCAATAAAAATTCATTACGGATGCCTTACAGCTGATCATTACAGCCTGGGACTAAAGTAAAGCATCCAGAGAGCTATACCAAAAGTCAGAGAGGTCCGACTATAACTAGGGGTACAGACCAATGCAAGTGACCCCAAACTTTTAAGTGTTTGTGTACATTCAACACTACTCCAAGGGGAGAACACTGTTTGTTTCCTTTTTTTCTTACATGCATTATGTTGGGGGCAGGGGCTGTAGGCTATATATTGGGGGGCAGGGGCTGTAGGCTATATACTGGGGGGCAGGGACTGGCAGGTTATATGCTTCGGGGGGCTGGCTCTCTATATGCTTCGGGGGGCTGGCTGGCTATATATTGTGAGGCTGTGACCAATGCATTTCCTACCCTCGGCCTATACTCGAGTCAGTAGGTTTTTCCAGTTTTTTTTGTTAATCTATGTTGGAGTAGTGCTGAAGTTATATTTTACACAGATCTCCAGGGCCTATAGTCTGTTGTTTCTGGATTCCTTTTAAAAGAAATCTACCATTTGTTTTTATGCATTGTGAACCAAACATACCTTGAGAATGCTGTAGCTACAGATATGTTTCTGCATCAGTGTAGCTACAGCCTCACCTTGGCTTATACACAAGTCAATAAAAAAATAAACTTATATACTCTCCTGCGCCTCCGATGCTCGGCGCAGCTCCTCTTCTGTCTTCTCTGCGATGCTCCTGTCACCGCAGCACCTCTTCTTTCTTCTGTCTGCTGTTATAGCCATGCTCTCTTCCAGCACCCTTTGATGCGGCCGCTGGCCGGCTGGCAGAGCACATGGCCGCGTTTCTGCCGGCTGTTAGAGCAGAGAGAAGACAGAAAAGGAACCGCAGGGACCGGAGCATCGGGTAGAAGACAGAAGAGGAGCCGTACCGAACATGGGGGGCGCCAGAAGGTGAGTATGTAAGTTTATTTTTTAAGTTTATGTGTTGGATGTTAAGTGCTGGGCAAACTGGGGACTGGCTGACTACTAATGGGGTTTGGGGGGCTTGCTGGCTACTAATGGGGGCTGGGGGGGTTTGCTGGCTACTAATGGGGGCTGGGGGGCTTGCTGGCTACTAATGGGGGCTGGGGGGCTAGTAAAGGGGTTGGCTGGTTTTCTGGCTACTAAAGGGGACTGGCTGGCTATATATTAGGGGGGATGTGACCAATGAATTTCCCACCCTCTGCTTATACTTGAGTCAATAGGTTTTCCCAGTTTTGGTGGTAAAATTAGGGATCTTGGCTTATACTCTATTATATACTGTAATTTCTAAATGAATGGTGAGTGTTTTGTACATGAGCACCGCCACCCCACTTGAGTGAGCCCCCATACTAGAGATATTCAGTCTTTTGTCCTGTTACTTGTAGCTATATGTGTATCTGAAGTTTTATACCTGGTTTCCCTGATTGTATGGCCTCCATGGTGCCAGTGCAATATAATATTTATGGCTGGCACATGTAGGTGGCATGAGAGCTACATTAGCTTCCTGAGTCACAGGTTAGAGAATACTGAGCTAATGTTTTGTCCATATTCTACTTTACATGTTTCGCCTATTGGTCCAAGTAGGAGGCACAAGATGTTTTGGCTATGACTTGTATTATTGAGCCATCAATAGCTCTAGTTATATCCACTTCGAAGCCAGTTTCCTAAGACTCATAATTGTTGTACTAAGTGACCCAGTGATTCATCGTGAACTGACTCATGGTAAAGCTGCCTTGAAACACTTGGAATTGATGACTCTCTTTGCAGCTTATTAGAGTATTTGTAACCTGAATTGACTGAGGCTCTGTTCACATGTTGGATTGCATTGGTAAGGGACTTGCATAAAGGGCTGATTGCATATGTGTTTCGCCTAAAATCCATGCAAGCGGTTAGGAGCATCACGTGTTTTGCACTATTTACATACAAAACACATGGTGCCAGTGACCGATCACGTGCAAAACACGTATGCCATCGGCCCCATTCTTTTCCTGTGTCCGAACGGAATCTAAGCGGAATGTGTGAAAAACCAATGTATCTGTTGGCCCATTCCAGTATTCTCCTACATGTGTGGAGAAGCCCTCTCATTAATTGTAATGACCAGCAATTACCATGAGACATGGTTGTCTGAGAACATTAAATTGCCCCATCTTCCAGCGTCAAGCCTTCAGTTCATTATACAGCACTAGCTAACTATCAGTTTTCCAGGAAAGGTGCGCGGGAGGGCAGAAATACAGCGTTACGCCAAGTGGGATTAGTGGAGCTGGACTTGACGGCAGCTGCAGAATACACTTTGTGTCATCTCCTCTTTGTGCTCATAATTACCTGGAATCATGATTCTAATCACAGTTCTTTTATTCTCTGACCTCCTTTCTATGTGACCTGTTTTGTTCTGCAGTCTAGCAGCTGAAGAGCTGAGCCGCGGATAGGACTACTCTACAGCTCATTCTGCACAATGAAGTGCGTTACTGCCGGTGGCGTTAAAGGGTTAAACATAAGTGGGTAAAGCAATACCAGTAACCTTGGATTGTTGTAAGAGCATCATTTGAAGTGGATCTTTTATACGTGGTTGCGTGTCCGTGTTTACACTGACTGTACGTGAAAGTAACTACCTGCTATTTATGTTGTTTAGGGGGTGGTCCCTTAATTACAGCATTTCCCCTATCCATGGGATAGCTGCTAGGTGCCCATAGGGCGCTCCATAGCATGACTAGTGTAGGTGATCACTTTCTGCATCTTCGTAGTCTATACTGTAGTTGGGGTTGTGTATAGCATGGGAGGGAGGTCTTATCAGTTACTTTATATGAACTAGTTTGGGGTTGTGTTTAGCATGGGAGGGAGGTCTCGTTTGCTGCTGTATATAATATAGTTGGGGGGGAGGTCTCGTCGGTTGCTGTATATAATATAGTTGGGGTGTATATAGCATGGGAGGGAGGTCTCAGTTGCTATAATATAATATAGTTGGGGTGTGTATAGCATGGAAGGGAGGTCTCAGTTGCTATAATATAATATAGTTGGGGTATGTATAACATGGGGGGAGGTCTCGGTTGCTATAATATAGTTGGGTGTGTATAGCATGGGAGGGAGGTCTCAGTTGCTATTAATAATATTAGTGGGGGTGTTGAATAGCATGGAGAGGGAGGTCTCAGTTGGTATATAAATATAGTTTGGGGTGTGTATAGCATGGGAGGGAGGTCTCAGTTGGTATATATAATATAGTTGGGGTTGTGTATAGCATGGAGGGAGGGTCTCCGGTTTACTATATATAAATAGTAGGGGTTGTGTTATAGCATGGGAGGGAGGCCTCGGTTGCTTATATACTATATGGGGGTGTGTATAGCATGGAGGTGGTCTCAGTTGTTATATAATAATAGTTGGGGTTGTGTACAGCATGGAAGGGAGGTCTCAGTTGCTATATATAACTATAGTAGGGGTGTGATAGCATGGAGGGAGGTTCTCGGTTGCTAATAATATAGTTGGGGTGTGTATAGCATGTGAGGGAGGTCTCAGTTGGTATATATAATATAGTAGGGGTGTGTATAGCATGTGAGGGAGGTCTCAGTTGCTATATATAATATAGTAGGGGTGTGTAGAGCATGTGAGGGAGGTCTCAGTTGCTATAATATAATATAGTTGGGGTGTGTATAGCATGGGAGGGAGGTCTCGGTTTGCTGTATAATATTAGTATGGGGTGTGTATAACATGGGGGGAGGTGCTCGGTTGCTATATATAATAAGTTGGGGTGTGTATAGCATGTGAGGGAGTCTCAGTGCTATATATATATAGTTGGGGTGTGTATATACATGTGAGGGAGGTCGCAGTTGTTATATTAATATAGTGTGGGTGTGTATAGCATGGAGGAGGTCTCGGGTTGCTGTATATAAAATAGTTGGGGTGTGTATAGATATGGGAGGGATGTCTCGGGTGTATATATAATATAGTTGGGGGTAGTGTGTATAGCATGGGGAGGGAAGGGTCTCGAGTTCTCACTTACGCGTTTGACTATATAATATAGTTGGGGTGTGTATAGCATGGGAGGGAGGTCTCGGTTGCTATATCTAATATAGTTGGGGTTGTGTATAGAATGGGAGGGAGGTCTCTGTTGCTGTATATAATATAGTTGGGGTGTGTGTATAGCATGTGAGGGAGGTCTCGGTTGCTATATATAATATAGTTGGGGTGTGTATAGCATGTGAGGGAGGTCTCAGGTTGACTATATATAATACTAGTTGGGTTAGTTGTATACAATGTGAGGGAGTCTTCAGTGGTATATATATACAGTTGGGTGTGCGTATAGCATGGGAGGGAGGTCTCGGTTGCGTATATAATATAGTTGGGTGTGGTATAGATGGAGGAGGTTCGGGATTGCTATAATATAATATAGTTGGGTGTTGATAGCATGTGAGGGAGGTCTCGTTGCTATATATAATATAGTGGGGTGTGTATGCATGGGAGGGAGGTCTCGGTTGCTCTAATTAAATAGTGGGGGTGTGTATAGCATGGGAGGGAGGTCTCGGTTGCTATATATAATATAGTTGGGGTGTGTATAGCATGGGAGGGAGGTCTCAGTTGCTAATTAATATAGTTGGGGTTGTGTATAGCATGGGAGGGAGGTCTCGGTTGCTGTATATAATATAGGTTGGGGGTGTTAGAGCCTGGAGGGAGGTCTCAGTTGCTATAATATAATATAGTTGGGTGTTGTATAGCATGGAAGGGAGGTCTCGGTGCTATAATATAATATAGTTGGGGTTGTGTTCAGCATGTTGAGGGAGGTCTCGGTTGCTATATTTAATATAGTTGGGGTTATTATAGCATGTGGGGAGGTCCGGTTGCTGTGAAATAATATACGTGGGGTTCTTTTAATAGCATTGAGGGAGCGTCTCGGTTCTATATAATATAGTTGGGGTTATTGTATAGCATGATGAGGGAGGTCTCGGTTGCTATAATATAATATAGTTGGGGTTGTGTATAGCATGGAGGGAGGTCTTGTTGCTATATTATCTAGTTCGGGGTGTTTTTGGATAACATGTGAGACGGGAGGTGTCGTTACTTGATCCGGGCAGTAGACAGTGGGTAGAGCCCTCTGTGCTGGAGTTTTTTTTTTTTTTAATGAGGAAGTAGGTTATAGGTTTGGGCACACAAGAGACATTTATATAAGCCCGCTCTGCAATCACCATGTGGTGTTAAGACAAATATGTGTGTTATTCTTGGAAAAGTATGAGGTACAACTTCACATTGAGCTGCAACGCCATGCTCCGCCACAACCATCATGTGCCAATCAGACCTTACACATCATTAATGTGCCCCGTGCTTCCCCTCCTGATGGCTCTTTATTTAGCTTGCTTATTTGTCTTTGCTTCAGGGTTATAACAAAAGGTATTCTGACCCAGACATATAAGTTGTATTTGTGTGTTATCTGCCCTTCACTTCATCGCCACATCACATGGCAAAGAAGGCATATGTGTTTTTAACCCTGTGGGGATTTGTGCTGTTAGGAGTGTCTACCAGGAGGACCATAAAAAGCTTGCAGACGGTGTATGGTTATTGGACCGGGAAATCTGTGTAACCATACCTATGGGTGAGGTGTTAGCAGCAGGATTGTGAAAAACGCATTATATTCTAGGAATGCTGGACTTAGAGAACAGTGTTCCTCACACTGATTGCTCTCATATTAGCAGCCCGTCCCCTCTTAACCCAAATAAAGAGTTGTAGACTTCCGTGTTAAATATACACAGCAGTGAGTGAATATGCAACAGTCTTCGTTTAGAGAGGAGCAGCATTGTGAGAATTTCTCTTATACACGAAATCCGCTACAATCCTGGATGTAATCCTTTTCTTTTACAGGTCTGCCATTTATAACACAAATAACGGTAGGGGGGCAGCACACAGATCTCCAGCGTTGTTACTTCTGTCTAGTATTATCCCATAATCCATGTAACTGACTGTGATTCATACAAAGCCACCGACAAGGATGTGGTAATCCAATGGCACAAGAGTCCTAAAATATGTATTTGGGGGATAATTATATACTAAATCAACAGTCTTTCTATGCACTGTACTTGTTGACTCACCCTTTTAAAGTAGTTCAAAGAGAAGATGTGAGTAGTTTAATAGTGTCTTGACGGAATTGAGAGAGAGGAACCTCAGTCCTCACTCTATGTTCCACAGAATGTTTGTACTTGGTATGTAATATACATTTGTTATGTCCCCATGATTTGTGTAACCGCTACAGAATATTGATGGCGCTATATAATAAAGATTATTATTTATTATGTGATACCTGGATCCAGTTATAAGAACAGCACATTCCCAGTGTGAACGTAACCGCGGTGACGGAACGTGTGATACGTGTGAGAGACGTTCCATTGTTTTACCCTGTGTTCTTACTAGTTTCTCACTATAAACAATATTCTAATGTATATTTTCGGCAGACAGGGCCATTAGCTGTGTGAGGATCCTTTTAACAGAATACTTTCTTTCTAACTTAGATTCCTCCTAAAGTTAGATTAGCTATCGGCTTCGGATGGAAATGAGTCCTCGCTGTGCCCTCGCGTAAGAGTCTTGTGACTGGGAATTTGGCGACCGCAGAAGCCCCTTCTTACCTTGTCGTTCTCTCTGCGCGCTACTTTATAAAGCATAAAGAGAACAATGATTGACATTGCTATTTCCCATAAAATGGCGGTAATCCATCTCTACATTAGACATATGAGCCTTATTATCTGCCCGGTGCGCTGACGCCCTTGGCTAAGCAGTAATGGTCAGGTTGGAACTATTTGTAAGTCAGTATAAAATAAGGGGCGTATAAGGGGGACGGATCCTAGAGGTGACACATTCGTCACCTCTATGACTGGCACGTCGATTTTTCTGCTAAGTAATGAATGTCTCCACGTTTATGCACATGGGTTACAAATTGTCTTTAAACAGTCAAAGAGAAATCCTTTTTTATCTGGCATAATGTGTTTGATGGGACGCAAATTCATAGCAGTACCATGGCTGTAAGCGGCCGGTTCCCATGGACCCGTTCGCTTCTTTTTGGGATGTTGATCAGAGTTTTAGGCTTCCTTTTCCGTAAGGACCAGTTTAGTATGTGTTGTGAATGGGCATGTTGACTTTGGGTTCAAGTATGCAGGAATATTATACTTATTTTATTAAAGGTTATTCACCCCCTACATGGTTCCCATCCAGTACTTTTCCATGACCCAATATCAGGAACACATTTCTAGTAACGTAATTCCCTGAATTGCTCCTTGTGAAGGGCTTTTAGGAGTGTGCTAAAAATTAGTAAAAGCAATGGTTATTCAATTATTAGGGAAACTCAAATACAGTGGTCCCCCTACTTATGGACACCCGACTTACAGATGACCCAGTTTAAGACGGACCTCTCGTCCCCTGTGACCTTGGTGAAATTCGCTGGAGGCCCCTCCTCGTCCCCCTCCCTTCACGCCCTTCTCCTGCACCCCCCACTCCTATCCGGCGGTACAACTCTTATCTGTGAAAGATTTACAAATGTTGCCCAGTAGAGAACCCCCCGGGTCGCATGTTGCGTGCAATCCACTGGCATTGCTTTAATTTCAGCCAGGTTCGAATGTCAGCTGGACTGTGTCCCGACTAACGTTTTCATATCACTACGAATGATCCCTGTACCCGGCAAAAAAGTTTGTCTTGTTAGATACCATTAGCCAACTATACAGTTCTGACTGCATTACAAATTAAATAACCTTAAGTACACACCTCGATAACGGGGGACTGCCTGTAGAGGAAGAGTAAAAAAAATCTACCATCAAAATCCAGCATGGATAAACAGGTGAAATTTACTATAGGTCCAGGGGCACTGTGATGTGGTAATCTTCTTATATTTGTTAGCTTCCTTATTTTTGTGTTCTCTTTGCTATTGCATTGTGTTTGATCTTATCTAAACTCCTGGGGTAATGGTCACTGCATACGGATATCCGGGGCAAGGGAGGCAGAGGGTACACAACAGAAGTACTACCCAGAGGAGGTATCAACAAAGAAACGGGCGCTGGAACGGGGAGGCTGCTTTAAGTTTTCAAAAAAGTTTTTTTTTGTTTCCTTTTTGTATCATTCTTTGTTGCACAAAAAAGAAGAAACCCAATACATGTATGCAGTATGCATATGCCGATGTTTAAGACACACAGGTCTGGATATCCTAAAATGGAAAACTAGACATTCAGTCGTCTTCTGTCCATCACTTGACCAATGGAAAATATTTTGTACACATCAAAATACAAGAAGCCACTTCAAATTATACAGATACGGTCTAAATGAATGACAGTAGTAAACCTAATATACATAACGGGAGGGAAAATATAGGGAGGGTCACCGGAGGGATATGAGGGGAGAGGGCCATAAAGAGCCCTCCAAAGCAAACTAATGTCAAGTCACAACAGGGGAAAAGTAGCACCATCATGAAAAGGTGATAAATTTTGGAGACAGTCTGAACAGTAGCCAAGAGGAGCGAGTGAGCGGAGACAGAGAAATGAGATTTGGCAGTCAGTTCCTCTAGTCATTGCAAAGGGTTATTTTGCCTGACCAGTGCGATAATTGATCGACTCGGATAGTCTTTCACAATATAGGAATAAGGGTCCCGGCCGCAATTAACATGAATCCCATTTACAATTTCCTTGCCTTGGCCACAAAGGTGGAATGGAGAGAAAGCAATAGGATAGCGTCATTCTCAAGATGGTGCCCAGTCTGTTTAGCAATCCATCGATACACTTGCGAGCAGAATGGCTGGAGCAACCGAGTTGAAACTTTTTGATGCTTTTCAATGGCCCCATAGCTGTGTATGAGATGTGTCAAGTAATGAAGCTCATCTACAAAGTGAATGGGGAAGAGATTCCGTATACAACCGATAGTTGTTTTTAAAAGGAAGAGGCCCTTATTTTATGGACTGGTCAAATTACATTTATCTAATTTTACGTTTAATTCTATTTATTTTTTTTTTTTTAATTTGATTAATTTTTCTAGGTGTAAAAAGTCCATGAAGGTGAAGCAGCCTCATTTTTCATGTAGTTACAGCCGGTGCGCTGTCAGTTCTGTCTTTCTGCCATCTCCTTTCCAATTTCGCATAGCTAACAGCACAGAAAATGCCCAGCAGGGATTAAGATGGAAATAGCTGAAGTTAACATTATTTAAATGACTTAGGAGTTAGCAATAAGATTAGTGTGTAATGGCCTAAAAGAACGCCAGTTTCTGACTTCCAGCTGAACTTTCTTATAACATTAAGCAGAATGTGATTTCTGCAGCCGGGGTATAAAGTCATCTAGGGATATAACAGCCACGGCTGATTTTATAATGTTCTTGATGTCCATTGGCTCATCTTTATATATTGCTCTTCTTTCCTAGACCAAACACAGTGCCTGTGATGGGAATCCTTGCATCATATCGCACAAAACGGCAGCTCCGAACTGTATTCTTGATAACATAAATTACTATGATGCTTGGAGTCCCGTTCCCCTCACTTAAGTTGGTCTGTGAAATTCCGTAAGTCTGTTTTTCACAGTCGTGTGCAACCGTATTGCCCAAAGCATCCCCTGAATCTTCTGGTGCCCGAACAGTCTATCTTGGAGATCTGCGGAGTATATTAGTTGATTATTTTATAATTTTTATTTTTTGTCCTAAAATATTAAAATAAGAATTATAGTTGAGTAAAGGTATCTTAAAGGAGTTTTCCATGAGGATCATTTTGAGAATGTTAACCATTAGATGCTGGAACTAAGCAAAGCCTGAAGCTTTAAAGGAAACCTACCACTTCTGAAGGTAGGTATTAGATGTAAACACCGGGCACCAGCTCAGGGTGAGCTGTGGTGCGGAGCTTTACCTTAGCTAGTGTTTTTAAAACCGGGGCCTATCGCGGGAAACAGCATTTTGATTACAGCCCGAGTAGTTACGGCGCTGCGCGCGGTAGTGCGCGCATGACGCCTCCAGCACTACTATGGTAGCCAACTGAGCCGCGACGCACAGAGCCGAAGCTACCTCGGGGCTGTAATCAAAATGTGTTGATAAACGCGGATACATTATGTATAGCGGTTTCAATACACTAGCCTAAGGTAAAGCTCCGGCACCAGGGCGCCTCACCCCTGAGCTGGTGGCCCGGTCCTGTTTACATCTAAATACTACATCAGCCGGAGGTAGGGAGTTTCCTTTAAACCCGTTGTACTACAAAAATTATGATGTTTTGCTTAAAAATTACCATATTTACACCAGTCACAACACTTGACAAGAAGTTGGGAGCGAGCTTGGAGCTTGTTGATTTTCTTCTGATTTATGAATGTGAGCTTAAAGGGGTAGTCAAATGAACACTAAGCGAAGGGCTAAATTGTTGATCGGAGGGGGTTCGTGATGACCTCCACAGATCATAAAAACGAGGGGGTCTGGTGGTAGGTCCGACCAACGTCCATATGGAACCCCTCATCGCCCGTCACAGTAATAGAGCAGACGTCCGGGAATGACCATTATTTTTTTGAGAATCGGATATTTTTATTAAACCTTTTGTTTAGTAAACCAAACACCCAACAAAATAAACCTGGAGGGAGTACGAACATATCATTAACAATATGCTTTAGCTTTATACAATTAATACAAACTCAAAATTTCTTATTCATTAAAAGCATGCAAGAGAATTCCAGTTGTAGCTTTTTCTCTTACAGGAGTCCGTTTTATCATTTATACGCTTACTTATTAAGTAGCCTAAATCCTCCCACCCTTGCAACTTCCCCCACCACCCTTGCGAGGCCAAAAAGCTCGTTCTAAGACCAGATTCAGGTCTCATATAATATTCAATATTAAAGAAGACCCTAAACTATCCTTCAATATTTGCCAATGAGAATTCGTATTCTAAAGTAGTTCGTTAGTCTTAGAAGGGAGGATTGATGGATAAACCAGGTGTATTCTAGCACGTGATCCAAACTTTCAAATTTGGAGACCCATTCCTCTTCACATAATGCTATATGTCCAATTGGTACTTATTGCATTCAAAACGGTTCTATAAACTCTTCTTGTCCGGTGGCCTAGGCCTAACGCAATGAGAAGTATAACATTTTCTAGCTTGATATAAGGATCTTGTATTGAAATATTATTAGGTCTGTCAGGTGTGTCTATCTTCAGTACTCCAATAGACACGCGTCATGACATTCCACTCACTTAATCTCAATGGGAGCTGTGGATAGGGGCCTTAACTTGTGTTCATGCGAAACAACCTTTAACCACCGGCCTTTTTTTTCCTTGATCACATTTCAGTCTTTACTCTCCATTTCCCAAAGCCAGAATCAGAATATATCATTTAGTGTATAAAAAGGAAACAAAAAAAGCTCAATTGCCGTAACATTGACCAAAAAACACAGCGTTCATTGTTGTGGGCCAAAGCCATTTCTCCTTATTCTTTGGGTCAGTACAATCACGTTGATCCTAAAATTTACATAGGTAGCTTGCAAGAAAAAAAAATGTCATGTGGATCGCCATATATTCTAACCCTCCGGCAGGATGTATATAGATCTATGACATGGGATTCTTGGTAAGGGATATCTATCCGTCCCTCAGACCATGAGGGACCAACAAACCACTCATAGACTCCCGGGTCCTCACAGTGGAAGGACACTCTTCCACTAGTACCCGGTTTTGGTTGAAAGCGTTCACAGTAATCATGGGTCGAGTCAGGGGAAAGAGTTCTCATGTTCTCCATGACTTCGTATTATGTTTTGAGAGGCGGAATGATGGTGGACAGGCTCTGTTTGTTTTTGTTTTTTTATTCCACAGAAACGAATACACGTAAAATGGAGCGTTGTAGATCTTTATAAGATCTTGGTGGTTAGGAGAGAGCATGTATGGCCTAAGACACAGTACTTCTAGTATCATACATATTTTACACCAAAATGAGGGGACCGCGCGGAAAGAATATGAACAAAAATATTCAGCATAGTGCCAATAATGTTCTGGCATCTCCAGCGGGCTCGGGCTGGAATCCCAGGACCCAATATGACACTTAATTAAAACCAGGCTTACAGCGCGAGCCGATCGATGCTTTATGGGTCAGCGTGAAGATTCGGTTCATCGGTTTAATTTTAAGTCAATGTTCTGTTTCCCCTTCAATATAGAGAGAGTGCAGCGTTGGGTTTGCACAATTAGAAGACAATAAGACAAAGTAGGCTTTTAAAAGCTCTTTGCCAAGCACGTTCGTTGATCAAAAGCATTGTAATGAGGTAGGTTTACAAAAGAAAGTGAGAAGTTGGAGGCAACGACAAGGGTCCCAAGACAGAAAGTTCGGTATATGCACCAAGTCTTCGAAGATGGCCAGACGGTTAGCAGTACCAAAATGGAATACCCGAAAACCGTCCATTAGGGAGAAGCTGGTTTATCTGAGAACTAGAAGTAAACACAGGATTCCAAAGAACTGTGACGCCAGACCAACCCCAAGGCAACAGACCATGGTCCTTTAATTCGTAGGCTCGTGAATACTAAAATGGCACGCAGCTCCTAAAACAGCCTCGGTAAGGTAATGGAGGTGGAAAACAATTTAGAAACTCCGCAAGTTGCGAGAATTGTTCTTAATTAATTTGTAGTATTTAGCTCAGAGGCCGTCAGTTCATGAAACTTTTAAGCATTCTTTATCTTGATTGTTTGTTTTTTTTCCGCTTTATTTTGTGTGTAAGTCTTTGGGAAACCGTCAATTTGAGCTGTTACGTCTGGCACTACGTCATGGGAATTAGCTAGCGGCATGCTGTCATGTGGGCACGTGTTCACCGCAAGTGTCGGCTCTGTTTGTCCGCCAAAGGCTCAGAAACAGTTTTGTATGTAGAAAAACCACTTCATGCCAGCCCTGTTTCATTCAGGGACTAGGGCTTCAGGTCAATTACGTGCCAATTAACTTATTGCGATTAGCAGCGATAATTCTGTCAAAAAAACTGACATGCCTGTGGTTATCCCAGGGCTAAAAGTGAGATTGATGCGGTTTTAATTAACGTGAAAATGAAAAAGTACTTAGCCCATTCTGTCCTCTGTTCACTCCTCATTGCACTTCCCCATTCTTCTTACTAGATACTTGCATCTTTTCAACGTCCGAAAAATAAAAACGAGTCCTGGTTATTAGGAGAAGTGAGATTGCTGTCAGCTTTATTACGGGAAAGCATACGCATCATGTGGCATTATTCCTGCTAGTGATACCTGCCTGACTCTGTATGTTGTGTACTCCATCGGAAAGAGGAGGGTTATTAAAGTTTAACAAAATTGATGTCCAAGGTCTGTGACCTTTAAACACATTACAGTTCCCATTTGCACCAGCTAATGCCTATGATGATACGGCCATTTGAGACTCCTGGGTCATGAATGGGCTGCTTAGAATGAGGTCTCTAGTGATCTGATTTGTTGCCGACACTGGTACATGCCTGGAATTTACAAGTATAGTTGTAGATACATCATGCTATGAGATAAGATGTAGGGTTTTACAGAAATATTCTACCATAGAAGCTTGCTTTTCTATAGACGCAGATACATATCGCTTTCTTTGAAGCATGATGAAGATGCAGACTATCGGAAGTGAGTTCCAAATTCAGGTCTATTTGACTGACACTTGACGTAAAAACTTTTCCTGCGAAATTGATGTCCTTTAGAGCTCAAGGCACCACGCAACGAACGTATTTGGCGGCCATTATCGAGCATAGCAGAAGGCATGTGCATGGCCGGGGACGGTACGGTACAACTGTGTTATCATGGGCCACATGCAGCCGCTCTCCCAGCGGCCATGTGACCAGCCTCATTTACATGATAAAGAATAGATGATTTTACAATGAATAATGTATGAAATAACTAGATAAAGGCTGGGATGGGATCCTTGTGAGCTGCTCCAACAGGTAGAGGTGACAGGACAAGTGACACAGACCTGATGACAGGTGTCCTTTAAACCCTGTACTCCAAAATTATGATGTTTTGGCTTAAAAATTACCATATTTACACCATTCACAACACTTCTGAAAAGAAGTTGGGAGAGAGCTTGGGAGCTTGTTGATTTTCTTCTGATTTATGAAATGTGACTTTAAGGGGTTTTCGATTGAACACAAGGATAGGGCCTAAATTGTTGATCGGAGGCGGTCTCCGTGATGAGACCTCCACAGATCACTAAAACGAGGGGTCTGGTGGGGTCCCACCTCCATCGGACCCCTCATCGCTCCGTCAGTAATAGAGCAGACTTCTGTGCATGACCATTCTTTTTTTGAATCGGATATTTTTATTAAACTTTTTTTTTATATAACAACACACCCAACAAATACAACCTGGAGGGGAGTACGTACATATCATTACAATATGCTTTAGCTTTATACAATAATACAAACTCAAATTCTATTCATAAAAGCATTGCAAGAGAATTACAGTTGTATCCTTTTTCTCTTACAGGATGTACGTTTTATCATATACGCTTATTATTAGTAGCATACTCCCTCCCACCCTTCCCAACTCCCCCCACCCACCCTTGCGAGCCAGCTCTTCAAGACCCTTCAGGTCTCATATAATTATTCACATATTAAAGAAGACCCTAAACTATCCTTCAATATTTGCCAATGAGAATTCGTATTCTAAAGTAGTTCGTTATCTAGAAGGGAGGTTGGATGCGTTAAACCAGTGTATTCTAGCACGCCTTGATTCCAAACACTTTCCAATTTGGAGACCCATTGCCTCTTCACATCAGACGACTATGATTCCAAATTGGTATTATTCTGCACTCTCAACACGGTCATGAATACGCTTGCTTGGTCCGGTGGCCTAGCGCTGAATCGCAATGAGAATGGGTAAAATTTTCTAGCTTGTAACCGGATCTTGTATGAAATATGTATGTAGGTTTCTGTCAGGTGTGTCTATCTTCAGTACTCCCAATAGACACGTGTGCATGACCATTCCACTCCATTAATCTCAATGGAGCTGTGGATAGGGCCTAACTTGTGTTCAT
This sequence comes from Engystomops pustulosus, assembly GCA_019512145.1. Taxonomy (NCBI): domain Eukaryota; kingdom Metazoa; phylum Chordata; class Amphibia; order Anura; family Leptodactylidae; genus Engystomops; species Engystomops pustulosus. The sequence continues at coordinate 238,940,344 of CM033642.1, read as the reverse complement.
GGGAAAACCCCTTTAACCACCTGGCCCTTTTTTTCATTTTCACATTTTCAGTCTTTACTCTCCATCTTCCCAAAGCCAGAATATCTCATTTAGTGTATAAAAGGAAAAAGTTCAATTGCAGTAACATTGACCAAAAAACACAGCTTTCATTGTGTGGGCCAAATGCCATTTCTCCTTATTCTTTGGGTCAGTACAATCACGTTGATCCTAAATTTACATAGGTAGCTCTGCAAGAAAAAAAAATGTCTGTATCTCCTTATTCTAACCCTCCGGCAGGATTTATTATAGATCTTATGACATGGGATTCTTGGTAAGGGACATCTATCGTCCCTCAGACCAGAGACCACTACAAACCACTCAAATAGACTCCAGGGTCCTCAGTGGAGGAACTCTTTCCACTAGTACCAGGTTTTTGAAAGCGTTCCACAGTATCATGGGTCGAGGGGACAAGAGTTCTTCAATTTCCATGACTTCATTCATTTTGAAGGCTGATGGTGGAAGGCTCTGTTTTGTTTTGTTTTTTTCCTCCACAGAAAACGAATACACGTAAAATGGAGCGTTTGTAGATCTTTATAAGAATCTTTCTGTGGTTAAGGAGAAAGCATGTATGGCCTAAGACACAGTTACTTCTAGTATTCATACATATTTTACACCAAAATGAGGAGCGGACAGAATCTGAACAAAAATATTCAGCATAGTGCCATCATGCACTCTGCATCTCCAGCGGGCTGGAACCCAGGACCAATATGACATTAATTTAAAACCAGCTTCAGCGAGAGCCGATCGATGCTTTATGGGTCAGCGTGAAGATTCGGTTCCCCGGTCAATTTTAAGTCAAGTTCTGTTTCCCCTTCAATATAGCGAGAGTGCAGCTGTTTGGGTTTCACAATTAGAAGACAATAAGATAAAAGTACGCTTTAAAAGCTCTTTGGCCAAGCTACGTTGATCAAAGCAATTGTAATGAGGTAGGTTACAAAGAAAGTGAGAGAGTTGGAGGCAACGCCAAGGGTCCAAGACAGAAAGTTCGGTATATGCATCCAAGTCTTTCGAAGATGGCCAGACGTTAGCAGTAGCAAAATGGAATACCCGAAACCGTCCATATAGAGAACGCTGGTTTACTGAGAACTAGAAGTAACACAGGATTCCAAAGAACTGTGACTGCAGACCAACCCCAAGCAACAGACCATTAGTTCCTTTACTTCGTAGCATGTGAATACTAAACTGGCACGCACTAAAACAGCCTCGGTAATGGAGGTGAAACAATTTAGAACTTGAAGTTGCGAGAATTGTCTTAATTAATTTGTAGTACTTTAGCTCAAGGCTCTCAGTTTCATGAAACTTTTAAGCATTCTTTATCTTGATTGTTTTTTTTTTTCGCGCTCTATTTTGCTTGTGTAAGTCTTTGGGAAACCGTCATTTGAGCTGTTACGTCTTGGCATACGTTCCTGGGAATTAGCTAAGCTGCATGCTGTCATGTGGCACGTGTTAACCGCAAGTGTCGGCTCTTGTTTGTCCGCAAATGCTCAGAAACAGTTTTGTGTGTAAGAAAAACCACTTCATGCCAGCCCCTGTTTCATTCAGACTAGGGCTTCAGTTCAATTACGTCCAATTAACTTTTATTGCAGATAGCAGCGATAATTACTTCCAAAAACTGACTTGCCTGTGGTTATCCCAGGGCTAAAATGTTAGCTTGATGGGTTTTAATAACGTGAAATGACAAAGTACTAGCCCATCTGTCCTCTGTTCACTCCTTTATTGCACTCCCCATTCTCTTCTAGATACTTGCATTCTTTTCAACGTCCGAAAATAAACCGAGTCCTGGTTATTAGGAGAAGTGAGATTGCTGTCAGCTTTATACTGGAAGCATTACGCATCATGTGGCATTATTCCTGCTGGTGATTACTGCCTGACTCTGTATGTTGTGTACTCCATAGGAGAGGAGGGTTATTAAAGTTTAACAAAATCTGAAGTTCAAGGTCCATGACCTTTAAACACATTACAGTTCACATTTTGGCACAGCTAATGCCCTATGATAATACGGCCATTTGAGCTCCTGGGTCATGCATGGGGCTGCTTTAGAAATGAGGTCTCTAGTGCATCTGATTGTGCCTACACTGTCACATGCTGGATTATTTACAAGTATAGTTGTAGATAAATCATGCTATGATATAAGATGTAGTGTTTTACAGAAATATTCTACCATAGAAGCCTTGCTTTTCTATAGACTGCATATACATATAGCTTTCCTTTGAAGCATGAAGCTGCAGACTATTCTGAAGTGAGTTCCAAAATTCAGGTCTATTTGACTTACACTTGACGTAAACTATTTACCTGCGAAATTGATGTCCTTTAGAGCTAAGGCACCACGCACACGAACGTATTTGGCGGCCATATTCTAGCCATAGCAGAAGTGCATTGTGCATGGCACGGGACGGTAGGTACACGTGTATCATGGTGTCGCCCCAGAAAAAAGACAGGAGCTTTTGCACAGCTCCTTATGGAGCTCCCTTCTCCAGACAGCCGTATGCCTGGCCAAATTGTAGCATACATTCCTGTGCATGGGGCCTGAAGCAGATGGCTTTGGTCGGGCCATGTGGTGCCAAGGACGGGACTCCGAGCATCATATTGATCAGGGCCGGCGCCAGAACTGGGTGTACCCAGGCAAGTGCCTGGGCCCACATAAGGCTTTACCTAAGGAGTCCAGGTGGATGAGGGGGGCTGTATCAAATAAATCCATAGGGGATCAGGGGAGCTTTCTATAAAATAACAATGAGGGAGCTGGTTGGAATTTTAAACTTGGGAATATTTAAGGGAATAGGACATCTGTTTTAATTTCTTAATTTTTAATGTCGCCATGTGCTATGGGTCCTACTGAGGCTCTGTTACCCAGGGGCCTACTGAAACCCGGAACCGATATTGATGCACAATACAAATAGTCCCCTCTTCCCTGCTCAGTGTAGCCGTGTAGTAGGTAAGCAGCGACTACTTGTATCATATATGAATATGATGCTTGGAGTCCCGTCCTCGGCACTGAGGTCAGTCTCTGAAATCAGGTAATCACACACTACTGGATTCACAAATCGACCACGGTCATCCAAATAAGATTTATTTCTATTGGAGACATTCGGCGATGGGACAAAGAGAAAACTTCCAAAGCTTCCAAATCTTATTTTGGTTATGTAGAACATAAGGCTATGAAGCTTTGTCTACAACACAGATAAGATAGTATAGATAAAATTCTAAAGATTCTAGTAAGTTGACTTAATTCTTGCGGAACAAAATATGGGGAGGCATTTTCAAATTTCACGTGATCAGCCACATAAAAGGAAGGATAACAAGTCTATAAAGTGACCTGTAATGATTGGATTACAATAAATGTAATGTTTTGGACGATCACTTTAAATATATTCCTTTCAAGGCAGAAAGACGTTCTGATTGTTGCTGTTATTTTTCCATTTTCTTTTTCGAAGACCTTTCTACGCTCCTAATAAGATCACATTAGTCTGTTAATGTTACAGATGCCTAATTTGGTGCTACTGGCATTATGGAATATTCAAGAAAGTTAAAGACTCCTAAGGGACATGGAGTCATAACCCTGAAATGAGATAAGCTAATTGGAATGAAATTAAAAAAGTGTTCCATAAGTAAAGAGGATGTATTGGATGTCTTAAAGGGTTCGGAGAGGTGGTGGCGTTCTGTTACTCTTCCTTGTTATTTGTACACTCCAAAATTTTGTATATTTCTGAAATAGAAGGTTATCTATGTACAGAGGAAAAATGTGAAAGCATTTTTCATGTTTTTCAGTTAAGACTCACTTGTGTTTTGTCAGTAGGGGTTTATTGCTTAAATTTACAATAAAATGGGTTTTCCGTGAAGACGGCGAACTCCCAGCGAACTTGGGCCAGGGTGCAAAAAACAAACAAAAGAACACTTACTTTCCCTCACGGTTTTACATCACTTTGGTAGTTCTGGTTTCCGGGACTGCAGACAGAAGGGGTTAACTGGACCTGCTTCAGTCAATGAGTGGCCTCCTTTGACTGGGGCACAACACCTGAAATATAGCAACAGGAAAAAAAATTGTTTGATAATTGATAAGCAAGAGACACTCATAGATCCAGGCAATGTGACTGTGGTAATCTATTTATATTGTTATCCGTGGCCTCTCTCCTTCTGAGATCAGATTTTTAAAATGATGCTAATGAGCCAGAAGGCCATGTTCACAGGCTGTTACACTGTGCAGGAGCACTTCCCCCCTGTGTGCTGAAACTTTCTCTGTTGCAATGACAGCTGGGAGAGGGTGAGACTGGGTGTAACAGCCTATGAAGCTACAGCACAGAGCGCCTCTCGTAACACCCCCATGAGTCCTTCTGGCTCATTACCATAATTGTAAAAGTTTATTTTAGAAGGGAGAAGGAAATGGATAGCAAATATTAGAAGATTATTACAGTCACTGTGCCTGGATCTATGAGTTTCTGGTTTATTATGATGGATTTTGATATTTTATCATAACTTCTTTGTAAGTTTTTCTTTGTTGTATTGCAGCCTTAATTTCCCATTCTTAGGTGAATGGCCTCCTGCTCCTTATCCTTTACTATCATTTCATATTTGACTCCGTGGTGGAAAGGGGTGGCTGACCTATGGTAACCCTCTGTTTTGAAAGTCAGTGCTCAGCTATTAAGGTGCAGTAATGGACTGTGACCGACTGATCAGGGCTGCTGATGGTAGATTCTTCTTGTTACCCATGGTGAAACTTTTTTTTAATGTTATAATGAACAAAGAATGTTTGTAGGTTACATACTGGATAGTATGAAAATAGACCACCTGCTGCTGTAAAGGTGGGGATGCTAACCACTGAGCTTTTATAGTAACATTAGGGGATATTAGTCTATGTTCTTTTCTTCTATAAATACATTGCAAAGAATGGTGCTCAGGTAGTTGCCATAAAGAAGAGAAAAGACTGCAACCTGTATAGCTTCTGAACGATGGTATGGGAGATGCACGTAGAAAAAGCTACAACATCTGATAAAATTGAAGAAGGCACTAAGCCTATATTCACACGAGCATGAAAAAAGAAGCAACGTTTCGATTCGACAAAGATTCATGGTGAATCGAAACGTTGCTGCTTTTTTCATGCTTGTGTGAATAAAGGCTTAGTGCCTTCTTCAATTTCAGATGCTGTAGCTTTTTCAGGTAGTTGCCATACTGTTTAACTTGACACTAGGAAATGTTTTTATAACAAAGTATAAAACTTATATATGGACAATTGAATGGTAATTTGGTTGACTATTGCCAAAAAAAATAAAAAATTGGGAAGTTGGTGAGATGTAACTGGCACTAACAAAGTTGTGAGGAACTTTAATTTATAGGGGTTTTTCTAGTAAAAGCCTCCTCTACGGTACATTAACCCTAGATGGTCTGATCGTTCCTACCATATACTGCAATACTACTGTATTGCAGGATGTGACATTTCTGTACAGTATACATTACAATGAGCCACTGGCTCATAGTAACGAAACTGGAGAAACCAGACAGCCTTGGGTCTGACGAAAAACAGAGGCTGTCATGGCAACCGATCGCCGCCCCCGATGACGTTCGGGGGAGCAACAATCAGATCCAAGATGGCGGCGCCCACGCCCCGTCAGCTTTGCCAGTGGCATCAGAGGAGTTAATAGCCGCGATCGGTGCAAGCACCCACCGTGGTTATTAGCTGTGGGGGTTTGCTGTAATATGCAACAACCCCCCCTTTGTATGAAGAGGACACGCCTAACACCTCTGCGCCATAGAGCTACGGTGCAGAGCGTTAAGGGGTTAAACATTTGTACTATTAATAGCACAAATGTTTGTAATTAAAAGATATGAGCGACAGAATTATAACAACACGAATGACAAAAAATCCTTGTCAGAAGTGGGATTCGAACCTACGCCTCCAGAGGAGACTGCGTCTTGAATGCAGCGCCTCAGACTGCTCGGCCATCCTGACTTCTACATTGCAAATTCAACTTCTACCACACCAACAAGCTTTAACAGTTCAACTACACTCACCAACCACTTTATTAGGTACACCTGTCCAAATGCTCGTTAACACTTAATTTCTAATCAGCCAATCACATGGCGGCAACTCAGTGAATTTAGGCATGTAGACATGGTCAAGACAATCTCCTGCAGAAAGGTGATTTGAGTGCCTTTGAACGTGGCATGGTTGTTGGTGCCAGAACTGCTGGTCTGAGTATTTCAGAAACTGCTGATCTACTGGGATTTTCATTAACACTTAATTTCTAATCAGCCAATCACATGGCGGCAACTCAGTGAATTTAGGCATGTAGACATGGTCAAGACAATCTCCTGCAGTTCAAACCCATAGTGTGTGCCGACCGGCTGACGTCACAGATTTTAATTGTGAATTTACCATGTATAAAAATAAATCTCTGGAAAGTCTGCAGCATTTTGATATAAAAGTAATATTTTTATGTTATTTTCATTTGCCTTCAGAGAAAAGTCCTTTTTTTTTTTTTTTTATTGCAGCCATTTTTTTTTTAGCTTCTGGCACATTCTTCATGTACAGAACTCAATGTCTTATTTTTTTTTCCCCCTAACTATTCAGAACATCCAGTATGTGATATGAGAGCCTGGAGCTTGTCGCCTATATCGCTTCTTACTCCTGATAGATTATTTTTTTTTATTCATCGCCACTCATTTGTAGGAAACTGCTCAGAACAGAACTCATAACAGCAGTTCCTCTATTTGATCTTGCAAATAATTGGAACAAGTCTATGTTCTTCATACCTGATGTCTCCACATAATTAGCCTCTGAATATTTTGAAGGGAATTTTCAATTTTGATATTGTGGGAGATTTCCGGCTGATATCTTAATGTTATGGCGGTGACTTCCCAGTTGCTGTCTGCACATAAAAAAATACTTCTCCTCCTCACAATGGATATACATATTGTGGGTTACCAATTATTTCAGAAGGCCAACAGCATTAGAACACCCAATTAGGCTTTTCTTTAGTTACTTAAAGGAAATCTAGCATCAAAACCCATCATGATAAACCAGGGACACTTGCTCATAGATTCAGGCACCGTGACACTGGTAATCTTCTTATATGTGTTATCCACGGCCTGTTTCCATCTAAATTTAATTTATAAAATGGAGGGAGTCTGAAGGGGCTCGTAGGGCGGCACAGTAGCTGAGTGAGTAGCACTTCTGCCTTGCAGCGCTGGGGTCCTGGGTTCGAATCCCACACAGGTCAAAGAGTTTGTTTGTATGTTCTCTCCGTGTTTGCGTGGGTTTCCTCCAGGTCCTCCGGTTTCCTCCCACACTCCAAAATATACTGTTAGGTTGTTTAGATTGTGAGCCCCATGGGGACAGGGACCAATTTCTCATGCTTTGTGCACCGCTGTGTAATCTGTGTGCGTTATATAAATAAAGAATTATTATTATTACCCTCCCGCTGTCTGATGTAATCTCACTGCAGCAGAGGAAGTTTCAGCACACAAGGGGAGGTGGAAGTGCTTCTTGCACAGTGTAAAAGCCTTTGAAGCTACAGCATGTAGGGGCTATAACACCCCCAGAGCCCTTCAGGCTCATTTGCATAATTTTAAAAGCAGGCCATGGATAACAACTATAAAAACATTACAGTTTCGGTGCCTGGATCTATGAGAATGTGTTCCTGGTGATGGATTTTGATGATTGATTTACTTTAAAGAATACTTCTCTTGAACATGCAAAACAGAAGAGCAGGGAGCAATGTATAGAGCAGGAGGAGTAAATAGGTTTATTAGTCTTCTGTCTGCAAGCAGCATGTTATAGATTAAGAGGATCAAACTGATTGTACGTATTGTTTTATATGGAGGCAGCATGTTATAGAGCAGGGAGAGCGGTATGGATTGATAAGTGTCCTATCTACAGGCAACATATTGTTGAACAGATTCTTAATAATGTCCTATCTGTAAGCAGTATGTTATAGAGCATCAGAAGCTGTACAGATTTTACATCATGTCCCTTCTGCAGGTAGCATATTATAGAGCATGAATAGGTGAACAGAATGGAGTCCTATATGTAAACATCATATCATAGATTTTGAGGACCAGAGTAAATTGTACATGGTGTTTTATCTGCAGGCAGAATGTTATAGAGCAGAAAAAACTGAGCAGATTGTACATAGTGTTAGCAGACCAGTGGGAGAGTCCAACTCTGTGACCACTATCTCTTTGCAGAGTTATACAAGGTGGTCTACAGAAAACATAAGCCTATTTCTCTTTTGTGGGTTTGTACAAGGAAATACTCTTTTGGGTTTCTCTTACAGTACAATTGTTTTGTCGCTTATAGCAACATGTAGCTTTTTATCTAAGCAGAACAGTATAGATATGACTGCGGCCCTGCAGTCTGGTGGTGCTCTTTGCAGTGGGCTATAGCGTTGTGTGTTGGTATGCAAATCTACAAACGCTTCAGTCAATACAGGTCTATGTACACACTAACATACAGGACTTTGCTGCAAATAAGTTCCTAGACCTCCACAACACAATCTATGACATTGCTGAAACTGAAATTCTTGTCTAGGAATATGGAACTTGTGTTGTAGAATGGGTTCCTGAACAAGATGGGCACAACTTTGTATTCCTGCCAACATCTACCTGCAATGGGTAAGTATGTTCTTATGTTATTTTGTTTAAGCTACACAAGAGAAACAAAACAAGGAAAGCGGCCCAATCCTCTCGATCTGATGAGACTAGAAGCCCTGAGGACCCGGCAGTACTTGAACCAAGGTACATCCGGGTAAGTTCATATAGGTTTTTTTTTTCCTTCGCACAAAAACCACTACTTTTCCTTTGTCAGAAACTCCCTTTAATACATACAATCCCTTTAAATAGGCTTTCCCACAATAGATATTTGTCACTGAGCCACAGGCTTTGTTCTTCTTGTGTGCTTCGATTCACTCATTTGGAGCTTCAATGTGAAGCCTCCCTGATAACTACAAAGGGGGTCCTTATAATGTAACTTAAACCTTTTCAAATTCAGAAATGAGGGGATAACAGTTAACTTTTGTAATATACGAATGTTACTTATTAGCCTTTTTTCTGCTAGTTTCTTCTATAGTGAGCATTGTAGCTAAAACTCCATCCACTTCAGACAGATAAGGAGGCTAATAATTAACTTTTTCCGTTCCTTGCATATTTCCCTTTTTATTTCAGCACTCTGAGGAGAGGAGATTATCCAGAGACATATGTTTTCAATAAAGTATATCTGCATTATTTATTTTTGCAGTTTTGTTGAAAGTTTAGTTAAACTTTAACCCATTATTTCTTTATATTGCATTTTCAGTACTTCAAGGATCTGTTGCTAAAGAATCAAGTTGTATGACAGTGCCGCTGGTATCTATATGTACTTTTAGTTTATATCTTTTAGTTTATGTATGTAATGTGTGCCTTGTTTCTGCCTCGTTTGTATTTGTAGAGTCCTTTTTTAATTAATTTTTAATTTTTTAATTACATTGATTTAGTACAGGCGGTCCCCTACTTAAGAACACTCGACTTACATACGACCCCTAGTTACAAACACACCTCTGGATATTGGTAATTTATTGTACTTTAGTCCTAGGCTACAATGATCAGCTGTAAGAGTTATCACAGGTGTCTGTAATGAAGCTTTAGTGTTAATCCTGGTTCTTATGACAACCCAACATTTTTAAAATCCAATTGTCACAGAGATCAAAAAAGTTCTGGCTGGGATTACAATGATAAAATATACAGTTCCGACTTACATACAAATTCAACTTAAGAACAAACCTACAGTCCCTATCTTGTATGTAACGCGGGGACTGCCTGTATTTTAGGGTTTTTAATGTTAATTTGAGTATTTACAGACCTGCCATCCTAAATATCGGATGATCGACAGACTTTCCCTTACTGTTCAATTACATTGTGATACACTAGAAGAATAACTTCTATAGATTGTCATCAAGGGATGAGTTAAAATCCAGCATCAGTACTGATTCGGTGCCTGCAGAAGATGGGGCTCCCTATGGGAGGAAGACGCTTTTGATGAGTGAGAGGCAGGAATGAATGTGACAGTTCTGCGGTAGTCATGGGAAAAGAATCTGTAAATGTGTGATAAATGATTTGTTTCCTTATTATCTGTAGTGGGATGACAGAGCTGCGACAACCCAGCTTCACTGCAACCCCTGAAGTGCCAGCGCCTGTCACGTGGGTATTTGCCTTGGCAGTGAAAGGGTCGAGAGGAGAGACCTGAATTGTGTTGTCATTGCCATTTCCAATAGGCGGATGCTGGGAAAATTTGCGTGTGGAATTCATTCCCTTCATTTGTATTCATGGGCTGGTGAAAGGCTTGTTTGAATTGTAAATGGTGAGGTCACAGGACGTCTTTCCTAATGTATTTCGGATAAGCTTTGAAGGTTGGAAGCCAGTATTGTGACTTTGCTCCTTCTTAAAGGCCTTTGAAAACACTGCTTATTGCAGGCTGTGAGAAATTGCAGGTCTGGCTTTTATGAGAGCGCGGCTCAAAGGCTCTTCTTCAGTAATGTAATGTAGATCACCATTTTACTTCTGATGGCGGATCATGCCAAGGCCATTACACGCCTTACTTTTTCCACGCTCGCCAGGTATGGAGCAGGTTGTGTCAAGGTCCCTTTTTCTAGTGGTGTTTGTACGAGAAGAGCAGACCTTGGTCTCAGCGTTTTATCTGCCAGTCTCCACCGCCCGCTAATAAATTTCGAGTGACAGGTTCAAGAAGGAAATTCTGTACGCATGGTGAACGTGTGGAGCCGCCGAGACAACAGGTTATTTTCAGATTTGTTTCACTTCAGCAATTACATTTGACTTTAGATTTCAATAAATAACGTTTACAGATCGCACAAACCATGAAATATTCAGTATGTCAGAAAATACTCCAGGAGAATGTGTGTGGTTTTGTTTTTTTAATATTCTTTCCTTGGTAAATTTGACAGCCAGATTGTGCAATAGTTGAAATAGGATGAAACACAGAGATTTTAAAGGGGTTGGCCACTTTACCTTATGGTTTTTATAATGTGTGTGGAGCAGGATATAAGGTGTACCAGTTTACATGTATCAATAGGTCTCCACTGGTCTTTTACCTCATCAACCGGACATTACTTTCCATAAAATGGCGGCAGAGGGAGGGTCATATGATCAGTCTGTCTATGAAGAATCGACCTACAAGGACCATATTCTAGTATTCATGAATATAAAATGAAGGTCCTGGCAGGGCAATTGTTCATGGCCATCACATGGGGCAGCACGGTGGCTTAGTGGTTAGCAGTACAGCCTTGCAGCGCTGGGGACCTGGTTTCAAGTCCCAGGGTCAACATCTACAAAGAGTTTGTATGTTCTCTCAGTGCTTGCGTGGGCTTCCTCCCACACTCCATACTGGTACTGGTAGGTTGATTAGATTGTGAGTCCCATGGGGACAGGGACTGATTTGGCAAGCTCTGTGCAGCGATGCAGAATCTGTGTGCGCGAAATGAATTATTATTATTATTACATGACCCTCCATCTGCGGCCATTTTATGGCCAGGAATGTCCAGTTGATGAGGTAAAAGACAGGAGGGTTCACTTTACATATCAGGAAAGAATTGTAGAGCATTTAATAGATGTGTATTGGTGTATTACCTAATATCCCCCTCTTCATACTTACACACACATTACAAAACACATGAGGTAAAGTGGCCAACCCCTTAGTAGTTATCCTGGTGATATGTGATAGAATTGTCTTGGCTTGCTGGAAATTTAGAATGTACACAAGAAATGATCTTCCAATCCTCATAGGCTTCCATGAAAAAGAGTAGCTTCTATCATGCCCTCCTATAACTTATATCAGAACAAATTATGCAGGCTGAGCATACACTTATCTATCTTTATATTCTAATACAAGATTTATAAAATTGTGTTCTCTGTCCATGATAAGAAGGGCAGGCATTTTGCCAGAGCCATAGTGTAGAGCAGACGTATCAATGTCTATGGAGAGTTTTCCAGTTTTGCTCTCTGGGAGGAGTTTAATGATTTGCGACAACATCTATTGTCAGTAGTGATGTAATGAGGGGTGGGGGTTACCAAAAAGGGGACATTGGAGGGGGGGGGGGTGAGATAAGCTGTGACATCATCAAAAAATAAAACCTTAATGGGGTATCCATATCTGGATATTGACCTTTAATTAAAGGACACCTGTCATCAGGTCTCTGCCACTAGTCCTGTCACTACTACCTGTTGGAGCAGCTCACAAGGATCCCATCCCAGCATTTATCTAGTTATTTCATACATTATTCATTGTAAAATCATCTATTTTTTATCATGTAAATGAGGCTGGTCACATGGTCAGAGGCAGTGATGTCACCCCTGTTACCCCTCCTCTCTCCTCCCCCTGCTCATGTCTGTGTGTAACGTATAGTAAAGCATGGCTAGTGTGTGTGCTGCATCTGCTGACATGCTGCATCGTCCTAATATACAGGTGAGAGACACAGACATCAGCTACACATGAATCTGACATGTTCTGCTGTAACATGGCTGCAGCCTGGAGCTGCTGTATCTCTCCTATACACACACAGGCTGCAGGGGGCGTGGCCACCAGCACCAGGAAGCACATCATTATACAGCCTCACATCATTATACAGGCTGTCCGTCATGCACTGGGGGTGTGGCTGTGCCTCCCACTCATGAATAAGGTGGACAGCTTGAATATGCTAATGCTTCATTGGACATTTCACAGGTCATTTGCATACAGCTTTAGGACCTCATTGCTTAGGTTTACAGGCATGTAGATGGACAATGAAGGGATCGAGGCAATGCTCTCTAATGGCAGTTTATGAAAATATATTTAGTTTAGGGGGGTTATTTTGCATGACGGGTTCTCTTTAAACTAAATAAATCTGCCATATAAATACATTTCTAAAATTGGATGTTATTTATTAAATTTAGCTCCATCTGTAAGAGAATCCCCCTTTAAATCATCCAAAATTTCTAAAGAGCGTACTACATAGATGGCAATGGGCGCACGGCGCCCTACGGTAGCGGTACGGTGCGGCACCGTACCGCTCCGTACCTGGGAAAAAGATAGGACCTGTCCTATCTTTACCCGTACTACGGCGCCGTGCGCCATGTATCCCTATGGAGAGGGGCGGGGGTGAGCTGCGCTCACCTCCTCCTCTGCTCCCCGTGCACTGCCGTTGCCCGCTACGGTATGGTACGGGCGGGCGGGCAACAACAGTGTGAATGTAGCCTAAGGCCCTCCGCAATTGCACACGGGTGAACATAAAGCTGCGTGCAGGATTCTCGCTCACCCCTTCCCTCTGCATTGGAAGACGACCGGCCAGCGCAGTAATATGGGAAAATATAGGACATTTGCCATATTTTTTCATGCTCTGTCACAGTGAGACAGCATATGCTCACCGCATCATGACCAGGATCCACAGACGTCTATGGGGTCTGTGCGGCCAGATATCCGCTCCCTCATGTTCGTGTGTAAGAGGCCTAAGTTGTTCGTTACATAAAGTATGTGAGCATCGCTATCTGTTTCTGATGTCTTCTTCTGTCCCAGGCTTATCCTACTGCAGGGTGTCTAAGGGTAGGTTCATATCACATTTATTTCCCCTTTGTTTTAAGGATGAGTTGGTCAGAGGTTGAGGAACCATCCCTAAAAAGATCTAATGGCCTCCACCATGCGTATGTATTGCTCAGCAGGATGGAAAGACGTAGCGTTGCTCACCCCTCCCCTCTCCATAAAGAGCCATGTAGCCCGGCTGTATGACAGGAAAAGATAGAGCATTATGGTACCTAATAATAATTCCTTTACTTATATACCACACACAGATTACGTAGCTTTACAGAACTTGTCAAGTTCCTGTCGCCATGGGGCCTACAATCTAATCACCCTACCAGTATGTTTTGGAGTGTGGGAGGAAACTGGAGGACCCCCACGCAAACACGGAGAGAACATACAAACTCTTTGCAGATGTTGACCCTGGGACTTGAACCTAGGTCTCCAGCTCTGCAAGGCTGTAATGCTACCCACCAAGTCACTGTGCTGCCCCTAATCTCTAGTAACCAAATCTAACCACCACACACTGAACATAACTGACTGTTTCCTATGTTAATATATTCATATATTTATTGATGCCATTTTTGGGTAACACTGTCTGTATTTCATTTTGACCAAAAAATTGCAGTCTATTTCCTGAAAATGCTATTTTTTTTAATGGTGAAATAAAACATTTTGTTTAATTTTTTTTTCTTCACATTTATATTTTTATTTTTGTTTAAACTTTTAAAGAACTTGAACTTCTATGATTAGTTGGGTATTGAGGAAACATAGGTTTTATCTAATAAAAGTGATTTTCTTGGCAAAACCAGTAATGATCTTAATAGTGCATCAACAAAGTGAAATACCTGACACCATTGCTGCTCTTTTTAAAGTACATGAGAACAGTTCCTGCAACAAGCTGGGATGGGTCTATACTATGGAGACAGCTGTCTGCATCTGGATCTATCCATCGTTCTGGAAACCCCAAATAAGATTAGTTAAAGAGGACATTTAAAAAACAACACACGTGGAGATGAACATAACACTCTGTAGGGGGCTGTTACACAGATTCAGGGACACTTTGAATTTCCTTTCTAGTCTCCTTGTTTGCTGAAATATTGGTCGCAGTATCTGACCATTATAATCCTCTCTACTGTCAGAGAGGAGGTGCTGGGAGGGGGCGTGTGTTATACTAATCATCTTTGGCAAGTAGAAGAACATAACACACGTCCCTACCTCTGCTCCAGCTCCTCCTCTCTGACAGTGTAGAGGACCATAATTGTCATATATTTTTACTGATATCTCTGCCCCCGTGGAGGCTAGAAAGAAAATTCTTAAAGGAAACCTACCACTGCTCGCATGATGAAATCATGCGAGCAAATCACCTGGTAGGCTACTTAATGCTGATGCCGGCTGATTTCTTACATATTTAAATGAGCCCTCCGGTGCTACCCTGCGCCATCTTCGGGCTGGCGGTGGCTTCCGATGTTTAATTATTCCTCCTTCAGGTGCCGAGAGCCGTGACGTCGCCAAGCTAAGTCTCGCACAGTCGGCCGGCGATAGGTGCCGAGAGCTTGGTGACTAAAGTTAAAGCTAAACTAAAGTTCGCCGAGCCTAACAAAACTATGTGCCGGCATCAGCATTAAGTAGCCTACCAGGTGATTTGCTGGCATGATTTCATCATGCGGGCAGTGGTAGGTTTCCTTTAAAGGAAACCTACCACTAAAAAGTGGTAGGTTTATACACGTATACATGGCACCAGCTCAGGGTGAGCTGGTGCCAGAGCATATTTTTGTTAGGGGAACAAAGCCTCTATCGCAGAATTATAAGTTATATTAACTTATAACTCGGCGCACCGCACTTGGGCTCGCCACCATGCGCGCGCCCGTGTGAGCGCTGGATTCTGAAGTGCAGGAGAGCCGGTGACGTCACCGAGTTCTCCGGCACACGCGCGCCTGCGCAACTTAGCACGGGGAAACAGGTAAGGTAACAATAACAAACAGTTATTGTTACCTTACTGCAATACAGTTGAGAATATGAAACTTCTAGTTAGTAGAACTTGTAAAGGACATTCGGGTAGAGGCAGTGGCACTGATAGGAATTCATTCATTTTCTCATCACAGTTGGAAATCATGATACTTATTGCAAGAGAGAAAACACCCTAACGCGGATTATACCTTCATACTTTCATATATCTGGTTGGGTTTGGTTCACATTTGCATTAATTCTGTTAGTTTGATCTTTTATAGGAGAAAAGTCACAAAACTGATGATCTTGAGGAAATATTACAAGTGCAGTGTTTTCACGATTAATAAAGAGAGCCACTTTTTTTTTTTTTTAATATATACATAGGAGGGCGCCGCACACTTTTTATGTGGATCTGTCACATGATTTGCATTCGCAGTGCCCAATGGACCCCTCTAGGACTACACTGCACAATACGTTACACCCGGCACAGGTAGAAGTCAGTAAAACATCAAAACAGAGCAATACAGGGCATGTAAAACAGGTAGAGAACAGTGTAATAAAAATAATAATAAAAAAAATATATATAATAAAATAAATCTGTGCTGCACTGGTAAACAGTAAAAATATGGACAGAAAGAAGTATAGGAAGAATGTTGTGTGTGAGAGCGATGAGGTACATGTAGCATTGGTACAGAATAATGGTACGGATAGCAAAGAGTGTGCAGAGCAGTACATGCAGTATTGGTAGAGAGTAGTATGGTACATATAGCACCAATAGTATGTACTTAAGGTTGAGAGTGGTACATATAGCACCATTAGTGTGTAGTAGAAAGTGATACAATACATGTAGTATTGTATGGATAGAAACGAAAGAGAGAGTTGTTATGGTAGATATAACACCGGTGATATGCAGTACAGGCTGCACTATTTATCGGTCCCCATTGACGTCTGTGGGGCCTGGTCACAGGGCGCATCGTCTTACCACACTGAAAAATTTAGGACATGTTTTTATATTTCGGGTTGTTGCGGCGCTGACACTGCGCTGCTCTATGATGAGGGGAAGGGTGAGCAATGTTCACATTTGCTTTGTGAATGTACCCTTAGTATGTGGTACAGAAATAGAGTGGTATGGTACGTATAATGCCATTAGTGTGTAGTAAGGGTACAGAACACTATAGGAAGTAGAGAAGGAGTGCAGAACAATGCATAGAGTACAGGGAGAGGATGGTACTGATTATGTAGTAGACCTCGACATTGATTAAATAATTTAAATGGCTCCGAGCGTCCTACTGTATCCTCCCCACAGGGATAACCGCCGTGACCTATCAGTACCGCCGCAAACATGGAACAAGTCCTGTACTTTCTTCCAGGTAACGAAACTGTATTGTGGCCATTGATGGTAAAGATATTTACTGATTCAGCACAGGAATAGATCCATAACCGAATCATTTTCAGGATCTCTGCTACCTGTCACCCTACTCCCCTGTCATTGTGTCATCCATAGAAATGGTAACACCGCAGGTGTGCTCTGGTCCTGTGACATTACTGTGTATATACCCTGCAGCTCAGTAGTAAAGCCATAGACACTATAACTCATCTACATCACTGTTCTATATCCTGCTTCTATGGTAGAAAACAAAACCGCAGGGAACAATGCAAATGTGAACAGGTCCTTTCTATTCTATTTCTATAAGTGACTCGAGGGGTCATGATATTACTAATGTTTGGGATATATCGTGTATTATACTGTGATATAATGTGTATTTCCATACGCTGTCAGTATCTGCACTATAGTGGCTGATACCCGAGTATAATAGCTAGACTGATAATATGTGTAATTATATCATGCAGTAGGAGGAGCTGTGATGTACGTGACCGTAGCCGCGGCTCCTCCTACTCCTCTCACGGGCTAATGGCGGGGGGCGGGAGCGAGCTTCACTTGTGGGAGGAGGAGTTTGCGCATGACGCCACTACGCACCGAGGCCGTTGCGTACTGACGTCACTTGTGCCGGGCGGACCAATGGGGAGAGTTCAGCCCCTTCTCTCAGTGCCTGCTGATTCACCAAATAGTAATCGGCAAATCAGCAGGCACTAGGAGGACGGGGCTGATCTCTGCCATTGATCATCCGATCCTGCCCTGGTAGGTGAGCGCTGCCTCCTCTGCGGCCTTGCCGTCCCCTCCTCCCTCTCCCGGCCGCCGCCGCTGCGCTCCGTGTGTGCTCATTGTTCCCCGGGTGCGGGCTGGGTGGGCCCCCGGTCGCACATTGGCTGCAGCGCGGCCCTCCTGTGGCTACGCCCCGCAGTGTGTCTGCCTCTGCTGCTGCTGGCCCCGGTCTGACCTGTGCTTTCTCTCTCCCTGTACAGTGCGAGGCGGAGTGTGGTGACCCCCATGCGGTGTTAGTGCAGCTCTGCCATGCTGGCCTGTTAGCCAGGACCAGGGGACCTCGCCTTCCTGCTTCTCCCTCAGCCGCAGATGAACACTGGACTTCAGAAATGTAAGTGCTCCATGTCCGGCATTGTCCGGGCCCGCAGGCCTCACTGCAGAGGAAGGTCATGATGTGTGAGGCTGAGCGTGTGCCCTATATCCCCCGTGTATGTGCTGCCCTGACTGTCCTCCCTATGCACTAGCGGCCGCTGCCCATTATGGGTGAGGGTCCATAACCTTGCAGTGTTGTAATGCATGTGCGCCCTGTATAATAAGATGGGACAGCAGTAACATATCATGTCTGCCTGATGGGAAGATCCCTTTAAGTAGGCCTCACAGGGAAGGGTGTGGGGGGAATGACAATGTCACATTGATGGTGACAATCAAAATTTAGGCAATGGTGTAATGGTGACTTGTGTCAGGCCCTTACAATGTTACATATTCCTGCACTACTTCATGGGAGGGATGGCAGCAAACCACTACACCTCAGAAGCTCCTTGTAAGGCTGTATTCACACCAGAGTGCAGCTTCTCCAGTCCTGTATTTCCCTGCTGTATGAATCCCATATATGTTTGACGCTTTTCAGCCTTATGAGCATTTATGGCACCATAGCCGTATAAACTAATGATGGCTGACAGAACACTACTCCTCCAGGTATATCACGCAGTATACGGTGCACGACCGTATGTAACCCGTATTGTACACGTTCCCATAGACTATATGGGGCATACAGAAAGGAAATGGGACAAGCTCCAGATTTTTTTTTTTTTATACACCTCACTTACAGTACAATGGACCGTGTAAATATGGCCATGTTGCCCATTGATAATGTGTGAATGCAGCCTTTTGGTATAGAATTGGGTCACCTGCGAATATATAGTCACTTGATTCTTGCATCCCATCTATTTATTGACCTCAGGCACTTTCTGTTCACCGTTTTGCAGCTCTCAGGATTTTCTATGGTCTGTCTGGGGTTTTTTTTTTTTACTGTTTTCCCTAGGGGAGTATGAAAGTAGCTAACGGCACCAGTTCTCGGGCACTGCGGCGTGGCATTGAGTCGCCACCACTTTCTTATTCTATATGGAGGCTCAGCATTTTGTCTGCCGTGTGGGCACCTGCTACAGCCTCTTGATTGTCACCTGTTAGGCTGTAGTGGGTGCGCACTGAATAAACAGACCAGTGGTTATAGGCCACGCCATGCTGGAGGTGAGTATATATGCTTTGTTACTTTCATACCCTCTGTGGCCTGTAGTGTAAAAATTGTGTCCAGGACTGGGTTGTATCATGTCACCCTGTAAACCCTTCTCCCTGCATGTATGTACAACGCAAAATATGAGCTCTATGCCCTGGTGTAGCTCATTTAGACAGGCGTGTCTCAAAAAATGCAGTGCAGTCCATATTGTATCGCCATCCGTCCATTTATTTTTAAATTCTGTCATCCCTTTAATTCACTTCTGCAATAAAAAGCAAAACCAAATGGCTTTTTATTCTAATTCCTGCCCTGCCTTGCAACGTTTGAGAAAAAAATGGACTGCATGCGGATGTTATCCGTCTTGGCGGGGGTTTTTTTTTTTTTTTGTGGTCACATTAACTTCTATGGAGATCTGTGGTCCACAAACCACAGATCCTTAAAATAAACAGACGTGAACAGACCCATAGAAATCAATTGGTATACTGTCCGCGAGTCAAAAGAGCCTGTCTAAATGAGCACTTAGGCCCCTTTGACACGACCCCCATAGATGGTTGTGGCGCACGGGCTTGATACGGGCGCTCAACGTTCTGAGCTACAGCCGCAAAAAGATAGAGCATGCTCTATCTTTGGCCGTATCTACAGCCGTGCAGCTAGTATTTTCTATGGAGAGCGGCGGGGGAGAGCAGCGCTCAGCTCCTCCTACTCCTCTCCCGTGCGCCGGCAAGACGGGCATGCGTTCGTATGAATGTAGCCTTAACCTGTGAACACTTTGTAGCTACAGTCACGCCACATTGCAAGCCCCTCTCACCCTCACAACTTGGTAAATCACACCCAAAATATTAGGCAATAGATTCAGTAGAACAAGATGTTAGCATTGTTAATGCAATACCTATTGTATGGTGCTAATGTATTCTATATCTACAGGCGACATTACTTTATTAATGTTCTTAATAATCCTTCCTCCTGTTGAGGGCACGCTGCCAGTGTCATAGAACTGGCAGAGAGATTTTATGGCTGTGCCAGTGAATGAAATCATAGATCAGAAACAAGGGCAGTTATGCAGCGGGTATAAATGATGGTGACAAGGCCGGACATGACGGGCATAACCCTATGATCCACTATACCGCGTCTACCTTCCTCATATCCCTTTATATTACTTGGTATATGATTTATTTCTCAACTCATTTATGAAAGGGATTTGGATAGGTGATGGAAACTGCTTCAGGCCCAATAACTCATGGGTTAGTGATACCTTACAGGAACATATTTTCCTCCAGAGGTGACACTCAGCATTCCTGTCCCATGCAGCAGCCTGACACTGTTCCCTAGGCTGGGAGAGTAGATGGGGTTGTGTTATGTGACACCAGGCTCATCAGCATCTAGTTATCTGTCTTCATGACGGGTAGTGACCATGCCCCGCTTGTAGTGCCAAGCTGGTTCTACTGGCTGTAAAGGTCCCTCAGGATATTGATGGATATCCATGTTTGATATGTGGTTCCTACATTTCAAATGAACGGACTACGCCCCACGGCTCCTGTCACCACTGATGGTCTAAGGCTCCATGCATCAGATCTGTGTGCTGTCTCTGGATTTAACTCACATTGGTTTCCAGGGCCTGTGTATAAGGCGACTGCCCGAGACGCATACCACAGCGCATGTCCTATTCCGCCACATGTTGGTTGCACTGGCAATGGTTTTTTTCTGTCCCCCGTTAGTTTGGGTGCAGGTAGGGGAATACAGACTTTTAGCTGTGGTTAATGTTTACAGAAACTGGTTAGAACTGTTAGTATGTCCAGCTTTAGTTTACTCTACACTGAGGTCCAACATCCCATTTGCGTTTTTGGCTTCCATTTGTATTGTACATTTTTAAAAATGAAATGAAAAATGGATGTCTGAACAGATAGTTGTGTGTGGCTTTTTTTTTTTTTTTTTTTTTTTTTTTTAAATTCTCCAGATATCTAGCTAATAAACCACTAGCAGTATGTAGATGGCTGTGGCGCACGGGCTTGGTACGGGCGCTCAACGTTCTGAGCTACAGCCGCAAAAAGATAGCGCATGCTCTATCTTTGGCCGTATCTACAGCCGTGCAGCTAGTATTTTCTATGGAGAGCGGCGGGGGAGAGCAGCGCTCAGCTCCTCCTACTCCTCTCCCGTGCGCCGGCGTATGTGGCAAGACGGGCATGCGTTCGTATGAATGTAGCCTTAACCTGTGAACACTTTGTAGCTACAGTCACGCCACATTGCAAGCCCCTCTCACCCTCACAACTTGGTAAATCACACCCAAAATATTAGGCAATAGATTCAGTAGAACAAGATGTTAGCATTGTTAATGCAATACCTATGGTATGGTGCTAATGTATTCTATATCTACAGGCGACATTACTTTATTAATGTTCTTAATAATCCTTCCTCCTGTTGAGGGCACGCTGCCAGTGTCCTAGAACTGGCAGAGAGATTTTATGGCTGTGCCAGTGAATGAAATCATAGATCAGAAACAAGGGCAGTTATGCAGCGGGTATAAATGATGGTGACAAGGCCGGACATGACGGGCATAACCCTGTGATCCACTATACCGCGTCTACCTTCCTCATATCCCTTTATATTACTTGGTATATGATTTATTTCTCAACTCATTTATGAAAGGGATTTGGATAGGTGATGGAAACTGCTTCAGGCCCAATAACTCATGGGTTAGTGATACCTTACAGGAACATATTTTCCTCCAGAGGTGACACTCAGCATTCCTGTCCCATGCAGCAGCCTGACACTGTTCCCTAGGCTGGGAGAGTAGATGGGGTTGTGTTATGTGACACCAGGCTCATCAGCATCTAGTTATCTGTCTTCATGACGGGTAGTGACCATGCCCCGCTTGTAGTGCCAAGCTGGTTCTACTGGCTGTAAAGGTCCCTCAGGATATTGATGGATATCCATGTTTGATATGTGGTTCCTACATTTCAAATGAACGGACTACGCCCCACGGCTCCTGTCACCACTGATGGTCTAAGGCTCCATGCATCAGATCCGTGTGCTGTCTCTGGATTTAACTCGCATTGGTTTCCAGGGCCTGTGTATAAGGCGACTGCCCGAGACGCATACCACAGCGCATGTCCTATTCCGCCACATGTTGGTGGCACTGGCAATGGTTTTTTTCTGTCCCCCGTTAGTTTGGGTGCAGGTAGGGGAATACAGACTTTTAGCTGTGGTTAATGTTTACAGAAACTGGTTAGAACTGTTAGTATGTCCAGCTTTAGTTTACTCTACACTGAGGTCCAACATCCCATTTGCGTTTTTGGCTTCCATTTGTATTGTACATTTTTAAAAATGAAATGAAAAATGGATGTCTGAACAGATAGTTGTGTGTGGCTTTTTTTTTTTTTTTTCATGGATACTTTAAAGTCACCAGATATCTGGCTAATAAACCACTAGCAGTATGTTGATAAGCAGCTTATAGATCATATTTTGTTAATGGCCTGATGTGGTGACAGCATCCAATTAATCAAATTTGAAGTGAGATGTAAATTGGTTTTATGAAGTCGGAGGAGAATTTCACAGTGAAGTTAAGCTTTCCCTGCCTAAGAACAGCCCCTGCATTGTAATTGATGGCCCTGTGTCCAGTGACGACATTAATCAGATCTCCAGAGGTCTGGTACATTTATGTAAATTACATGGGAGGAGGTTTTTGGCACTGAAGTCCAGCTCTCCTGGCCTCTAAACTCCCTTGCATCTCACTCCAAAGTTGATCTTCTGGATGATGCCACCTCGCTGAACCATGAAAGAAACAACTATAAGCTGTTCAATTGCTTGACAAGTACCGCTAGTGTTTTATTAGGCCAATTTCTGATGACAGGTTCCCTTTAACGCATCTCTTTAAAAAAAAAAAGTGTGCTTTTCTTTTCGTTCATTTCTGTTTTTCATTATTTAAGGGCCTTACTTGGAAAACATTGTAAAAATTATGATGGAAAGGAGTTTTCCACTTTTCATTACTTTTGAAGTACAAATTGCTTAACAGTTAGTGGTCAATTTGCTTTAATAACTGCATATGAACGGACACCATTGCAAGCCTATTGAAATCAATGATTCATTATTCATCAGCTATTAAACCAAAATGGAGATGCAGAAGCCTGAATGGAGACGGGAAGTGGCGCTTAGGCCTGGTGCAGATTGGAGCGGCAGGGAGAAATCCTCAGCCCTTTCTCTCTGCTTGGAAAACCAAGTGGCATATCCAGAAATATTTTGGTGTCACTGAACCGAGACCTGGTGCCATAACCTCTATTAGGTGATGAAAAGAAGTTTTTGTGTATGGGACACTTGGATGCTACAGTGAGCATGTCTACATTAAATTGTGAGACCACTGTATAAATACAGTGAAACAAAACCCCTAACCATTAAACTCTGCTTTTGTCATTGACTTGTGGTTGTTGGGATAATTGTGGAAAGGTACACACGTCTAGGTCTTATTGCTGTATTACTGTAACTCTTTATAGCCTATTGTGATTGTGCAGACCCCTAGAGACCACCTACCCTTGTCTTCTCCCGGGGGTGTGATGCTTATAATGCAGGCTGTGTTTGCTATCTGTGTCCCTGTTGTGCGGGAGTAGGTTGTGATGATGCCGCTGCCAGCCCATCACCACCCTCTCCAGTTGCTGAAGTACATGGAAGCTGCCAAGCGGAAGGAGGTTAGGCAATTAGAAGGTTTCTTTACGAGTCCTTTAATTGTGTCTTCTCGTACTGCCGTATTGTGTTTACAGCTGAGCTGATGAATCAGAAACCTGTAATGGAGGCCGGATTTTCTCTAAGGTGCAAGGTTCAGCGTACACAGTAAATCATAATGTATCCGTTCTTGCTTAGATGTAGATTTTTGTATTCTTTACAGTGTTTGAAGGTCTGAAGTTAAATCCTTAGACTGTGTGATACATACATGCTCCTGATAAGCAGTCAGTCCCACATCGGTTATCATGTATGTGATCTTAGTATTGATCTCCATGTCACCTGCTATTAGTTGAGACTTTTTGCTGACCGAGGATTTCCCACTTAGGCGAGCAATGGCATATCAGCAGGTAAGGGACCTTTACCACTCATGGGAACTAAGGGCTATAGGCCTATTGACTTCAATACCGCTCATATTGTGTGCAACATCACGTCACCAGCTGAAGGTGCTAGTGGGTCATGAACTACACTATTGTTATGCCATTTAATGTCCCTTCTTCCTTTGCATCATATTACACTATGTTGCTCGGAGTGCCATCCTTGGCATTGGGTCTGGTCCGTGAAATCTGGCCAAAGCATGTTCTGGATTTGGGGATATCTTTACCGGTGAGACCCTTATCCACTAGTCTCTGGATAAACAATAGTTCCAGCTTGTGATGTAACCCCCTATGGGCCTCCTTGATGTTGACCGTTGTGTGATCAGGTGGTAAGTAGGTTGCTTACCTAATGCTCTCACCTACTTGCGTCCAGAAAGTGCCAGCTTAACATTTTTGGCTTTTGAGCTTGTGCACTTCACAGACGCTTAATGGACTCTTGAATTGCTTTTAAAAATGTGAGTTTCCTTTTTAGTTTTACAAGGCAAGTTTTCTAATTGGGTTTTACTTGTGCAACTAAAGTTAGCCAAGTCCCCGTTTACACGCCGCAGTTGCTTTTTGATGTTCTTTGATTACTATAAGAAATTATTGGGGACGTTTCTGTCATTAGAACACACCACCGGGGTTGTGAGGGTAATAGATGACTATATGGCAATACAGATAGCTAGAACTCTGCCCAATATTTTGTGGGTTTTTGATTAAATTTAAGTATTGTAAGATGCAACTAAATCTTATCATAAATCTTCTATGTTTGCACCAAGTTTTGATTTTGCCCAATATTGCAACTTCTCACCTTTTGTCTGGGAAGGTTATAGTTATTCTGTTCCCCTGGAGCAGCAGTAAAGTGAGTGCATAGCCATTCAGTCTGTGGGATTGCCATTTGACATCTGTCTATTACTTAGAATCCATACACAAGAATGTGCATTTGGCCCATGTACTACCCGTTGTTTTAACAACTCGCACACAGCCCTGTGTATGTCTATGGCATATACGAAAACGGAGTCCTGCACCCCAAATAATATTACTTTTAGGCAAAAGGCACAAAATTGTCTTATGTAGCGAGAAAGAGAGCGTCATGGCAGCCCAACAATCTTAATTCAAACTAGTACAACAACAAGACACTTAAAAAGGTGCAATAATATACACTGTACACGACTCAGTGAGGTGAGTACAATATAATCTCTCACAAACCCCTTCTGGCTGTACCAAATGGTATGGGTGATATATCAGATGAGGGAATTCAGAAAGGACGGTTCATCCCCTACCTGAGAGCTGATAGTTTAGTGGGGTAAAACCTGGTGACAGGTTCTCTAAGCTTTTCTCTTTAAACTTTTTCTTGTTTTTTTTTTTTTTTTTTTTTTTTTTTTGTTGTTTTTGTCCTGATGGAGCCTGTGATAATTTTTACTGCTGCTTTACATAATCTGCATTGAAAGGATTACCAACTCTCTGAAAATGATTTTAATTACAGTTTTATCAAGACCATTGTCTTGAAGAAAGAGTGCTGACGAGTGGCTTTTAAGACTTGTGTGAGTGAGGGCTGCTTACGTACCGCTATGTAAATGATCTCGGTTCTGAGCACTGGTGTAGGAAGTCTGTAAGGGTTTTGGCTTATACTCTCTCCCCCACACCCTAACCCACTACTTTTGTTTTTAAGCAACCCCTAAGTCTTGGGCTTTATTCACACAAACATCCCTAGGTCCAACCAGCTTTCTCATGGCTAAGGATCAGTCCATATGGGATTTTAATAATGTATATATATATATTTTTTTCATGCACTCCGTGAGTGATTTTGGGTCATGAGAATGAACAATAGGCGATCCGGTGACGCTTCAAAAACAAACAAAAAAAACTCATAAATCAGGCTTATAGAATTAACTTATCCATTTGTGTGAATATAGCCCATAGAAACAAAAAAAATCTGACCCTAAATGGGAATATGTATATTTGGTGCCCTCATTTTTAAAACTGACTACAAATGTAAACTCTGGCAATCTTCTTCTATTTGTTATCCAGGGCTCCCTTCCTTCTAAAATCAACTTTTAAAATTATGCTAAAGAGCCTCTATGATTTGGATTCACAGGCTGTTACACTGTCTCCCACTCCCCCCTGATCCCCCGAGTTTACATCAAGAAGTGTTCACTGCACAAGTGCTAAGGAAGCAGGGGTGGGATGAGACAGTGTAACATCCTTTAAAGCCAGGTAATAGAGGGGGTAGCCCCTCAGGCTCGTCAGCATAATTTGAAAAGGAAGGAGGCCATGGATAACAAATATAATATTACCACAGTCACAGTGCCTGGATTTGACTAAGTTCCCCATTGTTTATCTGGCTTGATTTTGATGGTAGCACCCATAAAGGAACCTATGTCTAGGGTTGTCTGAGATTATGGCAGCCATGTTGTGTAGGGTAAAGGGGGCAAATGGGCCTTCAGGATAGGGGTCTCGTAAGGAGGGCACCAGGTATGTACACTATTTACTACCTATAGGTCAGATTTTTCCTTTCGTCTGAGCGGTCCCTCCCTACCTAGTAATGGGTTTTGTGTCTTTGCTGGTGTTAGGTGACTCTTGTATTGGTGTGTGTTTCCTTCTCCGCCTTCTGACTCTTGTGCCTTCTTCCTAACAGGTCTAGTAACTTGCAGAAATCTGCTTTTCCGATGTGGTGCGATTTCGATGTAGCACACTCGCCTGTCTCCGCTAGCACTTTGTAAGTTCTCTAGTGACAGTTTTTGTTGTCTTGAGTCCAAATAGCACAAGATCTGTTTCTAGTCACCGTCTTGTAGCATTTCACCTGGTTTTACCCCACTAAACTACTAGTCCCCTTAGGTAGAGCCATGTTTGGTGGTTGCAGGGGTAGTGTGACTTTGGACGCCCCTATTATTGTCTCTATAGCACCTAGAAACCTGCTTTTGGTGTCATATTCGAGATAAGAATCTCATCTTTTAAGCAAATGCTTATGCTGCTTGCATATCCAAATATGTATTTAGTTGTCTGCATCTACAGTTTTTTAGCTTGCAAAGCCACAAGCCTGATGTGACCTGAAAGATGAGATTCTTATCTTTTAATATAAATTTTGACTCATTTCATGTTAAAATGAGGTCTGAAGAGTCTTATTTGCCTGAATTTGGGGGAGATGATATTTATGCATGACTCTATAAAGCACATTTCATGCTGTAGCCCGGTCAGGTAGAAGTTTACTGGGGTTAAAACCTGAGGACAGGTTCTCTTTAACTCTTTGATCTTTCCACTCACAGAAAAATCTGAAATAAAAGGAAAAGAATTGGGTTAGAAGGGTTCCAAGATGTAAATATATCCGGCCCTTGTGTACAGGGTTTCATCAAGTGCAGCTTATGTCTGGCCTTTTAATGGACACCATCTCCCATGTGTTCTTGTGGCTCCTGGGATTTGCGACCATTAATGTTCAAAGAATCTGTTCAGAACTCGATAAGATACTTTGCTGTCTATTTTCTTTTCCTTTACATCATGGTAAAATTATAGCTGAAATTGCACAAAATTTAAAGTGACGATGGGGCTCATTAACTAAGGGTCGCGGATCGCACTTTTGTCGGGCTGTTCACCGGTTGCAGGGATTGCGTGGCTTGGACAGGTGTTTAGCAAGTGTCTTCGGGTTTTTGGTGCAGCTGCGCTGCCTTCCATGTGATACAAATCGGGGAGGGCGTGCCGCCGGACGATCCAACTGATTCAGACTGAGCGCGGGATTTAATATTCAAATTGTGTCACAAGCCCAAGCACTAAGATGCCCCACTAAAAAGATGGTGAACTCTGTCGGACCTGAGTAGGGAAGCAACACATGCAGGGTATCGGGTCCATGATCTTCATGCTCTGTTATTCATGATTGCTGGACAATGTACTTTTGGTGAACTCCAGCGGACGGGTTAGTAAATGAGCCCCATTGTCAGAAGACTTTACTCCATGAAAAAAGTCATGTGTTCCAATGCTAAAACTTTTATGCATCTTTGATTTGTCTTGATAGTGATACTTTAGGCTAGAACACGGCCGGGACATCAGTCCTTGAATCTAGGACCATGCAGTGTCATGTCTTAGCAGACCAGCTACTGTGCCAAGGAAGGGACTCTGTACGTTGTCGTGATATGATGCAAGGAGTCCCTTGTTGGTCCTGCTATTCTGTGTGGTAGCAACTTCTTCTCTTTTCTTGTTATAATGCATGGACTGACCATACATGTCTGTTTCTTCCTTTTCTCTAATGGCCTGTTGGTTGAGTGTAGTCTAAGTCCAGGGTGGTGGGGAGGTGATGGTTAACCGGACCTGGGAACAGTACTCATGTGTCAGGAACGATTCACGGGTCCAGTGCTTGAAGTGCTCTTACAAATGGAAAATTGGCAATGTAAAGCGAGCAGCAGTCCTTGGGATACACCTGTAAGTGGATCCTCCGCCCTCGCCTGCAGGTACATATGACATCTTGTTAGAAGCCGCGTTATTGGACTAAGATGAATGTCTGTCTTAATTGAATTTGGAAAGTCCTGCTGTTAAAGTTGGAAACCGCTTGAGGCAGACCTGTCGGGTAACTTCTGCCGTCCTATTTGAGACCAGGATATGATGGTGGGAGGGAAGCCGGACCCCTTCATGTTCGGGTGTTAATACGATTTGGCTCTTCAGTACTCTTCACAATGATTTTGTCGGTTCTGTTTACAACCGCAGCATAACTCTAGATCTATCACACAGCGGGCATTGATGTAAATTGCGGACCACTTTGACTTGTGGTGCGCTTGGTCACAGCAATTTGCAAGTTAAAAGGTACGCAGAACTATTTTTTCTTCTCTAGGAATGGAAAGAATTATTAATTAGCCTCCTTATCTGTCTGAAGTGGATGAACTTCAGAAATATTTTAGAAACACTGCACACTACTGGAGAAAGATCAGAAAAAAAGCACAGAAACACTATCAGACAATCGCAGGCAATAGTACAGTCAGTCCCCGGGTTACATACAAGATAGGGTCTGGAGGTTCGTTCTTAAGTTGAATTTGTATGTAAGTCGAAACTGTATATTTTATAATTGAAGTTGTAGACAGATTTTTTTCTTTTGCCCCAGTGACAATTGGAGTTTCAAAATTTTTGGTGTAATTGGACCAAGAATTATCAATAAAGCTTTATTACAGACACTTTACAGCTGATCATTGCAGTCTGGGACTATAGTAAAGCATCCAGAGAGATGCACCAGAGGTCACAGTGGGCAGAGGGGTCCGTCTGTAACTATGGGTTGTCTGTAAGTCGAGTGTCCTTAAGTAGGGGACCGCCTGTATAGACATAAAAAAGACATTGGGGGTCATTTACTAAGGGCCAGATTCGCGGTTTCCCGACGTGTTACACGAATATTTCCGATTTGCGCCGTTTTTCCCTGTATTGCCCCGGGATTTTGGCGCTAAACTACCACTAAAATCTAGCATGATAAACCAGGGTCGCTTACTGATAGATCAAGGCACTGTGACTGTGGTAATCTTTTTATATTTGTTATCCATTGCCTCCTTCCTTTTAAAATCAACTTTTAAAATGATGCTAATGATCCAGAAGGGGTTTGGGCAACTTTACAAGAGGCCCTCCATAAGATTACATAGAAGATTACGTAAGGCTGAGGGAAGATCAAAGTGCTGAGGGCACAGAAAAGTGGAGAGGAGACAGGTTAACAGGCTGTAAAGCTGTAGCATAGGAGTGCTTTGTTAACACCATCAGGAACCCTTCTGGCTCATAAGCATAATTGAAAGTTGAATTTAGAAAGAAGTAGACCAAAAGATAATAAATATAAGAAGATCACAGTCATGGTGCCTGGATGTTTTACAGGAATTGATGTGCATTGCGGACCACTTTGACTTATCATAGGGTGCGCTTGGTCACAACAATTTGCCAGTTGAAAGGTACGCAGAACAATTTTTTGGGCAAATGTAATGGAATTTCGGGTAGTGGCCACAATGTGTGAACAAATGGAAGAATTTGTGTGATCACTAAATGACATTATTAGTTTTTCCCTCTACACTTTTTGGCCTGTGGAATTGTGGCTCTGTATAGAAGAGAGATCAGTGTAATCCTTGGCAACACTGGCCCGGTATTATTAGAGATTTGATGTAATGCCACAAAGCTGAGCTAGAATTTCTATTATTACATTGCGCTTACACTATAATTAGTTTTTTGGGTTGTGTGCGTGTTTTTTTTTTTTTTTTGTTTGTTTTCTGCCATTTCAAGTTAGTCACATTGGAAAATCAACTCCACACATCTTCTCTTGTATGTAGAGTATTAAAGACTTTATTGAGCGATTTTGAAGGGGTGCAATATGGGTGGCTGAGGTCTCTTTGGGAATATCTTGGCTTCTATAGCAGCTGGTATCCCGTTAGACTATAGGGGGCATTTATCAGGGCTCCTATGCCAGAAAACTGGCGTAGAAGCCCCCAACAAATAATCGTGATGGCTAATGAATCGCCAGCAAGTGCAATTATTTTCCCCTTCACGCCATCTCAATGCTAAGTGGGGAGATACGGGCCCCATCTGAGCACTTGCTACAATTAACGACCGTTCAAGCTGAATTAATGGCGCAATTCTAGGCCGGGTCCTACACTGCACAGCCTGGCCAGAGTCTCCTAATGTCTCTGGTGCCAGAGGGGTGGGGACTTTTGGCATATGCTAGCATTGCTGCAGTTGTGTAAATTCATGGTCATAATCTTTCAAACCAAATCAGTATTGGCTTTCTGTAAGCTACAGAACCAGTGATATATGCAGGTAAAATCACAGTTGTGAATGTAAGCATCTGATATAGATCCAATTCCACCCTGACGTTTACAGCCCATATCTCCAGTTCTGTATCCAACAAACAAAGCCCTGATACAATGGGAAAGACGAGGCATAGGGAATTTTAGAAACAATATTTCATTCCCTACCTGAGGGGTTGGTAATTTAGTGGGGTAAATCCATTTGTGTCCAAATGGGTTAGCTGCTGGCTTAACCACCTGAGGCTTAGATCACGATTGTTAGTCGCTGGGGTCGTAATGCTGCAATGTCAAAAATGTTAAAAATCTAATGCAAACCTTGAGCTCCTCCTGTTCTGGTTCTACAAAGTGGTTAAGGAGCATTCAGCAATCTAATTAGTAGGGGGCATTGTGAATACATGTGATGGCCGCCAGCACAGGAGGGGGGGGGCAGAATGTACCTCTATTTTCTGGAACCATTCTAGATACCAATGCAGTATAAAGAGCGTGTGACGGTGACCTTGGCTTGTGTTCCCATATCATTTGGCCTCTCTGGGTTAGTTTAGTGTACAGGCTCACAATGACCCATGGGTTTAAACTGTAAAATATATACTTGGTGTTTTTGTTTGTTTTTTTAATACTTCATGATTTTGTAGCAATATACAGTGTGGAAAGAAAAACATACTGATACTTGGTGGCCCAGAAAAACACAGCAGGTTTCAGGCTCTACTCTTGCTTATGCCAAATCTGTGAACAGAACCTTTTATGTATTCAGTAGGTCGCAGTGGCCTTCAGGGGTCTTATCACCCTTGGGCTTGTATGATTCCTCCAGGACAGCTGCTGTAGGTTTTCTTAACCCTATTCTGGTAGAAAGCAATAAGTTGTGTTGTCTGCAAGAAGTTCAAAGATTTTTTTATTGCCTGGGATAAAGCAGAAACTTGTTTCTCTAAAGGCAGTAGACAAAATAAAGTTTAGTGCTTCAATACGCAAGATCATTTTTAAGGCAACTGGGGCCGTGGAGTAGCCCAAAATGGCTCCGGAGACTAAGGCTCCTCGACGCCCCCAGTAGCCACTACTGATACACCTCTGCACGTCTCCGGCATCATTTGAGCTCTGTGTAAGCGCAGTAGCTTGCTGCCGTCAAAGCCCTGTGGCTGGGGAACTCTGCGCATGCACAGTAGCTCCCATACGCCTGACGTCAACGCTTGTGCAGAGCTCAAATGATGCTGGAGCGGGTAGAGGCGGGTCAGCAGTGGCTACTGGGGGGGTGAAGTAGCCTTTCTTCATATAGTGTAACTTTTACCCACCTTATACTGTTTGATAAGAGTTGAAACATTCCCATATACATCAAATTTCGATGGAGTCCCAATTAAAAGTAATGCCAGTGTATAGTGCAGCCTATTTTGTAATACGGAATCGCTTATTGATGGCTTTTTTTCTGAGAATAAAATCCTCAACCACTCCTTTTACAGGGAGGTGTAGGAAGGTGTATCGTGTAAAAATTAAGTTTTACCAAAATCTGTATGAAACTTTTTAGCCGTTTCGGCAATTTATTGACTGCGTTCTACAAATTTACAATTTTTTTTTTCCCCTCTATCTATCTTCAGCACAGAGCTTTATGGTATGTCTGGGGGTTAAAAAATATGGCTGCTCTCTTCTAATAAACGGCACCACTCTTGACCAATGGTAGTGGTTGGTTGTATTAATCTCTATATGGCTGAGCTGTAATACCGCCACAAACCATGGTCAGGGTTAGAGCAGTTTTTGGAAGATATATTTGGAAGACATATTTTTAGCCTCTGGACAACCCTTTATAAAGGGATTGTTCAGAATTATTAGCTAATGGCCGGGGCTACTTCTATAGTAAAATTCACTCCTCCTCTCTCCTCTGGTCTGGTGTGGATACTGCAGGTCTATATCGGAATATACAGACTGCTGAACTCCACTGCTACTTTCACATGTTGCGACGTGACCTCCTAGCCCGAAGGGGAGAGGCAAATAAATATTTTTCATGGTCCCTACCGTTTGTTCCAAAATAATCCTGAACAACCTCTGCAGGTCTAGTGGTTACACATAGGTCTAGTTCTCACTGTCTATGAAGGTAATTGAAACTCTCAGCCCCTTTTCCATAACAATGTGTTCTGTTTTCTTTCTATTTGGCAGGGGATACTACACAGAAGATGAGATCTGCTCAGCATCCTACTCCTGCAGAATTGGATGCTTATGCTAAGACGGTTGCCAACAATCCCCTGACAATAAAAATCTTTCCAAACAGTGTGAAGGTTCCCCAAAGGAAACATATCCGCCGCACCGTGAACGGACTAGACACGTCAGGCCAACGTTACAGTCCTTACCCTTCGCAGATCAGCACAAAGACAGGACTTTTGGCGATCGTCAAGTCCCCGGCTAAAAGTGTTTTGAAAGGCTTTGACGGTGCACGTGCTCGCCTTTTGCCAGACTCTATGATGAATCCCCCATCCGCTCCATATGTTGCACCTAGCACTTTAAACCATCCTCAGGGGCTCCCTCGCCCCCAGCAAGCTCTGCAGCACGCGCAGGCCCTGCAGCACGCTCAGAGCATGCAACAGCAGACTTTGTCACACTCTCAGAGCCTGCCACCTGGACTGCAGCACCCGCAGAGCTTGCCACACCCTCAGTCGATGCAGCACCCACAGGGCCTGCCACAGGGGCTGCAGCATTCTCAGGGTCTGCAGAATACGCAGAGTATATCCCAGCAACAGGCTCTTCAGCATCCACAAAATGTGCAACACCCGCAAGGCGTGCAGCATACCCAGAGTATGCCACAGGCACTGCATCACGCGCAGGGACTTCCACAGACAATACCACGGCAGCAGAGCATGTCACAGGCTCTGCAGCACCAACAGAACCTCCCGCAGGTCCTGCAGCACTCTCAGAATATGTCTCAAGCGCTGCAGCATACGCAAGGAATGCAGCATCCGCAGAACATGGGGTCTCAACATTCGCAAAACCTGCCCCAACAGTCGGCATTACAGCATGCCCCTGGGGTAAGTCACCAGACTCTGCCACACCCTGCCAACAACATTCTGCAGCCAGGTTTACACGGAGCACGAAAGATGCCAGACGCGGATGCCCCTCCGAATGTGACAGTGTCTACCTCAACTATTCCTCTTTCTATGGCCGCAACTTTGCAGCAAAACCGACCACCAGACCTTGGCAGCATTGTACACCAGATAAACCAGTTTTGTCAGGCCAGGGCTGGCATAGGCACTACCTCTGTGTGCGAGGGTCAGATAGCCAACCCTAGTCCCATCAGTCGTAACCTGCTTATCAATGCAAGTACCAGGGTCTCCACTCATAGCATCCCCATGCCTTCGTGTGTTGGAACGTCTGTAGACCATGCCGCCGCTGCTGCTATTTCCTCTGCCGCCTCGGGCAATGTCCCCATGGTGAACATGAGCAGAGTGCCTGCTTCATATCCCGGTGATCTGAAACCTATGACATGGAACCAACATCAGCTTGCACATCTGCAACAAATGTGTGGAGAAGCTGGTGGTCCTTCTGGGAAACACACTCAGAGAGAAATTGCTGCTCAGGGCTTTCCTGGTAAGCAGACCCAGTACCAACAAGAACTGTGCATGAGCCAGTCTTTTGGCCTAAAACCCCCCATTGAAAAACCTACTCCTTCCCCTCCTGTGAATGGATTGCCGGGTCCTTTGCCATATACCAATGGACACTATTTTCAGCCCATGTGGAATAACATTTTGCCTACTCCAAACAGCGACAGTTCGGGATCGCAGGACCTAACTATGCCTTTCCACGGAGCACAGGCGGCGGGTGCGCCCTTGGATTGTGCCGGGGGTGCTCACTATAGAGGAGTTGGGGGAGGATCATCCAACCAGAACAGCTTGATGCAGACCATGGATTACCTAAGTGGAGGGGACTTTCAGCAGTCCTGCTTCAGAGATCAGAGCATGGCTCCACTTGCAAAGGTTCAAAGATCCCAAATGAGTAGAGCCCCTGAGTCAGCTGATAGTCGAAGTATTCACATTCAGCATCCAGGGTATAGGTAGGCTCCAGTCACTTTGCAACTCAAGAGGATTTAGTCTTAAGTGATTTAGCAAGGCTCTTGTATCCTCTCTGGTCTGCTAACTTCTTGTGATCATTATATGCATAAACAAAAGCCAAGCCGTATGGTGCTGTAATTCAGAATATCTCATGTACTTTCATCTTTACTCCATTCATTTTTGTGGCGGTAGTTGGGAAGACTTGCTGTTTTTTTAGTTCTATATTAGCTTCTCGGCACTGATGGGCTTCTAAATGCTGCTTTATTTTAATATTGGGAACACTAAGCCCAAAGTGGTGTGGTATAAACCCCTCCCACCCCCCTTCCATTTTAATTTTTATTTAACCCCCCTTTCCCCGTTCCAATTCTTACCTTGGTTGTTAGAGGATGGCATGTCAACGATTCTACATCAGACCATCGGACAGGGATTTGTATAAGTAGCATCTCTGGTACCTCTATACGTTGGTTCTGTTGTGCAACAGCAAATGGATTTTTCAGATTTTTAAAGGGATTGTACTAAGTTTGCACAGGAAAGGAGATGAGATGCTGATCGATGAAGATCCTACGGCTGGAAGACTCGGCAATCTTTACAAGAGAGGGTCCCATTCCTGCATTGATGGAGCATCATCTAAAACAGATGCCTGTTAATGGGGACAAGAACCCCCACTCTCCACAAGCATGGGACACCCGCCAGCAATCCAAAAAGTCAGACCTTCACCGATCAGATTGTTATCCCCATCCTGTATAAACGATATGACTTGGTACAACCCCATTAAGTACTGAGGATAGAGACTTCTCCAACAGTCGGCTGCTTAAAGGGGATGTCTCTGGACAGCTCTGCTGGCTACAGTGTGTGACCTATGCTAATAGGATGCCAATATAAGTCACGGATGACCCATTTAGTTTGGATTCCTGTTGGTGCTGCAGAGAAAATGTATTGTGGAAGTTATCACTGGATAGACACCTATTTTTAGAGTAATAATTACATTTTGTTTTCACAAAAAAAGTGTGCGTTTTTTTTTTTTAATACAGTATTGTTAGGTCTTTATGCTAAGAACCCAAAGGTCCTTATGGTTTACAAGAAGTCCCTTTTTTATGCATTCTGCTTTGAGTTAAAATGCAACTTTTGTATTTAAGATGTTGAGATTTTCAGCGAAGTAACTTTTTTTATTATTATTATTCTAGTTGTTGATGGTGGGGTTGTGGGTGCACTAAAGCAGTTTGGTTACTTTTTTTTATTTTGATGTGTTGTCATTTTATAGCCCAGCTGCTGTAGTGCCTTATATCAGTCACATGGGTCATCATTACTTTCTAGTTGTAACCGTCACGCTTTAGAATATTCTTCATAGATCTTTACATTAAAGGGAACCTACCACCACGAATCTACCTATAAAGGTAGATCGGGTGGTTGGTGGATCAATAGGACGTGAGGATAGCCCTTTTAAGGGCTAATTCTCACGTCCCCGTGCTGTTTTGTGAACTTATATTATCGCTTTATGCTAATTTTGTTATGCGGCTATTGGGGCGTGGAGTAGCCGCATTTGTGGCTACACGGTGCGGCTACTCCACGCCCCAGTGGCCACTTTACCCCTCCTACCCACAATCTTCCGCGCGCAGCTCCTTGCAGCTGTGCGCCCTCGTCCGACGAACCTGCCGTCTGCGCAGGTGTAAAACAGCAGGCCCGCGTCTGTTTCGGAGCAGTGAACGCACAGGCGTGGGCCTGCTGTTCTGCGCATGCGCAGACGGCAGGTTTGTTGGACGAGGGCGCGCGCACGAAGATTGTGGGTGGGAGGGGTAAAGTGGCTACTGGGGCGTGGAGTAGCCGCGCTTAGTAGCCACAGCTGCGGCTACTCCACGCCCCAGTAGCCGCTTAACAAAATTAGCATAAAGCGATAATAAGTTCACAAAACAGCACGGGGATGTGAGGATTAGCTCTTAAAAGGGCTATTCTCACGTCCTATTGATCCACCTAATCTACCTTTTTATAGGTAGATTCGTGGTGGTAGGTTCCCTTTAAATCCTCAGCAGGTCATAGACAGTAGATTATTTTGGCTTCTGCATGACTGTCTAATGTATATGGGGCCCTCTGACTTGCACACGTAGGGCAGGGATGGGAGGCATGGACTGAGCAGTTGCCATGCATGATCCTTTTGTCCCCATTAACACCTACAGAGGAATAGCTTTTGGTCAAACAAGCATTTGTCCAAGTGCTTTGCAGAGTACACAGCCAATATTATACACCCTCTTATGGCACAGAGCTAGGCTTTGTTCATCTGCAATCCACTCATTTATCGGATGGCACAAGGACAAATCAATTTGTATGGCCACGGCTTTGCGTTCCACGTATCTGTGCATGAGCCATTTGCCCAAGAAACGGTGGTCCTATTCCTGCCCGGTTTTCTAACTAGGACTTTTTTTTTTCTCTCCCCCCTGTCACCTGCTGCATGCGTGGAAACAGGGATGTGCAAGTTCTAAAGATGGCTGCTGGAGGATACTCCAGATACCAGATCAGATCATTTTTTTTTACATAGTTATTCCAGGAAATTCCTCATTGTCTTTGTTTGGCGCAGTTGTCTTACAAATGCTGTTTTGTGACTTTCCATTGTGCCAAATGGACATGGGACAGTGCAAAGTCACCTAAAAATGCGACATTATTTGCAGAGGCTGTTTTTCACAATTCTGAACTGAATTCATGATTTGCAATTTGGTGCAAAATGATTCTAGTCACTCCCTGGCATAGAAGTAGGAGAAAACCCACTACCAGCATCTGTTGTGGAAGATGCTATGGCTCCCCTGCCTAGTCATATATATATTGTGTCCAGTCTGCAGAATACATCCGGTATTGGGTCCTCTTATTATTCAGGGGGGGTTTTAATAGATGACCATTACTTTCTGAAATAAAGTTGTTTTTTTTTTTTGTTTTAACCAATATATAGAAATCTTTTGTATAAAGGGGAGACGGATTCAAATGTGCATTTAAAAAGACAAAATTCAAACATAATTTTCTTGAACATGGGAGAGTAGAAGCTTTGTACTGAATCCATATTAATCTGGGCATCATTTTTTTTTTAAGGTTTGTTTTTTTTTTTTTTTTTTTTTTTGAAGAAAGGGGTTGTAATTTCTAAAATTTACATTTCCTCCTTGTGCTTGAGTCTAAACCCTGAATACCCATTACTATTTAGAGAGATACTGGTTCCTTGAGTCCGGTTACACTCTTGCTGTTGGTTAAGACCATGTATTGTGCAAGTTCTGAGGTTCCCAACATGTTAGTTCCCTGCCTCACAATAATAAAAGTATCTATCACTGCTCCAGCGGACGTTGTCTATCCTCCCGCCATGTGGTCACATGCTGTATATTGTTGCGCCAATGCTGAGGCTGTTAATTCGTGCGACTGTAGCAGCCAATCATGTCATCTCTGGAGGATCGGAAACTTCCGCTGGATTGGCACAGGAGTTGTCATTGCATGTTATGTCCCTGCTGTTATCCCAGATCCTGCTTCTTCGTAAATTTCTGAACATTCATGCAATATTGCTTGTTCACAAAGACAAGTAAATTGTTTTTTTTTTAATGCACTAACCACTTTTTTTCCCACCATGTCTTTGGAGTATGGTGTATTCCAGTGGTTTGTCTTCTTGCTTTATCTGCTGGGACTGAGGTGTCCTAATGTAGTCGTCCCCAATAAATGTAATATGCCTCATTCCTTTTCCTTCCATAGCCCAGCACATCTAGAATATTCAAATAGAATTTACTCTCTTGTATTGAGAGTAAATTAAAAGGACTGTTGGAATCGGTCTTTTATGAACCTTTTAGTACGTGGCTTTATTCCTTTTGTACATTTCAAACCACTTAATCCGGGAACATTTTGTAGATTTTGCTTGACAAAAAAAAAAAACCTTCCTTAGCAGCAAACCCTAGGGGGCGATGCAACAGTCATGATAAAACAGCTAAAATTTGATGCACAAAATGGCTCTTGTCTATCTTGACGGGCTGTAATCTGTTCTTTGTTAAATGGTTAAGGATTTTTTTTTTTTTAAACAAACTTTGCATTAATCTGAGGTATAATTTCATACGTCCTCTGGATACAGTGATTCTTGGCAGATGTGTTGTATATGATAGGAGTCCCTGCTTCCCCTTGATCATATTTAACTGATTCAGGTTGGGATTCCACTCTGGGCAATATGGCAGGCGCGTGGTATTTTAATGAGGGAAGTGGTATTGTTACATATAGTTTGTGTTGGAGCACAGACTATCCCACCCCAAGCGCTGCCCAGTACTCTGTAATGGCCAATACAACTCTGCTAAAGCTTTTCAATATGAATCTGCTCCGTAACTTTCTTATCTACCTACTATAAGTAATGTAATGCCGACTGCACATGGATGTGTTCAGCCTGTGGAAACGGCCAGATCCAACATACTGTGCGTATTGTAGAGGATGGGAGTCCTTTCATCAGGCAAAAACCTGATGCAAGGACTTCCTATCTGTCCTGCAAAACTGCTCTGTAACAGTTTTATACAGTATCGGTGCTCATATACTCCCTGCATCATATTTTCATACTCCCATCCTGTGCTGCGAGAGGTGCAGCCTGTGGGATTGGTCCGACATCTGGGCTCGTTTCCACAGGCTGCACATGATTGTGTAAGGCAGACATTACAGCAGCTACCCACTCTGACACAATTAAGAATTGGAGAGGGAGCCTGCTAAATGCCTGTCCTGGTGGTTTGGAATAGCGTTACCCCTCACGCACACTCTGTCCTACAGATTAATGCAAAGTTATCAAAATATTTTTTTTTTTATATACTTGAAGCACTTAAGTTTTATTAAAGTTATCTAGAATTTCTATTAGAAGCCTTTAGTTAGGGTGAACAATCCTTAAATAATTTTTTTTTTCTTGCAAATCCAGGTTTACCCATACCCTTATCTCCCCCAAAAAATCTTTAGATTGCCTGCACTGTTTCATTGCCAATTAGGTGCCACCAATGTAAATCCTGGCTCCCAGCGGACCACCAGCTGGGAAAAGAAAACCGTATAGAATTGGAAGAAAGGTAAAGGAATTGTCCAAGGTTAGAGAAAGCGAAGCTACTTTCTTTTATAAGCCTCACCACATCTGTCCACAAGTTCAGTTCTATGGGAGTGAATGTGGCGGAGCTGGAATACCACACGCTCATTCGTGGTGGGGTGGTTTTTAATTTTTTTTTTTAAAGGACGAAGTAGACCTGTTTCCTTATCTGTGATACGTGGGGTCCACATGAGAGGCCTATGTTTTTCTCTACTCATTTAGTGCTCTAATCTTTTGCTAGTCCCATAGATTGAATGGAGCTGCAGTCAAGTCTACATAGTACCAGATGGTGGACACCGGACCCTGGACTCCTCGTTCAGCCTTTATTGGAACAATAGAGGCAAAATTCCCAGTTTAGGCCTCAGGAGGTGGTATATTACTGCTACTCTTTAGACTCCCCTAATGGGTGGTTCGACCCATGATCGGTGGCTCCGAAATTAGGTAGATGGTCCTGAATTGTGTTCTCATAGGCTAAAAACACCTGTCCGTGCTGGTATATTTTTGTCTGTTTGTAGAAGAAAATGGAGGAATTGGCGCCTTTTTTAAAATGACTTCTTTAATCATCTAGTATTAAAATTTATTACCATTTGACCTTACAAATACATATTCCTTGGTTCTGGCCTAGATGTACCTGCCGACGTGCCATAGGTCTATCATGAACAAATATTCAGAGTAGTAGCAAAGGGTCAACATCCCCACCCCCCCTCCGTACTGCAACGTGTACAATAGTGCGTAGGTAGTGCCAACAACAAAGATTAAAGGGGAAATATCGGGAAAGGAAAGCTACAACTACAGCAATGTTATAGAGGAGGATCAGTATAAGACATAGAAAAAGAAGCTGTGCCATTTCCATAAAATATCATTTTCATAGTAATTGAAAAATCTGTACAGACCTCATTGTCGAGCTGGACTAGACCTACGCGTTTTGGACTGGGTGGTTCTTATGGTATAAAAAAAGCCCCTAAAATGATTAAAGCATTAAAGTTATTCAATATACTTGCTTTCTATGCAGTGGTGTTGGGTGGTCGATCCTGCTCTGCGATTGACTGCTTCCTCTGTATGCAAACTCATAGAGGAAAGTCACAAAGGACCGCCCACTGGACTCACTAATCTCTGAACAAACAGAGGCTCTAATCAACATACTAATAATGTTTTGTTTTTTTTCCCATAAACCGGTAAACCAATTGGCTTCACTTATTTTCATCTTTTCCATGAGACATGCTTTCCTTTAATTTGTGACTAGAAAACTGATTTATCTAAGTTTTCGGTTATCCAGAACCAGTTATGTGACAAAGTAGATGGGAACAACCCCAGGGTACATACAGCTTTACGAGTTAGACTTGTGCCCACCCCACAAGGATTCGTTGACCATGCTTCACTGCGATCCTCTCTGTGATTTGTCTCCAAACATCTTTTCTATAACCTTTTTGGCTTGTGGACTATTACTTTTGTAAAATTCTCGGGAGTAGCCCTTTCCAGCTCACCGGGACTGAAGGGTAGATGGACTGTTGGGGCCGAATGTTTACATTAGAAGCTTGTTTGTCGTCTTACT
The DNA here is from genome assembly GCA_019512145.1 of Engystomops pustulosus. Classification (NCBI taxonomy): domain Eukaryota; kingdom Metazoa; phylum Chordata; class Amphibia; order Anura; family Leptodactylidae; genus Engystomops; species Engystomops pustulosus. The sequence continues at coordinate 238,898,768 of CM033642.1, read as the reverse complement.
GATCCCAAAGCTCTTGGAAGATGAGTGTACAATACACTGTGAAGTCCTCATGCCCAGCGAGCGCTAAGGCAACCAAAGGGTTAGGTTAGAAATACAAGCGAAACTACGCAGGGCTGATTTCCGTATTTGTGTGTAATTTTTTTTTTTTAAAAGCCCCACGGCTTTGACAACTGTGAAAATGTATATACAAGTTTTTGGGGGGGTTTTCCCCCATTTTTATTAGTGTTTTTTTTCTTTTCTTCCCCACAAATCGATGGAACAGTTTTTATCCATATTCCACTGATTTTGAGTTCTCCTTTTTAATTTATGTATTTCTGGTGGGAACCGATGGTCTATCAAATGCAGCTTCACCTTTAATTCTGCCAAGATTCGGGTCGGATGGGGGGGGCGCTCACATGTAGGAGATACGCTGCAGATTTTTTGTAATTTATTTGTGGGGAGAAATTCCGGGATAGTAGAAGAGATTTTACTACATTTTACCCTGAACTTTGAAAAATTGATGCAAGTGTGGTGCATATAAGGTATTATAATATGGGTTTTTTTTGATACATGAATTTCAGTCGGGGTGCAATCTGTAGTAAACCTGTAGCATTTACTATGTGTATCAGTCCCGTGTAATTTCCTTTAACCTGTTTTCCACAAACTAGCTCAATGCACTTGTTGGATCAACTGGACATAACCAATAATGGCTGAACCAAACGGACATATTGGGGTAGATTTATCGGAAGTGTTCTTGTTCCCCATGGCGACCAATCCAAGCTCAGCTTTCATTTTCCACAGCGGTTTATAAAATTATAGCTGAGCTCTGATTGGTTTCCATGGGCAGCCAGAACAGTTTTACCTCCGATAAATCTCCCCCAATTGAGTTCAGTGAATCCAGGTCAAGTCCGGTAAATTCTGCAAGACCATAAAGCCAGTTTGTCAGACAAGTTCTTCTTGTGGGCAACAAACTTTTAAGAGCGTCTCCATCCACGTGGTTACGGGTGTTGCATTTGTGTGCCTCATGCAATTTCATGACCTGTCACCGGGAATTGGTGCCCAGTCACGAAGTCTGTATGGCATGATGTGGTTGAGGTTGTAATGAAGTCACTAGATCCTAGCGAATTACTGACCCAATTTTGAGAAAATTTTAAGATGCTCTTGTTACACGGATAGCTTAACTATTTGACACTTTTCTCGTTGTTTTCTATATCGGTCTTCAATGGAAGATAATAAATGGACACTATATAGTAGACCCATCTGGTTCCTGGAGTGACTCAAGTTATTAAGTAATTTGCCGACTCTTGGTCAGGCCGCTGAGGTTCTTGTATCGACCGTTCCAGCTTACAGATCTACTCAAGAGGATTGGGGATGGTTTGAGGTTTGCATTGTAACGCCATCTTATGTATCTCATTGCTGCTGGACAGCCTTACTACTTGTTGGCTTCTTCAATGCTCCCTAAACCCTGTGACTGAATCTGAGCACCATTTGGCTTTTTTTTTTTTAAATTTCATTATACAGCAAAGGTCTTTTAAGAAACAAATGGAATATAATGATCACAATGAAGTTTGACTAATATTAAAAAATGGGGAGGGAGAAAAATGTAATACTTTCTATGTACACTGGCTAAAAGTTAATGCTATACTACTGTAATTAAGTGTAATATTTCTGTACGAATGTTGCTTGTTAGTGTGGGTTTGAGTAGACCGGTATGAGTGAACCCACTGCCGTCACTGGCTGCGCCCTTCACAGACCTTCAGATAGAAAAACAAAGCCTTAAGTATTTGTCTCTATGGATTCATTTTTCAGTTTTTATTCTAAGCAGCCCGTTTTTCTTCTCCTTTTTACATCTTCTAAGTGGTCCTTTGCAGCCGCTTATTTGGGTAGCTAAGTTTCTTGGCCCTTGTGGTTTTGTAAGGCGTCCCAGCAGAAGCCTTTACAGGTTATCAAACACTAGCATAATCAAATGAAAATGCACACACAAACACATTGGGTGGAGGTGATACTTTTATGTTTAATGTAGGTTCCGCAGGGGTGGAGCAAAACTGATTCACAAACACCAAAGAGAATCCTGACACTGAGCTCCGCCTCTGCCGTCCTTGCAGTAGGCTCTCAACACAGACTTTATGGTAACATGCAGTCTTTTTTTCTTTAATCTAATTTAAGGAACACTAAATGTAGAATTTATAAAACAAAGAAATGTGCCAGCTTGTCTTCTTACAATTCCCCTTCTTCTATGTGTTTTATTTTATACAACTGAAAATTAGAAACTTTCTGTCCCAGGAGCTAAGCCATGTCCCCCTTGCTTTTTCTCCCAGTCCTGTGACCAGCAGAATGAAAACTTCCTGGAGCAGTCTGACAAAAATATTGCTACACCCCCCTATGGATAGACCTGGCCTTTGGTTGGTCTTCATCCTAAGAGGGAGACGATGAGGAGAAATCAATTCCTCTCACCTTTTGACTTCTACGTTTAGTGTTCCTTTTTACGGCTAGGTTCACACGCATCCTTTTTAGAGCCAACGTTAGAAGTGGATCAAGCAGGAAAGGAGACGTGTCTGTCCATCCAGTATTCTTGGCTCAGATCCATCTATCTTTGGCTCAAAAAGCTGTACGGAAACCTGGGACAACACTCCACCTCTATGGCTCATCTTACATGAGCATCTGTGATTGGTGTGTGGTGGGTTTGGATCTCCTCGGCAGACGGGAGCTTGGTTTTGAGATGTGTTTGCCTTGACGCTACTGGAGATCCATCACTTTATACACATTATCAACAACATAATGATATTGAGCCCTTCACTCTGTGGATGACCTCACGGACAATGGAGTTGAAACAGTATTCTACCATCCAAGGAATCACAAATGGGGATCATTACTCATTGCCGTTCAGTTCTTGTTTTGTTACGGCTGCTGTAAGGGCACAGATATGATTCGGAACCAACTAATGTATCATATGGTCCTTGTGTGTTTTTTTTTTTTGTTTTTTTTTATTTTTTTTTTAGACTTTAGCTATACAAATAAATTGGACCAAAAGTAATCTGGATGGGGACTGTATCAACACTAGTGGATTAGGCATGGCCATTGCTGCTTTAGGTCCCATGCACATGACCGTATGGGGGCCTGTGATACGGTCGCACAATTTGTGGTCGTCTCATGGCTTCATGGAAGTCTATGGCATCTGGTCACGGTGCGGCGAGTACACTGTGTCTTGCCACAATGTGATTGAGCTGGGCGGCCACTCGGCTTCCTATGGAGAGGGGAGGGGTGAGAAGCGCTCACTCCCTCTCCCTTCTTCAGCTGTCCATGTGTTATGTCCGGGATCCGGTCCCTGCGAGCACACGGCCGTCTGCATGAGGCCTTACACTGTATCCTGTGACTGGTATTAGACTGAATTGTTTATACTTTTTAGTCTTTCTTTTCCTTATTTGTCTCGATAGTAAATGACCTACAATCCTGTCTACTTTTAACAATAAAGTATCACTTTTTTTTTCCCCGTCCACAAAACAACATTTTTCCTTTTTAGCATGTTTAAAAACCTAACATCAGTAGAAAAAAGGCAAAACTGAAATAAAATATAAAAAAAAAAAACCTGAAAAAGTACAAGTTATGAAGTGACGTTCATAGGTGGGTAGAAATTCTTAAATTTAATAGTAGTGAGGGGGTAGTTTTTCTCTTTTTTTTTTATGTAGGTCTAACTTTTTTTTTCCCAAAAAATTTTAGCCGTTCCTATTTTTTACCTCCTGATATCTTCTTTGCTAAGAGCAAGGACCCTGCTTTATTTAATATTTGTACTAGCTTATTGAAAGGTGTTCTGAATAATACCCCCCCCCCCCCTCCCCCTCACGCGCCAGAGTGCTGCTATTGGTCTTCATCCTGGCAGAGGCTAATGGCAGAATATCCATAGCACAGTAAGAAACGTTGGACTAAAATATTACGTGCTGGCTGGTGTTGCCTTATATTTAAAATAAAAAAAAATAAAAACTAAATAAAAACCGGAAGAAAAAGTAAAAAAAATAAAATAAAAAATGCAAGTAATGTACACACGCCTATGTTCTGCCCAATAACAGCTAGAAATGAAGTTCTAATTTATTATTTCAGAATGGTGTCATGAGTAGTCATGGAAGACTTAATGTGAGACTGAGGCGGTCACGTCATGCAATATTTCCCAAACATGTTACCTCCCAAAAGCCACGGTTTCCTCATCCTTCATTCCATACCTTGCCTGGGCCCTGACTTTTAAAGTGATAACCTGTTATGTTGGACCCTGTAAGCTGTATTTTACCATCCAAATACAAACCGCCTCCTCTAATAAAAAAAAAATGGAAACCTTGACTCTTCGTTTTATCATGGTTTTTTTCTTTGTGAGTTGTGTGGTGGTGGTGGTAGTAGAATGATCACCGTTAGTAGATTTATGTTAAAGGGGTGTTCCAGCCCCTCATCAAAAATAAATGCTTTAGAATGTAATGCGTAAAGGGGTTGGTCACCTTTAGGAAAGTTTAAGAGGTAAGTGTCACTGTACTCAAATGGCCTCCACAGTCACCAGATCTCAATCCAATAGAGCATCTTTGGGATGTGGTGGAACAGGAGATTCACATCATGGATGTGCAGCCGACAAATCTGCGGCAACTGTGTGATGCCATCATGTCAATATGGACCAAAATCTCTGAGGAATGCTTCCAGCACCTTGTTGAATCTATGCCACGAAGAATTGAGGCAGTTCTGAAGGCAAAAGGGGGTCCAACCCGTTACTAGCATGGTGTACCTAATAAAGTGGCCGGTGAGTGTATATCTTAATTCTGTCTCTTCTCTCCTGCCATTTTTCCTTCTTCTGCTGCTCAGATGTGTTTTGAGGAGTTTATTTTTCCTAACAGAAATCGACTATCAAAATCAAGCATGATGAACCAGAGCCCCTCGGTTCTGCAGATTCACAGGCTGTTAAACTGTGCATCCCACATTCACCCCTCCCACTTTATGTTGAAGCTTCCTCTGCAGTCATGAGATTAGAGGGAGATGGGGGGGTGCTCCTGCATAGTGTAACAGCCTGTGAAGATACAGCACGGAGGGGCTATGGTTAAAAAAGTTCTTTTGACTCATTAGCATAATTTAAAAAGTTGATTTTTAGAGGCCATGGATAACATATATAAGAAGATGTCACAGTGCCTGGATCTATGAATAAGTTCCTCTGGTTTATCATGATCAATTTCCTCAGCACTTCCTCGCAAGATATTTATAGATGACGGGTGGTGCTTTCATATGTTCCTTCCAGTGGCTTATTTCCCCTCAATAAAAAGGAAGTTTTTGATTCAGGATTAGGGCACAGGAGGGGCAAGTTTCCGTGCATTCGTAGAAAAAACTGGGCGTCAGAGATTGATGTTTAGCTGCCAGTTGAAGCCAAATGCTTCCTGATCTATTGGACCAGGAAGTAAGCATTCTCCTTTACAGAGACTTTGCTGATTAAGGCCACCTTACAGGCGTCTGGATTCTTATAGCCATTGATGCTCCACTAAGGGATTCTGGGAAATATGCAAATATGAAGCAGCTAAGTAACTTCAGCAATTCCATACTGATGAGGATAATCGTCCAATATATTTAGATACTTAAAGTAATAACCCTTTAAGCGGGTTCTCCACTTTACCTAATGTTTTTTGTAAATTGTGTGGGAGAAAGCAGGATGTTCTGTAACAGTTCTGCTCTGCTTTCTTGATATGTAAAGTGAAGCCTCCTGTATATTACCTCATTAGCCAGAGATTCCTGTCCATAAAATGGCTGCAGATGGAGGGTCATGGGATCTCTGACCTTGTGGCAAAGTAAAACTGCCTTTATTGGTAATTTCATGGCATCTGAAAGTAATATACAGGTCAATGTCAACGTGTTTCCAGCACTGTTACATGCTCTTACTCATGACTGAGGGAGTGTCTGACTTGGACAGCAGGTGTATAAATTACTGCCGGCCTTCCTCATCCCTCAGTCATGAGTAAGAGCACGTAACAGTGCTGGAAACACGTGGACATTTGACCTGTATATTACTTTTGGATGCCATGAAATTACTAATAAAGGTGCTTTTACTCTGCCACAAGAAGCTGGATCCATGGATTTCTCTTTGGGGTCAGATTTATACCCCGCAGTAGGGAGGATCCATGTTTGCAGAGACGCAGACTGGGATCTAGGTGAGCGGGAAAAACTTTTTCACTATCATGTGATCTCTATCTGTCCATGAGCAATAGCTCTGCAAGGACCTTATGATACCGTGGTATTAATGAATAAAAGATCAAGCTCCTGGCCTGGCAATTGTTTAATATCATAAGGTCCTGACAGGGCAATTGTTCATGGACAGATAGAGATCACATGACCCTCCATATGAGGCCATTTTAGGGTCAAAAATCTCCGGCTGATGAGTTAAAATACAGGAGGCTTCACTTTACCACTTTACATATCAAGAAAGCAGTAGAACTATTCATAAATGTATATTGGTAAATTACCTCATATCCTGGCCCCCTCACATTACACATACATTACAAAATCATGAGGTAAAGTGGCCAACCCCTTTAATCCTGTTGTTCCTAGCTGGCTATGATTTTGTAGCATGTATACAGGCAGGTTGCAGATTGGCGCTTGGTAAGCGTCTCCTATAATCATGTAGGTGCTGTAAGATGAAATCCTGCATAACCCGTGTCGGAGCAGGGCATTATCTGGAGAATTAGGAGATGATAATAGATAATGACAGCACTTCTGAGCTGGGGATGAGTCCTGCAGTTCTTGTGTGAATTCGTTAAGGCGCGAGTAGAGAGAGGTTTTTCTTGAAATGTAATTTTGAAGTAAGATCCATTTTCTCTGAACAGTAACTTCCCATTGGTATTGTTATACGAGGACAGTGGGTTATCTCTTCCCCAAAGCCTTTTGTGCTTGGCTAATGTAGTCCTCGCTTTGTCAGTGTCGTACCAGTTTTTATGTACTCATTAGGCTATGGAAAGGTTAAGAGGTGCTCAAAGACATATCTGACATTTGGAGAAAGGCTCTTACAAAAAAAAAGAAGGGTATAACATTCTTAATTGGCAAGAAACTTCTGTATTGTCCTGGAACACCCCTGGCTCTACTAACTCTTTTCTATGTGGAATATAACGCTGGTTACTGCCGCAGAAAAAAAGTATTGCGGTATTGTGTCTGTACGGTGCTAATCTCTACTAATACTGCACTTATGTGCTGCTCTCTGTATGTCTTCATGCTCCGTATATATAGCATGAAAAAATTGGGAAGATACAGGGAGCCTGCAAGTCATGACTTACCTTATATGTCCACCTACTACAGCGGTTCTCAACCTGGGGGTCGAACGACCAAAACACAGGGGTCACCTAAAGCCATCAAAGGCCACAATTTATTGCGTTTTTTCAGAGAACCACAGGGTTTGGGGTCACCGCAACATCAGGAACTGTATTGCGGGGTCACAGTATTACAAAGGTTGAGAACCACTGACCTACTACTTCTCCAAAGGTAGGTAAACACCTTCTATTTGTCAACACACTTGTTGTGACTTTATACTGTATTATTTATGTCCTACTGTAGTTTATTTGTGTCATATTAGTTCAAGGGAACATGTCATAAAATTTTGACATGAATCTAATGACAATTCCTGTAGCTTACTTCATGCTTTACCTATGTAGTAGCCCATGTAGTCATTGGGGCGGTTTGCGATGCTGTTCTGAGTCATGGCGTTATCCTCCTCCTCTCACACTCCTCTTATCTCCCTCCTTACCCTCTCCGTTCTAGGCATGTAGTCAGAGGTCAAGACATGTCTTGTGACAGGGGGAGACTGAACACTCTTAGGGTACATTCAGACGCCCGTCTGTGGGGACGTATATGCGGCCACAAGTTTGCGGCTGATATACGTCCCCATAGACGGCAATGGCAGAACGGTGGTGGCTTCGCGCCCTACACCAGGAAAAGATAGAGCATGCTCTATATATTTGTGAGTGTGCAGCCGTGCATAGCTGTTTCGTTTGGAGGGGTCACCTCCTCCCCAGTGCACAGCGGGCACACTGCCGTGTGAATGCACCCTTAGTTTTTACTACAGGTTTCAGTTTTGTACCTAGTAAGCTACAGGAACCTATCATAAGCACACACAAGAGAGCTGCAAGAAGCGCACACAGCGCAAAATGGCCATCGCTTTTGCTTTGCACTGCGTGTATCAATCACTATGTTTTCTCCAATAAAAGTATTTGCATCCCCCCAATACTTTATTATCAGATACCAAATAGTTGTTTTACTTTGGGGATTGAGAACCCTCTATTGCAGTGTCTACAAATTGTATCCACATTGTCCTGTTCAGGACAAGAGAAAAGCGTGTGGACCTGAAGGGGTTAGATAAAAAATGTGCACCGTTGCATGTTATAGTATCTAGCATGAGGCTGTGATAGACCCTCTTACAAGGCACCAAGCCTTTGCACTGTGTGATAAGACCATAGTCTTATCCCCGAGTATATTCATAGAGGTTATACTTCTGAGGGGGGCGGCATCAGCCCTGATCCCAGTTTGGCGCTCCCATGGCGTCCCAGCCCGCCGTGTCCTCTGATAGTTCACTTTCAGTCTCCTCGGAGAGAGAAAACAACAGGATGTCATTTATGATACTATCTTGGCTCTATTTTAAATAAACCATTTTTTCTTGTTTGTGTTGGGGAATCTGCGGTCTGCAGAAAACAGGAACTTGTGGAGGAGTCGCCGTCTGTGATTCATAACAAGACTTATTCTTCTAGATGTAAAAATGCAGAAGTGTCAGAGAATACGAGTCCATGAATGAGAGCGGGTGAACTGAGGGCACTGATCATAGCACCGGAAGGGAATACAGAAGGATCACCTGTTGACCTGTCGTGGAGGGTTTATGGAGCAGGCTCATTGACTGACTCTCAGGGCAGGTGTTTGCTGGTGCCATGGTCTATCCTGATCACAGCGCCCGTACAGTGCTGGCACATAGGCGCTGCCCTAGTTAAAATATGATCATAATCATGTCCGGTATCCCCACATACCAAAACGTAAAAACAATTATCCCATTGTCACCTTGCCCATCACCGTACAGCGAAGTATGAAGACGTTCTTGGTGTCACAATTTACCAATTTAAAGAGGACCTGTCACCTAATATTTTGGCACTAAGAGCTGATGACTAAAGTAAGCAGCTCCTAGTGCTTGAACAAACGCTGCAGTGTTAGAAGGATAGCGTTACCAGAAACCTCCGGTAACGCTATCTAACACTGCGGCGGGGTACAGTGGAGAGCGGTCTGACGTATTCATGAGGGGGCAGGGTTGGGGCGTGGTTAGGGGGCGGTGACTGCCGCATGACGCACGGCAGTCACCACCACCCTATGCAGCGAGCGGGGCGGGCCGGGGAAGAGGCAGCTTACACTCAGGGCCGGCGCTATGGGTAGGCAAAGATGGCAATTGCCCAGGGCCCCAGGGAGAAAGGGGAGAATCTCTTCTTTCAAATGAATCTTGAAATTTGTTTCTAGGTGCTATGGATCCAGAGATATTCAGGTTTAAATGAAATATCAGGTGCGCTATTTTTATTATAAAAATCATTCCAACGGCGTTAGTTTTTAACAGTTCATATCTCAGTTTTTCCTACATTTTAGAAAGACAATTTAGATCCATTATAGAAGAGGAGAACTCTCTTCTTCATAGGAAAAAGAAGAGTAAGTTATGTGTGTCACAGAGCCCTGAAATTAACCCCCCCCCCCATCCAGATTCTTAGCCATCAGGCTGCAGGGAGCATTTGCTGCATGCAGGAGCTGCTGCACCTCCAGATATGGAAATTATTCACTTTATATGTTACTACATTTTGAGAAGGGATAATATCAACTAATATTCATGTTATTAGACCTTCTATCGCAGAACAACTATCTAAAAACACCTTTGGGCCACATGTATCAATCTTTTTTTCGTTGTTTTACGCCTCTTCATTAGGCGCACCATTTTGTGACTAAACGCAAAATAGCTGCGCAGCAAAAATAACCAGCTTTCCCTCATCATCTTAACCAATCCAGATGTTTCGCTGCGCCTAATGATATCATCACTTGCAACGTTTCATTTAGGCGCAAAAAAACGGGCGCAAAAACTCCAGCCAAAGGTGGCGTAAAACTGAGAAGAAAGCACTGAGCCCCTTTGCAGAAGAGCTCATTTCGCAGCAAAGCTCATCCAGACACTGCAGACACTAGAACAGATAATACAGACACTGAGACACGAGACAGATCATACAGACATGAGATACATTGCAGACAGGAGCTGCAGACTCTATTTACAGTTCATCACTTCTATTTACAAAACATTCTGCAGAATCCTAGCTCAGAGCAAGAGAGAAGAGAACGTTACAGAATGTTGCACATAGTACTGCAAGATTGGCCTGTGTAACTCTGCACAGTATCACCAGTGTCTGAGGGGGATACTGTGCAGAATTACAGTGGGTGCAGCAGGAGACCAGCACTGGGATCCCCTCCAGGAGAAGCCCCTCTGAGGAGGGTCGCTGTCTCACACACCTGGTGCTGCTGTGAGTGTTATCTTCATGCTCAGCTTGTGGGAGAAGCAGAGAGGAGCTTGTAGCAGGATGACATTAAGTGCCTGAATCTAACATTGCGCCTTAACTGTGCCAAAATTGTTAAAGTAAAGTGATAATAACCCCTTAACGCTCTGCGCCGTAGCTATACGGCGCAGAGGTATAAGGATGTATGAAGAGGCTCACGGGCTGAGTCCTCTTCATACAAAGGTGGGGGTTTTTGGCTAAGATGTAAAACCCCCACCGCTAATACCGGGTCGGTGCTAGCACCGATCGCGGCTATACCCCCCCGTTGCCGCGGCAAAGTCGCCGGCGGCATTTAAAAGACGGCGCCGCACGGGAGCCGCCATCTTTTTTCGATCGCCACGCCCCTGAACGCCACTCGGGGGCGGCGATCGGTTGCCATGGTAGCCACGGGTCTTCTTGACACGAGGCTATCTGGCAGCTGCAGATTCTTTACAATGAGCCAGTGGCTCATTGTAATGAATTGCTGCAAAAATGCCTATATTGCAATACAGAATTTGCAGTATGGTAGCAGCGATCTGACCATCTGGGTTAATGTACCCTAGATGGTCGAAAAGATAGTGAAAAAAAAGTTTAAAAAAATAAAAAAATTTATAAAATATAAAAAATTCAAATCACCCCCTTTCCCTAGAACTGATAAACAGTAAAAATCACAAACATATTAGGTATCGCCGCGTCCAAAATGCCCGATCTATCAAAATATAAACGGTGTACGGCCGGCGGTGACCTCCGAGGTGGAAATGGCGCCCAAATGTCCAAATGCGACTTTTACACCTTTTTACATAACATAAAAAATGATCAAAATGTCGCACAGACCTCAATGGTAGCAATGAAAACGTCGCTTCATTTTGCAAAATGACCACTCACACTTTCCGTGCGCCAAGTATGAAAAAGTTATTAGCGTCAGAAGATGGCAAATTTTTTTTTCTTTTTGTACACATTCGTTTAATTTTTGAAAATGTATTAAAACACATAAACCCTATATAATTTGGTATCACCGCGATCGCACCGAACCAAGAATAAAGTAGGCTTGTTATTTGGATGGAAGAGTGAAAGTCGTAAAACTGAGCCCACAAGAACGTGACGGCGTTTTTTTTTCAATTTTCCACATTGGAATTTTTTTTCAGCTTCGCAGTACACGGCATGTTAAAATAAATCCATTACGGGAAATTAAATTTGTTACGCACAAAATAAGCCCTCACACAGGTCTGTACACGTAAAAATGAAAAAGTTATGGATTTTTGAAGTTGGAAAGCGAGAAATGAGCCGAAAAACCCTCCGTCCTTAAGGGGTTAATAAGAGACAGGAAATTAACTTATCACAGATGGTTGTAGCTTGTGATAATTCTGGAAAACAGTCACCAGAATTTAGGCGTAACTACTACTTTAGCTGCACAAAGTGATAAATGTGGCCCTTTCTCTCTTATTCCTTTTATTTTGTGATAGTTATTTTTTTTGGGAAAATTGCTGATACGATGAACATTCAATCCTCTTCGCCTAATGGTGACTACACCGTGACCAGAACAGTCCGAAAAGTTTATGTAACCCAAAACACACACATGTCCTGGAATAAAGTTTTTATTTCCCATCATCCTCCATTTTTACACTTATGTTATGAAATTCTCACTCTCAGTCTTATGAAGCGCGGAGGGATCTGTTATTGTGCGATATACATTGGCGCCCATCTAAATGTAACTTTATCATCATTAGAGAGGTTTATGGATATATAGTTATGTATTTGGGTTACCATTGTCTAAGGAACATACAATGATACATCTGTGTGAATTTTTCTGCAGTTCCCTTTGCTGCATATTTTTGGTGAATATCCACATGGGGGGTCTGTATCATCTCCTCTCATCTTACTGTTTTAGGAAAGTAGATTTTCTTTATATAATATCTGGATTTGTACTAATTTTAGAGGAAATTTTGAATGTTAATTGCCAATGTAAAATTATATAGGTTTTATGGCGCCTTTAACTTTTATTCGTTTTTATTGCTATTTTGCAGGTTGTGACTGTTAAAAATGTCTCGTTGAAAGCAATATCTAGTTATTACAGTTTTAGTGATATTATGTGGATTTCTTTATGTGAACTATCAATAGGGCACCATTTGTGAACTCTACAAATGTCATGTATAACATTTAGGAGATGTGAGGTAAACCATTTTCTGTTTGGATCAAATTTTTTGCCATCAAAGTCAATTTTAAGTATTTTTAATGAAATGTTTCAATTTGAATCAAAATTGCATGTAGGCGCCTATGTCTATAAAATCTTTGATGCAATTTTGAAAATGGGGTAAGTGTCTGCTTTCAGAAAATATCGGCCCCTCCCCAATGGGCCTCACAGATCTAATCACCTACCAGTAATTTTTTGGAGTGTGGGACTGCAGTGTATATTCCACGTATAAGACGACTTGGTGTATAAGACGACCCCCCCCTACTTTCCTGTTTAAAATAGATGTTTAAGATATATTCGCCGTATAAGACTACACCGTAAAAAATTTTTAAAAAAACTGATTTAATTAACATGGTCCTTTTTTTAATTTAAATTCTTATGACATGCAGTATAGAGCAGGAAAACTTTCGCTCATAAACAATAAGGGCATACAACAACAACATTACCATTACAAAGCACATGCCCCAGTATTATACACAGCTGCCCCCGAGTAGTATACAGCACTGTCCCCAGTAGTATACAGCACAGCCCCCAGTAGTATACAGCACAGCCCAGCCCAGCATTAAAAAAAAAACAAAAACTTATATACTCACCCTCCGGTGGCCCCGATGTGCTGCGCTGCTCCCCCGATGTCCGCGCCGTCTTCTTTCTTCTGCTGGGCGCCGCCATTGATCTTCCCCGGCAGGCGCCTAGTATGATGCGCCGCTGCTGACGGCGCCCAGCAGAAGAAAGAAGACGGCGCGGAAGACTGAAGACGAGCCGCGCAGACATCGGGGTCAGAATCGGGGGTGAGTAGACATGGAGGGTGAGTATGCACCGCTATCGCTGTGAAAAGCACCGATTGCGGGTGTTACCGGTAAGCCTTTGCTGCAATATGCAGCAAAGACTTACCGGCTATGGAGAGGGCTCAGCCCGTGAGCCCTCTCCATGCACCGGGACCCGACCGCCGCCGTGAATAAGACGACCCCAGACTAGACTGAAGATTTTTCTGTCTTCAAAAGTCGTCTTATACGCCGGTATATACGGTAATTTTTTTTCCCGGCTCCTGAGTACATAGCACAGAATATTAACCTCTTCACGCTCTGGGCCGCACATGCACAGCAAAGAGGTGCGGAGGCTGAGCCCTCTTCATATAGAGGTGGGTTTTGCTGCAAACACCCACCGCTAATACCCGCTATCGGTGCCAGTATTAACCCTTCTGATGCTGACGGCGGTGCGTGGTGGCCGCCATCTTTGTTGTGATCGGCGCTCTCCCGAACATCATCGGTTGCCATGACAGCCTTGGGTCTTCGTCAGACACAAAGGTTTCTGCAGTTTCGTTACAATGAGCCAGTGGCTCTTTCTAATAAATACTGTACAAAAATGCAAAAATACAGTAGTATTGAAGTATATGGTAGGATCGATCAGACCATCTAGGGTTAAAGTACCCCAGAGGTCTAAGAAATAGTAGAAAAAAAAAGTTTATAAAAAATTCTAAATTAAAAAGAAAATACCTAAAAATTATAATCACACCCTTTCCCCAGAACTGATTTAAAATGGTAAAATACAGTAAAAATCACAATCACACTAGGTATAGCCATTTCCCCAAATGCCCGATCATTCTAAATATAAAACCGGAGAGGGTCTGGACCGATTCTATGAATCAGGAGTAGAAGGGAAAAGACCAGGGCGCATCGACTCAAGTGTAGGTTTGATTAAAAAAGGTATTAAAAAATGCTAATAAAAGCTGCTCACCTTGCGGCTATCTTTTAGCCTAGCATGTAGTCAAGTATGTGGAGTGCTGCCGGTGGAGCCATGAGGATTGAACGTCCAGAGGTAGAATCCCGCGGTGTGGAGATGCTTGTAGGTAAGCAAGACAGGAAAGATCCACAGTGTGGCGCAACTTCACTTTGGTAAGAATATTTATTGCAAATGAACTACGCGTTTCGGCGCCTGGACCAGCGCCTTCGTCAGGTTCGGCAAACAAGATAAAAGGTAACATTCATGTCTATATTCACAGGATCTTTCCTGTCTTGCTTACCTACAAGCATAAAAATAAAACCGGTTATTGCCGGCGATGAACCCCATAATGGAAAATTGCGCCCAAATGTCAGAAACGCTTTTACACCATTTTACATCACATAAAAATTTTATAAAATTGATCAAAAGTTGCAGTCCTCAAAATGGTAGCATTGAAAACGTCAGCTCATCTTGCAAAAAAATGACACCTCACCTCACAAATCTTTCTCACAAAGTATGAAAAAGTTATTGGCGTAAGGAGATGGCAAAAATTTCTTCTATCCGTACACATTTGTTTTATTTTTGAAAATGTATTAAAACACAATAAGCCTGTATAAATTTGGTATCACAGTGATCCTACTGAACCAAAGAATAAAGTAGACGTGTTATTCGCACAGTGAAAGTCGTAAGAGCAGCCCAAAAGAAAGTGACGCTGGAATTTTTTTCCAGCTCCCCAGCACACGGCATGGAATAATAAATAATATCACTGAGAAGTAAAATTTGCTACGCAGAAAACAAGCCCTTACACAGCTCTGTATACGGAAAAATGAAAAGCTATGGATTTTTGAAGATAGAGAGCGAAACATTTGCGAAAAAAACCCAGCGTCCTTAAAGGGTTAAATAAAGCCACTAGGAAACACAATTTGATCCGCATAGAACAAGGCCACATAGGGCTCTGTAAAAGCAAATATCTGAAGGCTATGGCTTGTGGAAGGAGGGGGCTGAAAAACTCATGTAAAATGTGTTGCTGCTGATTATATGTAGACACTCCTATGGCAGGTCTAGTAGTAACACCCAGTTGTCAATTAAGTCTTACATTTTCTGATGGAGTAACAAAGGAACAGCACACTACTAGCTGCTGAGAGACAATCTTCTAGTATCAGGATTTCATGTGCCATACAAGTATTTAGTATAAGATCGGAGCCGTCACAGGTCCTTCATAGGATATGTCCCCTTCCTACATTAACAAAGGTTTATTACAGAACCAGCAGCACACCACAGGGCATAGAATATAATGGAGAGGAGGGGTGACCCCCCATATGTCCCCCATAGGTCCATGTGAATGGACCCTAAATGTGAGTATTATAACAGATTATTGCTGTGCACTTTATAGATTATTTGTGTTCATGCTGCCATCTTGTGGCCAGTTGTGATATCTATTTATGAATAGATTACAATACTAAACTGAAAGGTCCCCAGGAGATTGGACAGCAGACTAGTATCATGATATCTGTGTCCAGTACAGTACACTGTATTCCTGTCTCTGAAATCCTGCAATCACAATAGGATTCAATTTTGTTCTGGAAACTTTTTGGATCATTTTTCATTTTCACTAATACCGTCTTATCGTGCCCATGATTACTCTGTATGATATGAATTGTTGGGGGGATCACATGAAGAAATGGTTATTGGTGTCACTTGCAGATTAGGTTATTTTGTGCTGCTCTTTTGGGGTTCATTATTGTGTCAGAGCGTGGGCCCAACTGGATGTTGAAAATGTAGGTGTGAAAAAAGTTAGTAGTGTTCCCATTTCAGCAAATTAATTTTAATGTTTTTATGATAAAAAGTTATACAATTTTCCAATATACTTTCTTTGTCAATTCCTTATGGTTTTCTAGATCTCTGCTTGCTGTCATTATAAGGAAATGTTCACCACCAATGGACACAATTCTAACCGTGGTCACACAGGTGCACAAGTCATTATGTCATAGACCAGTGATGGCGAACCTTTTAGAGCCTGAGTGCCCAAACTTCATCCAAAAGCCACTTATTTATTGCATAGCGCCAGCACAGCAATTTAAGCAGTAACTTATTTCTCCTTGTTCTTTGACAACTTTCAGTCGTTCAGCCTCCTAAAACTTTTTCATACTTTGATGTACGGAGCTGTGGGTGGTGTCATTTTTCTGCGACTTTTGATGGCGTTTTCATTGCTATAATTTTTAGGACTGTGCGACCTATTGATCACTTTTTATTGATTTTTTTTTTATATTTTTCAAAATGGCAAAAAAGTGCCATTTTTCACATTGGCCGCTATTTTCTGTTACGGGGTTAAACGCAGTGAAAAATACTACAGTATGGCAGCATATGTGGATTTTCCTCCTCATTCATTACAATGGGACAGATTTATCAAGTGTCTGAAAGTCAGAATATTTCCAGTAGCAAAGACTTAATGGCTATGGAGAGGGCTCAGCCCGTGAGCCCTCTGCCTGCACCCTCACCTGGCATGTGACATACTAGTATGGCGCAAGTCGGGAAGGGTTTAAGTACTGGTCACACACATTAGGTATCAGCAGGTATCAGCATTTCGGGTGCCCCAAGACATAACTTTGCTTTGGTCCTCAAAATGCTTCTGTGACACGACGCTGCCAGTGTTGGTCTTCCCCTCCTCTTGGTCCAGTTTCTTGCCCATCGGCTAAACTGAAGAGAAAGAAACTATAGAAAGAGAAGAAGGACGGTGGTGCCAGGCAGTGCCACATCACAGCAGTGGGAGGATGGAGATGGTCTACAACCCACACCTCCAGGGTCTGGTGAACTTGTATCCCACCTCTGTGTGGTCCTACTCAGTTGGGTCTTGGTAATCTTCCCCTTTATATTGTTGGCAAAAACCCCTTGTCCTTTCATAATCCTACTACTGCTCACCACTGTCATCTCAAATACACTCATTATTGAGTGTAGGGGTACGCAGATGATGGAGGTGCCCCCATATGGAGGTGCCCCCAGCATCTGGAGGCAGAGAATACCCCTTTGCCATCAGAGTAGCCGCACTTCCTATATGGAGGTGCCTTTAGCATCTGGAGGCAGAGGATACCCCTTTACCATCAGAGTAGCTGCACTTACTATATGGAGGTGCCCTTAGGATCTGGAGGAAGAGGATACCCCTTTACCATCAGAGTAGCCGCACTTACTATATGGAGGTGGCCTTAGCACCTTGTGCTGGAGGAGAAGAGGAAAAATCATCTCATTTATAGGAAAGAAAACTGGTGGCCGTATTCATCCAACATAACTAGGAAGAGAATCATCCTATTCCATACTAAGGAGTATAAGGAGGAACCTATATTGTCAGGTACATACATGAAAATAATTTTATGTTTTCAAAGTCATTTCTAACTAATTTATTTTAAAAAATGAATATAAATGTACAATATATGTTCCCTGCAGAAACACTAGGATGTGCCTTTAAATAGGAATATCCAAGAAGACGGAGAAGACTATAATAAAGCGTGTAAAAAAACTGGGAAACTGCCTTTTTATTGTTACTTTATTCTCCTGGGTGTATTTGTTTGTCCCGGCTCCTGATACATAGCACAGAATCTAACCTCTTACGCCTGGCCGCACATGCACAGCACAAGGGCGGAGGCTGAGCCCCTCTTCATATAGAGGTGGGTTTTGCTGCAACACCCCACGTATACCCATCGGTGCCAGTATTAACCCTTCTGATGCGACGGCGGTGCGGTTGGCCGCCTCTTTGTTGTGATCGCGCTCTCCCGAAATCATCGGGTTGCCCTGACAGCCTTGGGTCTTCGTCAGACACAAGGTTTCTGCAGTTTCGTTACAATGAGCCAGTGGCTCTTTCTAATAAATACTGTACACAATGCAAAAATACAGTAGTATTGAAGTATATGGTAGTACGATCAGACCATCTAGTTAAGTACCCCAGAGTCTAAGAAATAGTAGAAAAAAAAGTTTATAAAAAATTCTAAATTAAAAAAAAAAATACCTAAAAATTTAATCACACCCTTTCCCAGAACTGATTTAAAATGGTAAAATACAGTAAAAATCACAATCACACTAGGTTAGCCTTTCCCCAAATGCCCGATCATTCTAAATATAATACCGAGAGGGTCTGACCATTCTATGATCGAAGTTAGAAGGGAAAAACCAGGGGCGATGACTCAAGTGTAGTTTGATTAAAAAAAGGTATAAAAATGCTAATAAAACTGCTCACCTTGCGGCTATCTTTTGCCTACCATGTATTCAAGTATGTGGAGTGCTGCCGTGAGCCACGAGGATTGAACGTCCAAGGTAAATCCCGCGGTGTGGAGATGCTTGTAGTAAGCAAGACAGGAAGATCCACATGTGGGCGCAACTTCACTTTGGTAGAATCTTTATTGCAAATGAACGCGTTTCGGCGCTTGGACCCACGCCTTCGTCAGGTTCGGCAAACAAGATAAAAGGTAAAATTCATGGCTATATTCACACGAGATCTTGTCCTGTCTCTGTCTACACCTACAGTATAAATATAAACCTTATTGCCGGCGATGAACCCATAATGGAAAATTGCGCCCAAATGTCAAAAGCTTTTACCAACCATTTTACATCACATAAAATATTTATAAAATTGATCAAAAGTTGCAGTCCTCAAATGGTAGCATTGAAAACGTCAGCTCATCTTGCAAAAAAACTAACCTCACAAATCTTTCTCACAAATTATGAAAAAGTTATGGCGTAAGAAGATGGCAAAATTTCTTCTATCCGTACACATTTGTTTTATTTTTGAAAATGTATTAAAACACACAATAAGCCTGTATAAATTTGGTATCACGGTGATCCTACTGAACCAAAAATAAAGTAGACGTGTTATTCGCACAGTGAAAGTCGTAAGAGCAGCCCAAAAGAAGTGACGCGGGAATTTTCTTTCCACTCACGCACCCGGCAGGAAATAATAATATATCACTGAGAAGTAAAATTTGCTACCCAGAAAACAAGCCCTTACACAGCTCTGTATACAGAAAAATGAAAAGCTATGGATTTTTGAGATAGAGCGAAATTTGCGAAAAAACCCAGCGTCCTTAAAGGGTTAAATAAAGCCACTAGGAAACACAATTTGATCCGCATAGAACAGGCCACATAGGGGCTCTGTAAAAGCAAATATCGGAAGGCTTGGCTTGTGGGTGGGGGGGCTAAAAACTCATGTAAATGTGTTGCTGATTATATGTAGACACTCCTAAGCAGGTCTAGTAGTAACACCCAGTTGTCATTAAGTCTTACATTTTCTGATGGAGTGACAAAGGACAGCACACTACTAGCTGCTGAGAGATCTTCTAGTATCAGATTTCATGTGCCATACAAGTATTTAGTAACTAGATCAAGTGCAGTAGCACAGACCTACTTAGGATATGTCCCCTTCTACATTAACAAGGTTTATACAGAACCAGCAGCACACCGGGCATAGAATATAATGGAGAGGAGGGGTGACCCCCATATGTCCCCCATAGTCCATGTGAATGGACCCTAATTGTGAGTATTATAACAGATTATTGCTGTGCACTTTATAGTTATTTGTGTTCATCATGCTGCCATCTTGTGGCCGTTTGTGATATCTATTATTTATGATAATTACAACTAAACTGAAAGTCCCCGAGATTGGACAGCAGACTAATATCCTGATATCTGTGTCCTACAGTCACTGTATTCCTGTCTCTGAAATCCTGCAATCACAATAGGATTCAATTTGTTCTGGAAACTTTTTGGATCATTTTTTCATTTTCACTAATACCGTTATTGTGCCCATGATTACTCTGTATGATATGAATTGTTGGGGGATCACATGAAGAAATGGTTATTGGTGTCACTTGCAGATTAGGTTATTTTGTGCTGCACTTTTGGGGTTCATTATTTGTGTCAGAGCGTGGGCCCAACTGGGTTGAAAAGTGTGTGCTAAAAATTAGTTGTTCCCATTTCAGCAAGTTAATTTTAATGTTTTTATGATAAAAGTTATACAATTTTCCAATTACTTTCTTTCTTTGTCAATTCCTTATGGTTTTCTAGATCTCTGCTTGCTGTCATTATAGGAAATGTTCACCACCAATGGACACATTCTGACCTGGTCCACACAGGTGCACACTCCTTATAGCGTCATACTGATGTTCACCACCAATGGACACAATTCTGACCGTGGTCACACAGGTGCACAACTCGTTATGTCACAGAGTAATCAGAGCTGTATGATAGAACGAGCCGTGCACCTGTGTGACCAGGGTCAGATTTCTGTCCACTGGTGGTGAACATTTCCTTATAATGACAGCAAGCAGAAATCTAGAAAAGCATAAAGTATATTGGAAAATTGTATAACTTTTTGATAATACATACAATAACATTATTTTGCTGTAATGGGAATTCCCCTTTAACCCCTTAACAACTTGGCCCTTTTTAGTTTTTTCACTTCCATTTTTTACTCCCCACCTTTAAAAATCTATAACTTTTTTATTTTTCCACATAAAGAGCTCTATGATGGCTTTTTTTTTTGCGTAACAAATTGCACTTCATAGTGACAGTATTTAATATTCCATGTCATGTACTGGGAAGCGGGAAAAAAATTCCAAATGCAGTAAAAATGGTGAAAAACCGCATTTTCAATGTTTTCTTGTGGGCTTGGATCTTACGGCTTTCACTGTGCACCCGAAATGACAGGTCTACTTTATTCTTTGGGTCAGTAAGATCATGGGGATAACAGATTTGTATAGGTTTCATAATGTTTTCATACATTTACAAACATTAAAACCTCCTGTTTTTATAAATTTTGCCATCTTCTGGTGCCAATAACTTTTTCATATTTTGGTGTATGGAGCTGTGGGTGGTGTCATTTTTTTATATTTTTCAAAATGGCAAAAAAGTGCCATTTTTCACTTTGGCCGCTATTTTCTGTTACGGGGTTAAACGCAGTGAAAAACCGTTAATATATTTTGAACGGGCATTTTCGGACGCGGCGACACCTAATGTGTTTATGATTTTTACTGTTTATTAATATTTATATCAGTTTTAGGGAAAGGGGGGTAATTAGAATTTAGTTTTTTTTTAATTATTTTTTTTCAACTTTTTTTTATATTTACTTTTACTATTTTTCAGACCCCCTAGGGTACTTTAACCCTAGGTTGTCTGATCGATCCTACAATAACTTCATACTACAGTATGGCGCAATTGTGGATATTTTCCATTCCTTACCTGGGACAGATTTATCAAGTGTCTGAAAGTCAGAATATTTCCAGTTGCCCATGGCAACCAATCACAGCTCAGCTTTCATTTTACCAGTGCTCATGAATATGTGATTGGTTGCCATGGGCAACTAGAAATATTCTGACTTTCAGAAACTTGATAAATCTGACCCAATGTGCTGATAGCACAATGAATGGGTTAAGACAAGACCCGAGGCTGTCATGGCGACGGATCGGCACTCCACGATGACGTCACGGGGAGCGGCGATCCGCAGCAAGATGGTGGCGGCGATCAGCGGGGAATCACCGGTAAGCCAATATACAGCAAAGACTTAATGGCTATGGAGAGGGCTCAGCCCGTGAGCCCTCTGCCTGCACCCTCACCTGGCATGTGACATACTAGTATGGCGCAAGTCGGGAAGGGTTTAAGTACTGGTCACACACATTAGGTATCAGCAGGTATCAGCATTTCGGGTGCCCCAAGACATAACTTTGCTTTGGTCCTCAAAATGCTTCTGTGACACGACGCTGCCAGTGTTGGTCTTCCCCTCCTCTTGGTCCAGTTTCTTGCCCATCGGCTAAACTGAAGAGAAAGAAACTATAGAAAGAGAAGAAGGACGGTGGTGCCAGGCAGTGCCACATCACAGCAGTGGGAGGATGGAGATGGTCTACAACCCACACCTCCAGGGTCTGGTGAACTTGTATCCCACCTCTGTGTGGTCCTACTCAG